>CM075173.1:81778193-82978193 GCA_037576465.1 Parascaris univalens | reverse complement strand
CTAAAAATCCATCACTTTCATCTTTCATCTACTGAGAGAACAGAAAAAATTCCGTCGATAAAAACTATGCTGCCCTCAGTGGACGAACGTTAAGCAGCAGCATTTGAGGTGTGCATCACTGAGAGCATTTATAACACAGCTGTAACGATGAGCGCACTGGTGTTGCGTTGAAAACCTCATCCCTAAATTCGAGGTCGCAAGCATATCTCATTGATCCACTCAGCTTTAACCTTGAAGCAACCACCTTTCATAGTGTTCGAAAATGACCGGGAGTTATTAGAATGATGTTGTCGTGATTTCGTGGGAATCGTGGAAGTGAACGATCGCTTGGCACTGTCTTATGAAGTAAGCCAGTCCGCGCCACCTTCCGCTTTTAAGTATTCCTTCAGGTAATGAGTGAGATTTAAACTGAGAAGAGGGAAAAAGAGAAAAATGAAAGGAAAACAAACAATAAGAACTAATCATTCATAAAACACATAAGATGGGGATACGCTGGCTATTTGTCCGTCAACTCGAGAACACTGAGCTAGAACTCGAGAACACTGAGCTAGAACTCGAGAACACTGAGATAGAAGATGAGGAAATAAAAAATTGCATTATGCCTCATTCGGAGATGGGATTCACATCGCTCATTGAAATATCCTATTCTTCATCTCTTAAACTGACTTCGATTTGGAGTTCATTTAAGCGTTTTCAATATAGAGTTCCTCGGTGAATAATAGAGATGCCGAATGAGCGCCTTTATTCCAATTTGCAAACAAAAACGGACGTCGCAACGGAAATTAGAGTATCGCTCTTATTCATCGCCTAAAAATTTGCGAGACGGGGGGTGGATGAGGAATAACCTAATGATACTTATGATATTTGAGAACGATAAGGACTTCGTTACTGCGCCCAAAGTCAAATAAATCGATGAGGAAATAAAGGGCAAAGAGAGGAGTGTTGAAGGGAAACAAATCTTTTCAGACACTTTCCCATAAAGGTGCAAAAGAAGACGGTTATGTCTCATATAATAGCGAAATTTTTGTGTTCGCGTTAATAAATTGGAACAAACTTTGATTGGTATAATTCGTAGCGCGAGCTATAGAAAGCTCACTTATGAGACTTTTGAAACGAGCGCAAATTGTTTGTTGGATATGATTTCACTCCGTTACGTGAGAGACTGATGGGTTGATTTCAAAAGATGCTCGGATCGCAAAACGCCTCATCCTCCTTCTCCAACTTTCAACTATTTACTGCGAAAGATGTCATAATTTCTGTCAGCACGAGATTCTTAATCCCGTTTTGCCTTGAAAGCAGCACTCATTCGCTTAGAAAATTCAACAATCGCCTTCGAGCAAATCAGTCACGAAAGAATGCGCTCCTCGAAGACTTTGCCGTGTATTCACACCCACCACGATGCTATCTCTATACTAGACGCAACTAAACATTGACGCTAACCGAACAACGAACGCACTTCACGACGCTCTTGTACCCGGTGGTGAAACTTATTGTTATCATTCAATGAAAGAAGAAATGCAACCGGTATGTAGCACATAGCAGAAATTCGGGGGAAATATACACTTATAACGCGACCTGAGAGCTGAGAAGAGAAAATAGATTCACTTAGAGTAAAACGTCTGTGAGATATGAGAAGATTGCGTTTGATTTAGCGATCGCATCATTCTGATTTCGATATCGCATCGACAAGATTCCTCATCAAAGAGGATCGAATGTTTTTGTGCGGAGGAATATTCGCAATCACCGACAATATTTACTCTGGATTTCTCGTTGTTTTGCTTCATTGTAAACTATAATAGTGGTGTGAGAAAAAGCTTTAAAAGCATTCAAATGGAAAAACCGGATACCGCCTCATTCCACTTAGAAAATGAATCCTTCCAATAATGCAAGAGATCACCACTCTCATCACCAAGGTGGAGAAATCTCGACAGAAGTACTGAGAAGCGTTTGTGCGGCGAGAGGGAATAGGTCGATGCTCAATTTGAGGTCTTTCAAGAGAAACACACAAATTTATGGGTACCACATAATTTCTGCTGTCGAAAAAAAACGCTTTGTTAAATAAAATGTCACCGTTCAGTTGGCCTTATTTACAGCCCTCTTCACGGAAAACGTGGAAATCAATGTGCACATCAAATACGAAAAAGGGGGTGACAAGTTATCGCAAAAATACGAGATGAAAAGGTTAGCGTGCTATTGCTCTCCTCTCCTTCACTTGCATAATTTTCTTCTTCTCTGGATGGGATGGTGTAAGTTCACCGAAAGATCCGAGTTCGATTGTTCGGAGGATGTATTTACGGAATGATTTGGAGTGAGGATTTGTGCTCACTATTTTGCATCTTGAGTTAGAGCTCTCCCCACATTCACTACGTTTGTGGTCAGTTGCATCTTCGCCATAGTCGAGTACTCTTCGAATTTAATTAAGTTTATTTAGGCAATGTTTACGAAAGTCCTCCGCTTTCGCCATTGTTCTGCTTTCGCTTGAAATCCACGAAAGATGTTATTCCACTCTCTTCTCTCCTTCTTTGAAATTATTTGAGGCAAATGCTTTTCTCAACTCGCGTTCGATGCATTCCTCTTATAGCGATCCTCACTTCTGCAATACTAAAAGACTCCTTTCGGATTTTCGTTCAACAATTGCAAACAGATATTAAGTTCGTTTTCTCGTGAGCATATCTTACGATTATTTATTGCACCTGAAGACAATTTATGGAACGAACGCTGCGGATATCACCAATATGATCTCTAATAGCCTGGATTCTCTATGCTTCATTTACAATGATCCTTTCCTTATATGCTCTCATATTACACTATTAAATAAATGAATAAATAAAAACAAAATTATATTTCTCAATTGAAGAAATAGGCGAAACTTTCATATTTTCTCAGAAATGCTAATTTCTATACATTTCACACAATCGTTCACGTTTATTCGAATCGTTTAGCTAAATGAAAGCATTCAATTATTTTATCGAATTGTTGAATTCAAGCGAGGAAATTGTCGATTTTTCTTTTTTTTTTCGAAATCCTTAAGTTATTAACGTAAAAATCATTTAGAGCATATATTGCTTTTTTTTTTCTTTTAGAAATCATTTCCATCTTAAATTAACATTGTGGATAAAATTGAGGCATTAGAATAGTATCCTGAGAGATTATCGAATATTTCGTTATTTCCATAATCGATGTTTAGTAATTCGAATGGCGATCAACATCAACATCAACTAAGAAAATTTCAATGTTCAAATAGAAATCGAGAACACTCATAACATTTCAAATACTCTTCTCAAATAATGAATGCTATTATTGCAATAAGCACTATATTAATTAAAAGAATTAATTAAGGCGTATATGGCGATCGAACGACTAAACGATATGCACCTAATGAAACACCTCTTGATGAAAGTTTTATGTTATACTCTCGTCAATTTACATCAGCGATGAGATCACCTGTCACATCATAAATAAAACGCATACACAACAAACAACTCTTACGCCTATCCTTCGGGCTTATTCCCAATCTTACCACAAATGTGTAGTAATTAAGTAATTAGCTATATCTAGAAATCGACCTCCAATTAACGAGACCAAAATTCCATATATATTCTGGGGCATAATTGCAATTTGACATTATTTCAGTATTCAAGTTGGGGGCCATTTAAAAGATCATTCGTAAAAAGAAAGACTTCATTGGGGTACTGCCTAAAATATCCTGCTGCTTAGTGATTGCCTTAGGTTCTCTGATCCATTCTGTCGGATGATCAGAAAGTCAGCGCCACTCAGAATAACTGCTGACGTTAGTCGACCAGTAAAAAAATGAAGACCTCAATGCCTTGGGGCAATCCATGTTGAACTTCGGTGATCGTAAGCAGTTCAATATCATCAAACCACCATAGAGGTTTGGACGGCGTGAGATGATTCAATGACGTTCAGGTTACGAACAGCAGCAACTCGTAATCAAGCACACATATATATGCTACATCATTCCAGCACATAAACAACGCCGACATTGTCAACCAAGTGATCAACGCCTAAGCTCACGTTGAGTCGCATGCACCAATACACACTGCTCTCACTATAAATATGCACACTAACGAATCGAAGTGGAACGAGGAGAGAAGAATGGAGTGGACGCAACCCTTTCCATTGGTCTTAATAGTAAGAAATTTTTTCAAGTGTTAGCTATATTTTCCGATTTTTCAACTAAGACAAACAGCGAAAAACGATTCTGTCCCCCCACTCGCCGACTTCGTTGCTATTGTTCCCCGTGTGAATCTTGTAACTGCATGAATATCGATAGTAAATCTCTGAAAAGAAATAAAGCGAACATCCGACTAAGTTGAAAATGATCCTTTCAATGCGCTCTTATGTTATGATTTTTTTCAGCGATAACTTCGAAATACAAGAGCAGAAAATCGTTTAGCCGCGAAGGCGCTAAATGATAGATGTATTAGAAGGAACGGATTAGATTAGGGAGCAAAAAGAGGTGCAAAGTTGAGTAGACGTGATGTACCCTTTACGTATATTAACCACAGTGATAGCTTGCATGCGCGCTCAAACGCGAGGTAGAATTAAATAAAATAAAAAACACACCAATATCTTCTCGTGACCGCTTGGCCACCGCTCTTACAATTATACAAACGCCTGAAACACTTCATTTCGCATCACCAACGATGGTATTCGCAGATCTCATTTTAGGCAAAACGGATACACAATAACGATGTGAGATCGACCTGCGATGAATAGATATTCAGCATATCCTCAGCTTAAATTTTTGTTCTCAACGGAGTTACCAATACACGTCGCAACGGAAGAAGTCTATGAGAGCTTCGAGGTGGAAGGGGTGACACGATCGAAGGAAAGTTCGGAGAAGAGAAAAACCTAGTGGAATATTGGCACAAAAACATGCGAACCACAGCGATTTGAAGGTCCGATCGATGCATAAACTTCCAGCTGGAAATTTAATCACCGCATATCGCCTCAACGTCTACGGCGACGACTAAACCATATTACGATATCTTTGGACGAATTTTTTTACGCTTCACAACGAACAATTTTTGCGTACAAAAACAAGAAAACAAAGACAATGAGAGCACCCGATGTGTGAGGAAAGCGAAATGAAACTGGCAGCTCGGAGGAGGAAGCAACTAGGCGCGCCATTTCTTTTCGTTAAAATGACGCCGACTGGAACTCCTGCTGCTACTGCTTAACACTAGCAATCGTTCATATCGATTTTCCTCCATAAGTCCGCATAGTCATTAATTATCTGGAAGTAATCCGCATAGTAATTATATGAATTTAAGGATAGACAAAGAAAATGGCGAATTTGGCACCCTCCTCCCTCCGGGTAACCTGTTATTTGTCGTTTCAGAAAGAGGCACTTTTGAAAGTCAACTTCAGCAGCAGTTAACTAGACTGGAAATAATTTTAAAGACAGAAATTGCCCCATAAATGGTTACATCGATCCCGGCTACAAAGCTCAACGAAAACTATCAACTCTACCGTCTTGAAATGTGAACAATATTTGCTCCATTAACGTAGTAACGATTCAATAGACAGTAGCACTAAGGCGAACATGAGACGGCGCGTTGAGACAAAAAAAAAAAACAAATCCAGAGATCGCCGAACGATACTGCACTCTCGGCCCCTTACCCCCTTCATCTCCGATGGAAGGTTTTGCCCGACTACTCCTCTTGTGCCTCCCTTTGATTTCGTTGGGGAAATTAATTCCTCGAAATCCTAGACAATGAGTCAATTTGTTTCTTTTAAACGCACAAAGGGTTTGCTGAATTCGAAATTGCGATAAAGGATACAACAAAATCAACGTTTATTTTCAATTTCGAGTAAAGGCGTACTTGATGAGCGATACTCAATGAAGCTCCTAGTGACCAACCCATCTTATCTGTCATGAAGTACTTAAATCCGCTTGCGATAACGAAAACAATCTGATGCGGAAGCAAAAAAAAAAAACTACGACTTAATCATCGAAACCCGCGACGTTCATTTATGAGCCGTAAACTACTTCCTTTTCCTGTATGAGCTCTATTCTCAAATGTATCTAATGCGCCTAAACATGTGGGCAGCGTGAGCTCACAAGCTGGCACGTTACACTTTTTCCGAATATGCTACAACTATTCTCAAAAAACCACATCATACGGCTAGCTTACCTCTTGAAATATCTTATTCGTTCTAGGAGAATGCAAACATTTGAGACTCTCGAGAAAAATAACTTCGCAACAATGGGTTCAACTGAGAGACATACCGGGTGCAGCCATTTTGTGTTCCTCATGCAACTTTCCACGACCAACTCTGAAGATATATCCGGATTCTCGAAACTCACTGCTTCCATCTGAAACCTTCACCCACTTCAATATCAACAAAATACCTTCTGATAAAACAGACGTCTCGATCCACACAAACTATCTGTTTACGCTGAAACCGCACATTCGTTTAGCAACTTGGAAAAGTATAAGCACAAGTTCACTCCAATCGAATGCCATAACACATCCATGAAAAAAGTCCGTCATCTAAAAATATAATGCAAAATTTGTGCAGCCATAATCTGATGACATATGAGGTCGCAGATCTGAACGCAAACTGAAGAAAAAGGACCCTAGATGAGCCTGATCGTCTGCGATCACAGTGTCCATAGCAACAAATTTGAACGAATATACTGATCCTATTTCACGACAGCCTTGAAGAATAAGACCGGCAACGTGACGATCTTTATGCAACTTACCTCACCACTCAGGTCAAACGGATGAAATTTTATTCATCTCCACACAACAAAAACGAGCAGTATCGTAGATTACCTCTACCAAAAAAAAGAGCTAAACACAATCCACCAACGGCCAAGCGGGAGATAACGGCAAGAACAACCCTCACTGAAGAGTAGAAGTTCGAAAATGACCGCATCACATCAACACTGTTCAACTCGAACAAAGAACTACGACGAAAGAAAAGAATCACCTGATCTTCACATTTCTTGAGCAATAAATAGCGCATGTGATGAAGTTTATGATACGTCAATGACAGCTTCGCGCATAACGAACAGACGAGATACTCCTTAAATGGTACGGATTTAAATCCATCAACAACTGCGGCAATTTCAACAAATCATGAGGCTGAAACTTTATGTCGGCGGAATTTCTCCAAAAGGAAGATCTTTCACAGCGGGATTGGGCAACATAAAATACCCATCAAAAAGGAACTAGAAGATTGTGAAACTGCAAAAAAAATTTAAATGGGATATGTTTCACAGCAGCCGGTATAATATGCTAGCTAACAGTCCTGTAACCAAGCTGCTCCACTGTTGAAAACGGCAGAAATTGGAATCACAAAATCTGCATAAACAAGAAGGAAAAGGTAAAGTGAGAATCATCATGTACAACAAGTTCTATCAATTCAGTCTTTCTAGGCTCGTGACTTGAAAAAACAGTGTAAACGAATAGACGACACATAGATATTTCATGCAAAAATGCACCATTGCGGGCATCGGTGAACCTGAACCCGTGTAGCGCATCTCTTCCGACTCCAACGTATCATAATCGTAACCCTCGTTAGAGAAAAGCTGGATCACCCGCTCAACGGTACGTTTACCACACGCCTAAAACACTCCAATCAATCTATTGATAACACAGCAGTTGGAAATAATATCAATCAACAGAAATGCGTATAGAACAATGTCGAGTGGGAAATTTACATGTAACTGTGCTCGAAGTTATACTCGTCATTAAACAGGTTCCATAATTAAACTTATGCGTCCATAGCATAGGCTATATTTCTTTTCGAAAAATCGAGCTCAGTTATGTTGTGAACACGTTGAATAATTGAGCGGATCTTAACCTGACAGCTGAGTCCACCGCCTTCCGCATCGCACGCCACACAACTCGAGTAGAAGTGCAACATATCGACATACCTTTCGACCCACTTAACACGCGACTGTACCTTCTCCTTTTTCTCCTGATTCACCCTATCGATATCGTTCAAAGCACGAAGATAATTCCAATCTGCAATAATCACGTTCTCAACATTTTTCGCTTCTGAAGGATTATCTTCCGATGCAAAACATTGGCCAATTAAAATAACATTCAATCTCATATAAACTGCACGAACACATCAACAAACATCCAGCGTAAACTAGTTGAGTAATAAAACAAACGGCAAGCTGAAATAGCCGTTGCTCTAGAGTCAAAACTCACCACCACCTTAATGCTTTTCGCAGTAGACAGCTTCGACTCCTGTGAAGCGTGATGCCCTGTCTTCTGCTGCCCTTCCGCACTATGCTACCTTCAGAAAAGATGAGACTATAAACAACGTCAATGAGGAATTTTTTCTTTACTGATTTGCAGTTACCTCTGAAAGGTTGCTCACCAATATCTGAAATAAAATGAGCACTGACGACATAAAGAGGACGACGACCTTATTCAGTGCAAAGCACACGTTGAGGGGAAATGCACTGATAAATCAGCTATATGACCAGTATCGATGGTGTTACTAACCGTTCCCTTGCTTTACGGCTTGCAGAAAGGAAAGACTGAGCCCATGATTGAGCATCGCTCTGATATACGTGACCATTTGATCGCGAATCGGGTCCTTCAAAGAAAGCTCTGTCTCCGTGTTGCTTGTCGAAGCACCATTTTGCAATTCAGCACCTGCAATACTCATTTAAATCCGTCGCTCCACTTCCTGCCTCATTTTTCGATCTTAATTAGATCGTTAAAGTTTCTATTAGTCCATGAGAGTCAAAGAGCTGATCAAAAGAGACATTAATGATCTCACCTGAGAATGTAACCAAATCTCCATCAGCGCAATAAATTCCGGCAGTTTGCCAATCACACTTTTGCGCATATACTTGTACTCATATAAGATTCAACGCTTTCTGGATGGAAATATTAAAAAGTTATCAATAAGCGATCAGTTAAAAGGTCATGTGACATCTAACAGTCACTGGCTTGAAGAGCACTATCAACTGTTCATAGTTCATTACCTAAGCAATGTTACTTGAAACAATTGAACGGCACACATATCTCTATCACTTAGCCGCAAACCAAAACCCTGCACACATGAAAATAAGAATTCAAGTAACTCTTTGCAAGAGGAAACTCACATGAAATGCGCCTTAACCAGCAATGTAAAATGAAGAAATATGCTAGCGTGACCGCATAAACGATAAGCATACCTTGCGTTGGTTTCTCGCCAAGCTCAAAGCTAACAGCGGGAAACATATCGAATAACGGCAGCTCAGGTTCAACGATCGATTCAGACCGCGTATGTTTGATAAAGCGAACTTGCACCACCAAATATCCATCCGCAATTTGATCGCACCAACCCGAATACTAAACACAAGCAGAGAACTCAACAATGAGCCTTATTTTCAATTTTTTTTTTCACTTCTTTTGCACCATCCTCTGCACATTACCAGTAAATCAAGTCTCATGAAAGTATAGATGAATGCGCGAAATTCTTTCAACCTGACAAGTCAGTTTTCATCTTCGAAAATAAGCGATCGTTGGCAATGCAACGGATCGCCAAAGCTCTTCTATGAAAAGAGCCAACAGAAACGTCACAACGTTCTGCTAACGCTGCACAGTTTCTGTAGTGTTTAAATTCTTGTAGGTAAATCTATTGATGGTGGTGAAAATTTTACCGTGGAGCTGTTTTTGTAGACAATTTTGTCGCCAGCTTTCGTAGGAGGATATTTCTGAAGGAGATTCTGATTGTCAACTCTCCATAATGGGCAATCCTCTTTTAGAATATCCGCCTTGCACACCACGAATGTGCCCTTCTGAAACAAAAAAAAGCAAACAATTAAGCATTTGAAGAGTGGAAAAAAACCGAATTCATCACAAATACGAGCAATTATGATTAAGAAAGATAACAGGGGAAGAAGGAAAAAGAAAAATATAGCAGATGAAACGAGTGTGACGAGAAAAACAAGAGGACAAACATTCCTGATTCATAGCGGAATATCTTTCTCCCCCAATACTTGCAAGTGTAAAATAAACGGTGGATAGTTGTCAGTGAGCTTTTACTTCAAGTCAAGCGAAGTTCGCAAATTCGCGTTAAGCCGGCAAAAGTAATATACTTTAATATGTAACTGGACCATATTTATAAACTCCACTCCTATTAACTCTTCGGCCTTCCAAAAGTGATACATAGAAGACATGAAGGGGATGTCTAAGAAATTCTTTCCTTATGAAATCTATAAAAAAAAAGACATCGTAAGCTATAAGAGAAGAAATATCAACGTACACTTTTAATGAACTATCATCAGCTTAAGAGATCATTTAGCATTCGAATGAGAGAACGTTATTCTGCAATTCTCACGAAAAGTTCATTCAAAAGTGCCTATCAAATTTCGCAAATGTAGCAATAAAGCAACGACAGTAATAGTCCCAATAACAACGACAAGAGAAAATTAGTAAGAAGACAATAAGAAAATATCAAAGAATATACCGTCAAATGACCATTTGCTTGGCTAAACTTCGCTGGTAAGCACCAGTCGCTGCTCTCGGTCAATGAACTTCTCCGCTCATTATCGCCGCGACCAGAACGCGATGGCTGACGATAGCTTTCATCTTGTCGTAAACCTGAAGAAGTAGCCATTCTACTTATTCAGTCGGCATTTACTACAACTGAGCTCGAGACTGCTCATCCACGAATTGCATATTAACGAAACTAAGTAGACGGTATGCAGAAATGAACACTGTCAAGAAAATCGAAGTTAGTTTTCCCGAAACCTGTACCTTTCCTTGAAAACAGGAAGCTATACAAAAATAGTACCATTCATATAAAACAGCTGGTGCAAAATTCTTCTTCTGATTACATTACCATAAAAGAAAACTTACATCCATCAACCGCCTGTGCCTGATATCTTCACTGTTCTCCTGTGCACCGCAAGATTTCTTTGAGAGAGCTTGATAAACTAATTCAAAACACTCAAGAGGCAACGGTCGTGATTAAGGATCCCATCTGATAAAGAGACACGTCGTGCTACCGCATTAGATCGACAACTATAAGGTCTTTCAATCATCACCCACTAATGCATACCTAAATCATCCGTCAAACCACATCCTCCTCTGATGAAGAGGACCCAAGAAACAGCAAACGAATAAAGTAAATAAAGAGAGGGAACCTGCTTCTGCCGAGTGTTCTTCACCTTCATTCCACTGCATCATAAGGCGACGTTTCTTGCTGAAGACAGCCATCTCAGCTGGTCGATTGGTTGGCTCTGCATTACGCCACTGATCATCTTCGACTGTGATAACATGCGCCTCATACCTAAATTCACAAACGACATTTCAAATATTTAACGTTCCGACAGTCAAAATTCCTCCAGTGATAAGAAAGTGACTAATAGCAGTTTTTAAGTTTTCTTAATCCTAGTAACTAAAGGAAATTTGTTTAAACGGTGGCGAGGTTTCTTAATTATCGATCGATATGCATTTAACGTAATCGAAACTAGACAAAGGTTGATTGTTGGCATCTGATAAAATGGAAACTGAAAAAGTAGAGAGGTAACACAACTGATAACAGGCATTCCACGCAGGTAACACAGGATAGAAAAACTGAACTTGAAGCAGCAAAGTAAAGGTCCGTGCTTGTGGTATTTGCACTAGAAGAAGACTGTGATATATTAAAACTTACCCGTGTTCATGTTTATGATGCTTATGCTTGTGCTTCTTTTTCTTTTTCTTCTTCTCGGAACCCTCCCATTCACGATCGCGATCCTTTCGCTTCCTCTTCTTCTTCTTCTTCGACTTCTCGGATCGCGAAGGCGATTCAGTGACTGAACGCTTCGGAAGACGAATTAAAAGCTTCGGCAATGGACGATACTGAGGTACGGTGCTGCAAAAAAACTATTCATCATTCGAAAATGAAATTTAAAAAATCCCCTTTATGAACACGAACACGCAAACATTAGCCAGAACGGATAATTACATGACAACGATTGTGCTCTAGGATTACTGTCTCCTAACGGCAGCAAGAGGACGATCGGGACAGGAATAGCTTTATATAGCTGCCTGGAATTTTCAGTGTTCAATATACGATAATTCGATCCACGTCTCTAAGTAGAGACTGGCAGAGATACGTCAATTGTCACAGTGACTTCAGCAAACCTACGGCATAAAACCCACTTTTTGAATACTAGATGTTGGTGTGAAAAGGAAATGCAAGAAAATCAGGGACATAACTCGACTGGAAAGAAATAAAGACTACTTTCCTCATAACACTTAGCTGCTCAGTTGGCAACTATGTACCATGTCAAATAATATTTGAAAATACGAAATTCAAGAACCGAATATCTTTAAGCGCTTATTTAACCATCGAAAACGATGGTCGCTTTTAGAAGTGCACCAAAAATGAATTACAGCATCGATCCACCAGACTGTTCCAGTCGGAATGGTTGATATTACAGTACGAAAATGGGCAAACAGATATAATCCCAAATGCGCGTTTCAAGCAAAAGGGCAGATATAAAAAACGAACCCATTTTCCGACTTGAAGTCGTCTTGTGGCTCCATTTTGATGCTTATTACGGTCGGCTTATCGCAGCACTCGTTTTTCGCAGTGTTCTTATCATCGAGACATTTTGTTTTCAGGAAACCATACGAAGAACGATACTGCTTTCGACGTTGTAGAGATTCCGCTAAAGTCAACACTTCGGGAGCCTTTGGAGCTGAAACCAGTTCAGTGATGCCCAACGAAAACAATTAGAAGCTCTTTTCAAGGAATAACAAAAGAATTGAGGATGAAGCAAATTGAACAGCCAGTCGTATGCAACTGCAGTAGCTGATCTGATTTAAAGTCAATCAATGGTGAGAAAACAAAACGCTCATTATGAAGCAATGCCGAACAGATCTGTTCACAGCACTCAAACTACTCTATCATTGGTAGACAAGTTATTGAAGAATTAGACGAAAGCTTAAACAAACCAGAAGTTCCTGGATCTGGACGCTGATCTGAGGCAGACGCAGGAGGAAGAAGAGGTGTTGAGGGTACACTCGGCCTCTCAGCTACAGCAGCCGTATGGCGTTTCTTTGGTACAACATGTCTCCACAGATCCTGGAATTCAGCGCAATTAAGGTGTGCATTTGGTTGTCTCAATGAGATAAAAAAATGCAGGGATGATGTACACCAAATACAAGAATCAGTCGGCTTTTGAAATCAAACATCGATGGAGACGCTGAGGCCAATACGGCCAATCTCGAACGTATTTGCTCAAGACCTTTCAAACTAACAGTACCCTTCGATACAGCAGATAAAGACAATATGTGAACATACTTCATATGAAGTCGATCTATGATAACGGTGGACTTGTGTCTTTATTTGTCGGTGAGAAGATTCTGTTTCGCGACAAACTTACGTCGATAGACGAGATTATGAATTTGGCTCAAACCGATATTACACCTCTTTCCCTCAACTCAGCGAACGGCAACCCCATAAAATGATTATAGGTGATGTATCAAACTACACGTGCAGGTAATATCACAGCAAGCGTGACTCGAAATCTCCCTGAATAAGAAAGGAAATAACGGAATTAAACATCGATTACTCTGAAAGGACAAACTGATGATCTTTTTCGAGAATGCGTGAATAGAGCTAAAAAACTAGACGAACCAAGATGTAGTATACCTGTTGATTTTGCGCTTCATAACAGAGAGTTTTTCCCTTGAGTTCGGGATGCGCATTGTTGATTTTGGCGAGCTTCTGAGCGACTTCCGCCTCCAACTTTTGCTCTTTCAATTGGGATTGTGACATCGTAGCGCCCGACGGTAGCGCTTTCTCCTCTTCGTCATCAGTGAAGCTATATGCATCGTCCGCCGCTGCAACATTTCAGTCTCCACAAGAAATGTACAATAGTAGATAAATCAGCAAGCGTTAAATTTTGTGGTGCTGTGCATCAACTTATAAAGAATGTCTGTAAACAACAACAGGAAAGAATTCAGGTAAAGGGTTAAACCTAGGTGGAACTGAGGGGCAGTTACGATATCACCTGTTCCTCAGCAACATTTACGAATAGAACGCTTCACATCTGCCGATCACATAAAACAAACAGAGATAATGTTAAGAGCTCACTTATAAGCAAGAAGAAAACGAGCGAACGCACCATTTTTATGATCACCCTCAGACTTTGGAGCTGTGCACATGAAGGTCTTTGTTTTCTGCTTATATATGGGAATCTTGTTGCATTTGGGTTTCTTGTCGATAGCCGGCATAAATACAAACGGTGTAACCGACGGGCATGGTTCGGGTCTTCGTACAGACGGATTTGACCGAGACGTGGAAGATGTTGAAGGTTGCGAAGTTGCGAAGAAGAAACTCGTCGCCGAAGGGGTCGCGAGAGCCACCGATGTTGAAGGCGCTGGTGAATCAGGTGGAGTGAACTGAAAAAAAAAACGCTTTCGAAGACTCGAACGGGAACTATCACTGCTTTTTTACTTTAGTTTCTTCTGCTATCTATGAGTTTACAATGACAAGTTGCAACAACCGAAGCAAAAAAGACGGATTCCATGACGATTTTCTACCGGTGATAATTTTTCCTCCACTAGAAGAGAGCTCAAATCGAAGACCACTACCTCAAAAATAAGGCAAAAGTGGGCCCTCCTCTGTCGAGGCTCCATAGGCTCCATAGACATCACCTCATTTCTCCGCTCCTCCTTTCACCCCATGAGACTTGCCTCATTCAATGAAAATGTCTACTGATTATCGCTACTCATCAACAATTCTTTCACCTTTCGAAAGCTGCCTAAAGATTCAATCCCGACCAATGAACTCTGCGTAACTCCTCTAAAAGAAATCGTTTCCCAACATACGAATAACTGTCCACCTACGGCCAAGTGACCATCCAGAAAGCACGAAAAACAATGGATAGAAGTTTTCTCTGTATTTTTAACAATCAAGATTTCCAGTGGCTCTGCATCAAATAAACCAAATATAAAGCAAAAAAAAAAAAAACACACACACACATACATACACAAAATCAAAGGCAGATTTAATCTATGAGCGTATAGAGGTAAGTTAAATATTGTCCTGCTAGCTGAATAGCCACTCCGTGTCACAACCAGATCTAATCCACCCCGATACGGACACATTCTGAATTCGACTCAAATTTCATTCTTGAATGAACTCGAACATAGCATCATATGTAACTCCTATAGGAACATTATGAAAACAATACGAGAATAAAGCATGAAAATTTAGCGTACATAACATATAGGCGTATTTCACAGCATACACATAATTTTATAGCATGAGGTGAAATATCGCAATAGCGAATAGGCTGTATCTGAAGCGATGTAGAGTTCATTTTCTTTATGAAGCAAAACAGAACCGTTGAAATATTCACATCGTATGGCGTGATGGCGATCGTTAGGTCCATTCAACCCGAGAGGACTAGCGCTCATATTCAGATCGTGAACAAATTTTTTCTATTCTAATTCAGCTTTCATCAACGATGCGCTAAGATTTCTAGGCATATAATCCTTACGATATCACATACAAGGAATAACGGCAATTGAAAGCCATACAATTAACATTTCCACTACACTCAATCAAAAGACCGAAGAAAGGATTAAAATCGCACCTGCACGGGACTAAGACTGATTTTCTTGTCGTCCGAATTCTCCGGTTTGGCAAATAGGAGAGGATCAAATAGAGGGAAAGACGGAGGAATTTTTGGCTTCGGTGCAGCTTTTGCATCTTTCTTGGCGACCAATGAAAGCAGCCGGTCAAGTTCCTTGTCCGCATCGGCCAATTCTTTTTCTCGCCGCATTTTTATCTTTTCGCGTATTTTCGGAGTTACTATTTGAGCAGCCACCGGAGCCACGCTAAAACGCATTACATTATTCTAATTCCGCGTTTGTCAGCTCCTCTCAAAGAAAAATTCACTTATTAAGAATTGCGAACTTTATGAGTCCACCTCCTTTTCTCTCGCCGAATTCTACAAAACCTGAGTTCCAAGGTTTGCCAATAAATTTAGGAAAGGTGGGTTGCTAAACTTACAACATCCTATCCCGTCTCAGAGAACACTCATTTGGGGACGAAATATGTAAACGAAGCTCCCTCCGCTCAAAAGTTAAGCAAACACAACATTGAATTCTTTCCCACATTTCTTCATAAAAGTTGATGCTTTCTTAATTTATATATGGTGACAAATGGTCGATCAGCTCATGGAAATTTTTTAAAAAAATCTGCAAAATGGCAAAGCCGACAGAAAGAAAATGACAATAAATGATATAAAAATTAAATAAACAAGCCATAAAAATCGAAACCATCATACGTGGATGAAGGTGGTGTTCTCTGCGCTTTTACAGTTTCTGTAGAGGCACCGAGTGACGTCGGTGGATCATTGCTGAGAATACGATGCATAACTGATGCATCCATATCCAGCACTGAATGCATCACATCCTTGTCAGCCGCCGATGCGCCTCCGAACAAGTCTATGTCGCCTAGATCGATACTCGACCATGGCAAATCCTCCAGATTACCCGCATCCAGTGCATTTTCATGCGACGATCCCTTAAGCAATCTCATTAATATATTTTGTTGATGGATCCAATTGAAGTCAGCCATTCGACGATCTAGCAGGACTCTAAGTTAGTCGTCTTATGATCTGCTAAACGCCAGTCTTCCACAAACAATGCTAGAGGCAGGAACAGAAGGGAAAGGTAGAGAAAGTGGCGAACGGAGAGAGCGGAAGGTGAAATTGCAAAAAGACCTCAAACATCCAAAACTCTGTTTGGTCGCTGCTGTAACTTCTCTCCGTAGTTTCTTTGCTTTTGTCCTTTCTAATTTAAAAAAAAAAAAAATACTGAGGATGTGAAAAAATTGCAGTATATCACTCAAAAGAAGCTTAAAATTGAGAGCGTTCTCGAGGAAACCCAAAGAAGAGTGAATTGCGTAAAATCCAACTTACACCCGATGGGAAATAACGAAGAAATTTATTCTCATCCCTTGAAATTTCCGAAACGATGACGCTGTGAAAGAGCGTAAAAGAAAGCGTGAATATGGAGAAAAATTTGTTCATAAATGATCGAGAAAAGTGGAGCAATTTATGCTTTATATTTTAGATAGCATTCGAGCAATTCAATAAGACCTCTATCGAAAAAGCTTTTCTACAGAAGAAGGTTGTATCCTTCCTCGGCGATTCAAAAAACTTCGTCTCAGTTGTCGGTCACAAACAGCAACACCATTACTTGTGGCCGATGTTAAACAATACCTAGACCAAATATCGGAAACAGTAATAAGTCCGGTAACTTAATCAATGAATATAATGCGAAACTGATAAGTGAGGAAGAAGTTCGGCCTCGCTAAAAACGCATAAAACTAGAAATAACAGCATTTAAGAATTGACTACTGGAGTTTGCTGATCGCGAGAGATTGCGAAGTCCTGGATGAGATCGCCTGCGCTTGACGTATTCACCGCTTCGGTATGACCATTGGGTAGAGAAGGTGCACGCAACGATAGCTGTTGACTACTCGTCGTGAGATCATAGGCGACCTGCTGCACACTATTCGGCTGAGATCCTGGAGTTGGCACCGAGGTGCATTCCTAAACAACTGTCTAAATTAAACATGCCAATTCTTTGCTTTATTCACACAATCAGACAAAGCAGAAGCATTTTGACAGAGCTTAAATAAATACGCAAAGGAATATGGAAAGCAGCTCACCCAATATTTCCCCATTTTGTACACTGCATCATATATAGTATGGCGGGGACGAAATGAATACTGCCAACGCACATCATTTACAAATTCATTAAAGGATCGTTCCTCGATTATTGAAAATAATATTCAAGAGGTCTTAAGGAGACCTTTGCGGGGTTGCTAGGCGATTCTTAAAGTAGATGGGTGAAGGAATTTTCAGCGGAAGTCTGAAAGGGATTTAATCAAAACGTCTCCACTTAGGATAAGCAACATTTCCGCTCACAACAATATCACACAAAACGAACTTCCAGACATAGCGGAACGCTCAAACAAGAAGATAACAGAAGACGATAACATACAGCGAAGATGCTGAATAAGAAAAAAGCGAACCTCCACAGATGCCGGATGGGAACTCGAATGCTGCATATCTACCGCATGATACATTGAACAACCACTTTGCACTGAGCTTGGCCGCACTACGCCAATCTCCAGGGATGGGACAGCGGACGTACCCGGTACGGAGCCGGGCTGCTGCATAGTAACTGCTTCGACAGATCCAACGTTCGATGGGACTGAAACCGAGCTCGGACCATGTGAAGAAACAGCCGACACAGAACCAGGCCCCATCTCCGCTGAACAGTGACTCTGGATGGAGCTTGGACGTGCTTCCGCGTTCAAAACAGCATCCGCGGGTGACGAATGTACCGATTTCGTTGTGTGACGAACGCGTTGCGGTGTTGTCGGCTGTGGGCTAGAATCCTGCGTATTGCTCATGAAACCTCCTGGATTCAATGGGAAAATGCCTGGAAAAAAAAGTTGCAGCATCAAGTACAACAATGAGATATCCAAACCTCTAGCTAGCGTACGAAATGCTAGCCAACAGTGTTAATCACTGATCAGCGAGCTTATAAAAAAAGATTCATTTAATAGGATAATTCTGATGCAAATAAACTGCCATAACTAACTCGGAGCAAATAAAATATAAGGCGAATTCAATATCGATAAAAATATTTACACCGTTATACAACGGATACAATAACCATTTGCAAATACTAACTAAATGCGATCTGCTAATAACAACGGTCTTCGGAAAATAATTCCAAGCACGAGAAAGCAACAATAAAAAATATGAAATCCCTAAATTATTTCTCAAAAGAGCCTAATGTGAAAAAATACCCAAGTAGCGATGAAGTTGGACATATGTGATATACAGCCTATAAATCGTTTCTAGTGGGAGTTTTCATTCAGTCTAATAAAGCAGGGGTGCCGAATATGAGCTACATCCTTAAGAGAGGTCGGTAGTTGCACACTAAGAATACTATTGACAAAATCAGGGATTACTCTCCAGCCTCCTTCCCTAATCTTTTCGCTACTAGTCGTCTTCTCAGATATGAGGAACGCGTAGGTTGTCGTTGAAGAACTTGCAGTTATCGAACGTAGACAACCAACAAAGATGCAATGCTTCAATTCAGCAAAAGCAAAATATTTTCGCCAATTTCACCCCTATGGCGCTTTTAGCGCAAAGTGCACTTCAATGCGAAAACAATACTTGAAATGTGAACGAACTGAAATTGTAGAACCATGAGGTCCGATTCTGTATCGCTGAGTACTTCAATATGAACACCTACTAACCCACCTCGGACGAATACCTTCATTGCACATATCAGATCTTGCTATGAACAACATACTGATATATACCGGTCACATAGGCCGCTAAAATAACTCATAATCTGACGACGCTTTGCCCCCAGTCGGCAACGACAGCATCGGGGCATGGCCCGATCAACCAGTCGTCAGCAGCCCTTCGCTTCATCTTCCAATGCACTACCTATATGACACAATAAAATCTTCCTCAAAAATTGCCCAAGTGAGTTCGAAACGATAAAGGTCAAATAAACGCTAACCAGAAGCTGCCGCCGATGAGGTGCTCGCTGTAGACAGAACTGTAGCGGTAGCACTCTGTGACGACGTTGAGCGCATCGGTGGAGTTAACGCATTCGCATCCACTGTTGGCACCTCACTGAATAAAAACGCCGCTTTATTCAATTCCTCCCTCCAGAGCACCCCGAGAACTACTGCATTCAGCTAGCGAGCAGTAATACTGCTTAGATTATTCCAATAAGGCTCACATTATGTATAATAAAGCATACCCTCATTTGCTAGGAGGAAAAAGAGGAATAGTCGACTGCCTTGAAATGCCACGAATAGCGTTGAAGTAATAATTTCACATTTTCTTCCCGAAAAATCAAAATTCGAATAGAAAAGATATTTCAATGAATGGACTATTATTTTATTAGTAAATAGAGCTTTTTCCCTGCAAAAAATTATCGCAGCTTGAAGCGTTTTTTTTTTTCCAATTATCTTCTTGCTAATTGAGTGAACGAATTGCGTCACACAATAGAGAAGATCAAAAATCTCATTGAGAAGCATTCATATATACGAAAGTTGACAGTCCATTTAACGGGAAAATTCAAAAGCTATACGATACGTCGGAAGATCTCCACGGATGCTTACTATATGACATAACGATCGCTTATACTTCAAGATGTACATCAAATACCTCTCCACATGGATGCTTATTATCACGGCAAAACAAATAGACTTAAAAAAAAAAAATCGGCTAAAATGATACCTTGATTTCACACCACTTGCTGATAGTACACCGTACATCGGAAGCATTGCTGCGACCTTCGCCTTAAAAAAAAAACAAATTATACTGAGCGTTCGGTCCACCTTTGTCGACGGAAAATATTCCGATGAAATTTTAACTTAATTCTATCCATCTGACGGAACTGCGATCAATTACTATGAAAAATTTGCTCCTCAATTACTCAAACATTGCAATAAGAGATTTACAAACCTGTTCGAACCAAGCGGCGCTCGCATTCTGAGTTGGCCATCCCATGGTGGCGATGTTATTAAACTCGGGCGCAAACTGTCCTCCTAGCGCGAGCTGTGATGTGCTTGGCAGCAATGCAGCGCTTCCGGCTGCTGATAGTCCTTGTAGATGGTGCAGCGTCGACATAAGTAACGGATTCGACACATTGCCGGCCGGTGACGTTATGCCTGAAAGTTGCGTTTAATCAACATTAACTGCAGATTACTTTTCCCTCAAAGACCGTCTACAAGTATGAACACTTCGTGCGGTTCAAGATTCATCTGTTTCCTCCTCCTCCTCCAGCAAAGTTGCAAATGTGAAGTGAAGCCAGCTGCTATACGCCCGTATATCAGAATACATGAAAGACTGCCGATCTACTGTATAGGAGGAGATTTGAACAAATAAAGGCTGTCGGTGAGAAAGAAATAAAACATCACCTAGGACTGACAGAGAAATAAATTCTCATGAGAAGACAACACACCATCCACAGTAAGAAGTTGAATGTACACCTCCACGTTAAGAAGTTTGTATCTTCCCTCGTTGGGACAGTTAGCGCAATTAAATTGAACACAGCAATAGAAGGAAATTTGTAATCTTATTTAAACGTTAAGATAAAGACTATTGCAAGTGCAATCAGTGAGCTTAAAAATTTGAATTACTACTGAACGGAAATAAATATCATCTATGTCGGTCATCGGGATGGTCACTTTGCTTTGCTCTTTTTGCGATTCCCCTTTGGCTATCACCTACACTGACCACCTTAGTGACCAGAGGTGGTCACTTTGCTTTGCTCTTTTTGCGATTCCCCTTCGGCTGTCACCTGTACTGACCACCTTAGTGACCAACGGTGTTCAAAGAAATCGTAAAGGGAAAATGTTCGTCAACTTGCCGAGAGTACACCTTCAAAGCGATAATTGAAGGACGACGTTCGCTAATAACAAAACATTAAACACTTCTTCGTTTGATCCATTCAACTAGGTTAATTTGCTGCAGAATCTTCTCAACGAGAATAAAAAAGAGACTTTATTCTTTTAATTGGATAAAAAGAATGCGATTTTGCGAATAAACAAATGGAGTTCTCAATAAAACGAAAAACAAAAAAAAGGTGAGGAACCACCTCATGAATTACATAAATCTCCCATCAGAGAACGTCACATTGTGAGCTGGCTAGCTGCATCGACGTTGCACAACTGCACATGCTAGCCAGGCTTCATACAATTGAACTCATAGAACGTCGAAAGCGACAGGAAACAACAAAATGAGCACAAACATCATTGTAACTCCTTTCACAACTTACCCCCATTGATATATTAATCGTTGCACTCTCTTACCTATTATCGTCAGAACGAGATATGCAATAATATATGATCGGTTCTTCTAAGATGATAAACTCGATGGGGCCACTAATTGTGCGGTATGGAGCTTTGGTTTATTTCATGGTCACGCTTATTTTATCGTCTTCGCTTTTGCCACTATCTCTCTCTCTCAAAAAAATGATGATATAACGTTGCGAGCATGCTATCATTGCAATAGAAGATGCTATAGCTATATTTCATCGCTTCATTCAAGTAGAATTTCTACATATTTTTAACTGCGTTATTTTCGAGACTAAAAGAACGACTATGAAAGGCGCCGCTTGAAAGTGTCCGCAAATACGGCGATTATAAGAGATCCATGTTATGCTTCTTGTAGGGAATTATTTTACGATGTTTGTTGTTGTTGTTGTTGTTGTTGTTGTTGTCTCTTTCTTCTTCTCAATAGGCGATTGCATAGCAATATCGGTAAAGATGAGTTGTTGTGATGAATGTTCAGACGAGTGAGTATTTGGAAGTTTTCTCGGTGAAAATTGCAATGTTGATTTTTGCTTTTTTTTTTGGCCGACGAGATACGGCATCGAACCGCGCTTCAAATGAGATATACTTCCCGAATAAGCCGTGCCGCTTCCCGGATATCAAAAACAAAGAATTGAGGATCTTTTAAGCGCAATATGAACTATGCCACAATCGTTGAAATGTGAACTTTCTTAAGTCGGCGAATATCTAATGCTTATAAAATTGAGCGATAGATTTTCGGCGTCTAATTAAAGAGCGATAATTTTTCGGCAAACAAAATGCAGAATGAGTTGAGAAAACGGGAAGAAATTTCGCATTGTCTGCATTGAAGCGACTTATTTGCAGCGAAGAAAATTATCCACTACGTGTATGTCGGCGAATTTCCCACCAACAAATCGCAACAATCGACGAGCATAAAACGCCACTAAAATGCTTTCCAGCATCTTTAATAGTGACCAAAAAAAAAAATGGTTCACTTCTTTGCAAATATCGCTGGCGAAAATCGCGTCGAAATGCAACGGCGTATGAGATAATTATTGCAATTTCATAAATTCGAATAATGCATCTAATTTCACGGCGCTCACTCGTTTCGTTAGCCGAATCAAACTTCGGTACTCTATTGAGGGCTCTAAATATGGGCTTCTACTCGTTACAGCTACGGTTATGTCAAGCATGCAGACGACTTTTTTTATTGTCCTTTTTTTTTTGCTGCATATCACTACGATAAAGATTCATTGACACACTAAAAGCGCACCACCCACATTGCGATGTTTAAGCAGCGCATATAATCGTCTCAAATATAGCCGCAAGCAAAGAATAAGTCGAGAGATCACAACGGAATTACTCGAACTACAAGCGGTGATAACACCACTGCAAAGTAGCATTGCAGTATGAAAGAATGCTCGGCATTTGACGAGTGCCAATTCTGATAATGCTATGCGTTAATGGAAAAAATTTAACGTGCGAGTGCAAAAAAAAGAACGCAATAATATACCTGTGAAGGTGGATGCGAACGTTGAATTGGCGAAACCTGGTGGAAGTATAGGATGAGATGACGTGTTTTGCCTCTCCATAGATTAGGGCACGAACACACATCGGTTCGGTGGATTAGCTGCGTGGGCAACAAGACCGATGGGCACGTTGAGCTCGGGGGGATGGTGGCGCACCTGGCGCCTATCGATCCTCCAAAAAAAAGGAAAATATTCAAATAGCGAGGAAATTTTAGGTGGGAATATGCAGAAAAATGAAGCGTGCACACTAGCTATTGAGAACACCCCTAACCCCTGATGTGCGTCAGTTTGCAAACAACACAACGAGCACAGCGGCGCTTGCGCACGCGCGCCGCGGGCTCCTCTCTACGTCTGCACCCTTCGTTTAAACACATACTCTCACATCCCCCTACTGTCACGCGTCTACCCCAGCAGTAGGCTATTGCCCGCTTCAACTACATAAAAATCGATATTCCTGGTGTCTTTCATTCCGTTCTATTTCCCACTTTGTTTCTCGTTTTGCTTCATTTCGATTACTTCAGTGGGTTTGAGTGACTGCAGCTGGCACCTGTCCAACCGGTACGTTTTATGTTGCGAATTCCTTAGAAATCAGCAGTTGCCAGTAGCGGTTTGTATGATGGTGTCGGTGGTTGTTTGATGTGGGGTGGTGGTCATCGAGGCTGTGCTCGGAGGAAGCGTTCGATGAATGTGTGCGAGAAGAGGTGGCGTTTTCTTTGATCCGGAGTGGAGAGGTCTTTTGCTTTGTGGAGAGTAAAAGATATCTCCGAAGACTGTCGTATGTTTCGTAAATGAACTGTGAATATTTACTCATCTGCACGAGGCCAGCTTCTCTTCTTTGAGGCAATTAGCCAACCATTTTGGTGCTTCTTGAGCAGTTGCCGTCAAATTCGGAAAACTTCTTCATCCCGGGTTGCTTTTCATATTTTCCCATTGTTAATTTGTTTTTTCCTTATTTTTTTGCGGAAATTTAGCGTAGAAAGTTCACTTAATAGGAGACAAGTGCGCATTGCTATGTCATCATAGTCCACCGTTCTCAACCGTTCAAAATGAAGCGTATTTACGATGAATGGACGCTGTACAGTTCGATTTTATCGCCGTTCTTCTCTTTGTTCCTTTCGCAGTGTGCAAATTTGCATTCAACTATAAGGTTGTCTATCCTTCCGTCGAATCCAGTGCATATATTCATTCTCAACAATACACCTCTGCTTAGATAGGGGATGGCTAAAAACTTAGCTCCAGCTGTCATTTATTGTTTCTCTGCTTACTTCCACTGATAATCGTTTTAACGTATTTCAAATCTACTGGTTACTACGAAATAGTCGATCTAGTCGAATTGCTAATTGGCTTGTCTTTGCGGCGTGTCCATTTTTGTCTCAAACGGCGCCTCTAAAATCCATATATTGCTTTCATTCCACACAGTTCACACTTCCTCTCGCTGAAGTCCATCGAGCTCATCGTATATAAGCTGTTATTGGTTATTTTTGAATAATTTCCATTCGAATACAATATATTATAAATTTATTTTCGCACCAATATATGAGCCATTATCAAAGTGTTTTTTTTTTCGTAAAGAAGAAATGCTTCAACCATATTTTCGAGCATTCACGTATAAGTAACAATTCGATCGCATTCCGCCGGAAATGGAGCTTTTATTTTTCTATCGCCTTCTTTTAAATATGCTCATAAAGAATATTGCATTTATCACTCATCGATATTGTTGATGGGTTGAATTCGTTTCATTGAAGCATTATTTTACACGTCGTTAGAAACTTCTTTATTCATTTCTTTTATATGTTTGTGCGAATTTTTTATATATGTGAAGAGAGGAACGTTCACATTGATTATCTCTGATCGGTTACTGTAGTTATATATGTATTTTCACTTAGTTATATGGTTTTGTTGTTGATTTAGAGGGGAATATATATCGGTAAATATGCTTCGTTTTTGACTTAAGAAAAATGCTAAAAATAAGTGGAATTTTTCTTCCCACTTCTCACTTATATTTTCATCATCATTTTAAGGATAATGGAAACTTAGATGCATTATGCATTCAGTTACTAGTCGAGATTTTAGTAACGAAATTGTTAAATCGCTTTGTGAGATGTAACGATGCTGTTCGTAATATCTTACATGAGAATCATCGTTACATGAGCCCCTAGTGAGGTCAGGAGAAGTGGGACAAAGGGAGGGAAAGAGAGAGATTATCCATCTTCACTTTATTCGAACTTCAAGTGTCTTGACTCCTTAGCAATAAAATATCCGGACCGGTCGTTGGTTCTTAACTGATGCTCTCTTCTTTTTCTCCGCACCTGAATACTGACAATCATGTGGTTGATATGCGTGGATCAGATCTCTGTTAATTATCTCTCTGATCACTAAATGTTAGTAAATTGGACATTTGGGTAAATAACCTCACAATTGGGATGTAGAAAAAGTCGTACATAAAAGTAATATAGAATTCAAGATTATCATGTAGCAAATTGTGTTCAGGGATCATTCGCGGTATGAATTTATCTTTTCGTAAAGTTATTAGCAAATATTATATATTATTTGTAAATGTTATCATGAGTTTCTAGAAGATTATTACGAAAGTTGGATATATATGGATAGGCGCCAATGTCCACTTTATTGTTATCGTTAAATTAATGGGAGCGATAACCAATAGAGATATCATCGGTACATATCGACTGGGATGGTTATCAATAACGATAAGGAAACAAAAATGGCTCGAGAATTGTTTCTTTTCCTCTCTATTGCTAAAAATTACCTTAAGTAATTATTATTATTGTTGTATTGTCTTTTTTTCAGAGTATCATGTGAACATAGCCTATCACAAGTAACATAACCTATATTTATTGCAGATACAATCGATGGAGATCGCACATACGGCTACTGAAATTCGTCAAGCGCGAACCTTTATAGAGTGCACACATTTGCAGTGGTATCATTTACAATGTTGATGAAGTTTTGATCGCATTAATGTGAAGAGTGACCAGTAAATAAAAGAGAGTTGATTTTTTAGTGCGTCTCATGTTTATTAGTCTTTCAACTTTTAAGTTATTGCTGATGTCGGGAAGCCATTGCCGTGTTCAAAAATTCATGGGAAAGGGTTGTTTAGAAATAATTATGGGTTACTCTGTTGTTATTACTGTTATGTGTTACCTGCTTATGAGAAGTCACGTGTTGACTTGTCCGACTTTGTGCGTATATTGGCTGTTCCGAAACGTCTTTTAACTTTTCCTTAGTGCTTGTTGCCGCTATCGAAGACCTGGAGAATTATTGCCTACAAGACTAGTAGTATTTCATTGAAAATGTTAAATATTTTTACAGATCTTTTATGTGGGATTTTGCCTACAGAAAAATGAGATATGAGCGTTGTTTATCGAGACTATTACTTATTCGATTCTTTTTTTCACTAAATCAACAGCTCTTTTACCTTAGGCTGTTATCTTTCCGGGAGGAGGGTAAGGTTTGGAGGATGTGGGGGAGGGCGAGGAGTTGGATCTTGATTTTTTGTTGTTTGAATCCTCTTTTGTGGGCCAAAAAGTCAGCAGCTGTAATGTTTGACGCTTCTTTTTGATTTTGCACGTTTATCTTTCAAGTACCCAATTTCTCTATCATTGTCTTTCCTCCTTTTTTGAGCGAATTATGGATAGTTCAGGATGACGTTGAATTTTTAGGTCGAACTGTTTAAAATGGTCGGTCGGGTGCGCTCAGGTTAGGCGAAATATATTTCATATGAAGTTTTTTGTTCCTTTAGAAATTGTACTGCAGTCGTTCGAGTGAGCGGAATTGAAGAAGTGTTTATTGTTGTCAATTTCGGCGCCATGCTTTCCCCCATATTTCATCTTTTTAATTATGTACGACGAAAAAAGCCTCTAAATATGTTGTTTTCTTGCTTCATATATTTTTAGTGGCTACGATGAAATAATTACTGCATTCATGGGGATAAATTTAATTGCGCTTTCACATCTTCTTGTCTCCATTTTAACCGCCAACCAATTTTGAGGAAACATCTCTACTAAGAATGCGTCAAGCGGAACTTGCAAATACTACGTCTTCCAGAATATGTGCTGTGTGTTGGGCACATTCCGCGGGTACTTATCATTTTATCTATCGAAGTATAACCGCGTCGGGAATGCAAACAGTGTGAGGCGCTTCCTCAATGTTTCAAGTGGCTTGTTCTTCGTTCATTGAACGATCGCATCACTTGTTCTACACGTAGAGTGCTTCATTCTCCACGCTGTTGTTGAGCTGTATTCATCTCATCTGATATTTTACGTCTATAGTACGCCACTGTATTGCCTTTCTAAATTGTTTAATAAATGGCTAACTCATGAGTGAATCTTGAATTTCCTCATTTGGAAGGAAACAATCGTATAAAAGAGTTATGGTATTATGCGATGGAATGCAAAATTCTTATATTTTTTCCAATTTTCACGACCGATGTGCATCATTAATGATCGTTTCAACAGAAATGGGAGTTTCGCAACAAAACGCGACGTGCAGTGGTGTCATATCAGAGAAAGCTGGTGTCAACGCAAAGCTATTATCCCTTTGTTGTCATCACAAAGTTGCCACCCTCGTTCATTCTTATTGCGATTTCATTTCACTTCAAATAGTTGTGTTCTCATAAGTCATTAGAATTCAGCTGATATGGGTAGTAAATGTTTAGCAGTAATTTGGCAGTACAGTACATTACAGAAGACAGTATGGTACTCATGCAGAGTCGAAACGGTAGGAAGGCAGCATACAGTCATCGTACGTTAGTAACTTTCTCTATTTTCTCTATTCTAACGGCTGCATTGTACATATTTCCGCCCAATAAATGCTACAGATTATTTCTTGCTGCGTGTTTTGCATACCTCCGATCTACCAGAATGAGGGTTAGGGAGCCTATCATCCCATTGACTGATGTGGCGATAAAGTGGTGGTTGACTTGACAACAAGTAGAATTTGGTTCCAGGATATCTAGAACTGGGATCCGTTCATTAATTCTGCGGTAGTGCTTATGGAAATTACTCAAAAATGGTTTGGCGGGTAGGCCGTTTTTCGCTGGTCTTTGAACATTGGTTTGGTGATTGTGAAATAGGCGCAGTATTTATGACAGTGAGAAAGGAACGAGCAATGAGGTCGTTTTGTCGGCCTTCATGAAGCTTCCGGCACATTGTGCTTCTGGAATGCTTGCATAAAAACTCACAAGGAGAAACTATGTGCTAAATAAGTAATGAAAATATCGCTCATAGAGAGAAGAGAGGAATGGAAAGCGTCCGTGAATGAAGGCGTCCCTAAAAGAGGGCGCCGAGATATATTTTCATCAAAAATAGACATCTCTTTCGCTCCATATGACATTTCACTCACTGATGAACAGTCATCAATTCGGCATTCTCTACAGAATGGTTTCCGTCTGATGGGCATTTAGCTGATTTGAGACTGACAGTTATTTTCAGCTGAAAATGCTGCATTCTATGATAACTTATAGAACCCTCGAAAGAAATCAGGCTTAAATCTGTCGAAAACAGTTATGTCGAAGATTTTCACACAGTGGAATAACCTTTGCCGAGTTAGTTCTTTCGCAGTTTTATGACTGGAGTCGCAAATATGAAGACGACTCACTCACTATAAGTTGATTTACGGCATCTCTTCCATCAAATGGATCCTTGTTGACATTGGCTTTTCATTCACTCCCAGTTAGTTAATTTGTCAGTACTGAAACACTCTTATAGAACAACAATTCGGCTATGAAAATACCACCTGCTATTTTCGTCACCCTCTTCCAAGGAGCGATCATCCGCTGCAGAAATTCGTCATCGACAACGAATCGTCACTGTGGCAACCCAGACCACACACGAAGTCCAATAACAAATGCTTTGCACGGTTTGTATTTTGCGTCAGCGTCATGCAACACGAGGAAAAGCATTGCAATGCAACGAATTGCAAAGAAGGAAAAGTCACGAATAAGAGAGACGTTCCCAAAACTGCTTGTACACAAGTTCGGATTGCGCATTCTTGCGACCGCACGTGGCAATTTCTGAGCATGACGTGGGACAGCAACGTAAAGTTCAGCGATCAGCTTGTGGATGTGCTTGCGCTGACTCGAATATCCGTTTGTGAATAGTTGTACTTTCATAAAGGAATACTGACAAGAGCAGAATTCAAACTTATTCTAGATGGAGTCGAATAAGATAACTTTTCAAATTTTGTTACGGTTTCTTGTTAAAGCTTTCTTGGAATAGACTTTAACGACTGAGGCCAGAAGATGAAATTCTGAAGCACTAGAGCTCGAAGCGTTGTACTTTCAAATTATGAAATATGAGCGAGGGCCGAATTGCAAAAGCTGCCCTAGTCGCTAGATTCCTTGAAGTAGTGCTAAGTTTTTATATACATGAGTCGAGAACATTCGACACATGCTGATATGTAGCCGAATGCGTTGACAGTCTGTTAAACCACATTTGATTGCATATTCATGATCAACAAACTGAATGCTGTTGCCCTAATCACTACCTTCCATCATTGATATGCAAAGCTGCACATATCGACTGCATTTTTTATAGTTACAACAGACATCAATAACAATAATACCAAATACAAATGTAATCAGAACACCATTCTACCAGCAAAACAAATGCATAAATAACTGACCGTTAAGGAAAAAGATGATGAGTACATGACGCGGATTACCCGACCACAAGCCCGAAACCTGTGGAACAACTTAAGCAAACTAAAATCGCCAACAAACCCGCCCCGAACAGACAGTCACAAATAAGCGGCACAATTTCCACAAACGCTCATGTCACTCATGAAAGAATGAAATGCGAACTCGATTTGTAGACGACAGCCCTACAAGCTCCGATCTCACTATGTGAAAAAGGTGGCAGTTTTGTAGTTCACCAGAAGATGCCACCATAGAATGCCCTGCAACATCCACATGACTGTTATTGTATTTCCGAATAAGGAGAAGAGAGAAATGTCTTCCGACGAGAATGCTTACTGTCGACCCCTATTTATGACATCTCTTTGTTGTGACCTTAATTATCAATGTACGGAAAGTGAGGTAAATGGAGTTTTTTCTTTTCAAACTTTGTAAAATGCGAATTGCAATCTGTTAACACCATGTTGCAATTTGCAATTCGTTGATTGTAAATTCACATTGCTGTGGTCGATACTGAAATGGTCGCTGTTCCTCATCGTTCATCTTTACATGTCACAACACTACGAACGTAACTCCTCAAATAAATGACAAAATTTTACTCATGGTACAACTCGCAAGATTGAAAGCCACCCTAATAGACGTTTGCTCTCTCCGTTGTAGTAATGACTCATACTCATAACTTTTACTTGAAAATTACACGATAAAGTATATATGGTAAAAGCTTTGCTTGCGGTGTCAGATATTGTCTCGATTCCAGAACGTTGCCCTGAATTTCAAAAATACATTTTTCCCTCTAATATGGTTGGAACTAGGTCCGGGTGTGAAGTAAAGAAGGAAGCCTGTTTGCAAATTCAGAGCACATTTTGCTTTCCGGGAGGTTCGCAAACATTTCAGCAATTTTATTGCCGTATAAGAGAAGTCTTAAATCTTTTTGTTATGAGCTAGGTCGGAAAATGGGGTTGTCCTCATCGAGTCAAACAACTTAGTCATCCTTGACTACCAGCCCAAAGGTGATTTCCACAGTTATTTTCTTAACACAATGAGCTGCTTCATTAAAAACATATTAAGAACTTTAGCACACGGTCTACGGACTTACTGCATTCATCTCTCAGGCACGCTGGGAAATGGTCACTTAGATAGCAAATTATTAACAACGACAGATGTGCTCTCGGATGTCAGCAAATTGAAGTGGATATGATGATTATTGGGCGCAATTGGAATTTTAATAGCAACGTTAGCAGTATTTTCGCATTTCAGTCATTACTGAATGCAAGTGTTGATGAGTCATTTGTGTAGGTGAGAAGAGATTACAGCCGTTCAAAGCGAACACCTTTCGGCTTAATTCTCCTCAAACAGTTCTGCAGTTTCTAACTGTTTCCTATGACCTTTCATCGTCTCGGCTCGTTTCGTTTCGCGTAAACGCCAAAGTTTGTAGAATTTTTCATTGCGCTCTTCTTCCTCTCCACTATTTCACTTCCTTCACACGTCACCTCCTCTTTGCTAATTCTGAAAGGGAAGAGTTACTCAAAGGTTAGTCGAAAACAATGTTCTGTAGGCAAAGTGGGACATTGACGCGAAAAAAATCTGCCACTAACAGGACAGCAAGAGCAAATGCTGCAAAAGCGATTCAAGGCTGTAGCACCGAGTAGCCGAGAACTGCTGCTCATTCTTCGTTTTTTTATTTGCTCAGGCCGCATTGGCATAACACATCTCATAAACACTCAAAGGGAGAAATTAGCATCGGACTGATAACAGCTGATGCGCAGAGCTATATGAAAAATATCATCAACGGAAATGAAACTTCCATAGCGAAAATTAAACTTCTACGCTATCGTGCAAGAAAAGGATAAATTTTTGAAGAAAGCGGACTAATACCTTGGAATTTTTTATAGTGGCGAGAGAAAGGGTGCGACATTGGAATCTCCACTATCACCGCACCCCTTTCTACCGCTGTGCTCCCCTTCGATTGCTCGCTGATAAACGTGACCGCTTTTTCTTTCAAGTGTTTTCAAAATTCCCCACCTAAATCGCTCGATTTCCGAAAGTGCAATCTCGTCGGAACTGTTATCTCAGCAAACGTTTATGCTGAAGCTGTAGTAGAGATTCGAATACAGAAGTCTCAAAGCGATAGAGAAGCTTCAAGCTTGGATTATTTCCACAAAATGTGAGGGATTGTAATGCCAAAACTGCTTCATAGATGTGAGTTTTTTTTTTGTAATAATCACATAATTGAGAGTGGAAAGATGAGAACAAAGATTGGGCGAAGGTGAATCAAAGCGTTGACGTTAGTTAAGCGATCGTTTTGTTCGGTCTACGTTTATATATGTTATCATATGCGAAAGTGCAAGTTTTTTTTTTTATACTATCACTGTTGAAAATATTGCAAAAATTTCTATTGCATTGTAAAGAGTGTCAAATACCGCCTGTATACTCTTCTGATGTATACGGATTCATTTGATAACGTCATTCGTGAAGTCTCTTTTGTTCTTTTTTTTTTTTTGTCTTTCGTTTCATAGAAGTTTACTTATCTACATTATCGGCAGTTCATTCAGAGAAGCATTTGTTGCAGTGCCGTTATTTTTGGCCCAAAGTACCGCGATATATGATGATTTTCGCTAAAAGAGATATACCCACCGCCTTACTCATCTAGAAACCAATTGTACCTCCATACATGGTGTTAACTTTATTAATTGTGGACGAATATCTTTTGTATACGTTCCTTCTCAGTGGTGTTGAAGTTTATTTCGCGCACAGTTTTCCTGAAGAGACAAGTATGGGTGAGCGAAGGCAGGAGTTGGGAGGGAGGAAGAGGATGGTGGGGAGGGGAGGGAGGAAAGAGGAGAGAGAAGGAAATGGGATTTGAAGAAGCGTTCGAAGGGAACTGTTACAAAAGAGAACTGAGGTTTCATTTTCTTTGCATGTGAAACGTCTCAAATTTGTCACTCCTTTTCTAGACTATGCTCAAATACACATGTATATACTCTTGTATATATATAATGTTGTATATCGGTTGCAGACTGGTAATTGTGTTCTTTTCTGAAGTTTCTTCACGGCAGTTTGGCAACCTCCCAAAACGAGTTTATATTTGAGGGGAGGATTATAAACGAAGGCCGCGATATATCTAAAAAAAAAAAAATTGGCGCTGAAGCTTTCATATAAACTCTCTCGGAAGACATTCAACTGCTTTTCGTATAAAAAGGGGAATTTTTGCTGAAAGTGAAGAGGTTTTTTTTATCTTTTCTTGAGTGAAGGAGTAGAGAAATGTTTTGCTTGAAGATGAAAAGAAGTGCAGTCTATGTTGCTCATGAAGAACCACTGAAGGTATCATTCAGTTCGGGGAGTCGTGATGTCGACAATGGCTTCAGTGAAATACAGGTATCCCCTAATATCATTCTACTTTCGTTTCTTTTAAATCGTTGATTATATAAGTTATGAAGCTGTTCAGGAATTTCGAGGATAAAATAAGCAAAATGGGGAAGTTTTTCTTTTTTTTGGTATTTCGGAGAGTCGAAGTGAGGAATGTGAGGGAGCGAAGCGTGCAAAGGCCGAATCTGCCGGCACAGTTCTCCTCGAATATATCTTCTCACATTACACGAAAGAGTGCTTATTTTCTATAGTCATGAGTTTTCCTCACCATTCTCTCCTTTCCGGCTTTTTTCTTGTTTGCATTTTCAGAAGCTGAGAGAAATTCGAATGGATGAACAAAGTGAAAGAGTCAAGGAGCATATCATAGATTTATATGCCGAGGAAAGGGAACATGAAAAGAGGCCATCAGTTAACTATAGATGGTCGAGAAGAAAGCTTATTCCAATTTGTTCATTTGCAGTGTTGCGCTTCACTTAAGTGATCTTAGCTTGCCATGAACGACTCGAAATTGAGTTTTTATCAATACATAATGCATTTTCATTCAAATTCCCTCATTCAATGCTTCAAGTTTCCATTAATTTATTAAACATTTGTACTGTTTAGTAGTGATGAGTAACTAAAACAGTGCTCTTTCTATATTTCAGTATAATTTGCCTGCGAGTAAAATTCCATGGAGGGCTGTTATGCTTGCCGGTGTCCTCTTTGTGATGGGTTTCGCTCTTATTATGTCAAGTCTGCTTATGCTCACCGAAGTCGTCAAACCGTCGGTAATTTTGGAAACTTTTTTTTTTTCATCCAGTTTCAGAAGCAGTCGACGTGCTTTGCCATGTGCGAGGGGGGAGAGGGGAGGAGAGGGAAAAGGGGAGGAAATTTTATTCAAGCAATTACTTGCTACTTCGATTCGGTCATGGTACAAATGGGCATTCAACTAAATCATCTGAAAAATAAGGGATCCTTTTGTGGAGATCTCTTGTGATTATTAATCGAAGGCGGAATTTAATTAAAATTTTCATACTATCTGGCATGTGCTTATTTTCCATATATGATGCACCATACGTCACTTCAAAGGTATGACCATTGAAAAGGAGGCATGAAATGAAATACTGCCTAGTCGAGTAATCCTTAAATGCCTATCCAGATATTTGAGGTGATCATTATTTCTCTAGAAAGGTAACGATAGTCTCTTTTGTCTAAACGTTTATTTCCGTCAAAATGTGGTTCTTAGCATCCGGATCGAGTATGGCCAATATTCGCACTTGGGTTGATTATGTTCGTACCTGGAGCGTATCATGTTCGCATCGCCTATCACGCATTTCGAGGCGATAGAGGCTTCTCTTTCGATGACATCCCAGATTTCGACTAATGTCTATTCGATCTCTTTTCTTTTTGATATCGTTTTGATGATTCTCAGACAAGTGTATTGCCTGATTTTGTATAATTGGTTGTTGTAGATGTTGTAAAACATTATATCGATAGTTGGGACGAACTAACCATTCTGTTTTTGAACGCAGTATTCTTTATCGATTAAAGCAACAATTCTAGCCTTGTCCAACTCGTCGTTTTGTGTGTGTCGTTAGGCAGTGCAGGAGGGCAGGGCCGTGGCTTCTTTCAATAATCGACAATTTGCTGCCTACATTTTTCTTTTCTTGAGAGAAGACGCAGAAAAAGGGAAACGCTGAAGGTGTCCTGAGAAAAGGAAAAATGCGGGGAGAAAGGATTCGGTGATGAAGCTTCGCAAAGAAAAAACAGCATTTCTTTCATGAAGTAGGTGCAGAAAATATTTGAAAGCATTAAAATTCGAAGAGATTATGAGCGGTTGTATGTCTGATATCCAGTCTTTCATTATAGGTGCTATGGGACGATACTGTTTAGTGTGCTTGTTCCATCTGTTATTTTTGCAAATTTATAGAGATATATGCAAGTATAGTTAGGAGAGAAAATTTATTCAGATAAGGAAGGAAGTCAATGAAAAAACCAAACAGAAGATTTTACAAAAAACAACATTGTATTATAGCAATAAATCCAATAACAACAAAGAAAACCTCTCTGTATACCGAAAAAGAAAAGCATATTTTGCTGATCTGCCTGACTGGTTCCAGCTTCGTAAATGCCGAACTTAGAGGGGCGAAATTTGATAGGCATCACATAGGCCACCTATACCCATTTTTAATTTGATTAAGTATTTGCGAGTGACTTGCAGACTGTTGGACTGTGAAACACCAAAAAGCGAACCTTTTTTTTTTTGGGAAAGTACAGAAGAGAGATTAAGTAGCGATATAAATGCATCGTTATGCGCCTATCTTTATTCATAAACATCTCATTGGATCGATTGATGTGTGATATTCGAACTTAGTAAAATGCGTATCGTTTCAGAACGTCGTTTTTCCGCTTGTTTTCGCACAAATTTTGTGCATTCTCGGAGAGGAAGTAGAAATGACGACAAACGGGCTGAATTGCTCCCAGCTTGCAATTTTCTGACTTTGCTTCGTGGGATACCAGCACATAAATTGATGTTACACAGTGGAAGGTAACATTGCATTTTGCTTTTTTTGGACTGTTAGGGTTCGCCCCAAATGGAAAGTGGTTGCTGTGAGTTATTTACATGAAGATAGGAAAGTAGATACGTTTTCATATTTTAATAACGTCGTTGTTCAGTCGCTAATACTCAGGGTCGTTTAACTTTCCGATGATCATTAAATAGTTAAATTGCGTTTTTTTTTTTTAAGATTCCAATAGTTAAATAAAGCATTCAGTCAATTGAAATCTTTTATTTTTGTTTTTTCATGCATTCCTTTATGCATCGTTTAGGTGGTCTAGCAGAGAAAAGAACGAAAAAATTCCAACATTCAGCTAATCCGACGGAATTTTTGCCGCTTTTTCGGATAAATGAATCTTGTCGACTATCGGTCTGGCTAAACGTCATTTGAGGTTTGTTGAGTGATTGCTGAAATGTTTATACTAGCGCTATATTTTCACACCTTCTTATATGTCATCTAGTTTACAGCTAAGAATTATTTGTGCAATTTTATTCGTTTTATTTTCATCTTAATTGTTTATAGTTGTTGGTGCTCGTTTATAGTGTATATTATTTTCTATTTTCACTGTAATAGGCGATGCGCTTTATTGAGTAGACGCTTATGCAAGTATTAGTGATGTTGATCATGAAGTTTTCCTCGATGTGCCTTTGGAAATTTCAGCTTTCAGTCAAAATTTCAGGATAAGGGATAAAAATGGCTCACCTATGCCAAAAATGATATTTCTACTCTTTTTCCTTCGCGCTTTCTGAAATCGAACTTCACTCGTGTCAATTGTTTTCTGCAAATATTGTAGAGATATCAGTTTTCTTGAATTGTGCAATTCTTGTGAAGTTTATTTTGCGAAATGTTTGTTTCAAGTGCTGCCATTGTGCTGATTAAATTATTGCTCATTTCTGCCTGTGATGAGCTTAAAAACTCCTCTTCGATATTACCACATTAAATTAGTCTCCCTCATTTGATGCTCGCTTTTGATCACTATTGAAAGGCTTATTGTCTTTCAGCTGTGGTGGTAATTGCGAGGTTTTTTTTCCAACAAGACTATTATGTGAGAATGAAATTTGGTCCCCTTTCCCCTCGTCCCTTCGTTCCCTTGCCAACCTAAAAAAAAACTTCATGATGCAGTGAACAAAGCTTCGAGTTTGGATGTAACGGAAATCCGGTAAGTGATAATGTGGAAAATTGAAGTCGATTATGGCAGAAGCGTCTTATGTTTGAAGTGTTTAAGGCTAGTGAATGGGCGTTGTTGGTTGCCGCATGCAGAACCACACTGATAAAAAATATTTGAAAATATTTTCGAATTAAACCCTAAACAACATTATGACAGGATTGCATTGCGGATCACATTCCTGAAATATGTGAAATCCTCGAATTTCTTTATGAAAGTCTCTTTGCGTATCTTTGATTTTTCTTTCGAAATTTTCCATTTTCAGAAGTGATTTAAGAAAAAGGAAACTGAAAGTAAGAATTAAAATCTGCATATCTTAAAGTAAGAATTAAAATCTGCATGTGAGAGAAAACGTTTCAACTATCAACGTGTCGTTTCGAAAAGTGTTTCATCGTGATGTGTGCGACGGCGAATTGCGTAATTAATTTGCATTTAAAGACCGGTATGTAATCGTTCCACTTCTATTGTTTCGAGGTATTCGCATGATAAGGTGGTTTAAAAAGTATTCAAGAATTGCACTTTATATTTAGGTGGTAGAAATGTCACTTGGTGGTGACAAGCTAAGCAGAACAGTTTTAAGCTTTCAATAGGTAGGCTTCCTATTGAAAGTTATGCCAGTTGGAGGAGCTAAGGCGTTGACTGAAAATCGACGCGTCGCATCAATATTTCCACAGCCTTTAGAGTAATTATATTGGCGATGATCTGTCTACAAATGTTTAGATGATATAATAGGTATTGTTTAGTTTTTGCTTATCTACGCATATTTACGACACTTCGAGACGTCTCATTCGACTCCAAATCAAGCTGTGGGCTATCATTTTAACACTTCAGAGTTGAATTCTTTTCCTGACCACGCCCTTGTGTAGTAACATATTAGCGGACAGTGTTTACACACAGTCATATGGATCATCACTTGAAAGCATCGTTCGCGATCATACGCTTAACTTCAATAATATGGTTGAGGACAATAGAGGAGGAGTGGCATTTTGAATATGGAAATAGACGTTTATTTGGCTTATTCGTCATTCCAAACAAAAGACAATTCGATGGGATCTGACTCATTGATTAAATAACTAGCAATTCTGCTTCTCTCGTCCTCGAAACACCGTTGTAATCAGCGTTTCTCAATATGGATTTCGAATGCTTGAACTTTGATAAAGGGCATATGAAAAATTTCCATCTCTTTCAAAGGATTTCTGAGCTCGATCTTTCAAGTGGAAAATCTGAACCGTAACTTCGTCTTTGAAATGACAGCTTTTTGATCGTTTTAGCATTTATTGTTTTGCAGCATTGATTGATAAGATAGTCACCAGGAAATGAAATAAAAAATGCTAAGTACACAGTGAAAGTTTGGTGTGGGTTGCGTTTTAGACGACAACGATACGATGCCGATGTCTGCATTCCGTCAATCGAAATCAATACCATGCACATACGTGAAACTTTTATCGTCACTTGACCGCCAGCGTTTCCCCTACAAAGAAATGAATCAGGGTATGCCTTTCGACATATTTGTGTATGTGTCTCTGCCGATGTATGTTTGTGATGGCTTATCATAGCATTCTTCGGTAGCCTCCATATCCCGTATTCTATTGTAAAAGTAATAAGTAAAAAGCTATATATATATATATGTATATATATACATATGTATGCAAAAATAAAGCGCTGAATCCGTAGAGTTTTTCATTGACTTTTATTTATTTCTTTATTTTTATTTCTGGAGTTTTTATTTATTTAGCACTGAGAACCTGATAGTTATTGCTTAATAAAGAGGAGTGCGCATTATTAAGATGGCAATACGATGAGAAGTGATAGTGAAGCTCAAAAAATCAGCGGAATCGCCAAGAAGCAAATCGCTGCCGGCAATAATGTAAGCTCGATTTTTGCTTTCGTTAATTTCCTGTTCACTAAGCTGGGCACATCACCTTTTGGTCTGTGAATTGCACACTTCGGTGACCATCACAATGTGATCTACATAATGCTTTCAACTCTTCCTTTGTTCCCATATAGTTCACATAAAATTACGAATGTTTTTGAATTTTATGCATTTATATTCAGTTAAGTAGTAAGCGAGTGTAAGTATGGGGATGGCTGAAAATGAAATTGCGCATTTCTACGTTTATTACTTCTTGCGGGAAATATGAGCACAGTGTCGAATTGCCTCCTAGTGTCATTGTTCCCCCTCCCCATCTGTCTCATCCTCTACTCCATCGTCTCTTTGAAGCAGCATTAGTTTACGGGCAATGTCGAATTAAGCCGAATAATTTCCACTCTTTTTTGCCTAAAGGAAATCTTTCCGTTCAATGAATTAATTGTGCGCATTATTAGTCGTCCAACAAAAACATGGAAAAGTGCACTTGCAAGCTTTGCAGCACCAAACGGCTGCTTCACTTTATTTGAAGTAATATATGCAACGTTATCTAAAAACACTTGGCCTTCAACTCACTCAGGCAATCGATTTCAGATTGGTTATGTCTCAGGTGTAACACTAATTTCTCCACACCAGAAAGTTGTCGACCATTACAGTCGTAATCCGAATATTCGGAAAATTGTGGTTGGTGGAGAACAAGAATCCTCAGTTGAAGACAAGGTGCTACGTCACAGTATTTTCTTGCATATAAATTTCCGGATAAAAATCATTTATAAGCTGATATTGTCGAATATGGCTTGGCAAGGCGTTTGTGATGACTTTTTCATTAACCGCTTATTGGGTACTCGTTTAATGGTTTCGATAACCATTCATTTACAAAACGTATTCTCTCATACGTTAACAAAGAGTATATTGTTAGTGCAACACTAAAATTTTGATGAACGATCCAGAATCTTGGTCGAATAATGTTGCATTTGCTGGGTGCTTCGAGTTTTGCAGTGGTCTGCCCAATTCATAAATGATCGTTGAGTATTTATTTTTCCTAGATAGCTTTGTACTAACAAAAGTAGAAGCGCGGAATCTTCATAGGATTTCAAGAAATTAGGATATGAGCAAAAGAAAACAACGCGAGTTATGTTTTTAAAGATCACTTTCACTGTTGAATACGTTTCGTGCCCAACAATCCGATGACCCTTCAAATCAAGGGCAGCTTGTAAAGCGACCAACCTATTCTAAGAATCTTCACTAATCCTAATAGGTGAAAATAGGATTAATTTCTGCTTTTTCATGGAATCATCCCGAAAAAAAAAATTATTTTGAGCTTTTCATAGGTGTGAAATAATGCCATACTGCGATGTTGAATTTCTACAGTTTTAGGTGGTCTTGTTATTTGGCACTAAAGGTGTTGGAAAAACAAGTCTTATCGACAGTATGTTAAATTACTTATATGATGTTAGACGAGGAAATACCTTCCGGTATTTTCATTTATTTCTGTTATCTGCTGAATAATTCCTCATTACTGGGTATGGTATTGAATGGCGTAGTGTGTATTGTCGCTAAGGGGTGTTGCCTCGCATTCCTCGAAATTCCTCAAAAATATGATTGATTGTCGTAGTCTCCTTACTAATCAGTTCCCAGCAGTTTGATCTGATTTCATTAAGCGAAAGACAGAGCGGATCGCTGATTACAGGGATCAGCAAATTTTAGCAAATTGAGGCGAACGCTTGACGGGTGGCAGAAAAACGCATTGATGGTTTGAACGAATTGCCTTTAATAAAAAAAAGGAAAATTGAATCAAACTGAAAACTAGAATAGTTTTCGAACACTACAATTTATTGCTGCTGATCGGCACATAAGAGATCTGGGAGGAAGAGAGGGGGAGGGGTCGCTGGTTTTGCAGGCCATTGCAGCCACGGATCTTCACCTCTATCGCCCAATTTTTGCCAGATTAAAATTTGTCATAGCAGATATAGCGTAGTCCTAGATTTATATATTTCTTCTGCGTTTACAATAATGAAATAGCTAGTGCATATTTCAGTCTTTCTTTTTTATGTTTGGAAAAATATATTTTCTGCTCTTTTTAGCCATTAATTCTTGAAAAGCTTCTGATTAGTGACTGCACTGTGGAATTTCGAGTGGACGGAACCTGTTCGAATGGCGCTAATTGTTGCACAGTTCTATTTACTTCGCCTACTAAAAGTGAAGAGACGATTTCATCTTTAGTCCGCGTTGTCGGTCGAAATCACCCGTATAATTTAAGATGGAATGCAGTGCCCCAAATTCAACAACTTCCGCAGACTTAAAGTCGTTGTTTCTCTTTACTTGCAGCTCGCGTAAATGAAATTATATAGTGAGTCCTCAAGAGTTAAGAAGCGCTACCAATCGATATTCATTAAGGTTTACTCTAAGAAAGGAAAGCGCATCAACTACAGGCTTAACCGAATATGTGATCAACAACAGCATTTTGCCGTTTACTGTTGCGATCGTTGATACACCGGGGCTTGTTAACGAAAAAGGCTATAAGGGCACATCTGGCATCATCAAAGAGTGGTTCGAAGAGGTCGGCTCTGAAACAATTCACGGATCCTTTTCCGCTTTTTTAGGGCATTGCGTTTTGAAAGTAGAATATGTGCTAGAGCAATATTTCGAGAAAGGGAAATTACTTGGCAAATAATTCTTGCAAATTCGTTTATTGCATACTTCTCGCATTTATTCGTCCTCATTGTTTGCTCTTTCATCACGAGGATAGTTCCTTTCTTGAAAACGCTCCCAAATACTAAGGCGTCAAAGCCTAAAATAAGTCCCTCCACATCTTATGAAACTTGATCTGAGTTTAATGTAGCTAAAAATTCTTCTTGTAAAACTTTTCTGGGGTATCGCATAGTGAAGTTGCACTTTCATTGATAATGGCGTTATAAAAAAAAAACTTTGCAGGGAATTTGGCACATTCAACGTTTCATAATGATTTCAATGTTGAAGTGGTAAGTATAGTTTTAAAGCGGATGATGCGTTCTGATTCAATAAATAAAAAGTCGAAGCTTTAGGAGTTGAGAAGTGTTGGTGAATTTCGACTCGATGCGATAAGTCTCGTTCTGAAAAACGATGAGGATGAACTAGGATGGCCTTATATTCATGAGCTTGCTGAAGTGAAGCGAATGTTTGGTGATGACCTCAAAACAAATGTGCTGCCGGTTATCACGCACACAGAGGTAAGTCGGCACATCGTAGTTCTATGACGTTTTTTGTCTACGATTTAAAAATGACGACAACAGTAGAAATTAGTCAGTCGTTCTCAATTATGTGCACGGGGAGTAATTGCAGCACGGAAGTAACGGCTAGTAAAATTTTGGTTAAAATTCTCTGTTACGCCTCTAGAATCATCTTGCTATTGAAATTTCTCGAATAATATGGAATTAGTGACATATTACGGAAAAGAAACAGTGAATAGAATTTATTGGTGAAACCTCTTTATATTGGTGAAACTAAACGTGAAGTATTTCTCAGATGGTGCATATGCTTTTTCGTGAAAAAAAAATCCTCAAATGTCTTCTCGTTGCAGAAACTTCCAATTGACTGTCGACCTATTTTTGATGCTATGTTGCGTTACCGGTGAACAAATAAAAATTCCCGGCTGAATTCCTTCCCTATTTCACCTATGTTTAGAAGATCGCCTAATGCTCATGAATTTTCGTAGAGCATAAAAAATGCTATCGACGCATTCATAAAAAGTTTTGCTTAATTCCAATTGATTTTCAAGCATAACGCATCCTGTTTCCGGAATTAGACGTCCCTAAAAGATTACGTTGCATTGTTTGAAGATACTTCCACAGCCACTCGCTGTACATGCGTTAGCATATGCGAATGTCACCTTCCTTGAATATTACAAAGTCAACAATGATGGGTTTATTCCGACCGGTTGTATTGTCACTGCAAACAATAAAACAAGGCAAAACCGTTTTTTCATCGATGGAATGACATCACTCGATCGATATTTTACGGTACCATTTGCTGTGTTGTGAATTTCCTCGTTGAGATTATGCTTCTCAGTCATATGAGCGTGCCGACGCATTTTTCATTCCTAGAAAATGTGGATTTTTTAGTGAGTACTGATTGTTTTTAAACGAAAGGAAAGGAATGCTAGTTTTGACCACTGACCATTGCTAATTTTGTTGCCATTTACGTTGCATTTTATTTGTTGCACTAAGAAGGCGTGAAAATTTTGCCTATGAAGCGACCCACTAAATTTCTTTAGGAACCGTTCTTGCAAACCATTCCTGAATTTTGCAAATTTTTTAGTGAAAAGTGCTTAAGAAATAATCTACTAGCATAAACGCACGGTCTTAAATAATCGTTGATGAAATTTGTACAGATATCAGTAATTGCGAGAACTGCATTATTTACGCGGATTCAAGGATGTGACAGCTATGGAAGAAATGAGTTGTGCATTTGTATTCCAGGATTTGCATAGCTTAACTGAACCAATGATCGCCGTAGGACGCACGTCAGATGTTTCACACAAAGCAACAACGTCGTGACTCGTTTAACACTGGCGTATACATGTTGATGCTTTCGCACAGCTCGAATCGATTCGACTTGAGTTGAAATTGAATTTTTACATTTTCATATAAATTCAGATCGTTAGAGCTCTGTTGAATGAAGAAATGATTTTTGCTGGAAAAGTTGAAAAAAGATGTCACAGGTTGTAACTCAACAAGCGATGAATTCCTCACCCAATTTGATATTTTTATGAGAAAGTTCACTGTATTTCATTCATGCTTCCAGCAGAATCTGTTTCCGCAATCGTAGATTTTTAGGTTCATAGACTGACTGCCTTATTAGTGCCATGAAACCTTTGTTACTGTTTTTCTCTCTGTTAAACTCGATTTTTATTATTTCACTTTAAAATATAATTGCTGACTTTATTGCTTCAACATCCGCACTAAAATGGCCATTGTGGTGTGCGAATTTTTTCCACTATGTTTCGTACTGTGAATGCCTTATCAGTGAATGTTATCATATCGAATGAAAGCAGTAAAAACTTTGATTTCACTTTCTCCCACTTGAAACTCATTGATTCTCATGTATTTTGAAATTATTGAAATATCTATTTGTCTAGTGGAAGTTTTTCGTTGTAAATTCTTCACGATTTTATTAGAGCTGAGCAAACTTCGAGAGAAGACAAGGGCAGATATGAGGTTGGAGGCAAAACCTTGGTATTAGCACCTTGAAAGTTGGTGCTCATGAAACATTCGAATGAGCAAAAATTTCGGTATTTCACAACAGCCCGGGCAATTCGCTGTATTGTTCTATTCTCAGGATAGAGCTGATATAGCCAACTCTGTCTTTTTCTTTGTCGAAGAACCTCTCACTTAATACAGAAACTGCATTCTCCGAAATAAGAAGGTGAGAGCAGTCGATCGTTTGCAATTCATTTAGTTATGTATCTTCATTAAATCCATGCTCGAATTTATCACTGAGACGGCCTTAACCCTAAATAAAACGGCAGACGCTTCAAAAGAGACACTCCAAGCTTCTACCATTACAAATTCATCACCATCAACTTGCCAACACAGTTTCGTAGCCCGTCGTATCATGTTGGTGAGGCATGAGATCGTAACAGCTCCACAGTTATTGTTAAAGCATTGATAACTGACTGCTTCATGCGAAATACGGCCAACCAAAAAAGACACTGCATGTGCACGCTTTGACGTCGCACGCAGCAGGTATAAATGAAATGAATTAACAAATCAGAGGGAGACTTTGGCGAGAAGAGGAAACGAGAAGAGAAACTAGTCTAAGAACATTTAACAGCTCTTGAACTTTTTTAATAATCACTTTTGATGATTCTGAAAGACCACTGTTTAAATATATTCTGTCGAATTTCATCAGTGATATTAGTCAACTATAATAGAAAATTTGTCTCTCAAAGGTTAAAATGTGCGCAATAATGTATTGAGATTCTTCCACTTTCTTCAGAGCATTTGTTTTCGTCATGCGTCGGTAATAATATAGCCGTTATGTTGAGTTGGCACATAAACTGCAGCGATGTTCTTATAAAGTGATGGGTTTACGGCATAAGTCGTTGTGAAGTGGCGTATTTTCTCTCGATCTTTGCATTTCATTCATCGGCTCCTTTTATTATGTCTTCATTTCTTCGTATTGCAAACGCTTCATTCTATTACTACTTTTTTCTTTATTTGTTTTTGCCCTCACTTTTCATCAGTTCATCGGATATTTGCATATTTAACTTCCAAATTTATTGTATTCGGGCAGTAATTCTTATCTTTCCAACATTTGCATAACTTGCTTGACAATACTGGCGACCGTGTGAATTGTTGGTGTAATTTCCGCTAATGTAGGGTTCAATGATCATCTCAAATATGTGCAACGAGTCTTCTTCTCATGGTGCAAATATTTCTATTATTTAAGCATCTCGTTATTAAGCTTATCCTTCCCCTCCCCCCGAAAAAAACCCACAGAATTTCATGTGACAAAATTCAGCAAAATAATTTATTGTTCATATAGAGAAGCATACGTGCCATCTTTGCTCGCATTCGGTGTGCTGAACCACCTACCTCAATTATTCTTTTTTTCATATCGTACTGTATAAGCGAATGGCTCCGCGTCATCTTTACATAGTGGAATGCTAAACTTCTAAAGTCGCGGTTGCCTCATCGGAAACGCTAAATTTTAGTTTTATTCTTAAAGGCGGTTGTTGGCCAGTGGGAACGATTTTTCATGTGCCGAGAGTTCCATTATCTGCAATTTCCTCGTCTGAAGTAGTATGGGATTAAAAAGTCGCTTTTTATCATGTCGTTTAGTGTCGAACGGTAATATTACCACAGTTTTGAATGTTCATTTATCGGTTTAATCGTGCATTTCGTGTGCTTCCATAGTGATATAAATGCTGCAGTTGGTTCTCGTAATGAATGGAACAGTGAAATTACAAGCCAATTTTACTTCAAGCATGCCGTCCATTGCAGAGGACATTGAAGCATATGCAAGTCACGAAACGTCTCATAAAACGTCACGAAGGTGTTCAATCGTGCGAATAAGGGGCATTCAGCTCCTCGTCATTTCCACCTAATATATGCTCACTGCTTTCAAAAGACACAACGAATAGTTCGAGAAGTGTGATAAGAAAGTGAGCGAGCGTTAAGCATGAGTAACGCGAGAATCGATTTCCGGTATAGCAATTGTGCAATGCGTCATAAACATTCTGTTTGCTAACCAGCACCTCAGTTAACAAAATCATTGCCATAAGAATAAATTTCCCACAATGTGCTCATCATATTTCAGTGAATAAAATAAATGATTACTGAAACGTTGCTAGCCGGGAAATGCTCCCCGGAAGTTGTGTGAGAAAAAGGCGCACTCGGCTTAATGAAATAAAGCCGATTATTGCAGCGTTTCGTTATGGAAAAACTACGAAAATATTGGCCTTGTGAAGAAGAGTGAAACTAACTGTAAGTTTGTATGCTTGTGACTTCCTTGTAATTTCCATCGATTTCACCACAAATCATAGCCATAAGAATAAATTTCCCAATTTCCTACTATTGGCAATTACGAAGAGAGTATACAGTGCCGCTCTATTGCCAGATTGCTCCACGCAGACCACAGCAAAGAGATACTCAACCGAAATACTTTTCCTTCAGTTCAATAATTAGTCGAAAATAGGCATACACTTCTAAGCATAAAAGAAAATGCTAAAATTCTATATGAATTATGATCTTCAAAAATGATGCATTTTCACGTGACGGTGTAGTGTACTTTGTGATAGCATGCCATCTAAATGTTTTAATCATTCACTACTGCTATCTTGGCGACAAAGCTCTCTTCTTTTTTAATACGCATAGTGCCAAGTGACCACATCACCACCACCACATTGTCAGTCTTCATGAGAACGCCTGTCGGGTACTTGCTTCATGACTCTAACCGCTTCAATGCTTTTTGATTGCCACATGACTCGTTTATGCCCGTAACTACTAGCGTGGCAAATGCATCATTCAACCCCATGAAACCCTGCAAATTAGCATCTTATTGCAGCAGATTTCTTGATTGAGCATATGCTAGTTGTTTCAGTTTGAGTGTTTGCAAAGGTACTTTCGAGCTCTCATAGGATAGATTAGAAATGGAGCTGATGTAAGTTTTTCGAAAATGACTTTTTATAACGCAGCGGTTGCGATCACTTTGGGATGCAGTAGATGCATTTGAAGTGTTCGTTGAGCCGACGTCGCTCTCATTCATGTTTTAACCTATCATTATCACTCTGGGGACGTCTTAGTGTTTCATTTATGTATGACAGTGTATTACTATAAAGTTGATAACTGCTGTTAAAGATTTCACCTGGAATGTGAAGTGGTTTGAAAGGTGCATCGATCTGAGAGTTGATTTATTAGAGGACAAACTGCTGTATTTTGCAAATAACGCATTCCTAGTCGAAAATAACTTTTGTATCGCAAGCCAATAATTAACTTGCTAAACTGATATCATCCTCCTGTTCCACTGCACCGCATTCTTTTCCGGAGATTCGTCATTTTACTACGCTCTGTGCAGCTTCAAATCAGCATGTGTACAGTTGTACTGGGTGTTCTCCAATTCGACGAAGAGGATTTCGCTAAAATACCATATTTGAGGTGATCGTATTGCTTTCTAGACTGCACACCAAAGAAGCCACTGATTTAATCTGCGGCAACGTAATTTTTCATGAGACCTCTCGTTATCAAGCAGTGGCGCCCTTGAAATAGTACACAACTTGTATTAGTGTCATATATTCTGCAACATCTTGCGTTGTATCAAAAATCATATATTTTAAAATATTCGATACAGGCATGAGGTTTTTTATCATTACTTCAATCGATAGAAAGACAATACTAAAGATAAGCCGGCAAATTGTGCCGTCTGCTACGCAGCATAAGCAGTGCGGTGGAACGCTTTTATTGAATTTGGTATGTATTACGCATCAAAACTTATAGGTATATAGTGCAAAATTCGAAAGAACGGTTTTTTATTGTATAAATTTTCGGTTGGTATTGCTGTCGTGTTATTGCATCTTATGCATTTTCGATATTCACGTATGCGAAAGACATCTCAAACGTTATCACTAACCTTTTCATAGGCGGCAATAGTTTCGTTCAGTATTGTATAGACAGAAATATTCATCATTAGTGATAGCAATGGCTGTTCGCCTTATGCTTACAAAACCCTTCAAATAATCTCATAAACATCAATACGTTGCATGATCAGAGTTCATTTCGTCTATGATACCTTTTTCTGGGCTGCTTTCCTATTGTTTATGTCACTTCTAACTGAAAGAAATAATTTCGTTAGCACATACGGCCTTCATAATAGAGATCAACTGAGAAGGGGGATACAGTTTTTGAGGTGTTCATGTTTCGCCACAGCAGGACTAATATTTTCATACATGTTTTAGTGGCATTTGTGTGTCTCTTTGTATTCATTGACACTTTCTCAAAGTGCGAAAAAAAAAAGAAACTCAGTATTGGCATAAAAATCGTTCACAATTATTTTGCTTCTGAGGCAAACTAACTAGCCCTTCTATTTCTTTTCTCTTTAAAGTTTCATTTTTAGTTTGCTTGAAATTATCACTATATAAACTTGACTTGAAACTGTAGTAAAATTCTCATACTACGTTGATGCTAACGTTATGCGTTCAGCTTCATCGGCAATTTTCACCGCTGGATGAGATGAACTTTCAGAGTTACATGCACATGTTATGGACGCTTTATATTTGCCATTAGGGCAGATTTATCGCTTCGCAATGGTTATGTCGCGTATGTTGTAGTATTGGCAGTTTAGTGCAAAATCATTTTAAGCGCAATTCGAGTGTGGTTCACGTCACAGCTGAGGCTGTATTTGCATATATCAACCGACAGCAGCAAGTTATTGAGTGTTTTTATCTATTTGGAAAGAGGAGGGGAAGTTAGGAGAACCTGTCAGTGAGCCTTATAGTAGTTGGAAGGATAATTTTTGCAAACGATTGCAAAATTTTATGACTACAACGGTAGGAGGGTGGTGATAAGGTCGACTGTCACCTTAAGTAGCGCTTGCAGTTTTTCGGTCCCAACATTCCTGCTTTCATGCGTCGACAATTGCTTCAAGTTCTCATGAGCACTCTGATTCCCCATGCCTATAACTAGCTCGCTTACGTCGATAACATCTGCTCTCTTCCCCAGCAGTGTTCCCTTCGATTATCGATGCTCTTGTACGACTATGCGATAAAGAGCCTGCCTAACTGCCAGGAACACTGTCTTTGTGTCGTTCTCACTCCTGGGTCTATTTTCGTCTCAAGCATAGCATTTGTCTCGTTTTCAGAACGGAGTCTATTTACGGGTCCGAAGAGGAGAAGATGGCGAAAGGAGGGGCTTCAAATAATTTCTTGTTCTTATAATTCCCTCATCACAAAACATTTGTTGCTATCAAGACTAATAAATAGATATAAGTGCACATAGTGTAGCATTTGCTTAACGATAGTTGCAGATTATATCATTAATGGTAGAGCTAAAAACGCTGTTTTTCAGGCTAGCATCACTGTGCAATGGCATCAGCTCCAAAAGATGGTTAGTCTTTTACATTCACAATTTTTTTAATTTTTAATTCTTTTTTCAGAGCCCAGTTAACATTCAGTGCAAAAAAAATTAAGGATTTGGCCAGTATGATGCATCACTTATAATAGTTCAGTGTTTTTAGATATAAAACTTCTGTGAATCGCGTCTATTTGCTCATTGTGATGATATAAGTGATGTCGCCTCAGTTGTTGACAGTAATCGCAATATCCTTCCAGATCTGCTGGATTTGATTTTTTCGGCTCCAATAAACCTACCGGAAGTTAAAGGGGCAAACGCTGCAAAAACGAGTGTAAGTGTTGCGGACGCTCAACACAGTGATGATAATTACTCAAATGGTAAAAAGAATGCTTTCTATTTTGTTCATTGTATTTCCGGAATTATATTTCGCTTTTAATAAACTTCTGGTGCAAAATAATTCTTGAAATATTTCTTCGAAATAAAAGTTACCGGATGAATCTTTGCTCATTCAGCACTTCAAGATGGCAACAAGCTTCACTGAGTCTTCTTTTTTTTCACTTTATGTCAGTTAATTTTGAACCCAGATGTCGAACGAACTACTTTTTTGCACTGATGTACTTTGTATCAAGGTGCTATCTACCTCCTCAAAGATGTTGTCTAATGTTTATTTTTAGAGGAGGATAAGTCTGTGTACAAAGATACCGAAATTGTAACGCGAAATGAAGAATATATTACAAACATCGAAAGTGACAGACTTTCTCATAACAAGGTAAGTAATGAAGAGGCGACAATTCTAGCTCAAATGTCGTAATCTTTGGCAGCTAACTTCAATACTGGAAGCTACTTTTTGGTGAACGAAAATTCAACCTTAACTTCACAGTTCACATAGTATTGCTTGATGGCCGAGATCGTACTGAAAAACTCATGGATTCTATTTTCATGATGCTGCACTATGGGAGCGGGAGGGAGTGGAGGAATATCTGCTGTGAATTTAAATGGTTCGAGGTTAAAAAATAAAGCATTTTCGTATTTAGAAGATAAGATTGATTATCCGCCAAATTTAAGAAGTAGGCGTCACACGTTTGCTGTAGATTCTATGGATTTCACTATCAACCTATAGACTGTCTCCTTAATTGATGTGCTCAAATTATGGGTCAAAACGAAGTAAATTTCTAGGTTGAGGGTGTATTTGAGACAAGTAGCGCACATTTTTCAACTAACGAAGTCGACGAGCAACATTATATGATCAGAGGATCAGTTGTAGAGAGCACCGATTTTCACGATGATATAAATAAGAGCAGCGAACATTCAGATGCAGAAGAAATTCCGCAAGTTGGTTTAAATTTTCGATCATTGATCTGTCACTGCTTGAATCGTTCTCTAAAAAAGGCAAAGTAGGAGGACTAGAAAAGAAGGAAATTAAATAATACTTTCAATCAAAGTCTAAAGAAATGATATAATTTGTAGAAAGGTTCACGCAATATTTTTCATGCAAGATAAGGAAAGTGTGATTTCTTCGCGAAATATCATAAAAGAACTAAATTCGACAGCTTATATGAAAGAAAAGTAAAACAGCATTAGCTAAATGTCAGAGTACGTTGAAATAAGATTTCAACGAGAGGCAAGTGCAGTTAAGTTTTGTGTCATTTAAAATGAGGAGTAAATTTTCTATGAAAAAAGAGGAAATATGCCTGTAGTATGTTGTGTTGAACATGATTCTTTAATTACATAACTGCTATATAGGCTATTAGAGTAGGTTTCACCTCCCAGTCATGTTTATAGCTATCTAGTTATTTCTAGCGAACTTCATTTCGATATTCCTATTCATGGGTCGGTTAATATTTTGTCGCCGTTTTTACGAAATGCCCCGAAACATCCATCTCTATGCGGAAAAAATGTCTGAGTTTTCAATCGGTATCACTGCTATAGGGGTAATTTTTATTGATATCGAAAGAAGAAAGTATTGAAATCAGCAGACTACTTCCAGTATTGTTGAAGTATGCAAAATATCCTTTAAAGATAGAATATTCTCAAGATGTAGCTCTTATTAGACCTCGAAAGATGCGGATGGTGTAATCATTGATCAGGTGCATCAGCAATATTTCACGCAAGATGAAGTTGAAAGTGGTCCCGAAGATGAGATCGATAACAAAGTGAGTTTTACTTGTAAGCGGAAGCTTTGCTTTCACATTAGCACGGCTTCACCGATCACTTTTACGTACAAGGAGGTGTAACAGTTTGTTCATTTTTGGTTTCGGTCAGCCTTTTCTCGTGATACAGAAAACACCTTCGAATGGGTGAAATTTCCTTCTGGCGCTCTATAATAAACGCAACAACAACCTGAGGGTAACTGCAGTCTAAGTCCTACGGGATACTGCTGCACTAGCATTTTTTCCTTCTCCTTTCGTGGTTCAAACAGGACGACGAAAACGCCGCACCGCCCACGGCATTCGAAAGGGTCTACATTCCACAACTCTTTGCTGTGCGGTGGTTGGCAAAAAAGGAATTTTTACAGCGTTAGCTGCGCTTACCGTATCTGCGAGAGACAATTATGGAAGGGCGGAGTTTTGCGTGCGAATTCATCCAATGATATCGAGTGCGAGCGGTAGCGCCCACTATGAAAATCTGCTATACATTTTGGCAATTTTCGATTCTTCTGCTTTATTTGCTTTGTATTTTTTATATGCAGTGAGAATATTGTGTTACAAAAGTTCATTTCTAATCTTATACATTTCGAACTGGTTTGATAGCTTATTTGATTTTCGCGGAGTCTCTTCTCGAAAAAAGCCAGTGCCCTCCATTCTACGGTGTGAAATCCTTACTCTTCGTTTCGATGTTCACTAAGCTGTCCGTTTTACTTCAAAAGCTAACATTTGAGCGGTCGATACTCGTTTTAGTTATATGAACGATCATAGGATTTATAAACCATCTTCAGAAGGACGAGCAAGTAGTGGCACCTATGCGGATCAATGCCGACATTAATGTTACATACGGACGCTCTCATAAAGAGGAATACATCGAGGAAGATGTGCATATCAATGATGTTAGCGCGTCTGATTGTTCTAATGCCAGTTCTGAATCTTTTCTTTCTTTACAGTCCATTTTATTACAGTTCAATTATTCCCTGTTGAGATTCCAAATTAGGCAACAATTACATGAATGTCTCAAATGAGCTTTTGCAGGCGCGTAATGGTTACGAGGTTGAAATGTTGAAAGAGGAAGAGAGAGAGGAAGCAGAGGAGATCCAACCTGAATACGAAGAAAAGGCCGATGCTTTCTTAGATTATGATCGAGAACAGGTAGTTGCATTTAAGTGCTTATGTTCCTTTAAAAGAACGCTTTTTCTTCACTATCATTATCAGAAATGATGCTTCCAACGGTTACTACTGATCAGTTTATGAATTTTTTTTCGAGTTCTTTCTGGTAACATATAACAGGTTTTGAGTCACTAGTTCACCTATTGCCTTTGAAAGGTATTCTGAATTGAAAGCAACCATAAGAGCAAATAATGGTTTTTCGTTAGGAGGAGAGTGGGATTGGACAGGAGGAATTTGAGCAAATGTGGCAGATTTTTGAGATTTATTCAATAACGCAGCAGGTATCAATCAACAGAATACACTTTTGTATTTTTTATATTTGAAAAATTCCTAGAAGTTCTATTGAAACTTGATGAATCTTTTCCTCAGTCATCTTGCTGTATTCCATTACTTCTGTTTATCTTCACTCTATCGATACGTACACGTACTGAGAATTGTAGTTTTTTTAGTGGTCCGCTTATTCTCATCTAAGGAGATCTCAGATTTCTATTCAGCGGAGAAATCGAGTTACATTCGGTATGCACATTTATAGAAATACAGAATGTCTATGCCAAAATTTAAAAATTCGTAGATGAGGAAGGGTCCGGAGAGCATTGAAGAGCCAAGCTTCAAAGTGGATACGGATGCGAGCGAAATCGATGATGTTCCAGATGATAGAGATGAGGAATATCTGCAAACTGAAGCAGAGGGATATGCTGCTGTTGCGCCCAAATCACACACCAGTACTAATGGTATTTAGAAAGCTTTTTATAGAATTAATGTTACGGACTTCATTCTTAGATGAACAGCTACCCAGTCCTTATGAGATACTACTGATAGTAAACAATGACAATAATGTGGAACAGTTTCGAATAGTGCTTCATGTGCGGGCATGAGCAATACGAAAAAATTTTATTCTCAATTGAACAAACATTTGGACTTATTTCACCAATAAAGGGCTTCAAAGATCATTGATGCAATGCACAAGTCGAGGGTACTTGAAGGTTTTTGAAGGTTTTCGCCTCGATTAAATGACGAAAGTTTCCCTGTATTGATGAATCTCATTGAAAACGACAATAATTGAGCCTTGTTTCTTCAAAAAAAAGTGTGTTCCGAAATATTTTATCTGTTCTAATAATCACTGAGCGAATGATAACTGCAGCAAGTGTGAATCGTATGCATTACGTTGAATCGCCCGCCGAAGAACAACAACAAGACCAACAGTTTTATGGTGACAATGTGTTTATGAGGAAAAGAGAGGAATATCCGGTATGTCGATATTCAAATTTCAAGATATGCTAGCGATTCATTCTGAGCAAGGTAATACGTTAAGCAGTGATTGTTGATTGTGGTTTAGGAATTTCTAACGTAATAGGCGACAATAGAACAAATCTAAGTTAGCGACATTTCGGAATGCAGTTTTTGCAAATTTTTTTTGCATCACTACACAAATTTTCGCTCATAGTGCTTTTATCCCTCATCGAACGATCGTTAAAGAGGTGAGAAACGTTTTACTGCGGAATTTCCTCTTCAAGTTGCACTTTTTTATGTCTTTTTTTCAGTGTATGCCTAAGTTTTCAGGGAAAATTTATGGCAAAGAAGTGCCTCAGTTTGTTCCATATTCAGCTGACATTTTTATGATTTTCTCCCCTAAAATTTCACCGATAGATATGTGTGATATGGCAAGTTGTTTAGTTGCAATTCGACTGAATCGCAATAAGCACAAATTTCTCCCGGCATGTTTAATATTTGGATAATGCGATATACCACTGATAAATTTTCAGAACGTGAATTTACTTCAGTTAATTTCTTTTTCTTTTTTTTTGCAAGATCAGTCAAAAGTTTATGAACGCTTAATAAAAAGTAATAGTTGAATGAACGGAATTTCAGGACGTGGGTAAGGATGTCAGTGAGAGGATATCAAGAAGATCCTCAAGATCATCCTACACTGCTATTAGTGTGAAGCGAGATAGTACTGCGTCAACGCAGCACGGTAAGATGCAAAATTATACTTGAGCGAAATTGTTCCTCCAACAAATCCAGTCAGAGGGATTTACAATGCAATATTTGCAACATCAAAACATGTTTCTTTATTTAGCCAGTTGTCTCCACTGTAGCAAAATTAAGAACTTTTCAGGAACATTCGAGCCGAACCCAGCGTTTTCGATTGCAGATGAAGTAAGTAGTGCACCTGGAGTGCGCAGCCTCAAATCCATCTTTGAAAAGGCTGATATTCCTGATGATGACAAGCACCAGCGCGGTGCACATCCGCCGGTCATCGACTACATGAATGAAGAGGACTACCGCCACCAATATGAAGTGAAACGTTTTGTTGTTACCGAAGAGGGATTTCAGAGCAATTTTCATCTTACGTTCTCGCATACGTGGGAGAAATATGGCCTATACAGCGCTAAGGAATTCATAAAATTGAAGCGTCGGATTGGTTTTTTTTCAAGTAAATCTCTCCACTACCGCAAGTTAGCCAGCCGATTCAGGTCGAAAGTTGCACTTCTAGGAAACGCGCTAAGCTCCTAGAAACTGTAGAATGAAGGAGGTGGAAAACTGCGGTGGGAACATAAAACCGTTCGCTCTACTTAGCAGCTTTGAAACCTTTAGCTTGCATTTGCGCTTCCTACTAGAATAAATAGAAAGTGTTTCGCTACAAAGTGCATATTTCCCAACAGCAGCTAATTTAACGTTAGCTTATAGCACGAGAGATTGGAGGATGAATATTTAAGGAAGAAATGTCGAGGAAAGTGAGACGACTACACCAATTGAGTGCCATCAATAGTGGACGCTTTTGAAAGAAATATATGGCAGCTTTAAGCAACTTATGCACTAATCCAGGAATGTTTATCTAGGTTTATACCTGTAAAGGGACATTTTATTTTATTCACATCCCATATAATCCGAAAAAATATTGTTGCCAAAATAGACCGCAAAAGAAATGAACAAAGGTAATTACTTTATACTTATGCATATGAAACGTTTCAGACGTTTTAGAATTTTAGTTTGGAAATGCAAACTCAGTGAGAATGAATTTGGAGTTGTTTAGATTTAATATTCGTTTCGCAATTTCGCAATCTGAAATATGGAAAGTTTGTGGATATTAAATTATTAGGTAATTAAGCTAATTAAGCTAAGTGCATTAAGTAAGTAAAAAGCTATTAAGTAATTTTTGTTCGTTCTAATGGAAGACACTCGTCGTTTCGACTTATTCTTTAGTATTTGAGTTATTTGCTTTAGTATTCGAGATTTTAATTAATATTGACTAAAGACATCGATATTGGTTTAGTTTCTTGCATATCAGTGCTAGTTGTTTACTGTAATCTAACCGTTTCATTTATATGGCAAATATCCCGATTTTGTTGCAATTCATACAATTGCAACAAAATCGGGATGTTCATTTCCGATCACATTGCCATGAACGAATTTGTACGGAGACGTCATACATGCATATTTGTGCTCTTTTTGCTTTTTTTGACAGAAACCGATGATTCTTACTCATAAGCCGCAAAATCTGCAAGAAACGGCCCCGATTGGTGTATTCTGCATCCAGATATGACTTCATAAACCTTGTTTCCTAGCCAGTGGGAGCCTTAAATTAAAGCGATTAACATCACGGAAATGAGTCTTCTCCGCTGTAAATGAATCGTTGTAGGGATTCAGCACGCACTCTACAGTCGCATCACAGCAAGCTGCACACAGTTTCATTTCATACTCTACGTTTTAGTGTAATCCAATTTATCTTACGGTATATTGCTTACTCAAAATAATTTTTTAAATGATTACTGCAGTAGAACATGCAGTCAGCTATCCTTGAAAATTAAGCTTTCAGCCGAAAGAAGAACAAGTTGGTGGAACTGCTGCTATAGAACCGGTCCAACGTGTGGAGGCACCCGTCCGACGTATGGATGCATCAGCCAATAAAGAAATCAAGCAGATCCGCGAGAATGTAAGACTTTTATCATATACCAATGACGCAGCACTGTACGTCATATAAACACCCCAACGTTTAAAGGGTTCTCTCTTGAACTTCACTGCATCATATGACTCAGTTCATGAATTTCATTCTGCCACATGGCTCTGTTGGCAGAGGTTTCCCTTCGTCCTTAATTCACGATGATTACGTTTTCAACAAGCATCATTGTAATGATTTTCAAAATCAGCTGGCAAGATGACTGTCTCATTCATTTGCTCATACGACTGTTGGCTGGTTGCAAGCACCTTTCCACCATGTTTAAATGAAAGCAGTATTACCAAGTAGAGTAGGAAAAACTCCTCAAAAATCTGGAAAGAATTCTAAAATTTTCTACCGCTAATTGATGCAAAAATGAAAACGTGTTAAGGAAATGGTGGATGAAGCAGAGCAGAAACCCGTCAGTGAGTTGCTATCAATTTTTGGAGGACGAAGGACGGCGCAAAACGTCATAATTCTGCAGAAATCAACTGAAAAGGTGCGTAAATGAACTGCTTTTTTTTCCAGTTAGCTGTATTTTGTTGATTAAATGCGATAATAAGAAACAGTTTCTAGAAATTTCTTTTGTTATCTATATTACTGCATGTTTTCAGAAAATGTGCGGTATATTGAATTTTTGCCCTTTTAAAATGAAAAGAGTAAAAAATTCACACCAGTAATTATGGATAGTGACAAGCAGTCTTCTCCTAAGGCCACAGATTTTTTTGAAGGAGCAAAAGAGCAAGGCTGTAGCTGCGCCTCCTGTAAGGAGTGATGCGCCGATGGCGCTAACAACATCCGCTGAAGCTATCACGCGCCCCGGAAAATGTAAGCATACAAAATTGGAGCATTCGGTTAGTTGATTGATTCATAATATACCTTCTGAATTTGAAAATTTTTAGCTGTGTATGCAGATTATTGGCGATTTGTCGGCTCTTTCCAAGTGTTTCATTATATATAGGATTATCCAGAGATCAATTGCACGAATCTTTACTTTTATAAATAGTAAACTTTTGACGCTGCTCTATTAACAGCTCCCGGTTAAATGGTTTTTTTAAATGGTGAGATTGCTGCTGCTACATATGGTGAATACAGCTGCGTAATATACGATTTAGAAGAGCTGCCTTGCCTCAAGGAACTAACTCAACTCATTGGTCTTCTTATAAGCCTAACTGTAAATTTCACAATATCAGAGTGGGTTGTTCTGTGACATATCTGCTGTTCAGTGGTCCAGCCACCGCAGTCACAAAGATCCTTAACAACTCAGTCATCACCTATGTCCCCACCGCAACGCGTCTACTTACCACCGCGGCCGCTAACCGTCAAGGCAAGTAATTCATCGTCGGTACGAGCGGTGGCGAATGTACGACAGTTCGTGAAATTATGGGGTCAGGCTCCATATACACCGGGCGATCCGCACCCATTTTCTCCGATACCGGCCGAGATGTCGATCGCACATGAAAGACACGTTATCAAAATGGGTGAACAGGTGTGCTCAGAACATATTCCGCATTCCTTTTCCCACATATTGAATAATTTTTTGCTGTTTTTTTGTTATATCGTGGGTGCCTTTCGGGTAATTTTATGCATGACACTGTGAATCGTTTTTGTATACGACAGACGACAAACCGGCATTCCACCCGCTCGCAGAACAAAAAAAGTAGACACCGAAGTCAGTGTATTTAGGCGATATAATTTTCAAACGTATAGGATTACACCTATACAAATTTTTGCCAATAGTCTTTTGAAGAGGCACCTTTTTCTTTCAGCGAAAACTATCGCTTCATTCGTTTCAGGAAGGAAGGAAGCATTCAGTGAAGCTTATAGAGACAGGGCCAACAAATATATCAAATGAAAAGGTAGTCTTCAAATTTTTCCTGATGAAGAAATATGTGACTTTTATAGTGTCCATGGCTGATTTCGAATATTTTAAGTTCTAAAATGAAATATATGGATGCAAGCCTGTGAAGAGTGATGTTACTGTGATGAGGCAAAACAATGATAGCTCAGTGCGAGCAGTGTTCGCCTAACCCGAAAAATTCGCTGAAATAACTCATCTCTCTTGCAGATAAATATTGTGGTGAAGAATGACCATCACGCCGAAGAAAGCAAAGTAGATGAAGCACCAAATGATAAACAAATTGAAGTGAGATCCAACACGCCTGATGTTATTTACTCGCAGAATTACGCCGTTGAGGAAGTGATGATAGATGACGTGCCGGTATCTCAAAGACGAAAGATTTTTGAGCAAAATGAGAGCGCATGGAAGGCACCAATTGCTCGGCGCCGATCATGTAAGTAATTCTTACATCAGCTGGTGGCTTAGCCAAGCTCTAACCCTATTATAACTAGCTAGATAAGGATTCTTGAAATTGGTCCAAGTGATTGATAGAGCCCCTGTCGTTAACTGATACTTTATAAATTTATTGGTAAGCAACGAATGATTTCTATACCAGTTATTATCTCGGATAGAACATCCTAATGTCATTCTATTTTCGCGCTTCACTCAACCAGTCGTCTGCCTGAAGACTAACGATGTGCAGGCGTTTTTAATTCACTTTTCTATGCCCTCGTCAAATGTTCTCTTTTGTATTCTTGGTGTGACTGCTTTCACTATCGTTTACCTTATACCGCAACAGCAGCAGCTTAAGGTTAACTAACACCTATGCGTAAAACATGTGTGAAAGAAAAATTCGATAATTCCCGAAGAGCGTCCGTGAAATACCATCCTCAGATAGAAAGTAACTAGCCTCATACAAATGATTTGCACTAAATTTCAGCAAAGGCACTGAAATCTAAACCGAAGGTGGAACAAGAAGTTGCTCACGTAAGGCATTTGAGATTTATCACTGCAGCGTCATGCTATGGCCTCCTATGCCAAATTTTTTCGATCGAATTTAAATTGTCGTCGTGAAGAAGAAGCATTCAGAGGGCTAAAATCAGCCGAGTGTTTTGTCGTCTTTGAAATTATTTCTCATTATTCGAATTGTGCTTCCGCTGTGTTCCGTTTATTTGATAGATTTCATGAGCCTTTTTGGTTGCTACAAATTCACTACACGTTTATTTTTGTATCTTCATCCTCCAGCACTTACAATCCTTCATTTGAAACAAGCCATTTGATTAAAATGAGCCCCTTGGTTTCTTCGACTACATTTTGCAATTTATGCTAATGTGACTGCGTCATAGAAGATTAATTTGTTGAAAAATGTTGCGGCATACAAATGACTGCCTATGAATTTTTAATGGGCAACAGGACGAAAAGAGAGCATCCTTGATTTTTGTTACTTTTGTGATCACTTGAATTTACTTGCAGATTTTAGTTGCAAAATAACAGTAAGGGACTGTAACTGCTGCAAAATATGAATAGGTTGGCGATATTTCCAATTTGGAGTAGCGTATAGTGAATTAGTTGCGAAAAATTCTTGCTTTTTAGCGTTTGATTCAAGAATTGTGTGAAATAAGAATATGCAGAGGAAATTGCTGCAGGTTACCTACGAACGAGAGGTGCCTATCTTACAGGAAAGCGTAGTGGCTGAAGTAGAACAATTACTTCATGAAAACGCCGAACATATTCCTCGCAACGAAATTGAGGTGGTACGTTTGAAATTTTATTTTCGACTTTACGTGAGACCTGCTGATTTTTTGATTCGTTAATGGGGTAAAATCTTTGATGAATGGTTGTTGGTGAGTAACGACTGAATTTTATTGAATTATAGCAGCATAAACCTCCAGTTATTTTGAAGTTGTCGAAAATGGGATTTGTCGAGAAGTTAGGTATGCAAATCGGCTGAATCACCAACCGAGTTAACTACCGATGTGGGCTGAATTTGCATTTAAAATGATTAGGCAGGCGGACGAACATCGACAGTCATTATATATCAAGAGGGAAAAGTATCATCGGGACGGCTTTAATAATAGAGTCTAAATCTGCCATTTAATGGTGTAATAACTAGTTAAAGTTTGCTATTATATTTGAAGCGCTCATAATTAAATAAGTGAATGTTTACTGTAGGCAGTAGAGGAAATTGCGAACTCAATAACACATTTAACGCCGGTCGCTGAGAGACGAAAGTATTTCGAGAACAACGCCGAATCGAGTAAAAGGGAATTCGCGATACCTTCGAGGGCTAACTAGAGGTTTCTTTTGATCGTGCTATATATTTCAACGATGCCATTATTACTCTAACAGTATTGTCTCACTAATCGACAAGACGATTAGTTCAGACATGAAATCAATGACAATCATAATTTGTATCAGTTGTGATACCTAAGCAATAATAGTATATTCAGCAAATAGATTTTTTAAAATTGTTCAAAGAAAAAGCAATCGGATTTTATCTTTTGTAGTGACGTGAACAGTTCAAGTGTCGAGTTGTTTTCACCAAAAAGATTTCATTTAAGACTCCAATATTTGATACCTACATGAACAGAGTTCAAAGAATTCAGCATTCTTTTCGTAGAAATTTTCCACCTATTCAAAAAAAAAAACCACTCAATTTAATAATGACTGGTAAAAAAATTTTCTTTCTTAACTGGGTAATAAAGTTGAACACTGAAGGTTCTTTAGCAAAGTTGATATTGTGTAATAACCAAATTTCAGCAGCATCAAAATAACGGTCAATGGTACTAAATTATCCCAACTTCATTGTAATCCCGAACTTTAGCACTAAAAAAAACTCCATTTAATCAAATTGCTTGAAATTTCTCCGTCGATCTGCCTTTACTCAGGGAAATTCAGTGACGATATTCGTATTTCAGGGACCGATTATTTTATCTTCCATTTTCCATGGCAGCAACATGACGAGGAGGAGAACTTCCATTCTATATGAATATAATGCACCAACGTTATATCAACTGCGTTATTTCAAGTTTTCATTAAACAATGGATCGAGGGTTATTTTGCAAATGCAAAAAAAAGAAACCAATTGTTCGGTGTGAATATGCAATTAATTGGTTCTGTTTTATAGATTAGCTAAACCTTCATTAACAACTCACTCAGATATGGATTGAGAATTTATTTTGATTAGATTTGTTCGCAATTTTCAATAAAAACTCTGAGAAGATCATCGCTTATTAGTGATTTGTTTGTTTACAAATGCAACAAATGTTTGTTCCGCCTTGTTTTCCGTTTAATTTTCTTTGAACTAGAGAAAAAAACAAACACATAATGCCGATCATTTGCGCCGAGAAATTCTGTATCTGCTTCTTTTCGTCAACTTTTGAAAGCCCACAATCACACATATATCCCACATTGGAGAAAAGCGTAAAAAATTATGTCATCGACTAGGCTTTTGAAGTGCGACCCACAATTCAGACGACAACGGCTCCTTGTGAAATCTCTGCTCGAGCGCTATACAATACAGAGTATGCATGAAACGAAGAAATGCGAGAAACACGCTCCTAACACTGAAATGAAAAGCAATGCCCTGACGCGCGTAGAATGTCATGAGCGATAAATGCCGCGAGCAACAAATCGATGAACAGCTTCAACAGGTTGTCGACCTTCCTGCCAAACCTGACACCCAATGCAAGTATTAAATGTGTTAGTTGACCAGATAAATGCCCATCCATGAATGCATATGCTTCAAGACTTGCACGTCTCCTCGAGCGAGTGCAAAAAAAACTGCAGTGATAAAAATATTCGGCCCTAAAAGCACTGAAGTGCAGAAATTTCAGTCAGCTGACAACTTGAGTTGGATAGAAGTGCGGGGAGAACAAGGAGCCGGGTGGGGGGGGAGGGGGGGGGGGAGGAAAGAAGCAAAGAGTGGTAGAGGAATCATTCCGAGCACTGACACGTCTCGCGGAAATAAAAGATCTTTCGTCTTCGATTCCATATCTCGTCTTTCACGCTGAATACGGAAGAATCCCCTCTTGCTAAACTCTTCTATGAAACAACCTCGTATGTAACAGAACCAATTTGACTGAGCGTAAACATTTTTGCGGCAATGCTCGAAATTATTCTGTCGCAACATATCGGCAATGATAATACCTCAATGCAGAATAAAGTCGATAAGTAAAGAGGAGAAGTTTACGTCTCATGACAATTATGAGCTCAGTATTTGCCTGTACGTTATGTTCGGTGTGTTAGATTTGATGAAATTCGGTAACAAAATTTTATGGAGGTCAAAAAAATTTCATATTGAGAAGGCAAACCGGTAAAACTATGAAGCAGAAGAATTTATCACAGAGATAATGAAGAGGAAAAAGCCACTGAATACATTCATTATTACACAGAAGCGATTTCTATACTCTTCAAATCAGCGCTCTACTTTTGGTGAGGTGTCGTCGGCAATGAAGAGGTTCGTAACGCTATGATGAACATGGTTGTTGCTGCAAGCAAAATCCATCACCATTATCCGGTGTTGAATACATCTGACCACGGGATTTGTTGTAAAATTTGTTCCCCGGCTATTCCTCACTAATTACGGCTTTAAATCACAAAAAAAAACTGCTGGTTCCAGTAGTCAGTTACATTCCAGCACATGGTCTTTTTCTTTCCTCAAAAAATCAACCAATCGATATGTCCTTTTGAACAGAAAGGCCTTTTTCATTGATCATGCTTCTACTCATCCCCGCAATATCTTCATTTACAGTAGCAGGTACTATTATTGATCTCTTATGACCTTTCCTAGCTTCACTGGTCCATATACGATTCAAGACAATTAATGATGCTCATTCAGATAAAATTCTCTCTCAGCCCCCATTGCGTCATTGTTGGGAAAGATGCGTAAATTTTTTTCTGGAGTTGCCTGAAACAAACTATCAAATATTTTTGGCCACCGTTTTCTTGAAAACAAAGCTGACGCTTAAAAGATGTACACACAACCTAAGGTGGACACTGACAGGTCACCACCCCTCACGAGAGAAACTACCAGAGCCATTATGTTGTACAACTGTCAGATTGAGCTATTTACCGAATTATTACATACTTCTCAGATCAGAGTAACGGGAATTCTCCGCGATTCACCTAAATGGCGGCGAAATGATAGCACAAAATTTGAGCGAAAAACTACCTATTTCCTACAACTGCAAATTTCTGCAGATGAACTTTCAACTCAAAGCAACGAAAGCTTTTGAATGGATAAAACAATTAAGTTTTTCTCTCATTCTTACGATCTGTTCCCACGGAAACTACAACTTCGAAAATGTTCAATCTTTTGTAAGTAGATCTCTTTCGGCCACACTACTGCAGTGAAAAACTATGTCCTTAGAACAATCAAAGCTGCCAGAGGAAACACTTTTAAAGGCTAATTTAACCATCAATTTGTTTCAAAGCTGCTACTCACTCACCTCTTTGATTCCCTTCGTAGCCTTTTCGTACCTCTGTTCCACTCGCCGATTTGTCGTACTGTTGCATCGATTTCGTCATTTGAGCAAGCATCTAGCTTTGAAGGCAATATTCGTCTTCTAGCGTTTATAAACCTAGGCTATCAAAAACGTTTAAGCTTAGAAAACGATCACTGCGGTTTCATTTATTCTATTAAAAAATCAGCGAAAAAAGTATGAAGGAGCCATTCTTTTCAATACTGCTATATACCTTCATATATCACACACTTACCAGTTATTTATTTGCACCATCTGAAGACCGGTTTCCTTTGAAAGTAGGGCCTTCTGCTCTTCTGACGGATATGGGTGCTGAAATAATTCAGATGTGAAATTTGTGTGATAGTGTGTTGTCCGCTTGATTAAGCTTTATTCAGTGATCGATCGGAAAAATCGAAGCCTCTCCCTCTTTAGAAGTTACAAATTCTGTAGAGCGTCCTTTCACGGATGAATCTGAAAGGACAGAGAAGTAAACTAACAGAAGCATGGAGGAAGAGCCATGATTTAAGCGTGTCAACAGCCTTAGCTGGTAGCAGACATTTCCTCCTGGCATCGATGGTATCTTCGTCGGAGAACGTCCGAGCTGCATAGGACTGGAGTGCGCTGCACTCGATCACACTCTTAGCATGTGCATCACTACTTGTCCTCTACAAATACACCAAATCATAAGTGGATTTATAAACATGAATTGTGAGTGAACCTATAGGTCTGTCTGAATTATGAATGGAACTGCAAGCTTACACCTATGAATGAACCTATGAAATGTTGAATCAGGGTCGGGAAGATTTAAGAAGGATTAGAAGACCCTCAAATGGTTTAGAGCTACAGGAGTTTTTAGGATCATTAAAGGCAATTTAGGCTAGTAAACAACGCCGTTAGTGCTCATATTGGATCGTCTCCCATTCCGGTGGATGATGCCTTTACAACTTGAAGAACTGGTGAAAATACGCATTTAATATATCAGCATAAGAGACACATATATTGCGCTAACTTGCAATGTCTGGGTAAGATAGGTTCAAATGTACGACATGATGAGATATACTGATGGAAAGCAGGGAGTGAAATTTTCACTCCCGTTCATGAATACCCGCAAAATTTTAAACAGAAAAAATAGCACATAGTAATAAATGACCGACAGTATCGACAAATCTTTCGTAGAAATTTCCACAACAACGTCCAAAACATTTTCTACTAGGAAAATTCAGGAAACAGTACATCAGAAGTGCTTGGGCCTTTGTCGCAATTCGAGCTGCAGCATTCTTCCGCAGTTGAGGCACAAAAGGTCGACGGGTGAAATGAGGTAGTGTCCCAAACGCTAAGAGGGATGGTGACCTGCAAAGCAAACTGCCCACACCAACATTTCACCAAACACCACTTTTGTTTGAGCTTGAATAAAACTTTTGTTCTGCTAAAAACGTACCAACGACAATGAATCGGTCATCATTCCTCAATGTTTTCGTTAGTAAATAAACATTAACTCACTCCATAACTGCAGAAGTGGCACCTTGACACTTTTCAGCGTCAAACTCTACATTCATAGAAGTTTACTTCGATGATCGGTTTTACGAAAATAAAAAATCAGCTTCGGTAATTTCACTGCTCATAAATTTCGCTCTAGTCAACGCATATTTTAGATTCCAAAAACTCTGCTGAAAAATGCGCCAAAAAGGTCCAATAAAAGTGGAAAGCTCCAGGAAATTAATGGACAAACTTTACAAACCTCATCACTGAACGATAAGAGAAAAGTTTAAAATCGAACCATTCCATTTGCTGTTGCCAGCATAGCGATCGTTCTATCGGCCCCTTGGGGCACAGTAAGAATATTATGGCTGAGCTGAAAAAAAAAAAATTACAGAGCGGCATTCCATCGTCCATAATAAAATGAGAGTGATTTGTCACCCCTTATAAAATGTCAAGCCTGTTATTGTTACCCTAGCTATTATTATCCACAATATTTCAAAGGCGACTATAAAAAAAAATCACAAGAAGAATTTCAGATGCTGTGCATCACTTCTCCAGCATTTAGCACAATTTTAAAAACAGACATTCATCCGAAAATCAGTGAAACTTTCTCGGAAAATGACGACAGCCATAGCTAAACATGGTGCACAGTAATACTTTGAGAAACTTGCTTAAAGCAAAGCCTCTCATGAAAAAATTCCCTTAATTACTTGAAAGTGTCACCTGTGGAGGGAACTCAGTAATCGCAGTAGATGGTCCCATATCTTCATCGCTATCACCACCAGATCCAATCATGGACTCTTGGTTAATTTTCTTCTTTAGCGATTCTAAAATTTGGAAGAAACACAACATCCCACATTTTCAAGAACCATTTAGTGTCTTGGGATAAATTAGAGATACCTGACTATATTCTTGCTAATGTGCAGGTCGATTTAAATAAAACATCAACTGCCACGGAAATGGTAAAAATGACGAGTTTTGTGTTGAACCAAAAACACAATACTTCATCATCGAAGTGCAGTTTTTCCAGCACAGATACGGTTCTCAGTAAACTGATGAAATAAAAGTTATGAAGTTCTCGATAATCAAAGTTCTGTTAAAGGATAATGCAATCCACATGAAATAGAATATGCAACAGTTTCGGAAAAATCATTTTTTTTTGAAGATTTGAAGCTCATAAACAAGTTACTGAGATAAATTTAGCCTAAAATATTGCAAAACCTACGAGTGTATTTTGTCTTGAAATCGTTACATAGGTCAGCCACTTTTAGCAGCTCAATAAGGTGAATCCTCAACATGAGAATCATATTGAATAATAGAGCATCAAGCTCACTATTTGCGAATTCCATTGACTCATTCGTTGCAGACATTTCATTAATCATCTGTAACAATTCCACATTTTATTCTCGTGCAAGCAAACAATAATACAACTTTTTTTTCGTTTTTAAGTTAATGACAGGAGATCATACTTACACAGCTCAAAACAATGATCATTCAATCATCCAATACTCCTAAGACTTGCGTTAAATGCGGATGACACTATGAAGACCTAAATTAAATAAAGAGCAACTGTTGCAGGTGAGATAAGAAAGGGAGGAAAATTCTTCCATTTAGTTACATATTTTGCATGACTTATGTTACAGCTTACTTTAAGTAAGCATGATAATATCAAGTGCAAAAATCTGCAACCGAGTTCAAGAAAACGATTTCGATGCGACCAGAAATTGACTATAAACAGCGAATTGAAGTGGCGAATAATCGCGCTGTATTTTGTGGACGGCAAAATGAACGCTCGTAGTTACTGCAGAAAATGACAAAAACTTATACTCTAAATCATCATAGTTTACCGTCGCGTCGAATAAATTCTTTCCATAAAAAATGTTCCAGCAACTATGACTGATAAAGCGCTGAAAATTCACTAAGACATATGAACTTCAAACAACTTATGTACACTTCAATAACGCCTCGCAAAAGTTTAAAAACGTCTCGAAAGTTTATTGATGACATGCAAATATACTTCCTATTACCATAAACTTGGGAAATTATTATCGTAAAATGGTGTCGAAAGGTTGAATGAATAACCTCGACAACATCATCCATCGCAAATGCTTCTGATGACATGCTCCACGTGGCAGCCTCGCATTTTTTTTGCATTAGCTGAAACCAGTCCTTATCATCGTTTTCACTCCTAATGAAGGAAGAGGAAATTCATTAGAAAATGATTTTATGAGCAAAAATCTATGAGGAGGTAGGATTCATGAAACCTGAAAACAAAAACTTGTGCAAATTTCAAATTTTGGGAAAATTAGGAAAAGGGAGCAAATTTGCGGAAGAGAATATGCACCAATGAAATAGCGCAACTAGCGTTTGAAGTACGTAATGCTGCAACGCTTAAATCATTAGAAAATATGGCAAAAATTGTCAACAAATATCGCTTTGGCAGCAAATATCGCTTATAATTAACGACATTCGCTCTACTGAGTACTTCTAAAGAAGTGAACAACGTTATGCTTTGCAAACAATAGCGAGGAAATTAGAAATATAAGGACACATTTGTAGCCTATAGAAATGGTTGGTGATCTTTATCATCAACTGGAAAATAAAAACGCATTACGTTATGCATTGAAGAGACGGTCTACGCCGACCTTTTTTCGACGATTTTAGGTAATTGTTGCTCTCATTTAAAGTCGCATTTCGATGAGCGAATTAGGTGATATAGTGGATTTGAGTAATGAATATGGAAATCTTTAGCATAATACATTACCTCTAGAAGTGGAAAAAGGAAATGCTCTTTGATTGCAGATACATAATTTTTATGTTTGATGAGCTGCTTCGTCGATCGCTCAGAAACGACGACATTTTCTGCTGCACCTTCATCGAATTCCCTTAAATGGTATATAATCACACTTCGAAAATGTATGTGACAGAAAATTTCGGTTGTTACATGCTATATGAAACAATTAACTCTGAATCTCGTATGTAGTGACCAGCATATTGTTTTGTGTTTATTCTTATTCGTTGTATCTAAAACCGCGTCCGTGGAGAACTCTTCGAAAAACTGAGCTTGCTTGTGGATTTACTTGTGATCTAATGATTACATCGCACAATATACCCCTCACTCCAACAAGAATCAGAACGCTGATTCAGAAATAACTACAAGAATTTCTTGCTTTTTTTGGCATCATTTCCGCCCTTAATTATTTACACCGATAAGTGAAATTTACAGGTGACAAATACTTTAAGCGTATATATGCTAATCGGAGAATTTTCTTGAAGAAATGGGGCTACTATACATGACTTTAGATTTGCAATATCTGGATAAAGTTTCATCCTCTAGTTGCAGAAAGTTTTTCGTAAATCGAAAAATCACTCTCGAAAACTGTTTCCATATATTTCGATTCAGCTTTCGATTAATTAGCGATCGCGCGCTGAAATGAACTCAGAAATTTAAAGCTAGCTTCTGCACAAAACTGTAATAATAAATTTATCAAAAGGCTTTTTCTCGGTCGTTATAAAATGGTTTTTTTACGTTCCTAAAACAAGCTCATAATGACTAAATGATTAGGCGTTATACAAAGTGACAATGTTATATACGATTTTTCATCATTCCCATTATCTATATTGCTCATAAAGTGATGAAAATGTTCAGCATAATCACGAGAAGCATGAGATGAGCGTTATATGTGATGAAAATATAGATAGACAATCGACTGATCGTTATTCTGAAAAAAACGAGCAACTACTACCGCTCATGAAGATTATGCTTCTGAACGTCTTTGGAAACATAAATTTTCTTCCCTAATGTGCGATAAGATCGAAGACGATAACCACTGAAAGTGCTTTATAATTGCATCTTTATATGATCATTATCAAGTGCATAATATATGAACTTAATTATTTCGCCTTCGTTACACTTCACTAAATTCGTCATTGTTCTTATCGATGTTCCATGCAATTTCAAAAAATGGTGATTATAGCCCACTAATGCGCGAAGCATGCATTTCATTATATCACTTATGTAACCTTGATTGTTCGAAATGTAATTTTCAACCTATGCCATTGAAATGGTTGAGACACAGAAATTAAGTCGTTCGAATTTTACTTATCTAGCTCGATCGCTTGCCTCAAATTAATTTACTGGAGCAAAAGAAGCTGAGAAAAGGATGCTTCGATTAGCGCATTAATTTCAAATGAAGGGGTCGAACAAGCCCGATCGGTCGAACAAATCGGAATGTCGAACAATGAAGGTTACTTCCAGCTATAAATTAAAAACAAAGATGAGTTTACTGTTTGGCAGGGCATTCTTTGTGTAGATGCTCGTCCCCACGACACTCGACCGCCTCATTTGAAAACATTGTTTTCTACAAAATAATATCAAGTAAAAGTGGAAGTCGAAGGTGAAAAATCCACAAAATGAATGAAGGCAGTAGTCTGAAGTGTTTTTGAAATGAACAATTTTGAACTTCACCTTCAAAAGAAAAATTAACAAAGAAACGCTCGGCACATTATTCAAACATTTTAGGGCAAGCTCAACACAACGAAGAAAAAAATACTCCGCAGCTACATGCTAGATTCAACAGGCAGATTTGGGCAAAGCCCGGTATCTCAAAGAAGCCACTATGATGATCAGCCCCGCATGCGAGCCGGGGGAAGAGAGGTGGCGCTAAAGTGTAGGAAACCTCGAAAAATAAACAAATCAACATAATTTCATAATTCCTGGACGTACAAAAATATGAATCATGTTCAAATACATGCATAGTCTGAGGCTTAAAATATACCAATAATTCCACCACAAATTCATCCAAACTCCTAAGATGCGCTGGAATGAAAGCAAGATTTTGCAGAAGCGGTCTTCATGGTCTCCAATTAGCCAAAAAAATTTTTAGGAATCACACTCTCCCCACTCTCGCCAGCTCTTTGGCACTTCTAATCGCCTCAAAGTAGCAAAGAAATTCCACATAAAAGAAAAGAATGACGAGCACACATACAAACACAGTTACTGCAGGAAAGCGCACAAATCAGCAATGAAGCTGTAAGTGAAATTAATTTATTCGAATGCATATTTTCTAAAGTTTTTCCATCCCTCCATCATAATGAAAAAAGATATGAAAATCTTTTAATAAACAGTGGTCTGCGTGATAAAAACTAAAGCTGAGAGGATAAGAAAAACCTGCGTGAGGAGAACGTTAACGAGTACAAAAACACAACGAACAAAAAGAAGTGCATGTCCGTGTGACAACGGGATGGTTACCACTCAGAAAACATTGCCACAACACGATGATTTTATCAGTGACCATCTTTCGCCCCTTTGCCATGCTGCACCCCATCGTACTGCTATTGACTGATAAACGACGGCAGCTGCAACTCCTCATCAGAACTGCCCCAAAGAGCTCATTTATTACAGGTGATTATACCACTTAGTCAACATCGAATCGCCTTTCAACTCCTATAAACAGCAAACCATCGAAGATAATCCCCACGCATATGAAGCCCAATTTCTAGATCTTGAAGTTCAACGAGTCCCCCTTACCCAATTAAATGCAGCTCCACTTTCTACCCCTCACCCCATACCGCGAACTGAAGTCTTCAACTCTCAACAGTTGTAGTCAAAACTGCATGAGGCGTAGTTGAACTCAGTGCTTAAAGAGTAGATAAGGAGAAAATTTTGTACACATTGTAGCTCTGGTTTCGCCAAATTTCTACCCCATCCCTCACCCCTCCCCATCTTTACTAGCTTAATTAGTCTAATCCATCCGGCGAGAAATGCTTCAGATTTTGTTTTCTAAGAACCACCTAAATTCAACTAGTTTTAACGTTCACAATGTCACACTTCAAAGAACAAACAATGAAGGCAGTTTATATCAAAAATGGGTTTTAAAAAATGCACTTCTGCATTGTGTTCGTTTAATCAACCAACTTCATATAAGTTACCCATAAATACAAATAAAATATGAAGGAAAATACTTCCGTATTTTGACCTAACTGACTATCCACAAAAAACCCGCAAAACTAATCCGTTTTTTTCACTCCCGCGCTGTACTATGCACATAACTTTTGCCGCCCCAACGTGTCTTCCAGGTTCAACGGCCGGATGTTTTGATGATTAACCTGTGGGAAGGGTTAACCTGTGGCGAGTGCAATGTGCTCGCCAAATTTCCTAACTTAGACTTCAGCGATTTGTAATCTGTCCGGAAGATAGATAAACAAATACGCTTGGACCTACACCGACACTACTTTCACCCTAACACGCTTCGCATATGTAAATTAACAAAAGCGTGTAAGAGAGAATTTAAAACGTCTGCAAAATGTTTCAAGGCACATTTCTGAGGGAAATTTAAAGCGATGAATTGGCCTCTAGGCGCAAATGGTAAAAGAATACCGATGGGTCGTAAATGTGATTTGTTTGACTGTTGTCTGCAGTCACTCTTGTTATCTATGCCATCAATAAATGAGAAAATAAAATACTCTCTTGCGACGTCACCTAATCGTTATTTAATCCTTTTTTCCTGCACATATGCAAGTGGAGAAATTTTATTCACAAAAAACATTACTGCGTGTTCTCACCAATCGCTTCTTCAAATCGTCAGTGAATAACGACAGAAAAGATTATAAACGAGTCTGATCGAGCTAGAAGCAGAGTGAGTTTTTGATTGTTTTTTTGTGGTCGATCTCCGCAAAATATAGCCACAATCGAAGATTTATAGCCTCGCATGCGATATACATATGTGCAAGTATAAACATGGCGTAGAGGACTTCGTGGATATGCACCAACATTTTGGAATACCCCGATATGGACATGAATGAGTTGGTCGATTACTCGTGAAAAACAAACAAATACGAACTAAACATGTCATCACGCAAATGGCACATCTGTTTAGCATAAACGACGAAAAACGTGCTGTGTATGAGTGAATGAGCTAGGTGGAGAGTTCGTCAACACGATACTAATTCTGTTTCTGCCCATAAAAGTGTGTTGCCGACCAAAATCGCAAATACGTGGGTAAATGCACATCGAACAAGCTCATTGTGCGTTAGACTAGCAGCTGAAGAGGAGAACACAACGCAACCAAATAGGCAGCTAAACGCTCAGCCAGGAGGGTTAAAGGCAATAAAATTGACTCGACGCAGGCTCGAATAAAGTCATCGACGCCTTTTTGGTTGACTGATGATGTTCTTCTTTTCGTGGATATGCACCGCACCATATGTGCAGTTTGTACCCCTCCTTTGTTCCCTCGTCTAGCAATCGCATCTTGATCGCTTTGATGCAACAATCAATGAGCGCTGATCATTCGAAATTTGCTGCTAACAAAACAAGTGTAATATTAAGCACAAACTTTTTCATCCCCCACAAATGAAACCTCGGCTCTTCTATCCCCTCTACTAATTAGAACCGAAAAATTTCCACTGAAGAATGACTTTAAAGGCATGACTTTCAGTGCGGTGAAAGAGCCAAAAATTTCGCAGCATCGATTTAGATGTAAAGCGCCGAAACAATAACGCGCGAAATGAGCTAAATGAAATGTTGTCCTTCACCTAACAGCAACATACGAAGATGACCAGTATCACAAGAGTGAATTTGAAGCATCACACGAAAACGGCAGCTATTTCATGGGCAACTCTCAGTGTTCGATCGTTCGACTACTAAGTTCTTAGCATTTTACACTTGAGACTTTTCAAAATTCCCTTCAGACAACTCCAGTTTATTTCATATTAATCTGGGGTGAACCGAATTTTTAAGACAGCCAAAAACATCATCAAGTATGCTATTGCAATCCCAAATTTCTAACGAAAACGTGAACTGTATTTCGTGCATTTGATCAGCGTTTGGTCGCCTAAAGTGGACGTAAACTACGAATTGGGACGAAATAAATTCAACTTAATCGACTGATATCTAAATTAAAATCTCAGTCTTTTCGAATTTTATTTGAAATGAATTCAAACTCGAACCACAATGAATTCAATTTTGTTGACTGAAACTTTAACAAATTTAATTACTCAAATGTTTTGTACTACTCGAACGATCGAACAAAAATTGCAACCCCACAAGAACAACAATCCAGCCTAGAAGTAGATCTATTGCGCTCGGTGGAAAAAGTTTTTACTTAGGTATTTAATCTACAAAAATAATTCGACATTTCATAAAATACAGTTGTGAACTGCTGTATTAATAACCATGTTTCCAGCTGTTAAATCGATTTATTTACCTTATAATATACCGAAATCTTAAGGAAAAGATCGACAAGGCTCAACGAGCAAGTGCACGACGGTAATAGCATCAAAATCTAGGAAAACCGCTCAAACATAAACCTGTTTCCGTTTTTGAGCTCGTACGGCTCCTGCCTGTGAAAGAGCTTCATGCAATAAAGCCGCCTTTTTGATGCGCTCGTTGCGTAACTCGCTCTCTTCGATTACTGTTGCACGGCCTTCCCTGTCCGAATTAATCACTGAAGCCATCGATGACCTCTTCATCTTTACCTCCCGTCGAACTGGTGGAATCGCCACAGACGTTTCTGCAACAGATCCCTATAACGTCATTAGTGGTCGGCTGTCGGTAATTTTCACGCATCGACTGAAAGGTTATGCAGTGGCCCGATCAAAAGACTTCCTGTGCTTTGCATGAAAGGCAGTTTACTTCTTTCGCTTTGCAGCACTAAGACTTTGCAGCATCCTTAGCTGTATTCTCTCTTTGAGAAGGAAGACACTGAAAGTTTATCCCTCACTGATCGACCGACCTCACAATGAAGAAAACTACAGGGATCGATTGTGTTGGTACTGGACAGCATTTTGCTAATTAAACAAATGAATATGCTTGTATAGGTGAGATTTTCGATTAACAATGGTTCGAAAAACCTGGGAAAGAGGTATAAACATCGTATGAGAAGAAAGAAAGGAAAGCGCTATCAATCGGCGGAAGAAAAATAGTAACGATGATCAAAATCGCATCAGCAGGAGCGGACACATTCATTGCTACGCTTCTAACTAATAAAAATTTATCGTCGCCAAATTGTGTCGCCCACATCGCTATCCAACAAATGACGGTGCATTCGTTGCCCTACGTTGCTAGCTGTTTTACGTATTTATCGCTCGCGTGGCAATTGCACCAATTCCTCTGTAGAGCGAATCTCGTCTACTTCATGATCTACTGTTGTTACTAGTTCGCCTGGATAGACATTCAACTGAATTGCAAACATTCAGCAAAATGCATTCAAAACAGTCAGATTCGAGATAAAACAACCACAGAAAAATGCTCTTAAGGCTGATGAAATAAATGCCTTGCTTTTATCGCATTAGGTCAACCACTTACCTAGATATCTGAAAAGGATTACAAAACCATTTCAAATATGGCTTTCCATACCAAATCGATCCGTTCTATCAACCCTCAGTCACTGGATCCACCTCTTCGAAGCAATCAACCGCTACAGGACAAAACTGGCTAGCGAATTTCATGCTGCCTTGAAACATGAGTAACTCACTGAGAATCGTTACTGAACTGCAAACTGATTGCTCGCCCAATAGCACCGGATACGCCCACCAAATATGATTACCGTAGCTTTGTGGGTCGCAACCTCGAAGGATCAATCAAAAAATACACACATCCACACTCTGTCAGCACGATAGTGGCATTATCTGCAGTAAATCACCGATGTTCAACATTTCTTAAGATTTTAGAAATGTAACATGTTAGTGAGCGATTAATTCTTTTAAGAGTCGCAGCAGAGTTACCTACCTCGAAAATGCGGTAGACATAAACGGTGTACAACATGTTTATAAATTTGTGGCGACTACTTCTGAGCTCGCAACTGACTTTTTGGACTAAAGTTTGCGGTGTATTGGTTTATGACTCCGTTTTCTACGCGGCTTTTCTTTGGACACCGCCTATTGCAGCTGAACACCTATGACGTTGTCAGAGATTACTTTTTTCCAAGTGGGACTGAAATATGGGCTGTGAAATAGCCGGGAACTGCCTCTCAGGGTGGACTGCTAACGATGAGGTTCCGCTTTTGCTGGAAGAAACGCTCAGAAATCTAGGGTAGGAGGAAACCTGGACCTCGACAGATATTTTCGAAATTCGCACTAGTTTCGAGTGCTTTTCTGAGAGTTTTCGCTATCACAACAAATTCTGAACGACACGGAGAATTCTGAGTGAAATTTAACACCGTTTGTTCTTTCGACGATTTCAACGATCGACATATTGCAGAAGAGCAACAGCCAATTATCACAAAGAAAGAGAATAATTCTTCTCAATACGTCATTTTCTGAAAACGAAAATTACGGCAGTGAATTAAACTTTTCGCAGCTCTTTCATTACAAAAAAAGAACGCTGTGAATTAATTTGAATCTGAAATGGTATCGTTTTTAAGTAATGTAATGGCATCAAAAAGAGGAAATGAAAACGATAAACCGAACAGAACGACGAAATCTTCAAATCCGTTGCCATTCACGAAAATTGCACTTAGTCTATATTAAGGATCTTTTAAAATCACAAATAAATGCGCTAATTTATCAATTAACAAAGACTGGCAATCCTCCACATCCACGCAGGATCAAAAGTGCAGAAAAATTCTCAACTCATAAAAACTGTGTAAATGAAGAGAAATATGCCAAAAAAGGAGCTATGTTGCAATATTTCTAATGTATCTTCAATTCATGACGAAAACCGTTTCTGGAAACGAGCCAGCTCAAGGTTCCGTGCAGTGTTACGAAGATCGCTCGTGGAACTGACTATGTATGCGCATACGAATTGCGGATGATTGAGACAAGGACGATTGCCGCACCACACGCAAAGATACCGTTGAGGTCAAAATTTTGGACTTTTCTTGAATGGCACATTTCGTGTTCAGCACCTCATAACACACTCATAACATCTTTCCTATCTCCTCTAATTTCCATCTGGAAATTAGAGGAGATAGGAAAGGGGGGGGAGGGAGGGGGGCAGGGGACCGGGGGGGGGGGGGAGGAAGAGAAAGAACCACACACGGTAACAGCATCAAAAAGCTTAATGCCCAAGAAAGAGACTTATTTTTGAAACAGAGTGAAGATCTCCCCGACGTGATTCAGGTGTTAATACATTACCTGAACCGTGTTAACTTATGCCAAGCTCCGTAACGATATCGGATTTATCACTGCTAGCTGGGAAGGGATATGTGCAGTGACAGTGAGCCCTGGATTGCGAAACATGAACACACATTAACTATGCATCGCACATTTCAAACCCACATTTACTAATATGAGTTCTTAGCAGATAATTTGCAAAAGATTAAGTAAACGTACGAAGGCATAGACCGGGTGAGCTAGTTAATGTGAACTGCAGAAAACACTGCCCACTTGTAGCGTAATTCAGCGAAAAAAAAGAGAAAAAAACGAAAACGCTGCGGAAATGAACCTTAAAGTAGCATTCATGTGTGCTAAACCATTTACTAACTAATGGCCACGGTCTGAAATGAGGTAAATTACGATTGCCTAACGGTATACAATAACATTACCTCATCTGCTTTATTAATTTTAATTACATCGAATAACTAAGTGCACAAAAAGTAGTTCAGGTTTAAGAAAAATTCACACGTTTTCTTCAAAAACTAAAAGGAAAAATTACAAGCTCTTTAAAAAGGCCAATAAGATGAAAATAGAAGAGTTAGACAACACTCATAATAAATTTCTTTTGCGTGCCTATTATTATCAGTAACAGCAGTGTTAATCCCTAAGCATTGGGACTGGGATGTACAAACAGAGGAGAGGATGTGTAATGCACAATGTATGCAATGCACATATTCGTTCATTTTTATACGCTATATTGTATACATGCATGTAACATATGAAATCGGCAATAAGCAATGCCAGCAAACGCCTGAAGCATTTCATTTCATTCAGTTTTGAAAACGACGCCAACTGCATATAACCGGATGAATTGCCGTTTCATTTTGTTATGAATATCCAAAAGGAGAATTGTAGAAATCGATGGCTTAAGAACGATAACGTAGCCATTTTCATTAAAAAACTTGAATGTGCCTAAGAATTTCTCAGCGTAAAACTGATAAATTCGCCTAATAAACAATGAAATGCACTTCCCAAGGTAATTTAATTCAAACGTTATGATTAAATTTTTCCTCCGATAATTGAAATTCTTTATGACTCTTAATAAAGGTAAACTTATGCTCGTCGAAAAAGGAAAAATAATACTACGAGAATATAATAGAACAATTCATTTGTACATTATAACCATGATTTTGGACTGGTTTCATTTGCTCAAAGTAAATATCTACTTTGAGATATCTATCTGTTCATCAGGCATTTCGAACAAATGAACTAACACTCTGTCGAATTTTTTGTACAAACTTTCACTTAGAAAGTCATTCAAAAGTATCTTCTTTAAGCAGAAATCAAAAAGAGATGATTGGTGGATTTTTAAGAAGAAATGCGGAACGAGCGTATCACCACTAAGTGGCAAATTCTTTAAAGATGGACCGTAGCCAAATGTCTGGCGAAAGAATTTCGCAGCATTTCCGATCTCTTTCGTTGAGTGTTCTCTCTTCTTTTCTCTCTTTCGCCTTCTCTCTTTTACTCACTCAAGTGCATGGGAATTTAGGATTTCCGTCAACTGGATATGGCTTATCTCGTTTTCACGTAAGGAAGATCGTGGCATTTTTGTAGTCCATCGAAGAACATTTTGCGCACTTCACCTCCACTTTCAAAAAGTTTTTCTTCAGGTAATTCAAGTGCAACTGGGTTCTTAACTTGGACTTGTGATGCATTTCTTTAATTCCCTTTTGCTGCGTCATTTGCAAGAACTTCATAATTTAAAAAGCCGTTCCGTCATTTATCAAGAAATTCTACTTAGAAGCCACATCAAACATGCCGCGCAGCGGTTTTATCGAAGCTCGACTTAAGTTATATGTTTCGGCTTCTTACAAAATCCGAACCAATCTTTTACGTTCAATATAGCAATTGTGTTACTGTCTCTGGAAACAAGGACTAAATACAGGTTAGACAGCAAAAACAGAAAGGCAGACATGGAACAAAAGAAGCATCTTAGCTTCACATCAAGGCGGTAGGGATTATTATAGACGAGGCATCGTTTATTACAGTTAGTACATCCACCTCCAACTGAAACCTCATGACCTGAGGTTGTTCAATTCGAGAAAAGCTTAAGGGGGAGTATATGAGAGGCAAGAGTAGTAAGCGCTTGTTTTATGAATAGTGGAGTAGAAAAGAGTTGAGTGCGACCGCGACACTTCGGCGGCGTCTAAGAGTGAGCGTTGCCGCCGTGTCTGCAGCAATTCACGACGCGCTCCGCCCGTATCGTCTTCCCATTTATGACAGCATATTTCGGCATCATGCCATCGCTGAAATTAACATGATGTCTTTCTGCTTCATTCACGATCGCTAATTGAATGCTCACGAAAAATATTTGTTTCGTTTGAAATAACCCCACTATCAAATTCAATGGAACACATATTTGTGAACCATCCGGACGTTTAGAAAACATGAGAAACAGAATGATTGTAAGCACCTGCTGTTTTGAAGTTTAAAAGGTTCAACCGACAGAAATCACACCTCCTCACCACACAGAACTACGTCGCTTTCAATTGAAACACTCTTAATCTTAATGCTATGGCGTTCGCTTCATTTTGTCGCCCGAAATACTAAACGCCTTCACCATGCAATAACGTTTTTAACTAGTAGTCCGGAAACGGATGTGAAAATACGCAAGCTAGAGACGTGTATACACATGCTGAAAGTGATAGAGATTCTGTTATAAATGCTGACTGAAAAAGACGTTCGGCTACCGTAAAATCTCTCTTCATTCCATGTTCGTGTATCAACTAGTGGACGCATTTGACTGCTCATCTGCACTTTGACAAGTGAGGAAGATTCCCACAGTGAGTCTGTGGACACCTCGTGTGATATCTTCTTGAATGATGATACGTTCATATCGAGAATTCATAGCTGTACCCTTCACATTCTTTGTCTTTCCCCGCTCCGCTATGTTATATTTCCATCTGTATTACATCAACTCCTCCTCATCTCTGGTCTCCGTAAGTACTGCTGAATTTACTCACTGCTCACGTTTTTAGGCGTCATTATCCATCACCTGAATGTTGCGACGTTTCCCAACTTTCCTTCTTTATGAAAAAAAATGTTACGCCAAACACTGATTTCAGGAGAAAGGCCATTCTATCCGTTCTGTTTTTCACACTATACCTTCACATCTTCCAGTTACATTTTCGAGTCGATACTAATCATCTGATCGCATTCATGTATTTGTCCTTTAGTATTTTCTTTTTCATGTGCCAATTTCTAAGTGCTTCCAAAATTTCCTTGAAATTTCTTAAGTAGAATCCATAACGCCCAGTGTGGTACTCGCTTTTACAGGCTTCGCAAAAGCGCATGTGTCACTCAAAAACCTAACTTTTTTAAGAGCTGGAAGGGGTAGGAGGAGGTACAAATGAGGAACATGATGCCTTTCACGATTCCTCCTTGTTACCGTGAAGGAAATGGAATTTTAGACGTAAGCAAGCAATCAATTAATCAGCTAACTGTACATTTTGAAATGTGGTTGCAAAAGCAATTACTCCGCTTGTTGCTTGTTCGTCAAATCTCAAACGCTAATGCGACTAACGAACCAAATATTTATTGCTCTCATCTTTGCGCCTAAACAGCATAGTCTACGAATCTCTACGCAATCAAAGGAGTTTTTAGTACACATAGTGCAATTAAATTTATCACTTTAGTGAAATATCGCAGATGCTCCTAATGCCATCACTGCAGTCACTTATACCAGTATGCACGTGAACCGAGTACTAATAAAAACGAGTATTTTGATATTGGAACCAGTTCATGGAAATTGATCTATTGAATGCATGAATGATGATTCTAATTTTCCACACTCAGTTATGCCAAACAGTGCTTAATATGTGCCAAATATTGCAATTTAAATTCAGTGAAGGGAATTTTAATAGTTCGCTGCGAGCACGATAAAATCCTTCCTACAAAGTTATGGCGACCTATCGCTTGATCGGAATTTACGATCTGTAATAATACAAACGGCGACTGCGGAAGAAAGAGACGCCGCATGTTGTTTTCGATGATTTTGACGTCGCGAAAAGATGTCGCATTACCTTACGATACGCTCTAAACCTGATGTTTCCATCATGTGCAAAACAGTTCACCTCAAAACATCGAACATACTACAGATGTTTTTTGTTTTGCTAAAGAGTTGAGCCAACACTCCGCATTCAATTTTTTAACGCTATGCGAAAGGGTGGAGACTTAAATATTTTTCTTATTAACTAGAGCATTCCTCGATGCACACTAAAAGGCACTAGCTGTGCGATGATCTAAAAGCTATATGGAAATTGTGATTCAGCAAGCATGTGCAACACTTCCTTCCTTTTAAGGAGGAGAAGGAAAAGGAAAGACTTAATTCGTTCTGCAGATTCACTTCCATTTCAGGAAGATTTTATCAGCAATAATTTATCGACTTTTTTATGCTCCATTCATGGCCGCACTTTCATTGGCTAAGAGCAAAACAGACAATCATACGCTGCAGCATACGCGGACACAGACACAAACTTTGGCACATATACCTTTTTTATTAAGCTGATAGAAGAGGGACAAATCAACGGAAAAACAGTAAACAATGAGGACAAAGGATAATATAAGTTAAAATCTCTGTTGAATTACTAGTAATATTCTTGAAAGTGTTTGATGCATTTCGGAAATTGAAAATAAAATTATATTCTGTTCAAGTTCAACATTTGCATTGCTCATCAGGTTGAAAAATTTCAACTGTTGCTATTGAACTGGCCGTCACAAAAAAGGGGCCTAAAATTTCCGTATTTTTGAGTCTACCTGCAAACTTGGCATAAGTCAAGACTTATACGTTAAATAAGGAAGTTGTAAATTAGCCATATTTAAGGCTTCAAATCGGAGTTGCAAACATATCCGATGTGTTTGACCATTCAGATTGTAGAGACTGCATATTCAAAAGGGTATTTGAGCGAATTGATGGTCCTCACCTGTTAAGCGTCAGTGAGCAAATTTCATCTTGAACGCAATAAAACTGAATTATTTGCATCGGCCAAAAATGAGATTTCAAGTTATATAACCGGGTCTAAAAATTACATGAAACCTAAGCTGTGCGTTGATCACTTGTTGAAAGCAGGTAGTGAGACGTAAATGCACAAACAATTTTTTGCCAAGATAGCTTTCTGTTGCATTCCCGTAAATAAATAAATTTCCTCTTCACTTTCAGTCAGCAACACCGAAGTTGAACGTAACAATTTTCACTATGTAACTTGAACATGGTGCTAATGAACTTTGTGAACTAACGGCGTGTGACGCGAATCTTTAGCATACATGCAACCAGCAAATTGTAAAGCCGTATAACGTGATGTAGTTAATGAGTACAAAGATTTTGTTCAATGCTGATTACGTCATTATTTGGGAACGATTGGCCATTTTTCTCAATAGTGGCGAGTTTTGAGAGTTAATGCTTTTATTGGCAAATAAGACGAATTATTGAATGATTTCTATAAGTGAGCATCAAAAAGAAAAAAACGTCAAAGGATGACAAAGTTGCCAATCGTTGCCGGTATTTCATGCATTGACCCAGTGATGTTTCCCATTCTACCTGACTCCGTTATTCACACTATGGTAATTCGTTACTTCTGAGCTTTCTTTTTGTTTTCATTGAACATCTCTTCAGCTGCTGTGTATGTTCATTATCTCAGTCGAGTTTGAACCAATCGTTCCCATTTCTCTGAAGCAGAACTTCGAATCCAACGAGAGCAGTAATTGCAGAAAACTACAGATGATGCATAATGCGAGTGGCATATGAAAAGTCTGGAAAACGTGAACGTCCGATGTCGGCCTTACGATCAAACAGCATCAAAAATACAGCGTTTGATGATCACTCGAAAAAATGGAGATTGCACTAGTCGTCCCAAGTATTTTATGTGCAAAATACCATGAATCCGAGTTTCAATTGTTGTCGAATTTCATTTATTGTCGAATTTCAATCCATTCGGGAGAGGCTTAAACGATCAGTCAGCGGATTACTGACTAGATGCAAAACTAAGCTGTTGATGAACAAAGGAGCTAGAGATTCGTTGTTTGTCTCCGAATGGAAGAAATTGCTTTTCTTTTCGTTTCTTCTCGTGCCTACTTCATCTTTACAGCGCACTTTAATATTGTACGTCCTTTTATCATCTATGACATATGCAATTTTTTATTTTTAACCAGCACACATATTTTTCATCTTTGATTTGAGCAATAAAAAATGATGTAAACATTTTTGACAAACTAAAATGCATTTCGTAAGAATTCCCCTCATGTTATATAAAATCCCTTCGTCAATTTCGATAACACTACCAATCGAAATGTCTGTTATCCGAAAGAACGAGAGGACAGAACGAATACGTTGGCAGCGTGCATTCTCGAATGAATGAAAAAGCGTGCAAAGAGGGCTACTACGATATGTGTTGCTGCACTCAAAGCAACCAATCCAAACGGCTGCCCAACTCTCCAGTATCAGTCACTAAGCTTACAAAGATCCTGGTACATGCGACTGATTATCGAACCAAATTGAAATGCAGTTTTTGCGGCTATCTGGGAATCCATCTAAAAACGAACAAGGTGTGGTTCATAACGAAGAGGACAGGTTAGCTCCCAGTTTATGCATTCTGCATCTAGTAAACCCTCCTGTGGGATCTGTTGTGGTTCTTAAGTTCGGACCACTGAAAATATGCGTGAACGCATGTCTTAAATTACGAGAAGCTAAAATTTTATTTCCAGACAAAGATATTTTCGGAGCGCTATTTACAGTATTATTTCGTGCAGTATATAACTTAAAAATTTACTAGTTATTTTTTCATTTTATTCTTAATCACCATGGTCATAGATTTCACATTTGTTAGCCGTCTTTTACAAACTTCATCATTTTTTTAATACTTTTCGACATGTCATGTATATCCACGTGAATGCACACCCTCTATGTATTGGCCTTTTCGGCAATTGTGTGCAAAGAACCAGAAAACCGAGAAAAAGAATGAAATCTATGGAGGAGAAGTCACACCGATCCTTACCAACTTTGAAAGATTTTTAACTCCATTTTGACTCACGGGTCAGATAAACATAAATAATTGACAAGCAAGAGAATGCATTAAATTTTTGAGTTAGGTTTTGTACTACATTCATACAAGCTCTTGAAAAATAGACCTTTTTTTTGGAAAAAAGATAAACGTTCAGAGAGGGAAACAAGCAACGGCTACATCCATTTTGTTCCTTGAATATTTGCGCCACATGTTTGTTCAACAGGTTAAAATCCATAAAACATATGTTTGTATCAACTGTTCAGAGTCTTTCTCCCGTTTGCCAATCCTAACATTTGATTTCGACGCATTTCTCCAAAGCGATCCAGCGACGAACCGTTATATGAAATTGTTGAAACATTTCATTTCATTTTCAAACGGCTCAGCATTTCGATTTCATATTTTCTTCAGTAAGTTTTCGACGAACATAGTTTTTAGTCAAGTGGGATATAAAAAGCATCAGTTGCAAGGCATCCACCCACATGTGAACCTCGAAGAAAATCTAAATGAATCATGCAGTGGTATAAATGATAGTTTTTTGTCTTTTCAAAAACAATGATTTCTTGACATAGCCATGTTGAAGTAATTCTACGGAATAATATTCTGTCACGCAGTTGGTGATCACATAAAAAATTGAATTTTTAATGAGTAGATAGCTCTTTCCACGCAGAAAAACGCATGGATGAGATGTAATTAATACAGGCACATGCATCCTATACCACCTTGGTGTTGGAGGAGGAGGAGGAAAGAGGAAAGTGGAAAGGCGAGAGATGAGGAGAGAAGTGAAGAAAAACGAAGAACAACCCACCCTGAAAATCATAAACGAAGAAGTGTGCGAAAGAAACTTGAATACTCATTGAGGCGTGCGCACTAAACTTCGAAGCAGAGCGAGATATTGAGTGTTCGAGGTAATTGGCACAGATTATTAAGAACGGTTGATAAGATCGTTACCACATTTGATGTCTGAAAACTAAAACACGTTACTGGAACAAAAACAACCCTCCTCCATGTGATGATCCCCATACGCTCTTCTAATATTCCACCAAAAAGTGTCCAACAAATGCGCTCATTGAATTTTGGTGAGATTTGTTTGACGCTGAGGATTGCAATTGGCGAGTTGTTGTATTCGTAATAACACCTCTCATTAAAAGAGTCTGAGAACTGAGGGCGGGTCTTTGTTGAGTGGCAGTCGAGGCCCGCGTGAGCGTATTTAGCATCCATCTCATACTTGTTAGCCTATCCGTCCAGCAACGCTGCTCTCACTTCAAAACCACCGCTTCCTTAAACGGTCATTGCTCTCCTTTTCTCTGGGTGGATTTTATTTGAGTTTTTTTGCCAAAAACATTCTCCGCTGTCTATCTGTCTGGATAAATCAAAGATACCAGCAGCACCGATGAGCTTTACCATTCGACGATAGTATTCCACATTTCGGCGCCGCATAAGGAGAGTTTGCTTCGGAAACGGTTGCGTATTTGCTAGCGAGGGCCTATCGATTGCAGGCTACAAAAAGCGACTCTAACAGATGAAGTTATCACTTAGTTTGACAAAGGTGCGGCTGGCCCGCCCATGTGATAGGACTCCTCCCTCTGCCATGAGCGCGCTTCGGCAGCTTTCCTAGCTTTCGCTAATCTCTTAATGCACCTGTCCGGACCAGCGCCCTCCGACAGCCTTCGACACACTTTGTCCAACTGTGGTCTAATTCGGCTAGCTTCTAATTGTGCAATGCTCAATCAGAGCGAGCCGTTCAGGTAACTTGCACCTAAGATCGCAATTTATTTTCCTGTCAAGTATTCATTCGGTCAACTTACGATGAGCTACTGTGGCCCACGTTGCTTCAGCGAAAGGAAAAACCACTGTCGCGATTTGCAGAAATGGGGTCGAAGTTTGCTCTCAATGATAGGTGAGTGCATAATTAGTCGTTCATTTCGCCTATAATACCATAACTGTATGTGAATCTGTGTGCAAGTGTGAGTGCCTATGGGTGTATGCGTGTATGTCTGTGTGTATGCATATGTGCGTGTGTGAGTGTGTGTGCCAGTGTGCAACACCTTGTTGCTGAGGTGGTCTGTGCGCTGTGAGGCTGAAGCGCAGCAAACATTCCAATCAATTTGTTAAAGAGAGTGCGCCGAAAAGGTTTGCTAACTGAGCATAAGCCTATTACAATCTCATAAGTTGAGTTGTATGACGAAGATCATTAGCTTGCCATGGCAACGGCCCCACGTAATTTGGTGGGACACAGTTCATTAATTGCAACGGACGCAATAGGGCATCACTTCTCGCACCCACTTGATACCAGCATTTCATAGCGCCTCTTTCACAATTTGTCGTCTTCATAATTCGTCCTAAACGCCTCTTTCATTCGGGAAATCTACCATTACGCTCATTTAACACCTTTCTCCCTTACTATGTGTCTCTCACTGTCCCTCTGTCATCAACATTTTCATTCTTTCAACTAGATGGTTTGCTTTTATATGCATCATCTTCGCCTATTTTGCCTTGAAGTATGTGAATGTCTCCTCTTCCCTCAGCAGCAAATGAAATTCATTGACACTTTATTTCGCTAATTTCTGCTTAATTTGAACGATAAAACGACGGCCCAATACTATTGACTTAAATAAGTTGTTTAAACTGCTCATGTTTGAAAGAACCCATGAATTTATAAACACATAAATATAAATATAAATGAATGAATGAATAAATAAATATATATATATATAGGAGTAGAAATTAGTGGTTCTTGATCGTATGTAAATTAACCGCAACAGACAGTTAATTATATTACTGCCTCACATGAGAGGAATTTTCATGCCTAAGCTTTTGAAAATTGAAATCTCAGAGGATTGATTCGCAAAAACCGGGTCTAAATGAGAGTATTTTATGCAGAAAAAAGTGACCGAAGAAGTAACTGCTAGAAGCTATATCAAAGGTTCGGTCTTCCACGGTATTTCTGCAGTATGGCGTTCACAGTCATTCTAGAAAACCAATGTTAATCATATTGCAAAGGGTTCCAAAATGGATGAAATTAAATCTGTTCTCAGTGCATAGTGTTTTCGTACATAGGACTTATATCTGCAGAGAAATATGCTCAGTATTATGTTCATGATTTTGCCCGGTAGAATGACGCCCAACTGCAATATATGAACACTAATCGCTGTAACATTAATTTTGCACACTGCAGTATGCGGGAAGCTGGGCAACCAAACTTCGAGACGATCCGTCACATTTACTGTCAGCGCTAAGCTGGAGGTCCTTTATAAATTTGTATAAGATATTCTCTCTTGAGAACTGCTTGTTTAAACTATGTATAGGGCAGTCACGCTATTCATAAGCGCACCACGATATCCTTTGTAACTGGCCGCTACGCTCGAATTCTTTCGTTGAATCCTATATTCGAATTTTTGCACAATTTCTATAGAAAAGTGAAATATTTCAGGAATGAATGCTTCTAAACTTAGAGCAGTTTTGGACATTTCTAAAAAGGTCTTCAACTATTACCTCAAAATCAGCATCCATCTCAAATTTGAAAATTATGGCGCATTTAATTGGCGTGATTTCGAAATGTAGGCATTGTCCTGACCTCTTGCTATTATTCTGTATATATTCAACAATTCAATCACGAACTGTGAGAATTAGTCAGATATTTCCAGGAATATATATTTATCCTTAATTGTTAAGTGCACATTGCTTTCGCATGGAAGTTAACATTCATAACATTTATCTTGATTGGTGCCAACGGTTTAGTAATTGCAGGATGAACTCCTATTTGCCTAAGTGCGAAAGCATATCTCGAAGATTTGATGACGGTGTTGGTAGCAGTGAACTTGTGAATTGCTACATGTAGCACTGATCTTGGCCGGAAAAGTTAAGGTGTCATATAGGGTTGCAGCTAGAGAGACATATTATTTCATTAGTGTTGCAGCAGCGTATTCGATCACTAGGAAGTGACTGTTTGAAGAGTTTAAAAAAATGAGTTGATGTTAAAAGTTGTAACATTGGCCAATTCTCAGTGATGAGGATTACTCATAATAATTGCGAAACATTACTTCCTTTAATGTAGAACAGCCATCTCTACTAAAACTTCATTAGTATTCGTTGATAATCGTTTAGAATATTCAAAAATACTCATCATAAATCGTATCTTCTGTTGTGAGTGATAAACTTTCGGCGAAACTCAAAACACTGAGTTCGTCCGGAATATTTTCGGAGAAATTCAGCAACATTCAGAGAGGCATGAACGGTCACTAACAAAAAGCCTATAGAAAATGTTGGTGCACGCTGATTGACGTAGAAATTTGTCGGTTAGAAACGAGTTCGTCAATTGGAAACAATTGAAATACGATGCAATGTTCGTGAAGCGGCCTGAAGTAGCGTCAAGAATGTGTGATAAATTTGCGTTGACAATATTTGAGGCGCAAGCGATGATGCCAATCGTTGCATATAATGCATATAAGCTGGCGAGAAAATTATTAATCAGTGGAGCGAGCAAGTTAATAGTTGAGGGCCAGGCGAATGAAGAATAATTAATTAGAGATATTAGGGCGAGAGGCGTATTGCCATGAAAATGTGATAGCTGCTTAAGAGAAGGGGAAAAGTGTACGCGAATTGCTCGTTGAGAATACGTGCATAGAGCGTCTCAATTCGTCTTGCGCTATTTTGTGAAGCTGCATTATGCACTGCCAACATCGTGATCGTTCTAAGTTTACAAAATTTAACACCACATCCAATCATCCTTACCACATCTAAACTTATAAAATTTCCCATAGATGAACTCTTAAAGTGACCAAATTCTGTCGAAAAAAGTACCTATTTTTTGTTGTACTCATTCAACAAGTTTTTCACTAGACATATTTTTAATGAGCGGCTTATTTTAAAGCCTAGTCCATTAAAATATTGCTTTTTTGCTTCTTTTGCCTCTCACCTCAACTTTGTGTAGGATGAGATAATTAAATGTGCATGGCGACTGCCATGAAGGTAAACTAAGTAAATGGAAGCTCCTATGATCGTGAATTTGTTATCAATATTTTATCACTGTCTACGTTACTGGAATATATGGTTGGCGCCCGAACAGTCGTGCAAAGAGGAGATGAAGTGAGCTAGGTGAACGGAAACAAAAACTGTTGAGCAGCGATGCTGATAAACATGAGTGAGGGCAACCGAAAGCAAATGTGGGACAAGATGATTGTTTAGAAGACATGAATGAGCGCACGGTGTGGGCACAATTAGGAGGAGAAGCAAAAAATTCGTTAGCCAAAGTCGTTTGCGTTCCACGATCGCAACTGCAAATGATATGCGTGATGCATTGAAACGAAGTCTTCTCGCTGCCGACCGCTATATAGTGTGCGTCTCTCGAGCGCTCATTATCACCGGCTCAAATCAATTAGACAGCGGTGCTCCAGGATGCCCCAACGAAGACGTGACTGCTGGCTGGATGTGTGCGCCCGGTCAAATGTTGCATTTTAATAGGAGACTGGCCCGTACTTAATTGGCAGATATGCAAAGAGGACCGCCGTATAATAGCGGTGCGCGAAGAAGCATCGACGAGCTTGCACAAATCTCGTCATTTGGTGCTCTCTCATCCATTTAGTTCATTCAAACACTCACAATCATTCGTGCTCGTTAGTCTTCCCAGTGAAACCTTCGTTAGCAAGCAGTGATACGAGACCATGCAAGTCGAGGCGATCTTGCCAAACTCTAGATTACTTAAACTCATTACTCCTTCATGTGGGCTTATAAATCTGGGTGATCAAATTTCGGGTCTAAATATGTCTTAAGGGGCGTGATAATCACTAGTAAAATAAAGGAACGTTTTTTAACGATCGTCTGTTGCCCACATGCCAAGCTTTAACAACCACATGACCATACATCTTCTTAATCAACCACAGTGCAACTCTTAGATATTCAGCCGTTTTTAGGGACAGATATCAGAAATGTGCCTCTCCTGTTACCAGTGAGCGAAAGAGTATAAAGTGTACCATCCTTAAAAATGCCATTTATGACAGAACGGGACTGCAGTGGTCTTTGCAAATCGTTACTGAACGTTTAGGTTTGAGTCTCACATCATCATGCACTCCTTTAGTGCACCTTCTATTTCACTTGATGTAGACTGCAGTAAATTGTTTTTTATAGGTTTACACGCTTATTGCTCTATGTGACATCTCAGTAGGTTGTTATTGCTTCAAAACAGAAGGAAGGTGTTTCGGAAGAACTGACGAAGCTTGAAAATTGGATTCGCATGTTTAGCTGAATACCAAAGGATGCTTCCTTTTTTAATAGCTTTTATAGGGCATCTGATGCGGCGGCACTCGCATTGCATCATAAATTTTCTTGTAAATTCCCAGACCTACTTTACAGGTGCGTTCACAAATGCAAATTGATGAAAATCGGAGAAATTTAATCATAAAAGCAATACTGTCTCATAGAGGAAAGGCCGATGAGAATTTTAGAGTCATTAAAAGAGGCTCGAAGTTTGGGAGCGGCTCAGTGTGAGTCGCCATGGAAACGAACCACTCTCGCTTTTCGAAAATATAACGGCTTTTCTAATCTGCTCTTGGATATAATCACGCTCGTTAAAAACAAGGACCGCTAATAGGCAGCTGCTTCACAGCCACTCAAAATCAAAAATTTTTTCTATGAAGCCAAACTGAGGTTCTTCAGTCTTGAAGAAGTCAGCTCGATATACGCTTAAAACAGAAGTGATCAAGACGCATCGATTTGCTAAATGAAAGAACATCAACACTTCAAGAATTTGTCAAAGCACTTTTCCAAAAAGAGAAACCATGTGACAGACAAATAATTTAAGCTGAACTTTTTTTTAAATTGCTAGGCGTCTGTGGCCTTATATTATGATCTGGTTAGTTGTAACTTGCAAATGAAGCAGGCAAAATCAGAGTAGGGGATGGGTATGACATTTTCATCATGATGACCAGTAAAAGTGATAATATAAGGTCTCAATTGTTGCACATTGTGCGGGTGACGATGCTTCTTTCTGCCTGTTACTGCGGTTTTTCGCTTGGTCCACAATGTTAGTGGATCTGAAGGAGACCTATGATGTGATAGGATAATTGGGTGCATGGAAGCGCTCGGCCGGAAACCACAGGACACAGGAGGTTTCAAATCAGGAACAATTAATTATTGAGAAGGCGATGCTATGTGCTTGAAGGGAAGGGTCGAATATGTCTGCCAAGTGATTGCAGCCGCATGAGTGCAAGCCGAAAGAGAGTCACTCGCTTCTCGATTGAGGCTGAAGCTGAAAAGAGAACGAACTGATGAGGCAAAGCAGCGTGTTTTTTTTTTTTTTTTGCTACACTGTGTGCGCAATAACAGCAAACAGGCTGCCCAACAGCAATGCTGCATTAATTATGGTTTTGGAAAGCAGCATTTCGCACTAATACGGGAGACAGGCCTAAGCATTGGTGGTACTCGTCTGAGTGCATCTTCATTATTAATTCATTTCGAATCAATCATTCCCAAAGAAGAGGAAAAATGCTCCTCGGCCCGGGTGGACCCTCGATCGGCTGGCACTCTTCTATCTAAAATGCGCATTGCAATTGGCTAACGCCCTCCTAATTTTCTTAACACGTGTGTAGCTTTGAAAGGCGCCAAACCCATTACGTATATGGGCACATGTTGTCAGCATTGCGTTAATTGTACCACATAAAGTTTCTACAGCGGTTACGCAGATTCGAACATAGCACAACGAAATGAACAGCTTCAACGAATGAGTTGATAATATTGTGCGATTGTCTGAAATGAGTCGCACTTACATATGTGAGGTGAGACACTCTTTTCAAAAATTTAGATGCTTCTTTAGCTAGATGTATGCCCTGAACGTTTATTGTGACGATTAGTTTTGACTGGAAGTTTGCACCGATTCGTTGTGCAGTCATTACCAGTGCGTATAGAAGCGATTCTGAGCGAATCACATTGCACTTTCTGCTTAGCAGCATAACGTAGCAACGCGAGACGACCGGCATCTCTTGTAGAACAATTCCCTCAATCCGTTCCCTATCTACCTTCTAGATGTATGAGCATATACAAACAGATTTCATCAAAAGTACTCACGAGTGCTGTCATCACCTTCAGATTCCACTGAACCAGTTAATAGTAATTCTAACCAGTTTTATCCGAATATATCATGTTCGCTTGTTTTAGTGGAGCCCTTTCGTTGAATCTTGAGCACATTTAAGGCAAAGCGAATGTCATCGTGCAGTTTTCATCTTAAACTACTTTCACTTGCTAAATATCAGTTCATTTTAAAGGAAGCGTAAGTTGAAAATGCCAGTTTCTTCAGTATTGTTCAACGACAACTAACTGAGGAAATTCAAGGCAACAAACAATGAATAATTAAGTTTCGTGCAGTCAAGAAAGTGAGGCCGGGCTAACAACTCCATGGAGTCAGATTTTCTTGATCGGCAAATTAATCTGCCGCTATTCTTTTTCATTCGTTGACTTTTCTGAACGTTTGCAGCGATATCTGCTAGGCGCTCAAAGTTTCCACCAAGCCATTTTTTTTTTTAATTTCTGTTTTTTAGAAGCAACCACTATTATACCTTTCACGAATCCACTTCGCGCAGCAATTTATCTTTGGCACATGTAAAAAAATAGATTCAGCAGCCATGCAGCATAAAATCATTTCAACTTTGCCGCATTTTCGAACGCACATTTCGTCCGACCTCCTTTTTTTTCGCGATGAAGAGAACGTAGAATTTTGTGTTAACATGTGGAATATGAAATTTAATAAAATAGGCGTCACGCTTTATGTGTCAACACGCAACAATACGATTTACGATAAATATTATAATGTAATAGGAAACTCGTAAGTACGAAGTATGACACTTTCAAATGTTGCAGCAAATTAAGGAAATATGCTGCGAATTTACTCTCAGCTAAATGTCAGACATTTAATGATGAAATTAGAACTAAAAGATTTGCTCGGCGATGATGCTCATTATGTTTTCTTTTCGAGAATTAACTCCCCTAACTTTCTTGAAACGTTGAACTGAATGAGCAAAAATAAGCCCTTCAAGATACGTAGGCGAGCAACGTCACTGATCTAGCTAAGATTCCTCATTAAATTCTCACTGAAAATGCACTAAAAGGAAAGGCTAGATCGGATGCAGTTCGTCGAATCACCGCCCGAATGATCGCTCCTGTAGAAAAGACGATTGAAAAAAAAGGTTGGATAATCAGCGCATTAGCTCTTTATTTTTCAAAAATTTACACTTTACTCTTACAGTGGCTTCAGCACATTCAGAGATGAGCTACCGTGTTCAACTTCAAGAGCACTTCCGAATCGTTAATCAGTGGAACACAAAAAAGAGCAGTGGTAATGGCGATTCGTCTAACCCAAAGAATACTTAGCAAAATTTGTCTCTTCGTCCCGCAGCGGTATTTAAATAACTCGAAATTAATCTTTCAAAATCTCGTCACTGATGTCTTAACTTGAAATCTGTCTTGACTTGAAAACAATTTGAAATCTTTCAAAATAGCGTCGAAATAACCATTGATACGAATGTTAACTGTAGATTTTCCTTGTCATGATTATCATTTTATGAAAAATGAAACTTTGTCTGTCAATGAGAGTAAATCACGATCTACTGCTTACTCTACAAGCGCTCAACTATTGCAATCGCCGTGCAGGAGAGATACCACGCATTCATCCACATCGGTAGACAAAGTTTTCATCGGTCATCGAACAGTGGTTATTTTTTGGATTTGAACCCAAACAAAACAGCTACAATATATGGTGTTAAGTATCCACTCGTGATTTTATTTATTTTAAAGCAGAAATATCAGCATTATTATAAATTTCGTCGCCAACACCGGAAATGCTATACGTTTAAGATTCGCACTGCTTTGTATTTCTATTGCTTAACAGAAGAGAGAGGTACAGAGATCGACAGACGATGAGAGAAGGAGAAGGAGAGATTGGCTGCCGATGATTTCGGCGAACGCATTTCAATTCTCACTTCTTACATTCGTTCATCGCCTTCACTCGCCGATTCCCTTAAGAGATAACAGCGGAGTCTCTTCCGGACGAGTAAACCTTGTTCTTCTGCCCATCCCTCCCAGATACTCCTCTTTTCGAGGTGACTGACAGTTGGAGCTAGGCTTTATTTCGGTGGGGAAACCAATGTAATAAAATTTGTCTGCTAAGAAAGGTGGTATACTTGAATTTTCTTACGAAACAATATGTTCAACAATATGTTTGCTTAAATTCTGATTACAAAAGCGCGAACTAACAAAAGTGCCGATCGAAAAGTTGACTGCTATTCCTTTATGCGACAATGTGTTACGTGGCTTTGACAACGGCTTTCCCTTTTTTATGAGGCAATGGAAGATAACATTTCAATGGTAATCTTCTTCCTTTAGCGTTGGTGAAGGATGTCAGAAGTGCCTCGAATCGCTGTCCAACGTTTGCCCTTTCCGAACTTACACTATTGATGCATCAACATTTTCTTTCCGAAGATACATAACAAAAAAGCATCTCCATCTGACATACACTTTGTCGACTCTTGCCTTCCTAGTTCAAAGTTCTGCTACCAATCCACTCAGTATATACGGTTCTTCTAGAAATGACAAAAAGCTGCTAGTCAAGTCAGATAGTTGTCGATGTAAACAAGCACGCACACTTCTCCGCCAAAAGCATCAGCACCAAAATATGAGCTCCTATGTTCAGGTTTCTATAGGTTGTTGCACAATTTCCTCTATGGTGGCTACTGAGTGTTGAAATACTGCAGTCCGTTAAGAATTATATAAGTATATGCAGCTATTGAAAGTGCATGAAACAGTAGTATCATGTTGCATTTTAATCAAAAATTTCATACGAAGAGACATCGAGAGCACCGCTCATTGCAGAGCGACTTTGAAAAATGCAATTATGAAATAGTAATCAAATAGGGTGGTTTAAAATGAAAAAAAAAAACGTTCTCTCATCACCTCTTAGTGAGAGTATAGAAAAAAATATGGTTTTATGTTAGCAGAACACTTGCTGAATACATCGATGTGCGCTTTTTCAATCCACTCGCCATAGCAACCATCGAATTATTAACTTTTAAGGGAAGTGAAACTCGGATTAGGAATCACTGACGACAGAAATGGTGTAATTTTAGTAGTGCTTAAGTAAACAAGGTGAAAATGGTATTCGAGCACAGCAGGCAACTTTCATGCATATCACAAGTGGCTAGAAATTAAAAACACATAAAGGTTAAAGTGAGAGAACATTACAATATAATTTCAAACCAACGTGTAGCAGTTATTCCTCATACGGATGCTAAACACAACACAGGAATTTGGAAGAGTGTACGCATGGTGCTATTTGTCGGCCTGTTGCATTGCAAAAACTTTTTTGTGCTCATCACTCATATGCTTCGTCGCTTAGCATCAAGTGCGTTTTAAGGTTTATTCTCCGAATTTCCTCACTCGAAATTTACGTTAATGACCATCAAATTTTATAAGCCAACAATAAAGGCAGTTGAATTAGCGGGGCCAAAAATTCGGCTAAGTTTTAAAAGAGATCGGAGAAGGTGACAAATGGACTGCTAAAATCGCTGCAGTTCGGACATTATTGATAATAAATGCAGTTGGTTTAATATGAAGTTCGTTCTCGAAACACTGTTGGAATTCCCTGATATATAAGCGTAGTCTCTGGAGTCATTGAGGCAGGAAGGAACTACATATGCATATCTGCATACATAAAGTGTTGACTGGAGTGACAACTCCTCCTTTAAATAAAAGTCTTCAAGAAGAAGCTTCAGTTCAATGAAAATTTTTCATTCAATGGGACGATTCATCGTTGAAGAAAAACGTACCAAGTGATTTCGCTTATCATGACTTATTTTCGTTATAGTATTAAACATTCTGTAAAATTTGCTCAAAAAATGCATAACATGTCAAAAAAAGCTCCTTTGTGGAGGTGCATTGTTGCCAAAAACATTTTTCTTAGAGATTGCGGAAAATAGTAATATTGCTAATTAAGAGAGGAAATTATGCAAATATATGTGCTCATGTGGAATATAGTTTTTTTTGCTCATATTAGCTTTTGATGACAACAGTGAACGTCGAGGAACGAATGAGACGAAAACCCGATTAAAAGTCAGCTTATCGAGATTCGAAATGGGCAGAAATTTTTAGGTTTTGATGAATATTCCTTAAAGAAAATACGATGCACTTGTGATCCACAGATTTTTTGTTTAGAATTTAAAACTTAAAATGAGGAAAACCTCTATGTGGTCGTTGTTCCCAAAATGAGATGAATGGAAATATAGAGCAGCTCACGCAAATTCGTCAATGCATTTAAGGCTTGGAGCAAGTGAGCAGAAGGCTTTCTTCGAAGCGTGTTGAATGTAGTACTGTTGCCGACCTGATCTCTTCTGCTCTCGCATCAGGTAATGAATCTCTCTCCAACTTCATTCTGTAACCTTCCTCACTCACTAACTATCACCGCATGCACCAAATTTTCGGTTTAATATTCGTGGTGACATCCGCACGACCTGACCAGTCGAACCAGTTCGACTGGTCAATTTGCACTCTACAAAATGATTCGACCAACATGTGGTTGACAAATGATCAATGAAACGTCGCAACCGTCGACGGTTGACGATTAATCGGTCAATCTATAACGCTTGATGGTCAAGAATGAGCAGTCGAACGCATGCATCCAAGTTTTCATAGGTTGTCGTAATAGGCACTTGGAAGAGGAAAAGAGAGTGTTCTTGTAAGCGCATAGTCATGCCATACAACGATAAGCTTGTTGCGTAGGGGCGAAAAATCAGCGCAGCATTCGTTGTTTGGGTGGGTGGCACACAATAAACATGATGGCCCAAAACCGATGAAGCAACTGTGCGAAAATGCATCCTCAAAAACACAGAGACGACGAAGTTGTGTGAAACGTAGCGCAGCCGTGGAAAAACATCACGGGCGCCTCTGTGCATTATGTGTTGACGCTCTCCAGTAGGCTTTTTTCACCTGTTTCTTCACCTATATGTGTTTCTTTTTCTCCTCTCAAGGTACGACCTCTAGTTTCTGTCACCATGTGCATTCCTAATTTGCGTATGTCGATGTGCACTTTTTTTGCAGCAAAATTTTCTGCACAGCTTCTTTATGCTTCGACAGAGTATTATAACAAAATAAAATTGTAAAATTGGCTATCTGATAGTTCTCTATATGGTGTGAAGTAAAGCGAATGAAGAGAATCAGGCAATGATGAGATGCTTCTTCGAAAATTTCACAGCGAGTGTAGTTTGCAACGATCTGTCTTCATTCTTGTACTGGAGATTCCTTCAGAGATGAAGAATAATTTTCATTTTTCGTCTTCCTCTTCCCACTCCTCTCCAGTGCGGTTAACTTTCCCATGCTCAGCCATTTATTTAGTTTTGTCAACTGTTGTTTCTTGGATGGTAGTTTCTGAAAAGCATACTTTGCCATTCGTTTACGTTAAATCATTTGCGAGTACCGATTCCTTAAAATGGTTCCATCCGTATGTGTAGCGCTTCTTGGTTGTTTTTGATAAAGTGGTAGGTCATAGTAAATAAGTGCTAAAAAAGCTTCTGATGCCTTTTTTTCGAATTGATCATCGATGCTTCTTGCCGGTTACATTTCATGCTATTTGTTTACTAGCTGCGAATCACTCAGCAAAATGCTAAGCAGTATTCGCCAACTTCATAATTCTTATCCGTCATGAATCCGTATTTTTGTCAATATTTTAATAAACTAGCTGATTGCTTCCATTTCGAATGCTGTTTCCAATGGATTTTCCTTTTTCTTGACAGTTGCGCATTGTTTACGGAAAACATTTTTCAAAATTATGCACAAGAGGAAAATTGCGGATGTGGACTCTATATAACAAATATAACTAACCGTTTTCGTAATGAATATGACATGTAAGTTTATATATACGAGATGTGCTAGAAACGTTCTCGTGTTGACAAAATCGCTGAAAAAGGGCTCATTCGAAACACAGATAGGAACCACATTGACGAAAATTTCCCAGCCATGAAAAGTTTAAAGGAGTTTTAGAGAAAGTGGACGAACACTTTTCCAAACAAGAAGATTGGTCACCTTCAGACATATGCCCTATTTGTTGTGGGAAAAGGGCAGGCGCTGCCGAAGATCTGGACAAGGTAAGCCTATATCGCCTTTCAGCGCATTATTTTAATGCCATCACAAATGCTTAATTTTTGATACGAAAACTCATACATGATTGCCCATGTAGTTCACATGGTTTGATGTACCTATTTGGAAGCATGGTTAAGCACGCCGTGATAATGGAAATATGTTTTCATAAAATTAAACAGTTAATTTTCGATGTACTAATCCTGGCGATTTTCGCCGATGTGTAGGCTGGTATTGGTCAGAAGAATATTACTGGGGCACCGTACCAAAATCCGACTTGTTGTGGAAATTAATGAGTATTTTCGTCGTAACTTTTATCGTTCGAAATGTATCTTTTACGAGGCATCACAGTCCGCAGACTCATCGTCCATAGTGTTTGTTCTTGATGTATACTTAATAAGACAATTTGGGGTGGCATGACTGATTTGTTCCAATACTGTATATGTAAATAAGTGAACAAATCAATTGCAGATGTTGACGGACAGCTTACCGCAGAGCGAAATCAGCGATGCGGTGGGCGGTGACGAGGGCGACAGGGCAACCACAACTGCGTCGCTGCCCATCTACAACACCCCCAGTCGTGGTAGCGGAAAGGTGGTACCATCGAACGAAGCGACTGTTGCTGATAATCATATGCCTCCTGCTAACGGTCACCTTGCGCAGGCATTCTCCCACCTGCTCCATCCACCAATCTTTCCTACTATGCCTCACTTTTTACCCTTCTGTAAGTTCCTTAAAAGAAGTTGGTAGTTAACACTTCCTTAAAACACATTTAAGTAGAAATTGTATCAGACAAACCTTTGAGAAATCTGACACATCGCTGGCCGTCTAGCACCTTACACATTCTCATGCATAAAGATGCAATGTTAAACTTTCAAGATGGCGCCTTTTTGAGCGGTGCGTTTATCAACGAAACAGCTATGTTCGCGTCGTTCCCTCATCGTGACGAGACGCATCGTCGTTGCGCTTATTCATTGAAATGCAGCAAGAATCAGATAGCTGTCGGATGTTTTATATAATATGCCATTTTCACTGGCGATCTTATATTCATGTAGTCGGATGGGAAAGTAACCGCTGATATGAGACGTTGATAAGAGAACTTAGCATCCAAATATTTTGGCGATCTAAAAGCTTTTTGGCAAGCCATAATAAAAAATTCGATAATATTTCTTGAGTTTAGCTAGCAAAGTCGGGGAATTTCTTGACGTATTCATCGAATCCAAATCTTCAAATCAATATTATCGTTCCGGTGCTTCCTCATCCTAGTGCAGATGGTTGAAAACCGTTACCTCACAGTTTTTTTTCAGCATTAAGATTTCTAAGATCATTCAGAAAACAAGGGCGGAGAAACTCAAGAAAACCTATCTTATTTATCACTTCACTTTTTCATTTTATTCTTGTTATGACTAAATTGTTGCACTCATATCGGGCAAAGTTATACTAATAATGCTTATAATTCAGCTTTTTATATACTCGTCTCGAATTGCTTAATAAAACTGTGGATGACTCATCACTGTAATTTTATTTGTGCAACGCTTTTCGTTGCGGATTTGGAAGGGTACTGTGTTCTCGGCATAGGCAGAGAAAATTGCAATATTATGCTATTATTTTGTCGTGCGTATATGCTCTTTTTTTTCAGCTGAAATGGCGAGTCAGTTCTATATTCATAATCTCTTACAGTGGGGTGCCAGTGGAATGATACATCCCAGTTATTTCGATTCACCTCAAGTCATTCCAGGTTAGTGCAATTTTCCGCCCATGTGAACAACAAAGCACGTCAGGTGCCAAAAGCGTTCCGTATCGCGCGAAATCAGCTCAGCCTTGCAATACTTGGAGTCTTCTTCAGCCGTAGAGCATTTAAAACTAGTTCTCTCTGTTTTGGTCCCTTGTCAAATTCGTCAAATGTTTGCTGGAAGTTAATTTCAGTAGCCCTAAAATATCCATTCAGTTTCTGTCTCGACATCTGTGAACGTTTTTGCGTAGTTTTTTTTTCTTTGTCTGTTTCGGTCTTTTGTTTCCCTTTGAAATTTTCATTCACAATCTTCTGTTTTTCCTGTGCAGCTGATTTATTGCAATATTTCGGAAATATTCGCTTGCATATTAGAGTGGTAACGTTAAGTGCACTGCACTGCAACCTCTCCACATTATGTACTCATATATTTGGATGATTGCATCAAATGCAGTGCGCCGGAACATCCTCTGCACTACGACATTGCGTTTATGGATTATTGCATTAAGTGCTGCAATATTTCTACAGTATGCGCCTCCATCTTTGATTGGCTGCATTAGGCGCATTATATCACAGTTTCTCCGCCATACGTGCCTGCATATTTGCTTGGTTACACTAAGCAGAACTTGTTGCAGTGTCTTTACAGGATATGCTTGTATATTTCGCTAGTTGCTTTAACGCATTATAGTTTCTCAGTAGTATTCATTGGTATCCTTGATCATTTGAATTAACTGCAATGCTGCATCGATAATTGCTGCTTTAGTTTTTCTAATGCATTTAATGAAAACTGTTACCATATTCTCAATAATATTCTTTCATCATCTGGATGTTTTACATTCATTTGTCTTTGCATTTGAGGACCTCTTCATTGCGTAAAGTTCTTATGTATTAGCGATCGTTTTTTTAAGCAATTTCTTTACTGACAGTAGTATTTACTGATGTAAATGCGTCGTCACATATTTAAATATTTGCCAAAATCCCAGTAATTCCTTGAAACAACAATTACTGGTGCTGGCCGTAAAGCGACATGAGAAGGGCTTCTACGTTTTCTTTAAATTCCTCTTTCTTCCTCATGTGATGAAGGTATATTATGAAAGAAACAAGAAACGAAGATTGGAAAGGACTTCTTCAATTTTTACATACCCCTCACAACTTCGCTTATATGGATACACATAAAATGGCCGGTTAGAGCTTTTCGAAACGCCTTTCTCGAATGCAAAAGTCGGTTGGAATCGCTAGCATACCATTAGAATATATAACAGTGGCATTCAAGAAGGTAGAGCAGAGCCTCAAAAGATGCACTATTTAACGTTAATTTTTGGATAACGCGTTTGAAAGCAATTTGAAAGAAAAATTTAAATTTTGTACAGATACACTGCAGTACTGTCTTGTAACTGTTTGGAGATGCTAATGTTCAGCGATGTTTACTTCTGCGATCTTACAATATTCAGAGTTTAAATAATGAGCTAATGAGCCCGTTATGTTTTATGTTCTGGTTATGGTTGTTCATTCGTCTATTCACAGCGAAAGATGCTGCGGTGGGGTTACGGTAATACGAAAGTGAAGCTGATCGATGGAGGCGACACAGAAAAGTGGTCTCCAGACGGCGCCATTTGTTCAGTTTTGTGATGAGGCGCGCTCAGTTGGCAGCAGCTAAAGCGCACGGCTCACACTTGGCTGCGCTTACGATTGCTTTTCAGGACAAATGCATTTGTCATCCATACTCTATCAAATTAATAGAGGAGGAGTGGAGCTGTGGGAGGTTGGATTGGGGGAGGAATTTACCTTTATGAGATTGCCTCTGATCGAGCAGAGCCTTATTCGTCGAAACGCAGATCATTCCATCAACATTCTCTAATCCATTCATACTGATATCAAAGATTTATTAACCTATAAGCCTCTGTACCTGTTTAAGTTTAAGATGTCGCGTTTATGAAATTTCTAAGTAACATTTGGTTAGATATTCCACCAGTATGATATAACGTGCCCCATCGAGACAGTTAATATCACTTTCAGAAAGGTTTCAGGAGAGATGTGTAGCTTATTTTTGGCCCATTTTCAGTTCGATGCCAGATTTTCAACACGCAGTATGCTCTTGAATCCGTCATTCAGTGACGTTGTTTTAGCTCAAGAATCGTAGAAAGTTACGGAAGTCGGCAGGAGTTCTAAATAGCGAGGCTTGAAAAGTTTCAGACAGCGCTAGATATTACATTCTATTCTCAGATGAAGAAAAGATATGCTTTCTTAGAGTACTCAACTCACACTTTAAACTTCAGAAACGGTTGCAAGTTTAGAAATTACATTTACTATGTTTTCTATACGCTTTTCACGTACTTTAAAATTCAAATAACCCATTTTTTCTCAAATGGTTTTCTTGGAAATGTCGCCTGCGATTTTTGATCGGAAAATAACTGATATAGTTGTTCAGGAGTGATTCCAATACTTGGTCGGCCGTCCACACGCAGTCGTTATCTATCAGCGGCTAAGGCCGGTACGTTACTGCAATCGCAAGACAGCTTCGATGTAATTCCACCGTTTTCAAGCCAGTATGTGGCTATTGCCAACGCCGCCAACAAAGCACAGCAATCAGTGAATACCGCTTGTTCTATGCTCCCTCCACGTTCCTACGAATCGAATATTAACTCCTTCGCAGGTTTGTGCACTTCTTTCCCTATCCATTTCATTACGTTTAAGGCAATATACGTGCGATCAACACAAATTTCAGTGACGTTGTTTTTAAACGCTTTGCGCGTTTGAAATGCCCAAGCCAAATGGCAAATTTGGATGAGGCATTCAATTATTACTGGTTCCAGAATAGAAATTACGCAGCAGCCACTATTTACAATATGCGCAATTTTGAAACGCTCTCTCGGAAGTGCATTTATCAGGCTCCACGAGATATTTTCTACTTTTTCCTGAGACTCCAGCAGATGCGTCCGTCTGGACCTCCAGGAAGAGGAACTTGTCGACTCGATTTTCACCTTGTGAGGTGGAGAGGTTAATGTTTGGTCTGTAGCTCTCCTCTATCCAAAACTGCTTAGCATAAAAGAATATTTCTATAGGTCAGCAGACGAGTGCGAGCAGTATATTGTCTGGTTCGATGAGTAACATAGCCAACTTATTGGAAAGAAAAGATGTATCGAATGCTGAAACAAGCTTAGTTGATGAGCAACCACTAGACCTCAGTTCGAAACGTGCACTACAAGCGGCTACGCAAAGCGCAGCGTCGAGCGTTCTGAAGCTGCGTGAAGGAAAACGGCATCGAGCTACTCCACTGTCAATCGTTTCTGACACGAAGCCTCAGGACGAGGCACTTTTGCCTGCAGTGTAAGTTTTTTTTTGGTTTTTCTTCATCTGCTGCAAAAAAACCAATGCAAGTAGTAAGAAAGCGGTACTTAGTACTCAGCAGGATTGCTAGGAATGACGAAAAAGTATGCTATGTTTGACCTGACGTTTTATTATGGTTAATAAAGGAAACTTTTTGTAGCCACTTTGAGAGTGGTTCAAAGTCGGTGGAGAAGAGGGCTTTTCTGAACTTGAAAGTGATAAATGCTATTTGGAGGGGATGATGGAGGTAGTGGAGGAAGTGACGAATTCGGCTTTCAGGCCATATGTTCAGGCCAAGATATTGTAGGAACATGGAGCAGACTGTCGCACGTTTTATGATTACGGGAAATTTTTTTTTGGGATGGAGGTTCACTCCGAAAGAAAGACAAACAGCCAAGAAATTTTTTTTAAAATATATGAGGTGCCTCCGTCTTATATGTAAATTTAAGGTCGATCTCACTACCCGAGATGCTAGTTTTCGTAAAACAAACGCGACTTTTTTAAATAGAAAATCTTCAAGTTGTATGCGAAGTCCATAGCGATTGGTGTGCGGCATAAACGAAATAGTGCATTTGTCACCTAGCAATTCGAGGCAGTGATTCGATGTCTTCATTAAGTGACTGATGACTACAATTTCAGTAGAACGCACTTTTACTGTGATTGTTTTGCGGCCCGTGAAAATTGTATATGCATTTATCACTACACTTTCAGGCTGGATACTGAAAAGGATCGGTCAACACCGTCTGTATGTATGAGTTCCGTCACCACACTTACAGTGACAGTGAATAGCAAAAGAAATTATAGTCAAGCTGATTTGGACGCAGCAGTCAAAGACATTCGTTGCGGACGCCTTGGCACAAGGAGGGCGAGTGTTGTATACGGTATTCCCAGGTATTACTATATCTCTTTACTGTTTTTTAAGCACACATCGCCATGCAGTAAGACACTCTGATATCTAATAAAAGGAAAATATTCTCATATTGACAAATTTAAAGTAGAGTGAATGCAGTAAGATAAATGATTTAATATCTGAGAAAAATCGTATGCTCAAAAATAGAATGTTTAACGTTTGCGACTAAAATCAGTTATTTCTAAGTGTCATTTTCGATTCTGGTTGCAAAATTTAGTGGGAATGAGGAGACAGAAACGCGTCAATTTTCATTATATCAACGCCACATTTTCAGGCTACTATCTGTTTAGCAATTTTCGAAAAAGTTTTCATCATGTTCTGTGCAGAATTGGTTTAATTGCTTCTTTTGTCTCAGTACGGCGTCGCTTTTACTGGAAAATCCACTGAGAAGTTCTTGCTGATATTGACCTATTAAACCCCTTTTGAGGGAATCTAGTATCTGCTGAGGATGATGTACGAACGGAATTTGGCATTTATGCGTATTTTCAACTTGAGGAAACTGCCGAAAATTGAAATAATCTAGGTCGACGTTACGAAATAAGATTTACAAATTGGAAGCGGCCGAAGAGTTGAGTGGCGAGCCAAGCCAGTACAAAAGAAGGCGTGCCACCGGGCAATCTTCCACAAGCAAATCAGACGTCACAGTCGAGCAGAAGAAAGCAGTGTGAGATTTTCACGGACTTTCCATCGTTTCTGGCTCTTTTTGATGCGTAACATCCACTAATCGTTCTTGCATCCTTCATTTATGAGATGTTTTCGTGGTCTAATACGGTTATTAAAATTACTTTTGTTTCCTTCACTTTATCATACATACATAACTTTGAACAGATGCGGCATTTTTTTTTCAATGCTATCCGATTCGAATTTAAGCTGGAAATGTAGTTAAAGTTATTACATTTCATTATGCCCATATATCGCATTTATGTAGAAAAAACAATTGTTGAAACTAACGATTGACGAAGTTCGGAAGTATAACATTATCATGCCTCAACTAACATCTGCTAAAGTCATATGCCGTGTGAGACGATAAACTTTACACTGTTATTTCTTAGGCAATTTTTAGTTCGTGCACAAATGTGAAAACCGATACTACACTTACATCGGCGGATGATTCTCCAAGAGCGCATGATGTTGCTATTCGCAGTAGACCACCGTCTATCGCTGCAGTCAGCTCACCAACCGGTACTTCAATTTTTTACTATTTCTGTTTTCCTCTTGCCACAAAAAAAAAATCAACGCATTATTGAGGATAACAGATTCTTCCATATTTGTGTGGAAATATAACAGCTTAACTGAAAAAAAATCCTCAACCGCATTACAACTGTTATCCGTAACTGTTTTCTCAGGTTTGTCGTAATAATGCTATTCCAGTGAGATTTACTGAATGTTTTCAGTTTCATTTTCGGATTAAGAATCTTTTTGCTGCTGCGATTAATATTTTAAACAATGTTTTAAAAGAGTGACGTGCACTTCTTCTGCTGGTTAGGCTTATGGAGCCGTCACGGTATTTCGTGTTCATCGTTTCTTCTAGAATATTTCACTTCATCTAGCAAATAAGAAGCGCGTATCGCGTTTAGAGAGGCTCAATTTGCGTCGCAACTTCGATCACAGCAGTTACTTTTTGTCGTTCAAAAATGAACTGATCGAACCACCTTCCCTCCCACCTTCCAGCGATGATTTGGCATTGAAGTTTTCTATCGATAGTTTTATAACAGTTCCGCAAGTAATTAGAATACTTGAATCGCTTTGAGCTCTATGTAAATTTCAGGTTTTCAAAGAAGATTGCATTTTTACGCTGTAGAGTAGGTGTTAAGAGCGTTAAGATCTTTGTGGAAAGTTTAAGTAGTTCTGCAATACTGGCCATACTGTTTTACATGACGGTTTCAATCATAGCAGTGGCATTGCTTTACTTCGCACGTCTAATTTCTATCGCCGAAATCCATTTAGTATGTCCAGCATATTGGACCAAATGGAGACACTTGAGAAAACAATAAGAAATAATACGGAAAGCAAAGCAAACAGTAGTCCACAATATAATCAGTTATATAAACAGTGAAGTTGCACAAGCGGAGAAGGGGGGTTTATACTGTTGCAGTTTCGTGGCCTTTGGCGACGTTCGATGGTTCATACCGGAGAAACTGTCATAAAAGGCGTCATTTGTGAGTGAATATGTGTCTATATAGGAAATGTAACAAATTGGGAGCACGGCTGTGATTCGCCTGCAACGTCTGAGTGGAGTCGAGCTGTATGGTCACCATTCGCACGTCATCAGGCTAACGAAGGCAATGGTGTAGTTATAGAAGAGAAGAAAAACAGCCAGAGTCCGGCAAACAATGCCGAGAGTCACAGTGATTGGAAGAGGTCAAGACCAAAGAGAGGACAATACAGGTTCGCAATGATCTTCATTGCTGTCCAAGTTTCCATCTTGGTTGTAAAGGTACCTCATATTCGAAAAATTTTTCCCTTATCATCATGGGGACATTAGAAAGACGTAAATTACATTACAAAAAACCTTACTATGAAAGGCACAATTAAATATGCACAACCGCTTTGGTTGCGAAATGTTGTGAGGGAGGAGAATAATTATCTTAGAGGAGGATGGAGAATATATATGAGGTGTTTTAGAGATATGAAGTCATCCGTGATGAACCATATTACCTCATCACATATCGGCACAAGCTTTTCAAAAGAAGCATCTCAGTGGCTGAAGTAGATTCGCGAAGGTGCTGCTGCATTTTCCACTAGACTGATAGTGTTCCACAATAATCCTGATCTAGGCGAAAACGAGTGCACCCGGGTTTGACAGGGGGATCGTATGCATAGACTTTTGCTTGTCAACAAGCACGAAGTGCACACCGCCATCTCGCGTTTCGACTGTGGTGTGCATCAGTTCTCCATGCGGCGAGGCTTTGCGCGATTACTCTTCTTTGAAGCCCGAAAGCAATGTGATACGGTGGGTTAAGAGTAGTTTAGGGTGAGAGTGATGAAAGTAGTAATAGGACATGTCGACAACTACCTCAACAATTAATGCGTCTCCTCTGGCTAAGAAGAAGCACACTAAACCCTACGGCATTCAATAGATCGGCGCTTAAAATGACCAGATAAATAGAGCACATTATTTCTTCGCTAAAACAGATACTTCTTGTTCTGCTGGAATGTGTTCATATATCAATCGAGTTTGCTCTATCAGAAGTATATTTGTCATCCAGAAAAAATCATTTTTTCATCATTTCGCATATTCTCTACACCTGTTCTTTGTTATAATATCTCTGTCTTTTGTGCCTGATTGAATTTCTTATGTAATTTTCTTAGCACATCCTTTCCTTCACATTTTTCTACTAAAAACACGAAATTTTGATTATATAAAAAGAAACCAAACCGTTGAAAATAAAGAAAATACATTAAAAAAGAGGTGAATAACGAAAGAAAAAGAGTTCTCATCTTCATACTGATTCAAGTTGATACTGTTCTAACTAAAGTACCAGTAAATATGAACTCTGAAAAAGCTTCATGTCGTGAGATTAGTATGCTTAATTCTTTTCGCAGTCAAAATACTCATGCAGTAACCTCAGCTTAAGCAGATGGATGTCACAAATTGAAGGAAAAAATTGAGTCTAGAGAAGTACCACTCAACATCGGTGTGTCTAGTTTGCCTTACTTTTTGTTACCTATCTGTGCATGTTATCTCGTGGTGCCTATTATTAAAGCCTTCTAATTTAATAAGGCTTCATTCGAACGATTTTGCTAAACGTTTGTTTTGTATGTAAACAGCGTGAGATTTACCTGAAACCTATTTCTGCTCTCTATTAATCTTTGCAAAATTGTTCACGAGGAATTGCAAGTAATTATCCCGTCACCTTTGGTACGAGTGATAATTAGACCTGTATCGAAATGCTTTTAAAGGTTGCTATTATTTGAGGAAATACGATAAAGATGCGTTGGATGAGGCAGTGAAATCGGTAAGGCGAGGTGAGATGTCAGTGCATCGAGCGGGAAGCTTTTATGGCGTACCCCATTCAACACTTGAGTACAAAGTCAAGGAAAGGAATTTGCTGCGAACGAAAAACAGGCAGAAATCTCTCGATGACAATTCGTCTGAGTTCGGTGGTAGTGATAATGGTAAGTAGGCCATAGATGGAAAACTTCCAGTGCATGCGAGCAACATAGTACTTCTAAACGAATCAATCCATTGTTCATCCTGAAGACTGATGGAATATTCTAGCTTAATCCCACCTTTACTCGTTGTTTATGATGAAGCTATCATTTCGTCAGAGCTTGTTTTATCTTTATGGCCCAGAGAATTTGGGTGTAGAGAATTGGAGCATTTTTAATATGCAGATGTGGAAAGTGATATCAAAATGAGAAAAGAAACGAAGCCTGTGTTAAACTCTTACTTGATAAGTGAACTTTTTACATGTGATCCTTTTAGTAACGAGACCTTTACTTTCTTTAAACTAATTTTCTGCTCCTTTCATATTATTACTATAACATTGAGGCCAAACTGTGCGATCGTCGCGCTCGAGTACGCCTGCACATTCCACTTCACCGGCTCCAGCGGACTCAATGGGGAGCGTGAGACCACCCACAGCGATTGTTCAGTCCTAGCTGCCGCGGGCATTCGTTTTGTTTCCTCCTAACGAGTTTAAGAATTCGACTGATTCACATATCTTTGCGGCTGCCTCACACTGTGTTACAAAGCATCCAGAAAACAGGGTTGTCAAGTTGTTTTATAAAATATTTGACGTTTCGTATACAAAACTAACTTGTTAATATTATCTGTTTGAAACGTGATAAAAAATTCTCTAGATCACATCATATTGTTCGTACGGTTTGTTCTCCTCATTTAACGGCGTTTTCTGAAGCAGTGCCACAAGAGTTGTACGCTTTGCGATGATGCTCCAAAATACCATCATTGTCGTTTGGTTCGGAGTCGCTGCTTGATCCCCGCTTTTAAGAGGACAAAATACGAGTTTTAAAGTGGGAGTCTTCTATTTAAAAACGCTGCTGCATTTGTTAATTAATCGAGTATAAGGTGGAAGAGGGAACGGGAGTGGTGAAAACGATGGGGAGAAGTAAAAGAAGGAGAAGATCAAGAGGATGTGAAAGAGTACGAAGTGGAAATGATCCGTGGGGTAATGTCTCGCGGATTGTTACGGAATGCAGTAACTATAAAATTTTGGTTTGAGAGCAGGAGAGCATAGGAATTATACATCTGTTTTCCCGAAGCTTTTACTTGTTGCCGTGTTCTATTCGATTCGATTCGACTCATTACTTATGAATCTAATTACTTGTACGAAGAAGTTCTCATTCCTTATGTAACTATTACTTGGGGTGCGTTGTACTGGCCATGGGATCATAGTTTCGATGATGAAGGCAGTGCTGAAAAGTGCATATGCAGCAGCCTCGGACTGGTAAAGGATCAAACATAAATGAATATGATTAGGTGATATTGTTATTCCTGGAAGTGTTTATCCATATCTTTTCAGGGAAGCAATCTCTTTCAAATTTTTGCGGCAAAAAAACTAAGCCTTTTCTTAATGTGAAAAAGCTAAGATGGTATCCGTGAATAGTGACTGAGGAAAGGAAATTATCTCGAAAACCATGGCAACATTAACAAAACTACCGCAAAATATTTAAATTCCTCACTCTCTATCAAGTAGCCTTGTTGCTGGCTCTCGGGAATGGAAATTTCTCGAAGTGTATGAGGTGGAAATAAGTTGCCTAGATGCCACTCTAATATTAGTGACGCATTTCTTTCTGTCGAATTAGAACAATTTTGCTAAAGGAGAATACCGGTTACAATGAGTATGGTGCACTTCTTTCCTCTTATCGTCATTTTTCTTTGCCTAGAAAATAGACCGAATATCCTTCATTCCTCCCCTCATATAAGCCATCCTGCCTCATCGCATCCCCCTCCCCTTTTCCAAATCTCCCCGAACTCCATTCTTGTAAGCTCAGGTGTGCGTTCATGCCCAATGCTAATAGCCAGCTGCCATTGTTGATCGCCCTTCTTAATCAGTGATCTAACTGGTGGCCCTAGAGTTAAAAATAAACTCTTTTTTGAGGAAAAGATTGTGTGAACGGAGTGTACAAAAAAAACCGAGACGAAAGTTGTAAAACAAATGAAGTGGTAATTAGTCGATTTCACCGTCATTTTCTGATTCGATATTTTGTCCATATCATCTGTTCATTTCAATTCGATTGCGTTTTGTTTCTGTGTTTTGTATTTCCGAGGTTTTAATTCCGTTAACTGAAATTTTATTTCACTAGGTCATCCATCTTGCACCTATAATTGTATTATACTCTACTCAATGTGTGACATTTCCATCTCATTTTTATGGTTCATTTTACTATATTTTCAGTATTTTAATAAAGCGCAATAATTTTTAAATCGGTCCTTTTTTCTCCGTCTTTCACTAATGCATGCGAGATATTTACGACAGTTGAACAAATTGAAAGATGTAGTAGGAGTGACGTGACATTTCTCATCAATTTCAGGCATGTGCTGCCAATAAATAATGTAAGACGATAGCCACTTCTGCTCGATCACTTTGGGAAGGCTTCAAATTGACCATCAGTAATGAGGCGTTGATATCGAGATTGAGCTCGCATCGTTCGATTACATTAATTTGGTATAACATTAGCTGTATTTACTTCAGATCATGTCCTAGTAGCAATTGCTGTAAAATTCATCGATATCACAGACCTTTTTCTATACTTATCGGACGCTAATTCCTTTCATTGTCATATGCGAGAGATTTCCACTGCATTGAGGGCTTTTTACATGAAAAATTTTACTAAGTATTAAATGCGATAGTCAGTGGTGATGCATAGTTTTCTGAATTTTTCGCATTCATTTTTTGTTCAACTGTGAATGCGAACTTCAGAAATAACTGTTAAAAATTAATAAGCTTCAGTTAGTCGAATTCGATTGTAATTTATGTAGCCTTCGCACAGTTACCAACAATTACAAAATTTACGTCCGATAAATGTAAATTTCTCCTAAGAAACTGAAATAAGACAACGCTTCCATATTAAAGCTATAAATTAGGAGGACGTTCAAGCAGATAGTTAGCACATCCGAACAAATGTCGGCACATCGTCGTTTTCTAAAGACGTAGATGAAATTGAGGTCGATGCAAACTTTTGCAACGACTCAACTGAAATCAATTGGCCATTCGCGGCAATAATAAATTAAACAGATGATCAGACACACGCCAATATAAAGATTCAACGTCACTTCCAGCTCTCAATCCGTTCCTGAGCAATACAATAACGATTTCTTGCTGCGGATCTATTTCGACCATTTGACCGCCATTGCCCGCATGATAAATTGTCCACGCCTGGAAAATAAAACAATTTGTCGAATTCTGTGATTGGTTTAATGGATTTTTCTGCATCGGTAGTAGCTCTTCTTCACAGAAAAGCTGTTACAAATTTCCTTCGGGATAAAATTTGTTGCTTCAAGCGAACATTTCGTTGTCATCAAATTAATTCATTATTTTAAGCCAATTTTTATGAAAACTTCTTGTACAGCTTGCTCCTCGACAGTCATTCCTCTTTATGGCTAAATTTTAATTGCCTATAACTGACATCTCAAGTCTTAACTTACTGTGCAATGGTACATGTTTGTGCTTCTACTTCAGCTCACCCGATGAAGATGTAAACGTAACATGTCCTATGATATGTTGCATTTGCTCGTACTTCAGCTTCGATTGCATTGCAGATGATAAGAAACAGCAAATGTTTTAAGTTGTTGCGTAATGGATATATATGAACATTTGCTATAGGAACACTTGACTTGGTCGTATCGCAAAATAATAAAAACAGGTAAGAAAAAAACACACTGAACATTATGGTAAAAGCGTCATCGAGAAACTACGAGGATAGATTGCATTGCGTTTGACTAAAACAGCACTCATTTCCATTATTCACTCTTCAAATTTAATAGGTGGATATATTATTCTAAAAACTTTTCTTCGGGCATATTAAGTAATATGTTGGTTGCCACCTTTTTTCCAGAAACGAGAAAATCATGAGATTACGTTCAAATTGTTCTTTTTCTTTAGGTAAATGAACGGGCTTACATTTTCCCTTACTGGATGTTGTCGATAGAAAAAACCATAGCCGCGAAACAGTGACTGCATAAGAACTAGATCATCTTCGTACTCGACTGGTACTGCGATCAACTGTTGTAGTGTATCGTTGATGAGATGATGCTGTAGCAAACTCATTCGGCAAATTGCCTCTCTAGGGGTATTTATTGGCCTCGATGAACCCAGTAGCGTTTTCCACATCTAACTTTTCAGTTATGTCTAAGTTTTTCTCGTTCATTATCGAGTGAAGCTAGTGCACCTTCATAAAATGGCGGACAAACCAAACAAGAATCTCTTCTACAGTTTCGACAGGTACTTTTCAAAAATTTAACCCCAAGAACTGATGCTATAACACAAAAACTGCGAAAAAAACAGTATTGTTCCAAAAGTGAGTTGCTTCCAATTATAGTAATAAAACATTGTGTCATAGAGAACTGTTTTAAGCGTCTTTTAAACTTTTAATATCAAAATCATATCGCAGAACGTATGTATTACTCAGAGGTAATGTAATTTAAAACTAAGCATTTTATATGAGCTGCAAAGATGCATAAAAAAAGTTATGGCTCTCAGATATTTCCACGATAAAGTCTTCAACTAAAAAAGAATTAATAGGAGTGCGATTTTAGATGGGTAATTTTATGTGGAACACAACTGACCTGAAAAAATGTCGCTATTGTGCTGGCCATTCCACGCGCAGAACCGATTCCTAGAGAGCCAATATTTTCCAACCGATGAATTTTTGGATCGTTGTATGGAATAGTTGACTGAAATTTCTCATTTTTTTCTCCCGTCTGCTCTTATCGCTCGGTAAATAGGACGAGGAAATTTTTATGAGGGGAATCGGAACTTGTTTTTTATTTCAAATCCATAAAAACGAATGCATCTTACAGATTTTGTTTCATTGTTTTTGACATAGTTTTTCGGAAGCTTGTAAATAACAATATTTATATGTTGCCCGCGTAATGAAGTTTTCTCAGGAATACAGTGTTGCGACACAAAAACAACTCACCAGCCAAAAAAGCATAAAAGTCTCTCAAGTTTCGAACAAAACAATATGCAACCAACATAGCTTACTCCCATAATTCTCAGAATATGTGGATAAGAGGCAGATATGCTTGCAATCCCGCCGTTCCTCCAATATTTGTACATAATTTCGGCGAAACGTAACGGCCGTTTGGCGTATGCTATCAGTGATGCTAAAAGTGGTGGATTGCTTATCCTTGCCACACGATATTCCTCTTTCATGGGCAGACCGATAAAGAAATCCTTATCTGAAATATTTTCGAATTAAAATCAAATATTTTACATTTATAAATTATGCAGAGGTTATCTACTTAGTTTCAAAAGGCACTAGCATGAGCCTTATAATTCCAAGAATTGCTAAATACTGTTGACGAATAAAGCTTTTTGAGTTTGCGCATGTGTGACATTTTCATTATGCGAAATTCCATTTCTTCGAGCAAGAAAGGCGGGGGCATGATCCGTATCATTCAGAGGAAAAAGCGCTCGCGAAAACTAACGTCATTAACAGGCGGGCACATTTGCCTCGTAAAACCATTCCCAAAAATTTCAGCCAACTTCTGAATCGACTCTTCTGCACCTCAGGACGATTGTTTTTATAAGCTTTGTTAGTTTGGTTCATTCGGATATCTTTCATACAGCAAAAAGTGTCTTGCAAAGTGCATTGAATCTCACCTGGATACATGAATTCATAATGGAACGCTGTAAACAAAAACGCACATTTTATGTTCACAAAAATGAAATGGAGCTGACAGTGTAGACTTTCTCAACTGACGATACAAAATTTCGTTGCAAGTTTTGCTTCCAAAAATACGTAAATCACCTCTCGTTTAAATTTACGGAAAAAGGAAGTGATATCCATGGAACTGTTTCTTTGCATACTTGTTTATTTTTGCTGGAAATAAAAAGCTCACTGTAGGATCACCTCGTTCTTTGCTGTTCATTAATTGAGCTAATTAAACGATGCGAGATTATTTATTGTTATCGGCAAGCACCTTTTGAGTGTTGCTTCACGTCCTCTTCGAAAATTTCCGCTATGGAGCGATGCTTGCTGTCGGCACGACGAAGCAGCTGATCAATTAGAAACCCATAGGTTATCGCGTGATAGCCTATTTTCCTTCCCGGTTTCCATAGTGGTTTACTCTGCAAAAATGAAGTTAAATTTCTGCGTTCTTGCTGACATTGTCCAGAATAAACAATTCCTCCAAATCAATTTTTGTGCTGACAGCATCAGTTTTTTAATATATACAATCAACTCTTGAAAATTTCGAACTCACACATTCGGAACCGTTTTCTTTTTTCCCTCGGCTCCCTTCCAGAAGAGCATCAAAATCAACTTCGCTAACCTATGATCCCCTCCTATATTTGCACATCATTTGTCGTCATTCATCCCATCGTTTACTTAGGGTTCTTTTTTGTGAGGTTCTTTTTCTGCACGTGAAAAATTTTAACATGGGAGGCACTGTTTTTACGCAGCGTTAGAATGAGTGTAGTCATTTCGAAGAATGTTGGAACATTAATGGAACTAATGTTTGAATCGAGAAAATGTGTTCATTTAATTTCGCTTTATATTATTTCAAAGTTTCACTGTTCGAAGATATACAGAATAATGAATGGGCAGTAAAGAAAGGCAAAACGTTCTCAAAAACTACATTCAGAGGAAAGAGGTATTTATTTGGTAATAGCCGCAGCAACACGCAAATCGAAACGATTCAACCACAGTTTCGAAGATGAAAGAGTAAGTGAGAAGTGCATTAACTGCTGCGACGGGGAACACACTGAAATCACGTACAAATGTGTACCTACATTCCCTATGGCAACTGCCCTTCCGAGGGCTATTCAGGCTAGATTTCTTTTTAAAATTGTAAGAACAATTAATGTAAATGTCTGACAATTAGATAATTCATGCATAATAATCTCATACCTTTTCAATGATGCGAGAAATTATAGCCGGTTGTGTAGCTTCCTCAACAGAAAACTCACGATGGAACGCTACTAATCCAGACTGAAAATTCTCTTTTCGAAAGTGATCATCGTCACAGTGTGCTGCAGTAAATCTTGAGAAAAAAAAATACAGTTAAGAGGTACTGACTGGTTATCAGTTTCATTAGTCATGAAGATTACTGCTATACTGCTGAAGAGGTTCCTCATCACCTCAGCGGGATAATTAAAAATTAAATCGCCTACTTTGTGTTCGAGGATATCCTGTACTGAAAGAGCCTCCTTTCCAAATTCGTTGAATTGTGGCCAATACTTAACCACCTGAAATGTGCTCATTAATTTTTCCTACCAGCTTAAAGGAATGTTTATTAATAATAGGTCGCATGTGTGAAAAATTACAGACGAAACGTTCTAACAGGCTAAATCAAAACTGGTTTAAACAATTCTACGAAAACTAGCCCAAGTAGATTAAGCAGTCAAAGCCCTTTTCCTCAAATGGATCACTCTATTCTCACTTTACGAATCAATATTTACAAACACCATCATATCTTTATTGATTACTGGGAACGTGGTTGTAATATACAATATAGTAGCGACCCAACTTTTCGTCGTATCGTAACATCCCTTCTGTTACCATTTTCGCTGCAATGAGACCACCGAAAATCTTTGTCGACGAGTAAGCGCAAGTCAGTGTATGTCGTTCCCATTGACGATCTGACGACCTGTTTAAGCCGAAAAGAGATTACACACTCAAGCTACTATAAAACAAAACTCGGCAAATGAAACAAAGAACTTCAACTCTCAGTTCGACTTCTGCTTGAAAAAACTCCGTAGTTGAATTTCATACCTCATATAAATAAAGTAATCGTATTTTCCTAAATAATTCTTACAGCAAAGACTACGGAAGCACAAATCCTCGAAAAAGTTTAGTTCAAATGCAAAAAAAGTTCAGCTGAAGGAAAAACTTGTGCACAAGTTATGATAGCTGAACATAAGATCCTCTTAAGAGAGCATAATACGAAATCTAAGATTGCGTTCGACCTTGCGCTTACTATATTTTCACCTCTTCGCACAAGGGTCCTAAATCTAGGCGACTGCTTTCAACTCATTCTTTCTTAGTATTGATCTGCCCGATATTTTTAGGTCCTTTGATTTCGAATATTCTATGCGAGCTTTTTTATTTACATTAAATAAACACGGTGAAATAACTAGTGTTTTGTTCAGTAAACATTAGGAAAACAAGATAACTGAGACCAAAATCTGAGACCGAAGGATAAAATAGGACAGAATATTCACTTATCAGCGTATCCGGCCCACATATCGGCCACAATTTCGCCTTTGTGGATAACGGCCAGTGCCAAACCCTCAGGCTCATCCTCAAGTAACTCACTGAAAATGAGATCTGTACTTTACTGTGTAACACCCACTGTTGAGTAATTCCCTTAACCTGCTGAACAGTGGATGAAGAGAGAACCAACAGCTAGCGCAGAATAAGTGGCACTACAGGATGTGGAGGTGGGGAGGAAGGCAAGTGGAAGGCTCGTAATGTGCGTTTGAAGGCATGGGATGACATGGAAATTTCTCTAGGGAATGATGACCAGATAGACTAAACTAGTTAAAACGCTTGTTCGCTTATCCAAATCATTCATGACACTTAATCTGCCACCGCTCCCCCCCCCCCCCCCTCTCCTCCCTATCTACTTCCTAAAATTTCCACAAATCACTGCTGGTGTTCTGTGAAGCATCAGATTTTGGCGTCCATATGCCTGGCAAAAACAAGTTCCCAACTGATCTCAAAATTGTTCCAATGGCGATCAAAATTTGTACGAGAAGCTCATATAACCTATAACTTTTAAAACTGTTTTTGTTCAGCTGTTTCTAAAAACTGCCATTTCAATGGGGAAAAATTTCAGTTATTGTTGCGAGCAATTTTTTGCGGCAAAAGTACAGAAACTTCCAATTTCTGTCCCTGTAAAGCCAAAGAAAATACACTCGATTGGTTGATGCGCAAATGCTGAGATACCCGACACTTTCGCAATGAAGAGCAATGAAATTTTACTCCAAATATCAAAACTTCTTAAAAATTTCTATGAGCCGCCGCTTTGTGTTGCAATTTAAGGTGACCGAAGTGGACCAAAGAAAATGATGCTCTCAGTGACCACCATCTCTTTCACAACGTCTTGAAACTTCTAAAGAGATGAGCGGTTGAACATTGCCGGCCGTTGCTCTCCTTTTAGCACACAAGGGTTGAAGCTAATTAACAGCGCTTCTCCATTCATTCCAGGTTTGTCCGATCTTTGCAAAATCACTTCTGCATCGTTCGTTGAACAGAGGGTTAAATTATTTATTGAAAAGGTATGGACATCAAGCGGCTCTGTTACTAGCTTATTCATTGATAATCCTGCAGAGTACAAATAATAAGGACTGTTTCCATCACTTTCTCGTGCACTTTTCTCTAATAATGCTTGCAAGAAATTATTTGCATTGGTTTCGAGGATGCTTAAGCCGAGGGTCGATGACTCTCAAGGACGGGACTGCTACAGCGAGGTGGAATCAAGATGCGACACTTTAGATCTCTCTTCCATAATAAGTTTCATCCAATCGATGGTTCTTATGCGCTCAGAAATATGTTGACCGGCAAGCAGACTTAAAACCTCTATGAAGGTTCAACAACTTGAAAAGAGCCAAACCCAATCATCGATAAACACTCAAGCATAATTTACATATGTAAAATCGCAGCAGTTATAAACCTACCAGACAAATGTATTACTGTAGTGAAGTTTCCTTATTACCAGCCCTGTGTATCACTGCTCATGTAAACAGCGATTCCTCTCTTATCGATAAGTGTGTATTTTTGTTGGGCTAGTACTTGCTACTGCTTTAACTGCGTATGCAGTATTCTAAGTTCCGTTCAAAATAGCAGCAATAAAAGAAATTCATCCTCCAGCATATTTTAGAGTTTCTCGGATATTATACCGAAGAATAATGAACTGGAATCATGAATGGCTTACCGTAGGATTTGTCGGATGCTGTGAAGGCGGCTAACAGTGAACCCTTTTAATGGTATTTGAGGGTGCCGATTTACTTCCATCGTATATTTGTAAGCAATAAAAATGCCTAACAAGATGACGAGCATTGAAAATAACTTTGCAACGACGTCCATTTCGCTAATAAAGTTTCGACTTCGTTTCCCTTATCGGAAATGCTGCAAACTGATGTTATTTATTGATCACTGACATTTGTCGACCAATCGTTTGTCTTTGGCAGTTCGAATATATCTTTCGAATATTTGATTATTGTCGAATATTAGAAGAGTACGCTTTTAACGAGTTTATTCACACCTAATAATAAGTGAAGTGAAATCTCATCAGCCGGAATTCGATATCTCGTGCAGTTAGAAATGCTTAACGTTTTTTTTCTGTCAACTTTGATGTAGTCGTTCAATAAGACCGCTCGATATTATCATACGGGATAATCTCTGATTATTTCCTCGGCTGAGCATGTTCATAGTGAAATAAACAAAATAGTTATTATGCAACTGCTGTATAATTATCGATAAAATTTAGAGGGCCTAACGGATTTCATTCCGTTCAGGCATGAAGCCCCGAAATGTTTGCCTGGTTGAGGAATGAAAGCCCTACTTAGACTACCTTTGAATAACAAGCACTGGCATACACGATTAATAAAGATAACATTCAGGGTAATGCAGATGAGAGCTATATGAACACACGCATCTAATAAAGCGCAAATATAAGCACTGTGCAGAATGGTGCCCGGCAGTGCCCTATAAAAATTTTGCACGAATATATATAAGAAACACACCAAGCAACCTCTACGGTTCATCCCAGACCGTCAGTAAACAAAAGCAAAAAAAGCTGAGAAATATTTTTGGTATTATATTACGAATGAATGCAAAAGCATGTTTATGAAAGGTGAAGTGCATGCAAATCTAGACTTTGGTGAGTTGTATGCAGAAGTATGAAAGTATACCTGAAATAAGCATAAGAGAAGGAATAAAATCAAATAGGAAATAAAGTGAGCTGTTTCCACTTCACAAATGTTACTGCTGCAATATATAAGAGGCGATAATCTTGATTTGACGTTCGAAATAAATCTCCCGTTGGCATATGAACGGTTGAAAAGAAATTGAAGAGGGTTCAAAGTGGCGAATTGTGTGGGGTTGCAGTTGTCCTTTAGTGTTTGCCGTTGTTATCAGTGGTCTCATATCGGTAAACAACCGTCAAAGATGTGAAATTTTCGAAATATCAACGACGCTACGGAAATACCTCAAACAAAAGCGTACCGCTCCAACATATAAATTCTACAATAAATGGCATCAACGTTTGACGCAACAAAGAAATAATTCTTAAACACTTGTTATTCTAATTATTATCTGCTGGTCAATAGATAGCCAAGAAAAGCTCTTTTGTGTTAATGAACATCTCCGTCCATTTATTTGCTCCCTTTGAAAATAAAATAAATTTGACTATTGAATTATAAGTAGTTGCAGATCCTAAGAAATGTTCCATAGTGGTGAAAAACAAACGAGAAAAGTAAATTCACATATGAGTGACCAAAATTATCTGCTGTACCTCTCAGAATTTCTTTGATTTTTTTTTTTTTTTGCTAAAGTTGTTCGTTGTCTTAATATTCAAAAGGTATCCACTGGCGACCTCAAGTAAGTATATGAAATGTGGCAGAAAAAGGAACACCAGAAGTTGACCTCAGAACATCGAAGAATGGCTATTTGTGAACCCCGTTGAAGGGTCATTGCTGAAATGGAAACAAATTTTTCGTGTTTATTAAAGAATCGCTGTGCATGTAACATCTAAATGGAAGAACATTTCACGATCTAAGAACAGTAGAAAAAAGTAAAAAAATGTGAAAAGATATAGTGTGTGAAATAATTCGGCGATGGTAAACATATATTTAAAAAAAACTACTCATATATATGTATACATATACTTCTGCAATGAATAAAAATGCTCTATTTTCATCTTTCGTTTTCTGGGGATCGTTTTCCTTCTGATAAGTAGCCTGGGATCAGAAATGCAACTTGATCTATAGAAATTATTTCCTTTCGATTTCCAGGTGATCACGCAATCGCCGTCTTAGCTTTAATTCAGCTACACTTATATTCATGGTTATCGGATACACCTATGAGTTCGACAGCGAAAAATCCGGCTTCATTTGGAAGTAATTTTCTCTCTTTTGCATATCACTCTGAATCTCAGCAAAAAGGGATCAAAATAAGCATCTTGTACCCTAAATCAGCAGGGCGGTTGCAGATCCATGTTGATGTGATAAACTCAAAGTGGCCAGGGTTTCGCAAGACTTTTTGACTACTGCGTATTTTTTCTTTGTAATTAAATTTTCCTTCGCAAGCGTTCGGCAAAATATTTCACTCGCTTAATTACACTTATCGCTCTCAAAAGAGTTGCCGACTTTGTTCTAGTCCGTTGGGTATCTGTTATAGTTTTAAGTGAAATGCTGCTTGGAGACGGCTTCTGTGGGGGAATGACCTTATCGAAAAGGAAGAAGGGTGATGAGGAAAAAGAGAAGTGATTTATTTGCGGGAGACGTAACTCTACTGAGGAGCATTTTGGATGGTCGAAAGGAAAAGAGGTGGGGTGGAGATTAAGAGGAGAGAGAGGACGAGACGGTGAGGAGGAAGTCGAGGTAGTGGAGGAACTGTTGAGGTGCTGTCGAAAGAATGCATGCCTGACAAGAGGAGTGGGACAAAATTCAGCGAAAAAAAAAGGTAGAGTTACTGTTCCTCTTTATTCTTTTCTCGGAAGAACTCATCTTGGAACAAGAGTGCTCGCAGCATATTTTTTCTTAGTAAGCGATTCTGGTTCTATGATTAACAGCTGCTTGCAATTACGCCAACATTGTGCAGTATTATCTTCATTTCCATCTGAGCGCAATAAATAAGAAGGAAAGAACGTCAGAAAGAAAAAGTTGGAAAAAAATAAAACCAGGAAATTCTCAACGAAAATGCAGCTACCTTTTCTGTATGACCTGAATAAAAGCTCACATATTTTCTGCGGAAAAGGTAATGCTTAGGGCCCTTCCTGTAGCCGGTTAGAAATTATTTATGAAACAATTTGTGGTGCCGTCTTGTCTCCGATTTCAGCTAATACACGATTACATGAAAACTCGTCAGCCAAACATGCATTTATGAATGAAAGCGTTGAGCAACATTACCTTTCTCTCGCCGCCCTCGTTCCCTCAAAAAAAAAAAAAGATTACCTTGCTAATATGATATGTTGAAGCCACATTTTCTACGAGTTGGTTCAAACGCGACTGAAGAGCAGTTAGGACCAGAACCTACTGAAAAGCCTAAAAATGACATTAACACGCCAGTTATTGATGAAGTGCATTACGGGAAGAGACTCAAAATATACGTTGGTATCAAATAAATTGCATTGTTTGCAACGAATCCGACGAAAGTGCTATTTTTCTATCAATGTGAATATTGATACATGAGCTTGCCGATTTCATGCATAAATTGTGACTGTTTTGTGGATGATCATCTCTTGATGAGAATAATGATAGTCTACAACAAAATTTCTTCTGGTGAAGAGTTTTGCGTTGCCTAGAAAAGAAGCTCTATGCAAGAGACTATTATCCGCCTTGACAAGCAATGACACCACTAAATGGGCATCATTTACAGAAATAACTATTCACATCCTCAAGTGTCAGTGATCGCAGCTTTAAGTTTAAAACTTTGAGGCTAAAAGAAGTCTCCGAATCTTTCATAGGCGGAGAGTGGATGGAATCGGTTTCGTTGCAGATCGGCCATTGAGAGATCAATTATGACGACAATTTTATGTTTCTGCAAAAAAAACGCGTTGCTTTTATCGACAGTTTATTTTCACTGATTCTAAGAATAAAAAGCGATTCCACTCGAAGTTATTTGCATTTTGATAGGAATTTTCTTGAGTATTCGTTTCTATTGCCATATTTATAATGTAGGTGTAATGAACGTATGGGTGAGTGGTATATTTTATCTCATGGTTACAACGAATGTATAAAAGGGGTATGATATTTTATAAACGATGTTTTATAAATGAGACTACTTTTGAATTTAGGTGATATTATGTGGCATCCATGATAGCCTAAGCTGGTCTGAAGCAGATAACTCAATGCGCGCTCTTCAATTAGGACGTATATGAAGATATCATTTGACGGCAATGAGGATGTGTGGGAGATAGCGGATGAGTGAGAATACTAAAGAAGACTGCTGCCGAAGAAATTGCGATAAGTGCGCAAAAGAGCGCAATCGCTGAAGTGGACAGATGGTAGGTCGGTTCTGGCCAGCAGAGGCAGTACACCACGAACATGACCCTCATCCCATCTCATCTCGTCAAAACGTGACTGCGCTCATCGCAACATGCTTCCTCTGATGTTCATCTGAAAAGCGCGAGAATACTGATGCACGAGTCCGCGCTGATAGCGTAGTGACTTCCACGTTCCTTCGTTCAGGCGAAATTGCTTCAGTAACACTCTATTTTACTGTAGCTGCACATCACGAGGTTTAGCCAGATCGGAACAGCCTGTGCTCCCATAATGGTTTCACTGTTACGGAAATGTTCGTTGATTTCAACAATACGTATATTCGCTGTAGTTGTATCATTAATTGGAACAGCGGCGATTATTGCCGCGGTTGCCTTCCTTACTGCTACCTCGATCGCTCTCATTTTCATCGTTACTGGTAAGCCGGTTTTGTTTTAAAAGCATCTACATAATATAAATATCCTGCTGTAATACTTTTCATCACCTTCCTCTCAGAGCTTTGCATTGCAACGCTCAAAGTTAGCCACAGTAGCGTGAAAACAGTCCTCATCCTGCGATACTGCATCGGTACATTTTGCCATAGCGAAATAACTTGACTTGATTCGGAACTTATTCTTTCGAAAAAATAAACTCATTCGACGAAATGAGTGATAATATAGAATGAAATCGTTGCAGGAGTCGGCATTGCATTCCTCGCCGTTTCTGCTTTAGCATGGCGGTTTACCGCGTATGAGGGAAATGACGAGGCAACAACTAGACCAGCTGTCTATATGCGATCGTTTAGGGCAATCGATTGCTCATTCCCCTATCGGCTCTACTCATCTCCTAGTTCGTTTTGTTGATCATCTTTGACAATACCTGTCAACTGGCTGCACTTTCGTTACCTTATTACTCAAAAACGCAAAAGCTGTAAAAATCGAACGCCAATGTTTATACAGCAATAGAAAATTTGTAAGACGAAGAGCAAGTGCGCTACCTAATGGATTCGAATTCGTTTCAGCAAATTTGAAAGAGAGATTGGCAGAAATCGTTTTATCATCTAAGTTATAATTTTTCGATGTTAGCACATAAATAGTGTGCCTTAGAATTCGTATCGTCAACTATCCACCGAACATCGATTACTGCTGAATATTTAAAAAAGAAAAGAAAAGAAAAGCTTTGCAAACGACAAAATAATTGCTTCTTGAAGGCGATCGAAATTTTCATTATTTTTCATTATTCAGCTTTCATTAATCTTTATCATTCGATCTTTTCTCTGTTGCTCCTTTTTTCAGCCACTTCTTCAAATTTGTGTTTCTCGTGGCAAACGATGCTACTCTTCCGTTGAACCTTCGCATTAATTAGATTTTGAAAGGTTTCTTTGCAGGAAAACTTCTTCCTTACCCTCTCTTTCTCTTCCCCCTCCCCTCCATGGATAGAAAAACGAGAAGGAACGATCCCAAATTTATAAGCGATGGAAATTTTGTTGGGAATTTTATATGGTCGTCATCACATGAACAATCTACCAAAATCATGAGTGGTATTGGCCGAGAGCCGGGTGGTTCGGCGTTAATTGGGTATGCTTTCGTTGAGCAGCTCAAAGGGTGACCTTGATGGTGCAAACTCTCACTGTGGCGATCACAGCTGCTCGCATAGAACACAATTGTCGCACTAAGCAGCTTGCATCGTCCTCTCGTGAAATAACCGCTCGACATTTGTATTTCTCACCAATGCACATATCGTCTCGCTGCCCACTCCATCAAGCGGTCATTTTGTTCGTTATTCTAGAATGCAATTAATGAAACGCCGGTGTGACAATGGAATATTTACAGCAGTCGAATGAGCTGTTGATTGAATTGGAATGCATTGCTTCAAATCAAGAGAGTTATTTCAACAATTGTAATTCCGCATGAATTTTTAAAAGACAACGAAGAAAATGATTTTTATTCTCACTGCTAATTTCTTCCTCATTTCTAGGGTTATATCCTAATAAAACGTTTCATGAAGGAAGCATCCAACTGGGCTTTATTTATGAATATGAAATTTTTATAGCATATCATTCAGCAGCCATCACTTCACCTCTATGGAGCACGATGGCTAGGCCACATTTGATACGATGCATTCCTGAAATGTCACCGCCACCTTACCGAATTATCGATCGCAATAATGCAAGGTAATCGGTTCAGATTTCGCTGCTTTTAGTAGCCGACTGACGTCTGTCGACTTGTTGGCTGTATTCGTTAGTATCGGAGCAAGAGTTTTCGTTGCAATTGCAAAGGTCTGATTACTCATTGAGCAAGCTGAAAGGATTCTCTTTTCCTTTAAAGAGTTCATTATACCTCACCATTTGCATTATTTTTATTTTTATTTTTTTATTATGCAAGCATTATTATATTTTTTGCAACCATTATGCTATATTATGCAACCAGTCCGACTGCAATACAGCCCTCTACTGCAATACATCTATAGAAGCAATGGGTCGCCATTTACAATTTGCATTACTTTTTTTTCATGTGTTCGAACCTATTTTTCATTGTTGAGAAAATTCGAACATTCGAAAATCCTTTGAATCAGTGGGCGCGATCAAAACTCCATTTTCATGTATTTGTCTCACGATGCTATTGCTAAGACTAACAGCTAAGTTGGGATACTATGCAATTTTGAGGTAATATGAGGTCAAAATATGTACACACTTGGTGATCAGTAATGCAAAACACTGGCTATGTTCCACTTGAACGATCTCGCGATCATATAGCACAATTTGCGCACTCTAGCTGCTCAGTGCATTCACAGACAAGACATACATCCTGGCGGCAGATGGACAATTGCGTTGAGTGGGGCAGTTTTTAACGATTCACCGTCACGCAACAACACTCATCTGAATCGCTGAAATTTCCTCGTACGCGACAATGCGCTACATTTACAAACGGACAGCAGACGCATTTGCAAACTAATTATAGCAAGAACGTTTATGTGATTAGTGCATGGTGATCGTATGACAGTGAAGTTTATCTGTTTCCAACCAAATGGAACAAAAAAAGTGTTACAAACGCATATTAAAGAAAATAGTACGTTAGTAGTTCTCTAGTGATACTAGAGAGTGCAGAAAATGCAAATTAATAGTTAGTGCTGCAGAACATTGCAATTTAGTTTCGTGCTCACGAAATTCCAGCAACGGCAAACGCATCTTAACTACGATTTTCTATGATGTATTGTGGATCTATTCGTTGTGCATAATAATATCGAACTGGCAAAATTAAAATTGGTCTATGATGTCGAATGGGAACCATTCGTGCTTATCTGATTTGAATAAACGACTATAAATGACATATGGAAAATTCAGCTGACCAAACCGGTTCAAGCTTTCCACCGGCAGATGCAGTAGCCGCCGCCGCTTCTCTGAATGCTTAATGTGAATAGTCAAAAAAGAATTGATCAAATCGATTTGAGCGATCGGATTTCATTGCTTGCCCAAATGAACCCTTCCCGCTGTGTCATTTCGGAGATAGCGCATATTTTTGTTGGGAAAATGGAAGCTTCACACACAAACTATCTATCATCAATCTTCGCGGGAGTAGATCTTTTTCCTAATTGGTCGTGTTTCCCAGCAATTTTAAAGCGGAAGTTGCACATAACCCTTATCAAGAGAGCGTTCTGCCATAGTCAAAAAACGGTGATTTGAAGTCGAATGTTCCAATTTATGGCCTAAGTTTGCTTCTAGTGAGAGTTCTGCCTGCACATCAAAAACTTGATGTAGTGATTCTTTGGTTTTTATGCGATTTTTCACGCTCGGTCACTAGTAGACATGTTAGAAAACACAAATTTTAATGGTTATTTTACACGGAAATGCAGGTCCCTCCTCTTTCAACTTATCAGAGCTGTGTTGGTGTACCGCTGTAATTGTGATTCCGAAATACATTCACAGTAAGATTGCATCGAAAGCGTAGGAAGTCTCATTTCTTCAGCAAAACAGAGTGCTGCTCAACATTATTTCGTACAAAGTTCTGAACATTTAAATCATCAATTATCATGGAAGCTGATTTGTAGTGAGGTCGCTCCACCAATTTATACGACATCCGATTCATTAGCTCGATGTTCTTCATATTCTCCACCTCCGCGATATACACCGCAATGTTTGACGGTCAGCACCAATCCGTTAGTGGATTTGCTGCTTTATTTTTGCTAGTTAAATATTGCTCTTCTGCAAGAAATGTGCCAAGTCAACGTTATAAAATACATAAATTCCATCATGAAATGGCCAAACTCGTCTCGTTGAGAGTGTCTGTAAATACTAACCACTTTTTTACTTTCATTTGATTGTTATGAAAACTATTTGGGTTTCTAATCTATTAGTAAATGCATTTTTTGACTCGTCACAAAACTGCTGGAATTTTGATTCTGAATAAAATTTGCATTATTTTTATCACAAAGAAATTGTAAGCACAAAAGCTATAAAGAATTAGTGATTTGGTGATTATTCGGCCGGAACATTGGAAAGCCAAACCGAGAATTACTGAATGACCTGAAGCGAGACTTTTTAAAACTGTATCTTCCTCTCGACATAGACCTATCACCATGTATCCCATTCAGGAGCTTCCGTCTTCATCATGGATTTCACCTGGATAGCAAAGTGCATCTCCTTGCTTGCATTCCTTTCGAGTGCTCATTTGGAAGTCTAGTTATTCGATATCTTACTTTTGCTTCTAATAATATACTATACTGGTAACTAATGTCTCAAAGATGCATTTAGGGCAGGACGAGACTGGCAAGGAATACGACGAAATACTGTGCAAATAATTGACTGCTCGAAAGCTATACCAGCTATGTTCCAAATGGATCGAGTCATCACTTCGTTTTGATATTACGAATATGTCAATACTTCGCGCTTCATACCCACTGCATGCAATTCCGCTATGTGTTTATCCGTGTAAAAATTCGCTTTCGTGTGAGAACGTCTTATATGAAGCATGTTCACATAATTTGAATGCTTAAATCCCATTGCCTTATTGGAATCGACAGCTATACCAATAATCCTTTCATGAGGTCCTTTGAAAATATAATGAAGGAAAATAACCCCACATCCTAAAGAGATCACTGTCTGAACGAACTGCAATGAATACGACTTATTGAGGAAGTGACGTGCGTAATGGAATCATTCTCCTGATGAGACTTTTCCAGCTTTTTCAGCTCCTCACACTTTTTCCCGGCGTTTGCGTCATAATTGCTTGAGCAAACTCATTGTTTGAACTGTTACTATTAGCGCCATCAGCGAACTGAAAGCTCCTAGAAGGAATGAGCCTCATTGTTCGGGCATCGCTTATGCACAATTACTGTAACCCGTTCCGTCAACTGCTGGAAAAACTATCCCTTCATTACGAAATCACTTCTACATGTACAATAATGCTTGTTCAATAGTACACTGAGAAGGCCTGTTTGAGCGAAGAACTTTGCGATGCAAAAAGTTTCATGTAACGACATATTTCGATAGACGTCTTGTCAATCTTGCACAATCACATTAGGTGAAGCTTTAGGGCTCGTGTTTAGAACACAACAAATAATTTATCAAGCAAAGCATACTTAGGGAAATCAAAGAAGAAAGTCAAAATGAGTACGAGTTTTTTGAAAGTGAGCATAACCGCAAGCAATCTTTTCTTAATAATCTCGCCGCTCAGTTGCTTTAAAATCTTATGACCCGCTTTACAATATAATCTCTTACTTGTAACACAACTTTTTGCTATTGAAGTTATAATATGGTTTCAAGAAATAATTCCTGCGAAATGCACAAATCACAGGCAGTCAGCTTATTACATGGAAACAATTTTTTAAAATGCCTTTTAAATATGATCGGAAAAAAATAATTTCAAAGGGCTCCTATGAAATTCATTAAAAAAGTGCACATAATTTGGTGACTGCATAATTCCTGAATCTATAAAGTTCCTTTCTTCAGTTTATTTTTGCTTCTGATTTTTAGACTGCTTTAAAAATTCGCTCCGTAATCGAATAATCGGAAAGAACTATTGCAGACAATGCTGCTAGCTCAATTTCAACTATGTTTACTTTACTGCAATGTTGAGAATAATTATAGCAAAGTCCAGAAATTGGAAAATATTTGGGAAAGTTTGAAAAGAAAATTACTGCGTAGGAAAATTCAAATTTGCGTTCATAAGTTCACTCTATTTAATCTACCTAGTTTTCCACATCTTGCCTATAATTTTTCGCATTTATCTCTATGGTAGTAGATGGATTCCTAAGACAAATGGCACGGCTTATGTTGTCGATAGATTGAACGATACAAGCCGCATCACTAAGAAGTGTTAATATTGAAATACACAGATTTTTTTCAAAACCAGTTTTAATGGCAAAGGCTAACCACTATGAAGTTTTCAGTTCTTACAAATGTAACTGAAATTGGATTTAAATTGGCAGCATATTTTACTGCTGTGATGTTAAGCAAATGTTCGACTGAGAGCTCCCCCTCATTGCCAATGGAAAGGCGAGGCTAACAATTAAAAATGGGATTTAAATAGCCTCTCTTCCATTTCTAACAGTAACTGTTTTTGCTATGTATTTTATGCCAGTCGCTTCAAAACCAATCAATGCTTAAGAGAGAATATTTTCATAGCCAAAATTTCGATAGAAAAGATACTAAATCTATTTTCCGGAAGTGAAATTTTTCAATCAATTACAGAAAACGCAATAACCATGCTCTTCAGCTAAATTCCACATGTGTCTTCAGCAAGTAAGCATCCCACCTTAGAGAGAAACTTCATGAAGATGATAAGAGAGAGAGAACCAGAAAAAAGTGGCAAACGCCTCAAAGTTACAGACTAAAAGTAACCTGGAAATAGTACCATAAATGTTGACAACGTTTTTGCTTTTATAGGCATAGCAACTTCGCACAAAACGAACAAAGTAACCAAGGTGTTCATGAAAAATGACCAACAAAAGAGTAAGCAATTCCCGTTTCGCATTTCATAGAATTTAAAAATTTGAGGCCTTAATAGGCGAATAAACAAGCGATCGCTAATTTAATGAAATCGTAGTCAACTAAACTATGCTAGCAACGAAGAATGCATAAAACTGAATGATGCCTAATGGACAACTATTTAGAAAATGTTGGATGCCGAACTTGCTTAAAGAAATTTTCAAAAGATATGCAAAATGCAAACTTATGTGGAATACCAGCAACGAACGGTGGATTATGAATCGATGAACACAGTCGTGCGTGCAGACAAATATGAACGAAACGTCAACCATTGCAGAGAAATACAATATTGCATTCATATTTGCATCGAACCAACCACGCATGCAAGTACTCCGCTCAAGAATTGCTTTCGAAGCTGATCGTTTGTAAATCGACCCAATGGATCATTCAATACCTCTCCATGACAAATTACCCTTTCTTCCTAATTGTCTATGACTTTCTTCCTTATCCTTTCAAAGTTGGTGTCCCAACTAACATCCTATGGTGTTGTTCTGCAGCTCCACCTTAAGCGACGGCCATGACTGAAACCTTCTTGCATGAAAACAGCCGTAGACGTACTGCACACACGCACACCTCAGGAAGGTACAATAAATATACTTTACAAACGCTAATTTGCAGAAAATATATATACATCTCCGACAGATTTTTGAATTGCTAAGCCTTCTGCTTCAAATTTCATATACATTTTAGGGAAGTTCCGGTTTCCTTAGTGATCATATTTTAATTAAGGTTTGGTAATTCAGCGCCATTCGTAAAATTCTCACCAAGTATCGACTAGTCAAAATTGCAAATTGCCGCTCTAATCAGTATTTCGTACTCCCAGCGTTGATATATTTTACATGGAATTTTTATTTGTTTAAGTACCTCTTTCGCTAACTCCTATTTTATGAACGTTACGGCTTTGTAAGCCGTGAACTATGTTAGCACCTAATTTCACACTACCTTAGCAGTAACTCTTTTACTTTTCTGCGACCATTTCCTGCGTTTAAAGACCCCAGTGATTCGTTAATACGTCTTCGTACCCAATTCAGTTGTTTTTCTTCAGCTTCATTTGCAGTTTTTTTGCGTTTCTATTTCTGTTTTATTACGTTCCCACTTCCAGTATTTTTGACCAGCCTTATTTCATCCGTTTTTAGCCAATCTTTGATGTTTTTTGCAGCTTTAAAGTTTCTTCATTGTTTATTCAATATCGTTTGCTCGGTTTTTTAAATCAAAAACCTAGTTATTCGGCTAGTCACGGATAGACCACGTTGGCCCTTACGCGGCAATAACTGAGTTCTTTCAATAACATCCCAACAATAAGGTGACACTGATCAAATCAGCGAAATTATAGATCGTATTTCATCCGAACTTTTGTAAATGCACTTCATGTTTTATAGAAATGTGCACTCATCAAACAATTTCAACAGATAACTTTTTTCGGTGCACACGACCCACAAAGCCTTCGAAATAATAAATCTGAACAAAAAAACTGGTCGATGATCCAATTTATTCACTTCCGATGAGAGATTCATTTCCGGACCAAATAGACAAAGTGTGGTTGTCTCAAAGCGTCGTAGAGAGGTGAGTTCCCATCGAAGCCAAGTTCGTCAACATAATTCGGTGCATCCTGAGATCGCTTGCCAGGTCTTAGTCCCCAACGACCGCTAGCTAAAGAGCGCTGAAAGTAGTGCTGTAAGCAGTCACGTAAGCATACGTCTTCGAAACCGAACAACAAAAACAAAAGTTGATATCGGTTGAAGCTATTTAAAAGATGAAGAAAACAACAACCCCCAAACGGTGGATGGAAGACCCAGTATAAAAAATGGATGAAACAGTGTAAGAAAAGAGTGGTTTTGGATTTATCAAAAAAAGAACTTTTTATGAAAATACCCAAAAATTACCGAAACAGAGAATAGTAACTGCTGAAGTACTTCTATAAAACTGACTGATTTTATACTTGAGTTGCACTCAAAATGGCGAAGAAGCGGAAATTACAGCTCAGTTTCGTTCGCTCTTTCACGTTCGAATCAGCAAAAATTGCACTCATCGCTCCGCATATAAATTACACACGCGAAATTTCATAAGTCCACAAAAGATCGAGTGATTGTCTGCTTGAAGCCGAAGATTTGTCACATATGAGCACAGATATTAAATTAAAACGATCATAGATGCTTCCATCTAAATTTACTACCATTGCAGACTACTGGGTACTGCTTAAGAAAGAACTTATTAAGGCGTAAGCTCACTTCTACTGAAATATTTGTTTATAAATTATTCATTAGAATAACAGGAAGATGAGATGAGATGTCGCTTTCTGATTTCCTCAATAGCGGAAGTGCTGCTTAAATATGAGCAAAGTTTATGGTTGGTGTCTGTAAACGTTAGAAAATTGAAATCATCTAAGCGAATAAACAGTGGTGCACTCCCTGCACTATCCCTCCCCCCCCACCCCCCCCCCCCCCCAACCCTTCCACAAGATGATTTTGATCAGCGAACGCTGTGTTGTTGCGAGGTAGGTCTAATTGCAATACACATTTCAAGCATATTTCAATACAAGCTTTCCCTGTAGTATGAGAGAATATTAATGAAGAATTCCTGCTAATTTGGACTTTTCGCAGTCGCAAACCTAGAAGCATAAATTTCTCTGAGTAGTTCTTAGACATAATATGATACGAATGAGATATAAAAGTTGAGTCCTTATGAGGCACCTTCATAATATTGTTATTCAAGAGTAGGATGTGCAATCCGCTTATATGCTTCCATATAGATTAGTGGGATATTCGGAAGCTATGTTGTGCTAACGCTTGAAGAAGAAATTTATGAGACGGGCAGTGAATAGCATTAACAAAGAGACAAAATGAGAATGACCCAATCACACTAAGAGAATGGAAAAAATGATACGAATGCGTTGTCATTAGTATAATTAAAGAGGTAATGCATCGAAGTCTGCCACCTCATATATTTCCGATTTATTTTCATCAAGCAACAAAGCGCTTTGGAATGTCTATGCATTCACTCAGACACTTCGCTCACCTTTACATCTCACCTTAACATTGTATGCAAAAGAGCTGTTCGACGATTAATGTACTGATGTTTGCCGCCTCTTCGAATGCAACACCACCTACTCTTGCAAATTTGAAGAAGACAATAGTAGATTTCACCCAAAACTAACTAATCTACCATAAAACAAGTCAAATTTAAATAATTCTAGAACATCTTGCTTTATGCAATTCGCAATTCAATAATCTGGATGCAGAAAAAATTCGAAAAATAAACTTCTTTGTTAGAGAAGAGAATAATTTAACTAGCAACACCACTTAATTCAGATTAATGCACAATAAATTTACAACGTATCGATACATACCTCATCAAGTGATGAATGCAAACCACTTTATAAACAGTGGCTGTTATTCTTTCTCAAGTTTTATGTCACAACTAGCAGATGCGAATTTTGAATACTCTTAAATTTATGCACAGCCCATGTAAAGAGACTAAGACCTTTCTACCTGCACTTTCCACTCTATGAAATTCGTCGTCGATTATTCGTTCCCTAAAATTTGAGACAATCGCGAGCACGCACCCTCCACAACGAATTTCTTCTTTTTTTTTCAATAATATGTGCCTTCAACAAACATTCCAAGAACAGAAACGTCGAAACTTGGTAATATAATTTTATGGGGCAAAATTCAGCATTTCCCAAGTTAGTGTTTCACCACTATTTCACAATTATCATTAAACCGTGGACTACAGGTGATTACAAGGAAATAACTACATTGATGATGTTTAACGACAAGATGTCGCCTCTTATAACTTATCTTTTCGAAAGAATCTAGAGGTGCGACCATCTAAACCAACGATATAAAAAATGCTTCCAAAAAATGGGTGTTTTTCTCGCCTTTCAAGCATTCTTTATAGGCTGAGAGAGGAATTAAGAAAACAAAATTTCGTGCTATTTCGTCTCGTCCAAAATACGTATCAAATTTTTACGGCTTCATAGTAAATTAGGAAAAAAATTTCAGCCAGTTAAATGAGAAAGCTTTTTTAATGTAATTTAGATGAAAGTATGCTAAACAGAAAATTTTAAACAGCTAATCTATGATGATCGCAAATAGAGATTGGAAAAGAACCTTTTGGTGGGAAACAGTATTTCTAATTGTTACTCTGCAATAAGGCCGCAAACTGTAATGCTAAGTCTAGCCATCACTAATATATGCAATTTATAATAAGTTCACAAAATCCAGCATATGTTACATTAGACAGCCACTGCTGAATCTCCAAAAATTGCTGGAATCGCATAAAAGAATTTCAATTATGACCAGAACTGGGAGTCACAAAATGAATAAGTCGATCAACATGCGAATCACCTTTGTAATCACTCCATATTCATAAAGAGTATTACATCACCTACGCTATAAATTCCATCAAATCCACTCTATCTAGTGGATCTTCGATGGCCGCTGAGTGGATATGCACAGATATGCGGATGCATCCAAAATTCGCAACTTCGTAACAAACAGTATAAAAATGGAAAAAAAGGTATCACAAAAAAACAAATAATAAGAAGGAATATGGGTAAATGGACTTCATGCTAAGTTAGTACTGCACTCGTAAAGTAAAACATAGTATAATCAGTATGTCAATTACTTATATTAAGAGTGAAGCATCAACCCGAATAGCAATCAGAATTAAGAGCACAAACAGGGTGTCGCCTGCAAGCAACTACAACGACCAGAGAAATCTATCCATCAAGCCGAATTAAAAGCAGAAAATGTCGCGTATTTAACAGCTTTCACAGAAAACAACTGTAATACTGCTTGCTTTTGCAAGGGTGTTCACGATCGCCGACTGACGTTGAAAATTTAAAACACCCAGTGGTTTTCTTAGGTTCTGCAAATTCAAGATCGCAATATAGATATTGTCATATAACTCGAATCGTCCATTATCTGCTGGCTGCAGATGCATTTTTTCTGTCTTTACATTCTTCCGTAGTAGATTGCGTCCGCAGCAAGCCCAACTATGACTGTCTCGCATTAGACGACACTTGGTGGAATGGTTGTCATTTCTCAACAATAATCCACCAAACTGCTTTTCTTAGGCTATTGAACTTCTCCAACGCTCTGCTCTTGCAGTTATTTAAAACGCTAATATTTCTGCAAAACACATGCTATTGTGAGCATTAGTCTAGCTCAGTGTTTAACGCTTTGTTACTGAATGCCTCTAAAACGCGTTCGACTCAATCTTGTCACACGATTTTCCATTTTAGAAGTACTTTTTGAATATTGAAACAGTTATTCTATTACATACATCGAAACGAAGTTTTTCAACATCTGGGAGATTTCAGCTGTTTCATTCCATAGAAAATTTATGCACTTAATTGTAAAGAAATTTTCATCTTGACTTCATCTGTACTAGTAACAACAAATTTCACACTATGCTACCTCTTTGTACCGCTAACTCATCTAAATTCCGCTAGTAATCTCGAGGAAAACGAAAGGTGCATCCTGGACTGAATTATCTCACTCATTTCTCTTCAGTGAAATTAATTCACTTATGTGAACATTTTCAGTTTTTTAAAAGAAAAGTAGTGACAGTATGAAAAGAAACATTTCTTGCTTTACGTACTTTAATTCGGTAACATCAGTAACTTTTTGCAATAAATGCGTCCTATTAAGCTCAACATGGACTGACTCTGAGAAACAATGGCTAATATAATGGTAAATTATGACGAGTTATGAATAACGGCTGACTTTTGTTTTCAAAAATGATTTGTTCACTGCAAATTTCTCCTGGAAAATGTTTCTTACGCAGACGATTCATCAATCTGCGCAAGAGACACTGATCAAAAGTGAAGTGCCATAATTCAGAGGACTGGTGTCCTCACTAAGACCTCCGCTCTCTTTTAAATCCTTCGGCATAACGTTGCTTGCTGCTCAGATCAAAGTTGCGTTACAGCATATTCCTTCAGAGTCTATTGCAGCAGGCTGCAATGACCAAACAAATATCTGAGCTGATTATCAATAACTTTTGATCGCATAGCTATTATGCTTCTGTGGAATTCGAGATTCTGCACAAATTAGCGAAGCAATGCGCGTCACCAGTGCATAAGTTGATTTGGAATACATTAAGGAGCTGAAAAGGAGAGCTGGGTAGAACAAGCGTCGCATATATTCCCTCTAGTCTTAAAGCGAGTTTATTCAAGCCGTTGCATAGGAAATTTTTAAGCAGTAAGAGTTTCCTGCTTTCATTACGATAAATTCTACACTCAAGACAGGTAAAAGAACTGATGTAAAATTTAATGAGAAATCCTTGTTGAATAAACTCTTATATCACGTAACGAATTAAAAACAGTGCATGATGAAGGGGTAGAACTAATACGCTCGATCAGCATCAACCAAATCTGCTTACCTTTGAAATAGACGGACCCGCCACATACAATGGAGAGGGATACACAACGTCCACGATAATCGAAACGACGAGCACCGCGAGCCACGAGCGCATCTCGGCACCGTATGCAACTGAATGAGTGCTGCTGTGGAACTGAATACCGCTGATTCGCGCAGATGCAACATGCTCCTCCCACAAACGCACCTTCAACGCAATCAAGCATAACGCGTAGCGCGCATATTAGTGCGCATTGGAACTCATTTCGTCTGCAGTTATCCATTATCTGCAACAACACCGCTTTGAAACAGTCCTCATGTAGAGATAATTTAAGGTAGTTTTGCGAGGTAAATGAGGTACTTGCGATGGTTATCGTTTTATTCGAAAATCTATGCAACTACCGAATTCAATATAATTTGCATAGGACGTATTAGAGCTATATTTTTGAGTGCAGTAGTCGAAATATGAGCTCTAATTTTATTCTTTTCTCCTCACAATCAGAAAAGATGATACGTTTCAACAGTAGTTTTATTCAAGATACGGGAGGACAGAAGTTAGCTTAGATTGCCGAAAGCAAGAATACAATGCATTACTTGCTTTGCAAACCTTAATAAATTTGTGTGTCCATTCATTGTGGATCTTTTAAAATGAAGCCTAATTCGGCACAAGAGTCCTCCATACCAACAGAAACGCATCTGGCCAATTTCCTGCACAAAAAAGTGGAATCAGTCTTCTCATTATCCAAGGAGGCAATACAACCATCCTTTGGGGATGCAGAGGAAGGCGGAGGTCAAAGAGGCTTAGTCCACGGCGATGGCCATCTAGGGAAAAAAGTAGCACTTGTCCCTGCAAGATCCGTCTAAAGGTTCCCGCATTAGAAGGATGCAAGAATTTTTCAGCTGTTTTTCACCTGTCCAAAAATTTTTCGAAAGTCCCAAGCATATTAGCTCTGAGGCTGTTCTACGAATGAGCTGAGCTTCAGCTGGAGTGACGAGTAAGATGGATGCCTTATGAATTGAAGGTCGGTATTAGAGTTGTACGTAAAATAAAGTCTTCTATGCAGTTAAGTGGCGTGTGAGACATTTTGATAAAAAACTAAACCATACTTTCACCGAAGACAATCTGAGAAAGCAGGAACGAATTTTCTGGACGCTCAAATTAAAGTGCACAATGTGCAGTTGCCCACTAATGTTTTTTTTACCAGCTATGAGGGCTGAACGAAAAATTATTGAAAAATTCATGTTTTGAGACCTATAGAGCCGGCAAACCGGGAACCACTAAATCACTTCCTTTAAGGTGACTGTTAGGTACTACGATTTGTTAACGTAGTCTGATGTCTCATTTGTATTTTTTGAGCCCTCGAATTATTGCAACAATTTCATAGCGAAGATGAGGATTAATAATACAAGTTTTCCTCTGAGCATATATGCTGTTTTTCTGGGGATTTAATAGCATTCAAAGAATGCGTTCAGTGTCGTTCGCTCCCTCCATGTGACAAGGAGATGTTTTTTTAAGCAGTCAAATGGTGCTGCGCATACGTCCATTTAGCCACAAATCACCGGTCTAGGTGAGCTTAAAAATATTTCCCATTCGTTTGCTGGACTCAGAGAGTTATAAATTATGGGAATCTCCTAATAACTTTGGATTCGTGATTTATGTACCTAATAAATAAATGAAAAGTGATATTGAGTGGTTTTTTTTTGGAATAATCCAGGCTGTTTAAAGCTATGCAAAGTGGTTTTATGAGTACGACATTAAGCCGCTGAATCCATTATTGCATACAGTCTTGACCTCTTTGTGGTGTGAATTGCCTAGCTGCCGTCCGAAAAGCAAATGCGAAACTACTCAGGGTTCACCCTTATTTTTTCAAACGCAACATCCATGTTCCTTCATTTCATTTGCACGCACTAATGAGAGTGGCAAAGGCTCCCTAAAGTAGTACATTCTACGTGAGCGAATTAAAATATGATCATCGAAACGCAACGTATTTGTCCTCAGCACACCTCAATTCCACGCAGAAGTTTCTATCGAAAGATGCAGAACTATCTTTGAAGAGATTTTATTTGCTTGCTGAAGTTTTCCAGGCTTCTGCAATCCGAGTGCATTCTCTGCTCTAACGTCAAATGATGTAAGCGCAAGAGCTATGTAAGCGCAAAAAAAAAGTTGCGCAAACGATTCGTCTATGATGGATTCGGACTAATGTCGCACCGAGATGAAATATTGTCACTGTGATGTAGCAATCACCAAAAAATGCACTAAGTCGGGATATTTAAATAGTTAATCTTGAAATTGCCATTTTAAAACAGACGCTGTTTTCCTAACCAAATCATTTCGACAACTTCTAGAGTGCTTGTTGCCTATATAGACCGCAGATTCAATTAGAATTCCCGTATGTTGTACAAGATATCCTTGCTGCAGATATCATCGAGATATCCTGTATGTGTTGGAAGCAAATCCCTGTCTTCAGTTGAGGCTGTCTCTCGCTTAGAGATTATTAAACCTACCTCACAATAAACGATTATCCCTCTCCCACCTTTCATCGCTACTGACGGTCCCAGCAACCGTTTACTGTAACGCAAACATCCACCACCATGCAGTTTCACCATTCGAGGAATCCGAATGCTTCAACAATTCCATTGAATGTTAGACTTGACAGGTTTCCGGGTTTTAGCCAGAATGGGAAGCCGAGGAACTCCTTCCGGTTCTCACTGCCCGACCAAGAAGCTTAGCACCCAACTATCATATACTTGATTTTACATGCTAAACGCTACAGCAAGAAGCATTTTTCAGATGATTCCGAGGTGTGAACCCTTTCCAATAATGGCGTTTAGTTTTGCCAGACGCTAATTTCCACCATAACACTGCAGCTAAAATGCAGACAAAACTTGAACAGCAGAATCCGAATGCCAAAAAATATGATCGGCGATGTGCATAATCACGATTACAAGTCCGAAAAATCTTCTAAGATACCGCCTTCCACAGTGCAGTCATCTTCCCCTTTGCCACGAATGGTAAGCTCCTCCAATTAGAGCAGCATTGCACCATAAACCAGATGGAAGTTCTAACACTAACTGGCCGTCACCTTCTCAGTTTTTTTCAGCGACAAGCACATTTTCAATAGAAGAAGGTCCGTGCTCTGAGCCCGGAACTTGCTCAACGGCGCCTGCTTTCTGGAAAACCATTTACTTGGTGTCGTCAAATCATGTGAAAACCTCCACCTCCAAGGAGTCCATAACTGCTATCCGATGACAATATGCACCTTTTCGTCGCTAACCATCATAAACTAAATCAATAGTGGAGTCCTTGGCTTGCGGATTCCTCAAAATAAGCCCGTCCAACGAACTGCCTATGGCAAGTTGATCATTCCTTGCCCTCTATGGTCGGAATGACGATTGTGCCCATATGCCCATGGCCCTTAACTACAACTAAACGTGTGGATCAGCGTCGCCCTGCCTAGGAAAGTGAGGCGGTTATAGGTAAGTGGGATAATGCGATAACAACTCTTCGCTGTGAGAATTTTTGATGCGCAGTTTAGGCTTGTCGCGTCCATTGAATCAGTTACCAAAAGCCAACAAACCCATCAAGCAATAAGCCTACGTCAGCTGATGTCCTTGGAACCACTGCGCAAGTCCGCTTCTAATTCAACCGTCACTTGGAAACTGCACGCTCAGTGTGTCAGAAGCGACGATCACATAGCTTCATGAGAAGAAGACGACCGTAAACAAATAAACAAACAAACAACAACAAAGGTTACGAACGTTTGTGACAAGAAGAGAAAGACATTCTCACACGATGGATGTGAGAAGGCCGCTCTTTTTGTAGACGTCAATTACCCACAATAAGCAACTCATAATGCTCGAGATATCACAGCCCATTATACTTCAAATCTGCCGTCATATAGAATCCTAAAAAATTCTAATCGCCTCACTTAACAACAATCAATCGGTATATCTCACTGTTCGAGCGCCTACAAGAATAAATAAATTAATTTAGCGACTATAATGCATTACACAGCCCAGTTGGCGCAAGTGAAACACAACCAACAGCGATGATGAGAAAGGAACAACCGGAAAGGGAAAACAAAAACTTATCATCGGCAGATTTATCTGCAACTGCAATCAACATTTATCAAATATAACACTTGGCTACTCTTCAGAATGAAGTGCGGTAGAGAATGTGTCTTAGCTATTTCCACAGCCATGCTAATAACTTTTAAGATTTCCAACACACGCGTGATCAGAAGACGTTTTATTAAGCTATGACCTTCCTGACATCTTTCTCCCTATACTGCTCTGTTCTTTACCGAACTTCCCTCTCGTCTTTGTTGGCGAATTTCTAAAGTGCAAACCTTAAACTTTAATCTCCCCATTCTGTTGGGCCAATTCCGCTGTCAGTAAGGCATAAGGCTAAAATCAGCTGAGCGTTCATTGACTTCTTTTACTGATAAATCTTGTATTTTCCGCAGACTATCCCTTCTCGTCCTCACTCATGCGGCGCATCTCTACGTCCTTTTTTTCGTGCCTGCCGAATAAAACTAAACCCCAGCATGGCATATTCAAGAAAAGACTCAAGCGAATACCTCAATTCGATCTGACGAAGAAAGTAAGACAAAGAAAAATATGGATTCAACGCAACGACGAAACCTGAAAGGAAGCACACATTTAGTGCCGCTCATAATTCCGACGCATCGTGATTCTTCCCGTCGCTTGCAGGAAGGTCCTCCGATCCGTCTGTCTTTTCCATACCAGGACTTTCCTTATCACTTTTCTCATCTAAACCTGATACCTCTGTGTCCTCCATCTCCTTCGCAGATCCTTTTTCCGCCACAACTGCTTCCTGCGGAGATCCTTCTTCAGTATCCTCGGCGCCAGTTGCTGAGTCACTTTCTGTTTCATTCGTTGCATTTCGCTTAGCCTCTTCTTTTCGAAGCTTCGGTTTCGCGAACCTCATTTTGTTTAGCAGATATTTTACTTCGCGATCCAAATGGCGGATCTGAAATCATTTTATGACAGTCGCTGTCTAAAAAACAAAACTAAGTAAAGCCGATAACACGAGCATCTTCAAGGCCGTCTAGAAATCTATGAACTGCCTGATGAATAAATAGAAAGAGAGTCAATGAGGAATAGTGAAAAAATGTACGATGTATTTTTGACAACGACCTTTGAGACAATGAAAGATGCAAAAAGAAACCGCTTAAGTAAAATTGTTAGCAGCGAAAGTAACTCCAAAGGATTCAACTATAACTTTTATTATAGCATAACAGTTATTGTACCTATAACTCGAACAAAGTGCGCTGTAGTTTGCAAAGATGTAGCTGAGGCTTACAGCTGCAAGGATTAACAGCAGAACTACGAGACATATGTGTACAACTTGTCAAGTATCAATTCTGAAAAAGCTCTTTCGAGAGAAAACTGCTAAGGCAGCATGAGAAAAAATACTTGAAAAAAAAAGGCGCGCTACCACGACATTTTCTGTGATATACTTTTATATCTGAGATATAAAAAATCATGTATCAAAGTGCCAATGTCAAGGATATCAAGTTTAAAATGTCAAAGCATAATACCTTCTCTCTGAGGTCATTAACAGTGTAAGCTGGTGGATCGGTTGGTTTCAGTGCCAACTGCGAGGCATTCTTTTCAGCCCACCAAACCTAAATTTCATAGACTTTATCAGAGGCAATAACTTCTTGCAAAAGAATGTGCCTGCTTTCTTGTTAACATTATGTATGCACAGACTTATCAACAATTGAATAACTGCAACATGTGACCACCTTGCAGATTCTGAAACGTTCCTCTTCATCAACTGCACCGATTTCACGATTTTATGGCTTTTCTTATCCTCAAATGGTAATGATTCTTATATTACATATCGGCTTGAAAAGCACCATATTATTCAAATAAACATCGTTACTTCATGCTAATAAGGGACAATGAAATTACGAAGCAACACTAACGCACACTTGATGAACATTGCAAAAAAGTTAGGTTTTTGAATTTTTATGCTACTACGTGAAGCGACTGTAAAATCAGAGGTTACGATAACGGTGTTCTTCCTTCGTCTATGTTACAACCCGTTGAAATATGGTTGATGGAACGCCGTTTAAATGCTAAAATCCAGAGGAAAATGCTTTAACCTTAGTTTCATTGAAGACTCTCTTCAAAGTTGCTATCTCCACTTCTGTGAAAAGTTCAATGGCCGTGAAATTCTCGCTCAGCGCCAAAAATGTTTCTGTATGGTTGAACAACGACAACAGATCGGCCACCACAGCTGGGCGTTCCTTTAAAAAACTGAATAAAATTAGCACAAGTAGACAAAATTGAGCACAGCTTTCACAGGCCAGTTCATATATTCAAATTCCAGGTGAGAAATATTCTTCAATGAAAATCGTTGAAGAGAGAATACGCCCTGGAAAAGGGCAAATCCAAGTGACAGACTATTTTTGTAGTTCACATAAGAAATAAAAGATAAATTTCTAATTTCCCAAAAGATAAGTACAAAATCAACGTTTCAAAATAAAAACCTACTGAAACCTTTTAATGAGAAAAGCGGATGTAAAGTCAGCTAAAATACAGATGCCACAGCACAATATGGAAACAAAATATTATACTGGAAAAATGAAAAAGGCAACACTTGGAAATGAGGAGAAAATTCACAAGTATGGCAAGGCTTTTATTACGACGATTCGAAAATGAAAAGCGATCAGGAAGAGAGAATAACTTAGATGACGTATACTACTCATATTTAAATGAAAGTTTAGGCCAAATAACCTGGAATTCTTTTATGCGGAATTTGATCGGTTTCAGCAAAATTTCCAATGAATTGTGCTTGTTCTCGAACTGTTCAGTGGTCGTTTCGACGTCGGCCTCATCTTCCAGCCAGATACGCAAAACTTTCACCTGCTCAGATATTCCCTCCCGCTCTTCTTCCGTCATGAACTTCTATAAAATATAGTGCTTCAACTACTCATCAGCGATGCACTGTAATCTGGAATCAATCTTTGCTATGGAATTCGGAAATCAGAAAAACGATCTCAAAAGCTGCTGAATGTACCTCCAATCCCACCAACACCCTTCTAACTACTTTGTCGGAGATGAAAAGTAAAACGGCTGTCCGATTAGCTAATGGTGGGATTAGCTAAGTCAACATTAAAACTACAGTAGGAAAGAAGAGATCAGCCGGAGATTTTCAACTTTTTCATACCATTTGCTACGACTGTTCTATAGTACACTCATGCACGATAGGTGCTCCTAATAAAAGCGACTCCTCCATACTGAAAAAAGGTATTTTTGGCTGAGACAAACGTGATAGTAAGTCGATCAAGAAGAAATTTTAAAAAAACGAATGCCACCGCTCTTTATTTGGAAAGTAAATTCATAGGCGCTCACCGAGTCCGCCCACGTTAATAAACCGCCTATCGGATTCCGATGACCCGTAACGAATATCACTTTTCAATAAACTGGCTTAGTGAACATATATAAGCAATGTCTTCAATATCGCAAAACCTATACGCACCTGGAATTCCGACTGTTCCAACTTGTCGGTGACATCATAAACGAGTGCCTCGAAGTTGTTATGTGCTGCTTCCCGTTTAGCCTTAGTCCTCTCTCGATCTTCGAAACTGCTCAATCTGAAAATCGAGCAAATCCAGCTGGCCACTTTTTATGGGTAAGAACTTCGGATAAAAATGTCGAACTGTAAGTAAGGACAATGGCATAACTATTGTCTATCAAATTACTTGGGAAACTATTTAGAAGACAGCCTGGGAATATTGATAACGCAGAAAAGACGACTTTCAAGGAAGGCAACGAGAAAGTGAGTAAACGTAAAAGTCGACTGGGTACTCACATTTTCTTGGCGGCAGCCATTTCCTTTGCAGAAAGTTCCACCAAATCGAGTCTTTTTTCGCTGACCTTTAACGGAATCTTCACAGTCTTCGGTTTCTGCTCCTTTGCAGTCTCTTTCTCTTTTTCATCCGCACCACTCTATGAAAACAATGCAATAATTCTGCACTATACAATCCCACGTAGGTCAACATTTTGCAACAAAGTTGACATAAGCACAGAACCAACCACAGCGAACCAACGATTCATACCCTAGAAACCAATATATCTGTCGCATATCTCTTCCCTAGTAAAGGAAAACACCTCACCGTCTTGTTCTGCAAAAAGTATTTACCTCTAAAACCAAATCTCTTCGCTTCCTTTACCATTAACGCACCTTTATCAAAATAGCAAATAGAGAATTGAACATCGGTGACGCACCTCGGTTCCAAAGAGCAATTAAATTAGAGAGTGATTAGAGAAATGAATCGTGAGGAAACCGGGCCACGATTCCACAGTGACACCAATAAGAGGATGTATACAAGCCCACACAGCGACCAGTTCGCATTTTCATTCACAAACGATGTAACGTAATGCATCATTGAACCTTTCATTAGAGCAGAAGGGAAAGACTGAATGCTTCTAATGCAAAAGTATATTTATGTGTTTCGACAGCTATGAAACTATTACCTTTGCTCGATTCTTTTCGTTTTCTGTTGTCGGTTTTTCATTCTAAAACGAATCCACGTTAGACAACCACCCATCTGATTACTCAAGAAGTAAAAAAAAACAACATGAGCGCAAAAAACGGCGTTCACATCTAAACTGCTTGTCGCCAGAAAACAGCAGCTAATATCTAGGTGCCTGGACCGTCGACTTTACACTTGGCATCGCTGCAACGGCTGTAACGATCGGTCCAGACAAGTGAAATCACCAGCTCCGCGATCACTGCAAGGTTCCAACTCTCTTTCGAATGAAAACTCTTTAACATAACGGGGCGGAAAAAAAAGATCATTTTTTCTTGCGCTGTTCTAATTCTTCAATCTAGCTTGTTCCGAAACGGGGATATTACTACGCAGAAGACTCTAGACCTACTGTTATAGCAACGACTCGAAACAACTGCACCAGGTATCATTACGTCCACGAACCTTTTTTCTCTTCCAACGTTTCCAGCCCAATATGCAATTTTCTTGCACGAACGGGAACGCAACATGTCAGTAAGCTGTTTAACAATGCAAAAGTGACAAAAGCCACCTCTTGCATTCCTTCCTGCCCCTATTCTCACCACTTTCAGGAGGGGACGAGCGGGTGGAAGGTGAGAGAGAATGAGGAATCTCTTAAACTGAAAAAAAAAAAAAACGAACAGAAATCGAGAACTTCTCTACAGTATCCGATAAATAACTCTCTGACGTAAAACTGGAAGTATTGCCTGATAAGCGCAAAAGTTAATAAGTCACCCCTTCCAGCATACAATTATACTCGACTGGTCCTTAATATTTAGAAAATACCTCAGTTCGCTGAGAGAACCTCAAAACTGCTTTATATGTTCGGACCTTATAGCGACTACGACGACAAAATTTTGCACATGGGGTTATGTCTGCTTTCTATGTTCATTTACCAACCGCCCGCATTTGTTGCGACTACATATATATATATATATATATATATATATATATATATATATATATATATGTAACGAAACAGCATAAAGCTTTACTTTCTCAGATCCAGCATCAGCCTGATTCGCGTTGCTTTTGGGGTCTTTTGATTGCTCCTCCTCATTCGTTTGCTCTTTGCTTTCCGTTCCCTTCCGCTCATCGCTTTCTTTATCTGCTTCGCCCTTCGCCTTTTCTGCTTCCTCCTTTGATCCACTCCCAGATGAGAAGAGTCCGGCAAACTTTCCGGCAATTGCTTAAAAGATTTTACTTGACTTCATATCAAAACTTTTACAATATATGTAAAAGGAAACCTTTGGCCTTGGCCAGAGCAGTTCACAAAATATGCAATAAAAAGCAAGAGTTAAGCAGTTATGTAAGCTCCGAAAGGATGATTTGCTGGAAGGGCGTTTTGGAATGAAATATTGTAACGTATCGGTAATGGATTATACTGTAGTGCTTTTAGCAAGATACTAACCTCCAGTTTTGCTAAATGTAGACTATTCCTTACCGGAATGTTCCTGACAGGACCTTTTTCGTAGCTGGCGCTCGAGCTAACAAAATATTTTGCAGGTGTGCCTCCGAAATGAGAAAGAATTGCAAATTATGATCAATCCAATTAGCACAATGAACATACATGCAAATGCCGATTGCTCTTTCGGCAGTTTATCGAAGACGGCCTCCGCTCCCTCCAAATGAACAACACCCGAACCATCAACACTGAAGCGTACCTTCACGCCCTGCAATATTTGCAAATGGACTACATACCTTACTCATTGTCGTCTCTTTTCATTACTGTTTATGCTCTAAAATTTTGCCCACTTCGTGTTCCCGCCGGTGACGACTGATCTGACCAATGATTAAAGCCTCCAAATTTCAAAGTTAACAACGTAAAAAAAAGGGATTGAATGAAACCAAAGAGAAATGAACACCCAGCTGGGAACATATCTACGTTATAAGGAGCACCCACTGAAAAAAAAAAACTCGTAAGCTAGCACTAGGATCACCAAGCAGCAAATAATTTTATCATTTTTCAGTGTCACATAGGCAAATCGATGCAGAGAAAATCTAGCACAACAGCAAGAACTTATCGCGTGTCCCATGAAGTACAATAAACTTCCTGGCGGCAGTAAAAACGCGATATCCATTTGTTCATTACCTTCATCGAAGTGCCCTCATCAGCCATTTCGCTTCGCATGGCCTCAGCTATCCCCGACATCTCTATGTCACTTATGTTCACCGATCCAAATTCCCTATAAGAGTACGTATGTGCAGCTGACACTCCACTTCTTCATTCAAAAGAAGAAGAAGAAGAAGAAGAAGAAGAAGAAAAACCGCACATGAGCTGGAAAAACGAACTTCAATATTAAATACTAAAAAAGGTCTGTCTAATTATTAAACGTAAAATTCATAGAAATCTGCAATAAATGCAATCGCAACTGACGCACATTCACATCAAATATTACCCTCCGTTACAGCAAAAAATATGACTTGGAAAACGTCCCTATAAGAATCAACGTTTATCATAGTTCGATCCAATCACACGACATAAGGAAGCTCCACTACAACAATTAATTTTGACAAGAAAAAGACGGAATTCCCTTATTGAATACTCAAAACGTCACACAATGACTGCAAAAAAAGACCTCACTGACTCTTCGTTTGTACTAATTTACCATTTATAATCAATAACCATTGACCGTTTACATTATTAACCGATAGTACTGAGAGCGTACCCTGTTGCATTAAAGAAAACATCTTTTTTGAGGTTTACTTATTTACTTGACCTGCTCAAAGGCCTCATTTAACGCAAACTGCTTCACGATCCCTCTTCATTAATGACTGCAAATCATTCAGCGGAATGTACGAACTACAAAATCCCAACATTTGCTCTAAAACATTTCTGGGACCAGCTATGCTCTTCCTGGCAGAATAAACCATTATCCCTTTTTAGCACATCTTGCTGAGTAAGTTAAGCTTGCTTTCTTGAGACAAAAAGAAAGTGAGGAGGAAAGATTAAGGTGTCGTTTGCAAACTTCAGTCTCAAAATAAACTGTGCTGGAATACGTGCCAAAAACAGCAACAAAATCACATTAAGCAATACTTTTGAGAGCACAGTTGGAAAAAGTGGGGTACAGGATAAGCTCTCGCTCCTCCCTCCATCATCCTCAATCAATTTTTTTCTGGCTATTAAGCTCCTGTCTCCACTTTTTCCAACTACGCCCGTTTCCTTCTACTAAACCTTTTACCGCGGCCAACGGATGATACACACTAATTTCATTTGCCGTTTTCTTGTGTGAACTAGTCTCGAAGGCCAACCTGATTATAGAGAGGAGGAGGAGTGATAAGGCGGATTCCTCCAACAGCCACTCACATCATACTGTACCATAGGCAATTTTAAGAAAAAGCAATGCTGGAAAAATGACCGCATTTGTTTGTCACTGAGCTGCTTGAGATCGCCATAGTTCAAGTTGAAACCGAAATCGTCATCAAAAGATGTGAAGGAAAGGATTTTCCTGTTGCTCGGATAGAAAGACAGATGGCTAAAGATTGGTCGATGCACAAGACGATTCGTTTTCACACCGTTTTTCTCTGATGCACTCCAGAAGTCAACCTGAGAAGTTAGGACTGTTGGGTATGAGATTCGCATCAACAGAATGTAAAAAATATTAATTATGAATCAGGCTGGCGGCGAACATACCGATCATTCATTCTTCACAGTCAAATTATTTTCTGGGAAGAAACTTCTTTCGCGGGCAAAATTCTTTCAGCAAACGTCACAACGCGACTTTATCATGATCTAGTTTTTCAATTACAGCCTAGTGCCCAATAACACAACGAACGGGTAAATGAACGCAGACCAAGACAAAAAGTGTACGCTTCACATTTGATACCGACCAAATGTCGTTTTAAAAATCACCCAATAAAATTTTAATCGGCGCCAGATAGACGAGTTTTAGCTATTTCATCGCGTATTCCCTCATACTAAGTTATGGAGTTGTGCCACCTTTTCCCTAAGTGGGAATGTGGAATCTACGGTACATTCCATAAATATCACAGATTTATTACCAAAGGAAGGTAAGCGATACTAATTCATCAAATTTTTATGTGCTGCTTTTGAGAAATATATTCACCCAATTGTCGCATCTTACCCTTTTTCACCCCTCTCCTCTCACCTAATGAAAAATGAAACTCCACTGAACAACAAAATATATCACAAAATGAACCACTTACATTCACATACGTTAATTAGAGATAAATTGTAAAGATTCACCGAAGAAAGAAACTGGAGCAAGAAAATTTGAGCTCAACAACATTGATGACTGTAACTCTCCCACAATTCAAAGAATAAATCAGCATCAACTCGATAAAACAACAAAAATGATACCTGAATTGGGAAGATATGTAGGTCGTACACACCAAACTTTTTCACTTTGAATCCTTTACTGAGATGTGCTGCTTGGTAAACACTACCCATTGCAATCGCTTCATCCGTATTCAAAAAATTGCTCAATTCTTTGCTGAAAATTGGCACATACGAAATTTATCAAAAAATATAGTATTTGTGGATGAAAACGATCATGTCCAATAGTATAATTCCCATTTCGACATTCTACTGCCTTCTTTCAATATGCGCTTATACAGAGGAGTCGATAAAAACCACGCCTCTCCCAAATCATAAGAACCATCATTCAGAAATCAAGCGGTGTTTTTATGATAACTAAAAATTAGTCTCTCAGAGTAAAAAGCAGACCACAACAGAAATATCAACTGAATAATCGCATAAGCTTGTGTCAATACTGTCATACCACAACCAGTGGCCAACTAGCTACGGCCACTTAGTGGTTCAAGGATGAAAAAAATCTGATATTAAGAGAAATGATAAACAGATAAAGAGCAGCTGCATACTTTCTGAAAAATCCTTGCAGTACAGCCTTAACCTTCGGCACTCGCGTACCTGCACCCATCAACACAACCTGATCAACCTGGAATAGATCCGATAACACCTACAACAGCATTATGAAAACAAAAGCGATCTCACGGACATCTCACGGACTGATGGCATAGAAGATTACAGTTACTTGCGCAGCTACTGAAAATAACCACATCACAGGTTATTTCTTCCTCTTCGTTATGGATTCGAACTTATGGTTTTAAAGAATATAAAGAGTGTCGATATTCAACCTCACTTATATGTACTTATGATATTAACACGTGTTAAGAGTTGAACAACTGTCAATTTGTTATAGAGATGTTCTGGGAAATATCTTCTCGAAAAATAGCTGCAGGACGAAGGAGAAAAGATGTTTGATATCGATGAAAGCCCATCACATGTGTCAAAATCAGATGAAGCCACAGACCTGACATAACCTCTTCCCTCTTTCTTAAAACGTCTTCTCCCTCGCTGCACTGCATGGCACCGCAAATATCACATGCCTCTCCTCGCCCTCTTGACATATTCTAGAGATTAGCAGATTTCTTTTCTAAAATCTTTAAAACCAGCCGTGAACTACTGAACACCTCAAATTCAGCCAAATTTGAGATATTCCAGATCCAAATTCTAGAACCACAATGAATAAATAAATAAAAACCAAATATTATTAATCTCCTTTCCCTCCCCAATTGAACAACATAATAGATGTTGCTTAATTGGTCAAACCCTTTGAGGCACTTGCGAAAAAAAAAGAAAAAATTGTGATACCTGAGCAACATCCATCTCGGCCATCTTCAGCGCATCATTAATGGGCTGAAGCATTCTCGGTTCCAAATCAGCAATCATTTCTTCGAGCTCAGCTCTAGTTACGCGAACTTTGAAGTCATGGTCTTCATGGACGTTCTCTACTTGAGCAAAATGATCCGCATTTGCTGACAACACCTTAACAGAATCGCTATTATCAACTGTGCATTCAAACATCGGTTCAACAGTTCCCGATATACTCTTTCTCATTAACAGATGTAAGTCAAGTGATTTGCAAAATAGCCCCGCTGAACTTATCTTTTGCTACTCATAACTGTAACTTAGCGCAATACTACTCGCCCTTGTCAGTGCAGTGACCTGACCTCACGTTAAAGATGATTATTGGGCAATCATGAAGAATGTCTTGAAACAAAACTTGTGAACAGATTTTCAGGCAACAAAAGCTATAAATCGCGACGTCATCGCCTTCGCTGCAAAGATGCTCGAAATCCATTAGTGCGAACTGTGAACTCGAAATCCTATCAAATGTCATGAAGAAAAACTTTTGGAAATGTAAGACAATAAAAACCTGCATTGCCCAACTTCTACATGGTATGTGTGAATGCGGAGCTAACTGGAATAAAATATGAAAGTCTGGAAAACCTGTTTGAGGCGTTCAGCTTCTTTTAACATTTTAGCCATCGAGCGCGGGTTCTCTGCAATATCTTGCTGCGTTTTCACATGTCTCCTGAACTCCTCGACGAGATGATCGCGTAACCGAAGTGTTATTTCCAAACCTCCCAATGTACGATCGAACCTGTGAATCATAAAAGAAGTAGAAGCACCCTCCTTCATATGCCAGAAATAATTCATTAAATTTCAAAACATGAACATGATAAAGGTGTACCCTAAGGAAAATAATTCCTGTGGCAAGCACTGAAACTGCGCGATTGCCGGAGAATTTCATACCTGTCTCTCAGATAATTCTGCCATACAACCTGCTCAAAATTGCAAGTCGGACTTGACAGATTTTTATCTAACAGCAAATCTCTGCAGGTTCTGGAAAGTATTTAAAATGGAGAGATATGAGGAAATCAACAAGCAGTTTCACAGAAATTATCCAGTGCTGTCTTATTCACATAGCGCCCACGATATGTGCCATATCCGACGCACCTTGTAAGTCTTCACAGCTTTCACTTCTCGAATAAGATTGGTAAAAATCCCCGGTGTGCGAGTTGCACGCTATTCACAGGCAACTTACCTCTAATCAACGGTTTTCCGGGCCACTGCCAAAAAGGAGCCAATAATTGGTGATACTATGCTAGTGACACTAGGAAGATATGTGGTTAGAAAGTAGGTGATGCGAGGAAAATGCATCCAAATGAAAGCCAAAAATTAAGCCAACTTTTCAAAAAATGTGTGGCCTTTACTCGAGTTAAGCGCGCTATTTCAATCAAAGATTTCAGTACTAGGAAATACCAATGCTAAATCACAATGGGTCGGCATCCTAAACAGAAGCTCACACAGTATTGCGCATTCACTGGTTTCCGAAACGTTGCAGCCAACATAAAAGTGCTGTCACACATTGCACAATGTGAAGCGAACTGCGGGCCTTTAATCCCATAATCCAATTTTTCGAAGCATTAAATCTTCACAATTGAAAAAATTCCTGTTTAAGGACATGGGTATATCAGAGCGCAATTGCTATAATCTGTTCACTCAAATTCTACACGGATCACGCCTAACACACCGACAAGAGCGGCAAAACAATACGTACCCATATCCAATTGTCCTCATCGTGGGGTTCTTTTCATTGGAATCTTTTTCCTTTTCAAATTGGTAGCTGATGATTGCAGCCGTCGTCTTTGTTGCACCCATATCATAGATAAGCAATATTCGTGCCTGGTCGCCGATTTCTTTCCTTCGGAAAACACCGTAATTCAGACCGGCAGCCGAATGGTCGTTGAAAAGCTGAAATTAGCTTTCCTTCACAAGTTCTAACATTTTTGTTTTGGGAAAATTTCATAATGCATTGTAATCTGAACACATTTAGACGATTGAGGTTATCACGCATTATAACGAAATTCAACACATTAATTTCAAATTCTCATAAATAACACCATATTCGGTTATATTTGATTCGCATCATAAACACCCATAACAACAGATCAAAACGTGAACAATAACAATAAAAAAATGCGTCCGGTTAACTGAACGAACGGATTATCGGCAGAAAAAGAAACCTGAAACATCGACGAAACCATGAGTAGTAGAACTACGGCAGCACATTTATTCTCCTCCATATAATCTTCAGATATTGCCCACTACTTTTTTTACAGTCAACTTAGGCAACGATGAGTTACAATTTCACATAATGCCAATTGCATCAATATGTGAACCTGTGTCAGCGTCCACAAGACCACTAACAACGGGTAGATGAGCGAGAAATGGCCCGTGAAATTACGTTAATAATTCGCATATAAATATTACATCAACAAGATTTCTAATGCAGATCACGACAACAACGAATCATACAATTAGTTCTTTAGGTGAAAAATTGAGCAGCGGTATACAGAACACTAAGAGATTTAAAAAAAAGATATTAATAATAATTCTCGGTGAAAACTAGTAAAACTTTTATGTAGCACCTGCTCTCTTCAGAACTTCAGCACCTCCCCAAAAAACATACGAATTCGAGACTCCGCATCAGAAAACACTGCTCTGTACAAAATAGATACCGAACAGGCTATGCACCTGACCGTACACGGCAGCAACAATTCCCACTACCTTTCCTTGGGGAGGCAGTCATCGCTGCAATGCGACATCAGCTTATTTAGCGCAAAACCCAAAGTAGCATACTTGAAGCAAATTGAGATCAGCCATCTCAGCTGCCTTCACCATGGCTCGTCTTTCCGCCTGATTGAAGAATGCCGGCACTGTAATGACAACATCTCTCACTGGCTGCTCGGCAAAATCTTCGGTCGTCTTGCGCGCATATGATAACAACATCGCAATCAGCGACTCCACACTGTATTTCTCACCATCACTGTAATGCTTCACAATCAATTAAGATTTTCTCTTCGATTCCATTTCTAAGCAATTAACCGTTGCTTCACAGTCAAAAACAGCTAAGAACTAAAAAACTTTGAATGAAGAGATGCTCTAAACAAAGGAAAATATAAACCGTGTTGAATACCGCCCAGTCTGGTGCTTAAATCTAATCACGACAACGGAACAAATGGGAAAATTGTCTAAATCACAAGCATTTCACTATCATTGGCAAACATGTTTAAATGAACTTGACCATAGAAATCCAACATTTTTGGTTACTTTTGTGTAGCATCTGCTCGTTGCAAAGTTATTAAATTGTCAGCACGAATTTGGGCAAAAAATCTGCTTTGGAAAGTGACTCTAAAGAGGATAATTCGATAAAAACGAGTTTAGGACATACAGCACAAAGAGGTCACTGTGTGATCAATACACTTGAGAAAACGTGCAAAACATCTAACTTAAATGAAAATGCAGCCACTTAACGTCTCCCTTCCTTCCCCTCTCCCTCCCCAATTTGTTTTCTATATCTGAATGTAAAATCAACAAAATCCAACGAACTCTGATAGCAAACGAACGAGAATGCTGTTTAGAGACATTAAACGATTCAGTTTTCATCTAAGAAAAGCGTCAACGCTAATATACAAACAGACTGAACCGTCCGCACGAGTACAATAGCACATCTATCTTCCAAAAAGTCTAATAAACTAATAAGGAACGTTAAACTGTTATACGCCTAAAAAACAAAAGAGGGGGGTGGGGGAGAGGGGCGCTCCCGCAGAGACAAAATCCCGTCTTTGAGAGCGAAAAAAAAAGAAAGTGAGAAAACTATGAGCACGCTATATATATATATATATATATGTACAATGCATTAACTTACATATCGAAGTGCACCGTTTGTCTTTCATCATCGGTCGTTATATTCAAAAACGGGAATCTCTTGGTGTAAAGCGATACGATTGGGTTATCGATCTTTTTCCCAAGGAGATCTAATAAGTAACCGATTGAGTGTCTCGGATACTTTACGGACTGAAAATTTCATTATTCCATCTCATTGAAGCAAAATTGATTTCTCATAAAAATTTCATAAAATGTTCAACTATCAGCACAACGGGAACAACAAAACTTTTATGCTGCGTACAATTCGATCTGAACTCAAATCGTATAGAGGAGAAGCTTTCGGCCGATTTCTTTCGTGCTTAGAAAAATGTTCAACGCAAAACGCAATAAGACAATTTTCTACAAAAAGGAGAGAAATATAATTTGAATAAATATCAAAGAGAATTTTTGAGAAGGCAGATATCGATGGTGCGCGCAATAAGCTGAAAAACGTTTCCGAAAGAAATCATCTCAACGAAGACTTACAGCAGCAAGTGCCGCATCGCCAAAAAATCGTTCGCCGTCTCTAATTGCAATCAAATTCGGCGTTTTCCTCCTTGACTCCTTATTGAGTACTATCTCCATAGGAACTCCAGGCTTCACTAACGCCATCTTCATATATTGTGACCCGAAATCAACGGACATTGCAGCCAACGTGGCATCTGTAATGAACTTTAATTACCATTTAATGCGAACAATTGATGAAAAGCTTATAAATAAATGAATAAAACTAGCCACGCTTTGGAGAACCTTTCCACCAAAAAAACATATAAATGATCCAGTTTTTGTTAATACAGGGCAATTTTTGCTAATAATAAGGTGATGACATGATGATTCTCCATGCAACTGTCTAAGGTGATCCGAAACTTGTGGGAATACATCAACACTGGACGAAGTATCATTCCAAAAGTTCTATAACACTTCAACAGAGTCCGCTTAAAGTTGACTTCGTAAATTTCAACTACTGATTACAACCGTGGAAAGCGGAACCTGTGCTCGACAAATAGGTGAGAAAGAAAGGCAGTAACGTCAAGGCCATATGGCCGAGTCGCGTCTTCATCTCCAAGTAGTACCCTAGTTGAATAAGCCTGCAATGAGCAATACCACTCTGCACGTAACTTCGGTAGCCAGTTACACTGCTCAACTGCAGAACGTCAGCTAGAGGACCTCATTGCTCGAAATACATGGAAATAATGCGAAACCCATTTTCAAGAAAAAACGAATATCTACAAAAATAAGGCCAACTAAAAAATTCGGCAGGTATTTGTATCAATATTCAAAGGCAGTGAAATGGCTGTTCGGCGTTTACCTAAAATGTAATATTGTTGTCAAAACGCATGTCAAAACACGAGAAAAGAAAAGACGCCTGGGAAGCAGAAAGCATGATCGATGCTTCTGGATGGTGCTAGCCTAACTTGATGAACACGGGACAATACAGGCGGATTACACTCGAGAAATCATGGGCTCCATTTGGAACAGAAAAATCTAGCTAGGTAAGTTCGAAGAAGAGAATCAAGACAACAGGCGAGGCCACGTCTAACAACTTCATTTCCTTTGCCCAGTTTCCTTGTCCGCACTTCTCTACAGGAAGTCAAGTCGCAGCTAAAACCCAACCTCAGATTCATCCCACCTGCACACCACACCTCCACACGAAAACCCACTACTTCAAGACGCGAAGCTCACAAGACCACGTCGGTCACACATCAGCCCTCCCTCTGTCGACAACAACCCTTCACAAACCCGACGTCATCTTTTGAATTTGGCACTCTTGTAAATACTCTAACAAAACAGCAACTTAAATGATCGCAACAGCATCATTGGCAAATTGCCTTTGTAGAGTGCATCGAGTTAACGTTGGTCTGTTGCAAACAACGAAAGAGTTACCCCATATTGATTGCGAAGGTGCATAGGCCGGAATGTCTTCCAGAAAGCTTGGGATATTCGCTTAGTTGCTGTTGTGCAGTGAAGAATGCTAGACGACGTCAGCAGGAAAACCACGGCAGAAATGTTTTCGCTATGGAGCTCTTCAATTCAAACTTAGCAGTAATTCACACTGCGGTGGACAACTGTGCTCACTAGATTGATGAAGGATCGACGGGAGGAGTTTAAGAGGAGGAATGTGGATTCCAGGTGTGTGCTGGGAGGAATGTGGATTGCAGGTGTGTGCTGCATATGGTTGTTCTCGAGTGCAGTGGTTGAACCTGCTTCTTCCTCAATGCAATGATTATAATAATTTTCAAGGATGCTTACAATTATGCGATATTTGATGAGGTTTTCTCGTGAGATTGAAGATGCCAAAAAATATTCTCTGAAATGTGTTTACAATTTGAGGGGTGACTATATGTAACGACAGCTTTTCTCCTCTAAATAATACAATTGACTCGTCGAATCCAACTTATAAACCGCTTTACCTCTAATTTAAATACAAGCAATGGTGCACAAATGTTGCGCCTCGACGTGGCGCATAGCTTTTTTACATTTGATTATTACACCACTGCCCAGCATAATAAAAAATCTTCCTCAATGTGTCACTGCTCGCACTGTCGAAATATAATCGTTGCACATTTACACTTCCTCTTAAGGTTAGATGGTTGTAGTGTACGCCTCCTAAACCGACTTTCCACTCGACACCTGAGAGAGAATCGAAGAGTAGTGGGAGTGAGGAAGAAGAGTTTCTCGTTCTATGTTCGGCCGAAGAATTTCCCAACTTGAGTAGATTTTCAGTGAAAACTATCCGTTCTACCTGGAAAGTATCAAAATTTCACCTTCGAAACTTCGATTTATTATTGAGAAGAAAAATTGACGTTAAATGTTGATCAAAAAATTAATGATAGAATTCAATCTACTTTCCCTTCATTTTCCTACAAACATCTACATTGGCTACTGCATTCTTAGGAGAGTTTCAGGAGGGGAACTATTGAAATGAATCGACGACTGCTGAACTCTACGAAATATTTTATTCAGCCGATCGAAAAATAAATAAGAACCCACACGGATCATATGCCTACGATATCCGAACCGCGATCATATGAACTGTAATTTTTGCTTCGTTTACTAATAATGGGAGTTTAATTTAATAAAATTTCATATTTTCTCACATGCGGAATGTAAAAAATTGAGAAAAGATTCTATCACTCATTGACAAGAATATAGGAAAATCTCTATAGTCGATTGAAGTGTCACTCGTGGAAGAAGAAAAAGTGTCACAATTGCGGTGCTCATCTTTATTGCTTTTTTTTGCATCATGTAGACGTATACACTGGTTGAATCTGTCGACAGTAAAGTGGGTGACGATCGATAGACATTACGGATAGCAAAAAAAAAAGGAAACAGTGAGAGACATATTTTCGGATATATAAAGCGACCATAATGTCAGCAGCCATTTATCAAATTCGACTCAATTTGCGTAAAATAAAATCCACAAACGATAATTTTCCGACCAGAAGATTAAATAATGCCTTATAGTTTTGGCTAATCACATTATCGAGAGGTCGGTTTGTGTTCTCACCGATGCATTGAGAGGTAATAAAATTACAACGCCAGCTGAGTGAAATGCAGATGCATAAACGTACGAGATGGCAATGGATGAGAAGTAGCAGTTGCGAAGAAACAGGGACAGGTTTCGCATGAGAGAAGAATTCATCGAAAATGGGAGGTGGAAGTCGGCCGTTAAGGTGTAGAACGACGACGATTCGATTCCATTGCCGCTGCACCAAGAGGTGTCTTCGTAGTCGTTCGGACCGAGTCGACATGCGCGCTGTGCGTACGTTATCGTTGTTCCTCTTGGCGTCGTTGACAGCTGTAAATTGCGAGCTGTCCCTCAACAACCAAAAGCTTGAATGGATTGTTGGTAAATGGAGATCGGAATTCTCTGGAAAGGTTGGTGCCTTGCCCTTTTGCACGTCAATGACCATAACCCACCTACAGACCATGTTGTCGCTGTTTAAAAGTTTGCTTCTTGAGTAGAAGCGTGGTGAGTTCAGCGAAAGTAATTAAATAACGATTATATGAAAGGAGTCGAAAGATATGTTTATGTTTACGCCCTCATAGTTATATTCTATGTCATATTTTTTATTTGCAAATAGAACGTTGAGGTTTTGGCCAATTATTTAACAGCCAAGTGAATTTTCAAACGGGTAATGCTGCCACTTCACAATATTTCCGGCATAAGAGAGTTCTGAATCCGACTTTGCCATAACGGATGATTTAATCTGCGCTCGATCAGATTTCCTGGTCGATTAGAAATAATGATTCCTGATCGATTGGAAATTCCACTTGCTATAATCTGCTCGATGAGGTTTCCTGATCTTTACGGCTTTATTTTCTGCTCAGAAATAATACTCTCAATGGGTACCATAATCCTATTTTTACTTCATTATTTTTTATTCGTTATTTATTGCTAAAATGCGATATTTTTTTTGCCTTATCAGTCACCTGCATAAATCTTTATACCACTGAATTCTCCGTTTGATATTCTTATTTATAATGTCGCAACATAGAATATTTCCAATGTTGATTTATTCTCGTGACGAAATTCGTTTTTTATTTTGCTAATTTCTCCTCTTATTTTCTTTCCATCGAGTCCACTATGATATTGCTAATCACTCTTTGGCACGCCTGTGATTCCAAATGAAACTCCATGATTTATTGAATTTTCCGTGATTTTAAGGAAGCAGACTTAGTTGGGTGGAAAATACTGAGGAAGTTCTCGGAAGATGGAGGCGAATGATAGATTCGAAACAAAGATATAGCTATTCTAATAGTGCAGTGCAACCCTCAGGAAAGTGCCGCAGTACATTGGACACTCAGAAATCGTCTTTCACACAGTACTGCAGCCACAGTACGTTCTTTAACAATAGTATCACAAACAAATAAAGTTTAACGTCGTCGAGGGACTTTGCAATGCACTCATGAATTGCGCTCGTGAATAAAGCTCATAAAATCGTTGAAGCTATGCGGTAAGCATTATGTTTAGGTATTTTGGCCAACCGTTCCAACAATGACTTTCGGAGAAGAGTTACATATATCGGAAGCTCCTATCGCAAAATCATCAAATATTCAGTTCTTGAATTTCAGGTATGAGAAACTCTTTTATTATTTCCTAAATACGCTTATTATTCTCCTTAAATTGATTCACTAAATTATATTCTTATAGAAATGATTTGTTTGTTATTGCAAAGTACAATCCAAATTTGAGAGTCTTTCTCATATTCAATGCCACTTAAAAATTTCAATTCTGCTCTTGTAATTGCCTATGCAATTAGGCATTCATGGCTGTACTGTTGCAGCGCTTGAGATTAGTATTGCATTCTCGGCAATCATTACTATCACTCATTGCTAGTGTTTGGTTGCTTCCGCCATCGATCACCTGTACGACGCGTTTTGCGTCTGAATAAGTTATCTCGTAGCGATCAATCTTTTCTAATTTTTGATGATAAGGAAATTAAAAATTTTCTCCGCAGCCTTGCTCAGTACCCACAAAGTCAGATCATTCATGATAGGATTGCTTCTCGCCACCACAAAACTGGGAAACTTCTGTTTTGTGAGGAAATGGACCCAATGTTATCTTGGTTACTGTCTCGAGTGCTCCTGTGGGCTGCCAACGCTTCGATTTCATTCAGCATGCAGCATGTAAAACTTTCATAAATCGCTTAAAATTGATATAAATTACAAGTGAATATCATTCAGCATATGAGAAATATTCATCGAAATTCACTTTTCGGTGTCAATTTTCTCTGGAAATTATATTGAATGATGGGCGCTTTGTTACAGATATTCAAGCGGGTCGATTATTTAACGTTAATAACTAAACCTTTAGCTTTAATGCTTCAAAAAGAGATCATTGTTAAGCTAAAAAGTTTACCCAGATTGAGGAGGCGCAAAAGGCATGCAATAGTTTCTCGAATAGACCAACTTTGCGTTCTTCCATTTCTCTGAAATTTCCAAAAGGATTTTTTCGACTACGAGAACGTGATCGTGTCGTCGATCGAGCAATTATGACCTTTCATTTGGCGAATAAATCGCTCGGATTTTGTTCAAAGTGAATGCAAAACTTGAAGAAGGAAAAAAATTCTGGAAAATTGGATTTTAAGCATTCACACCATTAAATCCTTCAATCACTTAGCGATATTATTTGTTCGATTTAATAAAGAGCGTTAAAATTGTAATTTTCAAATCCACTCGATGCACGCATTAAATGATTCACAGAAATAACAACGCATATCATTTCCACAAAAAGTTAGGTGCGACTATATTCCTCGCTATTATTCTCAGATATACTCTTGTTGAGCGCCTATAAAAGTAACTGATGAGACAAGCAGTCATGAGGTCTTGTCACATAAGCACGAATTTGTTTAGTCTAGTTTCTTGGGTAGGAAATTTCCGGAAGGTGATTAAGGCGGATGACAGTCGCATTGACTGCTGAATTTTCGAACAACACTGCGGTCTCATTTGTGTGCGGAGTGATCCGTTTTAGTGGACGTTGTCTAGTTTTGCTGCAGATATCAGCTGAGAGCAGAACCGGCCGATGTGTGCCACGTCTGTGTGCGAACTGCAATTCCCTTTCGTGAAAGAAGAGGAAAGCTTTGCACTTCGTAACAGAGTTCACTTCATTTTTTACATCAACGAAACGACGGGAGAGAAAATCTGTGCAAATATTTTACAACTATAAAATACTTTGAAAAATTCCACTCCATTAGACATCGTCAGACGACATTTTTAGAGCTGAAATTCTCCTAAAATGATTATTGCTTATGTAATAAAGCTAAGAACTACTTATATAATTACAATGAAAGTAAATAATAGGAAAAAAATGCAGTCGTATGGGAAATTTTTCCAGAAAAGGCTATTTTAGACGAAGGGGTTCCTTCGAATGAGTGGGATTTCTTGTCATAGATTTTTGAATGGCATGTAAATTTCATAGTTGTCGGATGAAAAAAGAAAAATCGCGAAGATTGGATCCCTTTGAATATCATCTAGTATGCACCTCCTGGATGCATAAAAGTTCTCGACTGAAACGCCTCCACACACAACTTTCTAGCCACTTAGCGAATATGCATTTTCCACATCGGAACTGGGTTATTATCCGCTAAATCTTCCGTGATGAGAGAAGACGTCAGCTCATTCAGTCGACACCTAGAGTATCCCACTTCTTGCGATTTATGAATTTCGGCTCTTTTCAGCTTGTTGGGAGGAATGCTTACGTTAAGGAAGAGATCGTATTCAAACAGGACTTTTATTTAAGCGATTTATCAACTAGAAACGGTTTCTGCTTAACATAGCAATATTCTCAGAAGTGGAGCAAATATGATATTCTCCGAAGAACAATGTTTGGAAATTTAGTGCTCGAGCATGGTCACATACCACTAAGGATCATTTTCACGACGAGTGGGGCTTCCTTACAGTCGATCCTACTGGTAATGCTACTCTAATGACTGCTGGAAATAATGGTTTGTTGAATTTCCATTCCACTAATTTCGGTATTTAATCTCTTAAGGATTATTTCCTAAATTCAAATTCTGAAAGCTTTATTCTATGCATATTTTTCACCTTAAAATGACTCTTTTTAGAATGGAGAATGATGAAAAATTATCGATTTTATGAAACAAAGGGAAATTTGAGATTGACGTCGATCTCTAATTTACTCGAAAATCAACAATTAAGCAGCTGATGACCGTTATTATTACCACACTGAAACAGAATATTTTCGATGCACATCAGAAAAAAAGGCGAATAATAACACAACAAAATAAACCATTAATATCGACGATATGAGTATATTAGAAAAAAAAGCGGTGAAACGTCGCAAATTTATTGTCTGAAACACTTTCGAATCTTCGACGCCACAACACTAAGAATTAAATCTTAAAAGAGAGAGTCTCTTATGGAAGAACTTCTCAGCATTTAAAAGTAATCTTCGCTCAACACTTCGAAATTTCCGGCTTATTTTCGCAGCAAGTTTCTTCTTTGATTTTTCCGTTCAGTGAATGTTGAAAATAAGAGCAGAAAAAAAGTCCGCTTAATTTTTATGCACTTCTTAGGATTCACCACATATGAAGTGGGCCAAACATCACTCAACAAAATGGTATTAACCTTGAAGGATATCGGTCGGATTTCTTTCTCGAGGGATCTACCTGTTGAAGATGTTAGTTTAAACGATCATTTTATTGGAGCTTCTCACTTCTGCATCGTCATATTTGTGTCACATTTTCTTTCAGTTGCCATTTACTCATTAGAAAGCAACCAGCTACCGTTTTTACTGGTAAAAGCTTTTAGGCTGTGTTCGGAATAGAACGTCTTTCTGGAAAAGCTGTATACGAGAAAACAACGTTAGTGAAATTGAGATTCGTACAGAAATCTTCGGGTGAACTTTTCAAATAAAGTGGACTTCGACAATGGAAAGAGTCGGTGAGGCGCAAATACTATAATGAACGGAGTTTAAGTCTGAATCCTATTTACTAAAGGTTAACATTCGATGAGACGCTACGTTTCAGCTACGAAGGACATTCATCAAACACGACGATCATTACCTCGAACAAATCATCGAGATGCGAACCGCAACGCATCCGATTCAAGGCTACCTCGAGCATACACGTGTTATTTATACAAAACAAAAATAGTGCCCTCTTGGGTGTCTCTCGAAGAGTTCCATCGTAACAAACTCGTCATGAGTTGGTCTTTCTAATGAGTACTGAATGCCTTATAATATGAGCAGGGACGCTTTGAGTGTCATCAACATATCGCTGACATAAATATTCGAATAAACTCCTCACTGTAATGTGCATAACCATTTTCGCTCCTCTCCCTTTAAGCTCCAGTACGAAGAAATAACCTCTTATCACAATATTCTTTTTTCATTAACCTCGGAAAAAGATAACTTATTCGAAGCGTTTATGTGCTGTAGCAAATTTTTAAGAGTAAACATAATCTTCATTTCTTCTACTCACCTCCTCAATAAACCTTAGCATCTGGGAAAGCATGAAAAATTTATGATCCAAAAAATCCTCAGGGAATTCTACTTCCCAAAAGGCTACACGATAAACAACGTAACTTATCAGCAATGTCTCGAATTTGCTGAAATAATTCTGATAAGTCGATAAACAAAAATTGGGCGATCCAAATGTTCACATTAAAAAATGCCTCAACATTAAGTGTGCTTAGTGCTCATTTAAAAGATCTTTCACACTTTCTTGTTGAATTTGATGTGTTTGATCGTCGTATATTTAGAAGGAACTCATATATCGTTGTCTGATTAAAAAAATGGCAACGACGGATGACGGAAAACGACGACATTGAAAATTTCAATGACGCATTCAATTGGGGAAAATTTGAGGAGTCATACGCTGAAGGCTGAAAGGCGATGTGCTTTTGCACATTAATGCGCTATCCTAATCGGATGTGCAAAAACAACCACATCATAGAAACCCTCCAACAAAGAAATGCTTTCAAATCACTCTTGCAAGCTTATACCAACGTTTAGAAACAAAGTGGAGAATCTCCAAAACGAAATTGCATGAAATGGAAGCAAATACCTCTCCCCACCAACCAACGTTATTCTAGCGGAGGCGAACGCTGCGCTCATTCTATAAGTGAATATATTTCAGAGCTTACACAGAGAAAGGTGCCAACTATTTACTCACCTGACATGTCCACCCTAAAATCTTTTTACAATAAAGAGGGAGGAGAGAGCGAATAAAAAGGGCCAATCACTACTCGAAAACATTTGGAGAGACATTCTTCACTGGAGTAAATTGGATCCTCGATACAGATTTCAACGAGGAATTCCAGAAATATTTTAAAGTCATTCTGTACTCTCTCTATACTTCAAAATACGAGAAATTTGAAGCTCGTTTGGCGTTAATCATCTTCTCTAGGAAAAAAATCACTGCGCTCTGCCCGATTCATTCCGCGTACTCCGATGCTGCGACTTTTTTCATTGCTTAGCTTCTTTGACCGCCGGCAATACACAAAAATGTGACACGAAGCATTAATCTGCATGACGTGCAAGTCGGTGACCATCTTTCACGGAACGAATCACTTGAGGGATTTTCATAAACGAAGTGGAGGAAAACAGGACAACGTTACCAACGATTCACTTGAGGAGAAATTCTCCACAGTGCACTTACTATGTTACCATCAACATTCATGGCAATGCGGTGAACGACCATCACATACGCATATTATCTTAAACGTTGAAATAGCGTCCAACCATCAGACAGTAGTCACCTTGATAAGTGCCTATGCCGCTTGAAAGAGATTAACATCTCTTCATCAGTACTTTCTATTGGTCACTTGTGTTGTAAACATATATTTTCTTCGTCAAACTCTTCGGAAATGTTACTCTTCCAGTAAAATCAACGCCGAATTCACCCATATTAGCTTCATTTACGGTAATTCTGTTCAAGCTCACGTGGTGCACCCATTCCAGCCATAAAGAGTGTCCCACACTCGTTGCTTATCCCACCTTTTTGTTCTCTTTTTTAAGGTAAAATGAAATAAAGGGCGAATTCTCCGAAAAATATAATAGTCTTTTATTCGATCAATAAATTCAAATCAAATTAGAGTTTAAGAAGAAAAATAACCCAATTAAAAATAAAGAATAAAAGTAAAACATTTATAAAAGAATATACATATATATGGCACATGATATAACTCACAACGGGTTTCTTTTTCTTGCTGCAATCAACTCATCAGACCCGGAAAGGAAGCATCGCCACTAATGACAAAATGAAGCAATTCGACGATAAGGCATTGTGCTGAATTCCCACTACACATGAACATACGCACATATATCACAGGAGAATCTATGGTTTATCACAAAATGAGCACCTCATCGAAATGCCATATGACAGATAAGTTTAGCAAATTATATCCAATTCAAGTATCCAGAAAGTTTGCTAATATCGCATATTGGAAGCAATTTCTGGATTTCAGCTCCTTGAAGTCATGTTACATGACTTAAAGGAGCTGAAATCCTGGAATTCACGTTTGTAACTTTCCTTAATCTTAACCTTTAATAAACATAAAAATATTCACATATCAAATGTTACGATACAATCCAATCTTTCTTTTTTCTCTACAAAATTTCCAAAAAAACTGTTCCACAACAAAAAAAACTGGCAATTTTATGAGGAAAAATACAAACCGATATAAAAATAAGACGCTCTTCTTAAGAGTATTCAATAGAAGAACAATTTCAATGGCATAGACTAGACGAGCTTTATCTTTAATCGCATCTAATATATTCATCTCGTTCGTTATTACTTCATGCAACAATATCACAGTTCACTTAAGCGGAATGCAATTAATTAAATCGATGCATTCTATGAAGAACAATTTGTCATAATTGCAACATTATCGTCCATATATTTCCACTAATATCAACTAATTCGACAGTATACTTTATTAGCAAAATAAAGAAAATGGGCGATAACGAGCTAACTTCATCAAAACTAGTCATCGCAAGCAAAAATGGATTACGGCGAAAATATTATATATACTATAAATTTCAAATCATCCTCCTAACCTTTTCTTCGCGAGCATTTTTCTTCAATAAATTAAATAAATATCCTTCAACAAAAACGAATTCATCACAACGCATTTTATCTATGTGCAAATATGCCCGAGGCAGTCACACCACTAGAGCAAACCCGATTAGCCCGATAAAAGTTGTGCGATTAAGAAACTATAAAAGCCGACTCGATCATAAATATCGCTACTGCAACATCATCGACGAATCATATTATGAAGCATTCGATTCTATAAGTTAATCACAAATACTCATTTATTATATGCGATCATAGAGAGATATAAGCGCAGAGATGCAATAGAAAGCATCGAATGCAAAACAATCCACCCCGCCCATATCGCTTGTCATGGAATTCGAATCTCCCACAGAAAATATCAAACAAAGGCAATAATGCAAAAAAAAAAAACTTTCACGATCCACAAACGAACGTCGCTTCGTTGGATTTTTTTTTTGCTCTGAAAACCTCAAAAACGCTCTCATTCGTCAGTGGATGTATTTCGAAAGATACAGAGATGTTCTGGAGCGTATCTTCCTCTTCCCTTTCTTTTCTAAGAAGAAATCGTGCGTAGGGGCCTAAGATCATCAGGCATAACAAAACGATAAAATACCGAGGTTTCACTTCATCTTATATCTCTTCTAAATCTTCATATTTCCTAATAATTGACCAACTTTTAAAAGCTAACTTATATGGCGCATTAGAACGGTAAAAAGCTATGACGCGGAAACGTGGAAACAACTCAGGAGTCAACAATTATGAGCATCTCCTTTTGCGTCATAAAGTTGGGAAGTCAAATCCTGATGCCACGATCAATACCTACTTGTCGCGAAAGTCTGAAAATGATCCATACAAAACGAACTGGACGGTGTTCGAAAGAGCCACATAACGTCCTCGGTCACGTAAGGAAATCAGAAAATGGGTGGGTGCCTTCATCCGAGAACAAACAAAACTTGCAGTTTTTACTCCGCACGCCGCATAACATTCAGTATTGGCTGTTAAGATGTAACCTCCCCCATTCTTCGAATTCTCAAATGCGGTGAATTTTACCAAGGGTCAAACGACGTGAACCCACTCCTCCTCAAGGAAGTACCCGGAAATAGAAGAAAATGAGTGAAAATGCCTCCTAACAAAACTGGGGCAAATACGACGTATCACCGTTTTTCCATGCGTTGTCCTCGAGTGTTATCACTGCTCGACAATTGGGACAAGTATTTTCGTTATCAAGCCAGGTTCCAATGCACTGCTCGCAAAACACATGTCCACACGGAAGCTGCAATCAAATTTTCCTTGAATTTTGCTGCTCTTCTTTGACTAAGCTTTCATCACATTTACGCACATATAATATCACTCTCTAAGATCACGCAAATACAACTATGCCAAGCTTTTTAAACGTAACGACCGCCAAGATGCACAGTACGAGACAGCCTTCCTACTAATAGATGTAACAAAGATCAATCCTCCTGCCCATGATATGTTGAGGTAAATTAACAATAAACGAGTAGACGACTATTTTATTGCTACCGTAAAACAACATGAGGAAATACAAAAGGAGTAACGAGAAAAAGCATCAAAAATAGAAAGGATTCTCTAGCACTTGTCGTGTTTCTCTGAAAGCCTCAGCAAGTCAACAGCAATAACTTGGAAAACTTGCTAGAGGTAAAAAGATCGAAAAATGAGTGAGTACCTTCAGTGGACCAGTGACTTCCGAAAAGCAAATTGTGCACTGGGGATAAGTGGCTAATTCAGCAAGAGACGGTACACTACCAATTGACGTAAGTCGACAAATGTAACGTGTACTGTGTAACCAACGAGTAAGTGGCATCCGAAAAATTAGAACCTGCAACAATACCTACTTTAACATAAGTACTTGATACGGACCAATGGGATGGGAGGGGAGAGGAGTGGAGGAAAAAACTGGCTATCTTGCAACTTCAACTGAACGTGCCTTTGATCGTTCACCATAACAGTGACCGCATTCACTTGAGATCACGAAATGGATGTAGTGGAAAATGAACTGAACTAACCCTATAACCAACCACTGACGACAAAAAAAGTCCTCCAAACAGAGAGGTTTTGATGCCAATCGAAAGCATGTCATTAAAACTTTTCCTTCTAAAATCAGTAGGTACGATCGGGAAGCTGAGATTTTTTAATCTATACCAGAAATGTCCCTAATTAATTAATATTCACCAGTGAATTTCCATCTAATAAAAATTTCGCAGAAAAGAGAACTTTCGTTGCGTATCCGATGAAAACTGCTCGAAAAATAGTCCTCCATACTTTTTTGTTGGACGATCTACTAGATCGGTGACAATGTACTGGATCGGTGAACTCTTACAAATATGACCTATCCCACTATTCATTTTTGAATGAGATGTGCAAAACAACTTCTACAATTTCAGAATAAAAGCAATATATAATTTTGCATTAGCGTTTTGTTGCAACTGCATCAATAACGAAACTGGAAAACACATTTTCTCAGTCCTTAAAAGCACATTGCAATGTTTCGCAAATTGGCATAATAACTTTCAAAGTTCGCGTCAAATTGAAACTAAAAACGAACAAACAAAGAGTGCACTTTTCCCCAATGTTCTCCCTATTTATTTTCCACTTTCTTACCGACTCAAAAACATTCATATTTTAAGCCTTTTTTTAAATTGCGTAATAAATTTTATGCAATATAAACTGTAAATATATCACAAAAAAGTGATCACGACGGAATACACTGCTATAAAACAAATCTCTCACAGTTAAAGTAAAACTACTTACTTTGTAGATGATATATAAAACAACGAGTACCACGTCGAAATAATAAACAACCAAATTCGGCGACTGCTTATCATTCAAATAAAGATACCAACGTTGAATCGGCAACAGATATCGATAAAGTTGACTCGTATATTCCATCCATTGGTAAATTCGACGAAGGCGACGTTTATTCGATAGTATCGCAGGTGGGATACATGCTAACTGCAAACCAACTTTTGCAACCTCAACCTAGCAATATTTTCGATTGTTCAATGCAGGAAATACGACAATAAAACGTGCATAAACAAAGATATTCACTAGCAAGAGGTATCTAAAAACATAATTGAATTTGAAGCATTACCAAAGTCTGTCCACTTCACTGAAAGCTTAAAGAAGGAAGCGGCCGATGAAGGTTTCATTGAAATGAAACCCTCATAGAGGACGATTAATTCATAATTGCACACGTTTAGCTCAAACGACTAGTGTTTAAGTGACTGTCTGTGTGGAAGCAGGCAAAGAAGGAACGCGACGGCACTCTATAACGGCACCTACTGACACCCCATTATGACGTCCCTCTTCGTGACAGTAAACTTATTGAGGAGAATATGTAAATTCAGTGAAGTAAAATATTGCAATGTTCTATTTGACGAAAACAAAGCACATCGTTCTATTATTACTCAAGTTTATACAAACAAATCGACTGAAAAAATAAATTAACTAACTTACGAACACTTTCAATTGAACGGTCACCAATCTGAGAGAAAAATCTGTGATAAGCACGCCATGTAGAGTCGAAAAGAATGTTGGCACTATTGGAGTCGGCAAAATGAATATCATTGGTAAGAAGACATCATCCGATCCTGCAAATAATAACCTCGGCTTTCGAGCAGAAGTCCTGCTAGATCAATTTGACCCAGTCCATACATTCGAACAATTAGTGGATAATAGAGATTTTGTCAAGAATATGGAATAAATGTGATATTTTTCTGTGTTGATGCAGTATGTGACGCTGTTTGTATGCGCCAGAAAATATAATCAACACAAAGATTAACCAAAAAACACCTGTAGATTCATGGAACAACTCAACTACGAAAATTACGGGCAGCCTGCAACCGTTGGCATTCTTATTCGAGTAATTATTCAACACTTCAAGCTTAATGATAAACACCATTCCTGCAGAAAAGAAAAACGCGTCGATATCAAATAGAAAACGTTTGAAAGTTGAAAATCCGATATTTGAACCCATTATATTCTATTTTCAATACTTGTCAGAAGAGCACTACTTCCTAGTTATTTCTTCTAAACATATCATACGATGACCCCCAATTCTGCTGGTAAATAGACACTGCAAAATCCTTTTCTTTTTTTTTTGCACGAAATGAATAAGCCTGTAAAATGGAGAGAATGGCAAAAGAGAAAACATGTCTGGATTAGAGAAATTCCGATCGACCGATTTCGGCCTCTTCTCTAAATCTCTCAACGATACTTCGGTTCCTCTCAGCGATCTTTGTCCCGACTTAAGCAGTGCATAATAATTTTAAAAAACGCAAATAAAAGAGTTCATGTGCAAAAATATGTTGACAAATTCTCTACAAGAAACATTTCTCGGAAAGCTAAGCGGTTTAAGAAAACTATAAATTCAATAAGCGACCCCCCATGTAAAAGTGTATTCATCAGTAAGTTTGAAAAGGATCTCTAGCAAAGCTTACCATAGATGAAACATTGAGTTGCCATGAAAAGTTGCACGAAGAAAGTTGCCTGTGCAAGATGGAGATACTTTCGTCCTCTGAAAAGTGATAAAAAATCTCGAAAGAACCTCAGGTTGAAAACATAATTCATACTTATCACATTTAGCGACGTTATTCAAATTTATTTCATACTTAAATCGTCCTGCTCAATAAAAAATGGAAAACTGGGAAGAAGATAAGATTCAATAATTGCGCCTGCCGACTATTAGGCGTATTTTCGTGTTTCCTCTCAAAATACTTTTAATGACATTCTCGTGCAGTTGAACTTGTTACTATTTATTGCAACCGCAATCGCTTAGCCATAGAAACTGTCATTTTAACCTCAAAAAACTTTCTGAACAACGCTGGGAAATTCAAATATTTCTATTGGCGATTGTCGGGAAAACAGCAAACGGTCAGCGATCGCAGTTTCTGACAATCAACGACCATATATACATGTCTCTACCACTTGCGATCATTAATTTAAGAATCCTCACAGAAGACAAAAAAAACTGCTGAATAAATCTTGACCCTTCGATACTTTGAAAATAATATTACTAATCAAATCACGCATTAATTATGTGCAAAAAACGCCAATTGCGCTTTTTTGAACAGCAAATAGCAATATAAACTAGCGAAAATGTATTCAAAGGAAACGAGTTTCTCAAACATCAGAATACTTCAATGATTACGATGATTTCATTGAAAAATTCGAAAATATGAGCTGCTATCGAGAGAAGAACTATGAAAAAATATCTCAGAAAAACTAGTTTCATTGCGAACAAGAGCATATAGATATTATTAGCACAAATGAATGAACTATTCTGTATGTTATTCTCCTTCTCGGACGTTGCGGCTCTTCGAAAAATAAGCAACGTTACATACAAATTACAGCATTAATCCGAATTATTCAATAAATAAATGGAAAATAAAGTTAAGAAAGTGCCACGTAAGCATGAATAAAACAGTGGAAAGCAAAGTTTCCATTAAAAAAAGCAACTGAATCCCCACCAAATTCTTCTTCAAAATCAATGAGCCATATAAAACTTTTAGACACGAGTGATATAATTGCTGAGTGAAATTCGAAAAACTTCATAGGTGAAATATTCAGCGAAAAACGAACACCACAATTATTGTTACGAAGCATCTACTGTTGTCTTAAGCGGAAACGCTTGAAAAATTCACCTGGAGCAAGCCATGAAAGCAAGATTAGCCATATTAAAGCAACCGGATGCCATAAAAATAGTGAATAGCGCCACAAAGTTAGCAATAAGCACCTTGCAAAAGACCAGCAGAGCGAGAGGGACCACATTCATCAGGATCACCGCCGCTACCTGTTTAAGAAAGAACATTATTAGGAACCGATCTCGCCAAAAACGCCGACAGGCTTCGTCATCCAAAAGAAGTCAGCGGAAACGACTAACTCTACAAGATTTCTGCTCTATAAGATTTCCAGGTGAAATGGACGCCCTTCTGATTGAATATCCTAGCGCGTTTTGAATAAGAGGAAAGGTAGACATGTCTTGGGATCTCACAATCTTTCGCCAAATATATGGAAGACGTTCTATTATGACAACGATAAACTGGATGGGTTTGATCCTCTTCCACTATCTTCCATCCCTCGTTTCCTCTGACAACAAATGTCTGCTAATTCAAATAGTGAATCTCATAAAATTGGCAACTTATAAATACGATATAGTTACTTCATAAGGAAGTAAAAACAGAGACCACTCTGGCACTATAGGGAGCATTCAACGTCTCTCCTATGAGATTACTACCATCACTTCGTGCTTTGCACAATTATAATGTATATGATATGGAAACTGCACAGGATGGCGTCAATGGCAGACGAAGTGAGATAACGTCTCCATCCTCTTCACTCTACTTGATTCACTTTAAAGCCTATAAGCCACCTAAGTGCAAGAGGTTTTTCAAAAGCCACAACGTTTCACTTTGTATGTTTAAAAACCACTGCAATGAAAAATCAAATGACACCAGTAACAAAGAAGCAATTTGAAAAAAAAAAAAACGATAAACAATGAAATACCTCCTGGATTTCACTCTCGTGTATCAATAATCCCAAACGATTTAGAAGGCTGTGAAAAAACGCAGACGAACCACGATCCGGTGTTAAATGCTCCTCTGAATTCGCGTTGTGCAAAGAACCATCATCTTCTGAAAAACTACGAAGGTCTTCTGAAGGACAACTACAGAATCCGATCACTAAAATGGGAACTGTAATACTTACGAAGAACTCCAAACCTCGAACAGGTCCAGCGCAGGTCTCAAGAAGACCAACAGTAATATATACTGATCAGTGATGGCATAAAATACATACATGAGGTACATGTATATACTTAAAATACACTCATTTTGAGCGAAGTCAATTAAACAGGAGTACTAACTGATATTGCTATAAACAGAAAAAGTGACTGTTGAATTCAAGGAAACTTCATACTTCCTTGAAAATGCGATTAAAAACAATGACTTTCTCTCAGTTTAACAATGGTAATTGTTAATTTTTTCGCTTCCAAAAAAGGCAATATTCAGAAGGATTCTCTCTTTCAAACTTTAAAGATTTCCTAATTACAGGGGGTGTTGTATTCGACGAAATACCACAAAGCACAATTTACGCTTTATGAGGATAATTATGAGTCAATTTTATATGGTCAAGTTCACACTTGATGAGAGGATAAGAAACAGGGTACAATGAAGCGAAATATTATAAGTTTTATGCAGCACTCAAAATGCCAGAAATGAACCCGATAAATGAATATCGTTCGTATTTCTTATGAATCGATCGATCGACGAAACGATTTCTTCGATGTCACGAATGAAATTGCCGCCGTCACTTTCCCTCCTCCAAGCTATTAGTATCTATTCGTTCTCTCATTTCGAAACAATCATATCATCATTTTGTATAAGAACCACTAACGCTGCTGAGAATTGCATAAAAAATGAGAGTGAATATTATCAATGCTCATTACATGAGCACCTATATTAATCAATAGCGAACTCTGTTCGAACGAATCTCTTAACCCTTTCATACCTAACGAATGAATAAACCATATGTGGATATAAATTTTAACGTAGTCAGAACGTCCGCTGACGAGAAGGAGATAAGAAAAAGAACGAAGTGAAAGAGAAGCGGAGATGTGAGAAGAAAGCGGACGGGAAGGAATTTCGACAAATTCAGCGTCTCAACATAGGTCGGTGATAACGGCAATAAATGTGTTTAGTGCTCAATATTAGATTTCGGAGTTGTGCTAGCGAAGCGGCTATCCTACTGGTAACAGAGGATGAAAAATGAAAACTAACTCTCAAAAATTTTTGAACTGAACATAATGTTTACTTCCAAATGAACGGCAATCCCTGCACTTCCATTCCCTCCCCCCTCCCTATCTCCAACCGCTGCGTTCTATATCGCATAATAATAGTGGTGATAACAGTTGTGGATATAATATTGGCATTAACAATAACAATAACAGTAATAAGTGAAATGAACTGACGAGTAGAATTGGTGCTTGAAGAGGAACCAATAGAGGCAGGGCGATGTCTCGTCGTGGTGGTACCTAACATCGACCGCGTTAACGAATCACCCTCACTTTCAATCTCGATCGCTACCATCTGCTCGCTGCCACTATTCGTGACCCTTCGACCTGAAAATGAAAAGTACCGCTGATTTTCCTCTTATGAAAAGCAACTATTCACATCAGAGATCTAAAATTCATAAAGAACTACAAGAATTGGTATGCATTAGCGTTTGGAGTTCACCACGATTCCCCTCCTCCCGTTCGCGTTCCCGCATGAGGACGTCCACCAATTTTGGAATATGATTTTTGTCGCGACAGACTCCGCATTCAACGTAATTTTTTGGAACTGAGGCTTCCCCTCGAGGAGGCACAGGATCCCGCATGTTTCCTCATCTTTGTGAACGATGACAGAAAAGCAGCTTACGCGTTAGCAAGCTGAAAAAAGTTCTCTGTAGAATCACTTTGTGAGACAAGACGTTCGAACGGTTGTTGGTAGATAAATGTTGCAGGGAAATGTGGTACATGGCTATTAGTAGCAAAAAATTTCTTGCAGAAGAGGATATCGGAATATGTAGGGCATATTCAGAAAGAATGAATGGAAACGGAACGACTGCGGCTAGGCGAGCTCAACACCGATGTTTTCTAAAGAAATTCGCCCATATTCGGCAAATGATCTTTTATAAAATGACAAATAAAAACAATGAAGTTGAAGAAGAAACAGACTGCGCCAGAATTGCTCTCCTTCTTCAACGGAATCATCTCAACGAGAAATCACACTGCGGAATGACAACTCGCCGATGTGATCGTCACATACAAAGTTGGTAGCGAGGTAAAGAATACATCAAATTACAGGCTTAAATCGCCAATACCCTTCAAGTGGCAATTCATTTAAACTATGTTAATGCATAACTTTATACTGCAGTGCAGCCTTGAATGCCACATTTCCAGCATGCTTTTACAATAATTTTCCAACGCAGACTTATGCAATTTGAATGAAGTCATTAGAGCAAACGAATTTCGTACATGGAAAAGATTATTTAACCCGACATCGGAAAAATCGGCAACATCCTCAAAAGCTGATATTTCAGCTAGTAGGAAAGATGTTTCGAAGAAATGAAAAAAAAAAAGATTATTAGAGAGTCATCTAACGAGTCGAAAAGTTGAAATCTATATAAACTTCGCAGTACTTAAAGTGGAATGGAGCGCTTTCGGAGCCCACAAGATGCCAACTTGAATTTTAAACCGCTCCACTAGTATACGTTGTTGTTTATAAAATTTCAAAAAGCTAACTGTGGCAAGAAAATCGGAAACTATACTTACTAAGAGAGTAAATTAGGCAATAAAGTACTTCAGAAAACTGAATCTTTTAAGAGTCGTATCGCATTATACTTTCATTGTGAAATGCCACAGTGCTTCATACGTCGATCGCGTCGTTAATTAATTAGTGCCTAAGGGAGTTAAGTCAATCAACGGCTACGTCGAAATAAACGCTCCTTTAACCGCAGAAAACTTCGATAAGTGAAAATCGCCGACGCAATATACGACAACACTCGACCAAACTACAGCAATATGCATTCTTCAATGTGGAAACTATTTCCAATAATAACTCAAAGCAAGAATACAACGAAAGCAAATCTGTGGTCAGAACAAACCAGATGAATGTGCCGACAGCGCCGATGTTGGGCGTTGTCCCTCTCGAATCGCATTCAATCCCTCATCTCTCGCAATCGACTGCAATACAGCACTTAATGATGATGGATAGATAAGTTGTTAAAGTAAGATTTCATTGCAATATCAAATCAACACCCCCTTCAACGATGTTTAATGATAACGACTTTTCGCAGTGATCTTTACAAATCAGCACATATATCCAATGGTTAATGTTGAATATTGCTTTAGGCAATCTTAAATGATCATTGCAAGTTGAATGGAAAAGTTCGTAATGAATTCTATACAGCAATTGATAATGATCAATTGGCTAAATCTTATCGAATAATAACTGATAAATCTCTTATAGAAATAAATAAATAATATGTGTTAACAATGGAATTTTGCACTTATGGAATCAAATTTATCGATCGAACAGCCAACAGAAAACAATCCTAACGAATTTCCACTCAACTCATTATGAGCATTTCTTAGCACTTATTGAGTGAAAACAGCTTGACTACTTCCGAAGTAAGCAACAACAGCCGATATTTCCCCAATATATGAATTCTTTAGCGAATAATACCTGGGCAGTATTTAAGAAATTCTGGTGGAAATTGCTCAGAAACCATCCTGAAGAAGTCGAAGGAGATTGACCGTCGCTAATCATCTATAAATTTCGAAATTATATGAATATGAAATTCACAAATTACAAGCCTCAATATTCAACGAATAGACAATATTTTCAATAAACGATAGAGTATCTAAGAATAAATTACTCGCCATAATAATCATCACTCATCAATCGACGGATATTGTGCAGTTGTGAACACAACTAGGCTATCATTTAGTCTGAGTACCGATCAAAGTTGTGCATATTTCATGCCGCGATCGCCGCATAACGCCAACACATATCAAATATATCTGCAGATGTCAACTGAGGGTGTACATTTGGTTCGCTGACATTACGAGTGTTCAAAAATGATCGTCACATTGGGCATCTATCCCATAGGATATATTGTTGTCCACGCATTGTTGCCAATTTTGTATGTATTCTTCCATCATCAACGTCAAAATTCTACGCTTTTCATTCTTCTTTTTCGCTCGATTATTTCTCTTTCCCATCAAATTACCCTCAACGATTTGGACGGCCTAATGAAATGGTTCGGAATTCTTAGTGCTAGTCATTTCTTTCACCGCTTTAAACAACTCCATTAAAGTAATCGGTTGTGCCCTTGTTCTCATCACTCACTTTTGATAGGCCTAATGGTCCTATGCGACAATATTCAACCACCAAACTAGTTGATTTGTAAAAGAAGTTAGCAATTTTCAGTGGCAATTATGAATTTAATTATGCACTCACACGAACGTTAAGAGTGCACATAGTGCTGTTTCCTATCCCTACGAGACATGATCGTGGATTCCGTGGCTCAACTGCAGTCCACAGAATCGTTCGTACATCGGAGATCTACTCGTTGCGTTGACAAACCTCGGTGATCATTCTACATTCAACATTCAATTTCAACATCTCAATCATAAACCATCGATTGAAGCACTGAGAATGCATCAGTGATCGAGAGGAAGCCAACATATAACTTAAAATTTAAATCAGATTGAAAATAGTTCTCAATTTATCAAAAGATTGGTGTAGCTGGAAAGCGTGAAAGGGGAGCAATAGACCATTACAGACGATCCACAAAACTGCAACCCCCTGAGCACAGACCTATATGCCAGCGAGCTTAGAATGTCGCCAAGTCTATGATGGCAGCGCGTTTCTTCACCTAAACGACCGTTCCGAGGAGGTAAACGACGACTCTGGAGTAAGGCTCGTCGATAATTCCATCTTTACACTTCACTGAAGTGTTCCGAGTAGCAAAACCCATTATAATATCATGCGAGAGGAAAGGTGATCAATGAACGTTCAAAGAAGAAATGCATCTTCGAAGCAGACAGAGTCGGAATTTGTCGTCCGACACTATCTTGTAGCTAGCGATCACTGTCCCGAACGAAGGGTCAGTTATTAAGGTGAACGTAACATCAATATACTGAAAAGCGCGTGATCTTTCACCGTGTTCTCATATCTCGTTCGGATGATGTAATGAGCCCACAGCTGCAAGGCTCGTAGGCTTTTAATGTTGTTTGTGATAATGATACGCTTGAAACGTTCACTGGCTGATACTTAACGCAACAGTGAGCCAAAACTTTATTTGAACACACGCTTTCCAGCGTTACACTTCTCCATCACCTGGAAACAACAGAATTTTACGCATCAGGCTATTATATGACTTCTTCAACGTGTTGAAAGCAGGGTACCTCGAGCTGCCGCCCTATAGGACAGTTCTACCTCGCGACACGTTGACAGGGAGGAATATATCGGATCTTGATAATTAGTGACGCTGACAAGTTAAACGCCCCCTGAGGAAATAATTGCACATATCACTGAAATAAACGTGGGAAATCGTTGCGCCATCTCATATATTAAACTTGAAAGTATGGCATTTGCAAGCGTCGAAAATAACGATACCCAATGGGATGCGAACGGAACTGATAGACAAATGAGCACTTCTCAGTGAAAGTGAAATTTAGCTCACCGCTGAAGTAACGACTAAAACATCAATAACCTACTATGAATCACCTGTCCATTGCGGAACATCGGAAAAACACCTGAAGCACTCCTGACCTTCGTTACACCTCTCCGAGAACTGCTCTCTGCTTGACTCTTCAAGCCGTGAGCGGAAAATGTCACCCACTCTGCCTCTATGCCTTTTCATTTTGCGTCATTGCGCTTTTCGCAGTACAAGATCACCTGTCGGCGAAACGCGTGATAATGTTGCTTGCGAGACGCGCGCTAAGGGGGGGGGGGGAGGGTTTCTTAGGATGCTAGCACCTGAGCATTATATCTCCTCCTGGATCAGCTTCCGATCTCCGCCTAGTACCGTTTACTTTAAACGATGCTGTACCTCGTTTTCCCAATGCTTCAAGAAACTCATCTCACACTGGCATCGAATTTTGCACCCAAACATTTCGGTAGTGTAATTTCAAATAACACTTCTCACTATAGGGGTCGATTTCGGATATGAAAGAATACGGGAAAATGCCTATTCGCACTGCTTTTGCTGGAAATGATCGAACATTAGCAGTGATTAAAGAATACTGCAGATGGAGAATGCCGTGATCGACCGACCGATGTTCTATCTCACCCTCATCTTTCATAGGAACCAGTTGAGAATTTTCCTCGAAGAACGGACGGCGCTTTACGACACTGATCCCTACCGCACCAATCATATGCGATTAATTGAGTTATTTGGAAGGAGAGACGGTTAACTCTCATACGTGACGATTATCGTATTTTAATTCTCCGCTATATAAAGAGATGAACGAAAGGCACTTCAATGGTTTCTCCGCGACATTCACTCAGGACAGCCGGATAACTTAGTGCCGGAAAAAAACCGATTTTTTTAGGATTCATAATAATAACCTGCCGTTACCATCACTTCTAGAGAATTTTATTAGCGCACTGAATTGATATAAAGCGAAAAACTTCAAAGTTGAGGTCGAAAATAGAAAGAATAAGTGAGTCTTAGATGGCGCTTTTGTCAGTAATCCTGTAAGTAGATGGTTACGACGTTTTATGATGCCATTTTAACTACAATAATGCTGAATGGAAATTTGTGAAGTTGAGAGTAAAACCGGCTATTAATATGTGGCGAATATCGCTCGTTAAAGCTTCCCTACGAAATCAGTGGTTGCATATTCGGATCACCTCATCGGAGTTCCGACATCTCACGTGTTACTCTCTGCAAAGGAAATAGATTCCGATGCGGGAAGCGAATATTTTATTTTAATTACCATCATAGAAGGCGCTTCTGAAAAGATATTCAAATTGTTTTTGTTTGTAATTAGGCACTACTTAAATTCGCACAATTCAAACCCGTATAAGTCTCAATTTTATTCTCATGAGAGATCGGAAAATTTCTCTCTCGGATGTGAAGCGATTAGTGAATGGCAAATTTTCTCTTCATAAACGAGATGTAATGCACTTATCATTTAGATGAGTTTTAGATTTAGCCCTTTTTTCAGGAAACATTTGAATAGTGACTATGGAATTGCTGGTTTGTTTGCAAAGACGCTCATGACAAACGCCATCATTGAGGAACTGCCGTTGGCTGTTATAAATATCGCTTGCTTTAGGACTTGGCCTATTGATTAGGTTGGTTGTTTACTGCACGCCGGCTCTTGACTATATCAGTGCTGAAAGACGTACCGCCTTTTGTCTACGAACATCTGCTAAAGTTTATGTGCTGCGTGGCCAACTTGCTCGATCACTTTCACGCACCAAGAACTGCCTCCCACTCCCTCCGCCGTAACTAGGCTATCTAGTTGCTAGCGTCTCCTCCCCTCCCCTTCTCCCTCTTCTTTCGTCCTCTACTCCAGAGAGGAAATCAGTTCGCAGTGAATTCCTCGGTCTCTAGGAAGTGAGGCGCAACGACGTGATGCGAAAAGTATACGAATTAACCGAAGACTTCATAAATCGTCTGAAGAGACAATTTTTAGGTGTTTATGGTCAGAACCGCTCTTTTTTGAAACTTATCTCACTCATGTATAGCAAAAAAACAACAATTTCACGCCTAACAACATATTGAGCCAAGCGTGGAACTGGCGCTCTGGCTACTTCATTTAATTTGAAGGGAAATATGATAAAAGTGGACCGCGGTGATCATAATGCTTCAGTGGATGAGCAGGAAACGACGCTCTCTCCGTTGTGTCAGTGCAGTCTGTTGTCCAACGGGACTGGGAGTGGAGCGACATATATCCCTTCCATCTGGAGTCGGAGTGAGTAGAAGTCACTTCTGCATACTACCGATATCGGAGATATAAGTTCCCGCAATTTTTGATTTCATGAATGATGCAAATTGAAAGAAGGATGCACGTTGCCTTTAAGCTATGACTCAGACGTCCTTCCGTTGAGCTTCCAATCTCCGGTCCCTCAGTTCTTGTAAAGGTTTTTTGCAATGCCAGTTGAAGCAGCAACTTTCAGTGCGTTTTTCTTGTATCACCGCATGTATCAGGCTGAATGCATCCCTTGCGGTTTTTTCGCCTCTTTGTGTACAGAAATCATTCGGAGGGCAAAATGCACAAGAGGAACTGCATAATGTACACAAGTGGAATGCCATGTATTATGCAGATGAATGGTGATAAAAGAGAGATACTGAGGAAGCATAATTCGTTAATTTAGTCCTCTGCTGGAAAATGGTGAACTGTGTTGACGATGTCTGGACCTGGTGCAGCTAAGGAACCCCCCGTTTCTCTCCTCCTCCTCCTTTCCCGAGATAAATCTGGCCCTCAGCTTGTGAAAACGACTTTTTTCGTTTGGGCGTCCGAAGCATTCATGTAAGAAGGTAACTCTCAAGCTGATGTTTTCTAGGTGAGGGACGTGTTTCCATTAAAGATCACACCAACAGCACTTTCGAGAAAGTCGCAAAAATTTGGCTCTTCAACAGTGCTCTATTCAACATCTGTATTCGAGCACACATTCAATAACTTTCTTCACAATAAAAAAAAAAAACATGCAATATAAAATATGCGAGAATAAAAAAGCACAAATCTGAGTGAATATGCGGTCGATGATTCAATGATTCACTCGCGATCATTCAATATCTCGAATGGGCAGTGGCACAGCGATTGTATTTTGCAGCTTACAACTAAACGTGGCTATCTATGACCCTCGGATGAAATGTTCCATAGGTGAGCGCAATTGAAAGCGAGAAGAGGTCGACGGCTTTATCGATAGAATGGGGTTTTACAAACAAAAGCACCGGTACGTCTCTCCGAGTGTTCGTGTAGCAACGACCGTCGAATTGATAATTGCTCTCATCTTCTTTCTATCTTTCCTTTCTAAATTGTTTCCCATTGATGTTCTTGTCGATTTATTCGAACGTTTTGTTTGTTTCTCGCATTCATTTTCTGCAAACAAACGTTATATTTTCTCGTTGAATTCACTGATCACCACATAATATTGAATCATATCAGAAGATATTCATCGTTCTCAAGGTTAAAGATATTGAGGAGAGACTCTCATCGTTGAAATCATATAGCTATTGAAAACCGCTGTGTTTGCGATGTCTTATGCATTGCGAAAGAATGCGCCGATAATAGGACGAAAAAGTACTGCCAGCATGTAATATTTGATACACAAAGTTGTCAAAGCAATTTCCTCATGACAAGGGCTCCAATTCAGGCCATACACACCTTGACACCTGGAGACTACTCATACGACCTTCCACAATCGGCTATGTCCTTTTGTTTAAATAACATTTTCAACAGATACATAATGGAACAAACGCCTTCTCTGTTGAGTGTTCGAGTGCGACATTTGATATTTTAGCTTCGTTTACATAGCAATTTATTTTGCACTGAAATCAATTACAGCGAAGACTTTAAACGCTGCCAATTGCACTCTCCGATTTGTGCGACGAACTGCCGCAAAACGTATACGGTGCGGTACCATCCCACTGTGGATTAATATATGGAGGTATGGTTACCACATCTGAAGTGTGAGATTAAAAAAAAATGCTGAAAACATGAATAAATACCTCACTCATTTCATACTTCAAGAAATATTCGTAGCGTCCTAAATATCGAATCATGAGGTCATGCTCAGAGTTTCTTCACCTTCAACCTCGAGTTTCATCCACCTCTCTGCTTCACAACTGTCAAAAGTTCGTCTCATCTATCGTTTGGGAGCGTATTCATGTTTCTGGATCACGGTGAACATCAGTTAACGCGAAAAATATATTCCTTGAAGAGTGGCAATTTAGGATCATCTCTCCCGAAGTGATTAGTGTAGAAAAAGTCCCATTTTTTTCATCATTTCACCTAAGAGCGATCACCAATTAAGCTTATGGAGTACTTCATCACTCTATTTTGACTTCTCCTCTTTCCATTCCCTTTCCTTATTTCGTATTATTGTAATATCTCGTTCCTCATAGGAGCTTTGTTTACGGCTAAAATTTCAATAACGGTTCAACGACATTTACTGCAGTAGAATATCTTCCTAACTTGATGGTGTGGTTTCTTTGGCTGGCCACTTCAAATAGTTCCCGGATTTCCAAGTCTTCCCGATTCTTCCACTTACCCACTGCCAGAAGAAACAGCAACAACTAATACACCCACCACTTTGTTGGCACAAAACACCAGGTAATCTCGGGATCCACTGCGACAGTTGCGTTGAACGGGTGAGTTGCGTTCGTGTAGTACAGGTGCCGTCTCCTCTGCGTCTCTAGGTGCCTTTTCCTGCTCTCTCACCCCCACTTGTATCGATCTGCGTCAATAAATATGAAGAACCATTATATTATTTATTCTTATAGGAGACATTAATGCTCTCGACGTGGCTATCACAAAATGCTGAATAAAGCCGATTCAGTGGCAAAGGAGAATTAAGCTATCAGTGGTCACCTCTTTCTATGCCTCCGCCTATCTCAGTGGCACGGGTGAGACTTCTTCCAAACTGAGATCGCGCACTCACAACAATCTCTAAAGGGTCCCGCTGACCGTCTTAGAAGCAAGTGTCCGGGTCAGTTGCCGTCGTTCGAGTGTTGCAATGTGTTGATCTTTTGTCCACTCAGCGTGGTGAGGGTGTCCGCTGAATGGGACGAATTCCACTGTTATTGTATGCCGATCTTGTGACTCTGTTCAACATTTTTCAGGAAGATGTGGATTCGCATAGAAAATAGGTCCAGAATGTTTGAGACAAAGGTCCGTGAGAGGAGGCACTCTTAAGCTCTGTAAATGAACTGATTGTGGCAAAGATGAGGGGAACTTGAAAACTTAGATGAAAAGTGTATAAGAGGAATGGGATAATTCACATTTGTTGCGAGGTTGAGAGCGATCCATGGCCGTCTTTGTTGGAGTGAAGTATTGCTTCACTAATCTATGTTTGAGAGGGGAGTTTGTTCCATTGGCAAACGTCTATGCACAACTTATGCTCTTCTCACTTTAAGGCAATATTAGACTTGTCGATAGTGGGATGTGGGAGCCATATGTGCAACCATATGCCCTCAAAATGATGTGATCGTAAATTTTCTCTGATTTGCGACAAAGTGCTGCGATTCCGTTGGGGATCTGAAACAGAACTAGAACCAGATTTTGCTCGTTTCATTTAGAAGTCTATTTGAAGGCGTTGCCGGCACCAGGGGATAAAACAGCTAGTTAGCCTCTATTTGGCCACAGTTAAACTTGAATCCGCTCGTATGCGGGGTGTAGAACAATGCATACCGCCGATCCGTTATTATACTCATATTTCTTTATGCAGCGGTAGCGGAGTCGAAATTTTGCGGTTATTTTTCATCCTATTGACGAGGTATATATTAGCGATAACACTTTATAGAGATGTGCTGTGGAAATTGTCATATTGTTTCACGTGGAAAACGGCGCTTTCTGCGCGCGCAGACGTTCTTTTCCGCCACGTAAGCGTGTGCTGATGACAGTGCAACGCGATGCAACATCCTTTCATTAGGTCGTAGTTGTGCCTATTAGTTAATATTTTCCAGGTCATTTGTTATTACATAGATAAAAGTCGACACTGTTTATCTTTAATATGCACCTCTCCAATGAACAACGAATGCGTAAACGTTTCACATATCACTGTTGATGATAGTTGATGTTACAGAGTAATGCCAGTGGAAGAAGGGGCTGACCGCGCAGCACGCCTGGGTGCACTTTTAGCATCTCGAAACGCACTTATCCGCCATGAGGCTGCTGAAGCGATCGGCCATTTCCCACTTACTAACCCGGAGATACCCGTACTAATCAGGTCTATTTTTATCCAGTTCTCTCTCTCCTTTGGTTACCTTAACTTTTTCCACTCTCCATCTCTTCGTTCTAACTTGGCTCTAAACGTTAAAGAATTTGGGGTCGTTTCTTCATAAAAGACGTCAACCTGTTAGACTGATTGGAAAAAATCTTCAGAGCTGATATATATGTGATGATCCAGTTTGAATACGTAATGCTGTTAATGGGATCAGGTTGTTCAGGTAGTATGTTTAAATCTTTGTCATGGTCTATAAAGCGTATTGCAGTGCATTGCCTCTTTCAGCATTCTATGCTAACCTATGATAGAAGAAGGGAGTGGGCAAGAAAATGAAGAGAGGTATGAGCGAAATTTCGAATGTCTATATTTATCGGCAAATTTTTAAGTCGACACATTACTAAGTTAGCAGAAACAGCGACGATGTAGTATTCGATGATGAGATAACCGATGCGTATGTGATTTGCCGTTTGTACGTTTTATATCGAAAGTAGAATGGATTTCCGCTGTCGCTGGTGCCGCATTTTTCGTAATTGTTGAACTTATTCGCAGTTAGAAAAATTGGGTTATTGAGAGATAAATATCTCATCAGATTGCTTCTGCAGAGAGTTTCTCAAATAAACGTTGCCGATTTTAATCTGCGCTTAATTAAACGTTATTTAGTTTTTAGTTGACTGGTAAGAAGGAGAAGAGATCTCCAACTGCCTTTTTTGGCAACTCGAGCAGTATAAATTATAAGGTTTTCTTGCTGAAGTGAATGGCAAATTTAAGCCGAAAGCATTTTATAGGCTAAAGTAAACGAAGCAGCCCGAGAATATATCAGGATAAGACATTTTAAGTTAAGTAACACAAAGAAAATTCGTCGCATCGTCGATCTCGTTATGGAGGAAAAATTAATTCAGTGGGTCGGCGTTTTACGAAGTGCAAACGATTTAGTCCACAATTTTCAGACAGTATCTTCAAAATGGTATATGGGAGACTCGTACTGATGCAGCTGAAGCATTGAGGTTTACGTTGAGATCGACGCCAGTTATCGCACGAGAGGTGGTACCGTGTACCCATTGGCTTGAATCGCTTGATTTATGCGTACTTGTTCGCGACTATTATCCTTTATTAAGGTTATATCCTCTTCAATTTAGCTCCGCTTCAAAGTGCACAATAATTCCTCATTTCAGTAAATAAGCAATGAAGAAATAGCGGCAGCTGCTGCTTATTGCTAAGGAGGTCTTTTACCCAACTTATTTCGTGTTTAAAAATCTTTATCTTATAAGTCTTAATCAAGTCATTTGTGTATAATTTACTTATAGTAACTGCTTGAAATTTCTCATCTTATTTCATCTTTGCTGTGTAAGAAAAGCGGAATGTACAGCTTAGCCGACGCTTGAGTTAAAGGAGTACGGTGTTAAGTGAATTTCGTCGCCTCCAGAAGGCGCGCCCTAAGTTTATCTAGAACAATCTGTTCGCTTTCGCAGCTTGCAGTAAATTCTTTGATTTCTATATTCTAGATAACATGTCGATTTTAGTGCTTTAGTAGCACTTATCTATGTATGTAATCTTTTACTAAGATCACTGGATCCTCATCGGGTATGGCATACGCTGCACTTCTAATTTTTTGAGCCTCTGACGTATTGCAGCTGGAGTTGGTGAATTGAAAGTAGTGCATTCTTGTCCATTATATTCGACGCCATTGCTCATAGGGATTTTGGTCTTCCTCATTCTCAGTTATCCCAGCGAATTCCCTGTCCGCAATTCAAATTTCTATAAATTCATACCTCTTAGTAATGAAGAAGGGCTCGTCTTTGTTATATTAGCTGCATGTTTTTGCATTAGAAATTTTTTGTCGATGATTTGCAAACGGCAGTCTTTTTACATCATCCGCCGTAGATGATGCTGAAGTTGTATTGTTTCGATCTTAGGTCTTTTCATGGTCTCTTTCATATTGGTTCTCGGCGGAATTGGTTGGAATTTTGTCATAAAGTAACCAAGCTGTAAGATCTGTTCGTCGCTAAGCCGTGGCACGAATGCAATTGAATTTGATAAAGAATGCATGTACCTACCGGGGATTACGATGAATGACGTGACATAACATAATTTTTCCGTTTTTTCTTGCTTTCTTGCTTAGCTGCACCCATTTAAGTCATATTATCCCAAATTACGATAAACAGACTCTTTTAATAGTCGGCTATTACTATTGAAGGTTTGCTTTTATTCTGAGATGGTTTACTTTTGAAGCTGTGAAAGAGAACTTGTTACTCGTATGGGATCGTCTGCATTGGGAGAGCAGTGTAAATTTATGGACGAACAGCGCAGATTCATAGATGAGCAGCTAAGGTTGCAACCAAAAGCAGGTGTTTCTTCGGAACCGTTCGTCTGCGATGCTGACTTCATCAGTTATAGCGAACTCGAGAGCAGTAGCGAAAGAAAGGTGACTCTTTTGAATATTTTCGATGCATTCTCTTCGTCTTCTGATCAATCAAATATGTATGTCTACTGGTCAGCGTGTTATGACCCATAGGATTCTTCACCTATTTGAACATTCGCTAGTACAAAGGTCAAAATCTCGAAGCATTGATTCGGTTCTCTACTATTGCGGACAGAAAAGCACTGCAGAATAGATGCTCTTCAGGTTAGTTTTTGTTGTGAACATTAAATTTCACTGTGAGCAGATTCGATCGATGAGTAATGACTAGGACACTGATGCAAGTATAATGAATTTAGATGCTCATAGGAAATGAAATTGTTGCAGCAGACACGGTATGAAGTGTTTTAGACAATTTTCTCATTTCATCAAAGGAAGAGCTGCTGTTTTCTTTTTAATTAGTAATAAGTAAGAGTGAGGTAGTCCTTTCGGTTCTTTTCTACCTTCTTCGCCGAGTGCGAGTTTTACTTCATATCGAGAAATCGTGCAAGGAGTGAGACGTGTGCCCATGAACATGATTAAGCTCTTGGCAGTAACACTTCCGCATTGAACGTGGGTTATATCTGGCAACTTAATGACACATAGGTTATTTAGTTGAATCTGGAAACGAGCTTATTGAGTCTCGATGAGGACGAGGTTTGCGACGAGTTGGACTTGGCCTTGCATCGTCTATGTTCGCAGCTGCTGAGTGACCTCGCAGACTCGAAGTGGGAAGTTCGCCATGGTGCTGCGCTCGCGTTCGCTGCTATCATTTCCACTGTTCCTTTTCGGTAATTTCTCATTTTTTTATAATTTTTTTGAGATAAGTATCAAGCAATCGTAAATTCGACTTCGTTAAGTTATATGGGTGGTGGGTGATAAATTAGTGCGGAAGTATGAGAGTGGTACTTGCATCATTTGGCGCGTGAAAGTACCTATGATGAGGTGTGTCTAGAGAAAGAGATATCGCTCAAATGTTTGTCCTCTTGTCCTCAAATGCCTGCTCCTCTATGCGTGTTTGGTAGAGACCGTTATGTTCGATCTCATCTGTTCGCCGTTAATTGGCGGAAAAATTTCCACCTCCCCCCTCTCCCCTCCGCCTCCCTCTTTCCTTATTTACACTCTTGTGTAATTTGATATGTTTAAATGATGGCATAGTCGCATATTTCTTGTAAGGAAGGATGGGATAAGCGTGTTCTTCAGATAATACTTATCCGACAAGTTGGAGCAGTAACAAAAACCTTGCCACGAAACAGAAACATATATGGAGTTATATTGCAGGCTATCGGCCAAATTGATCGATCTCATAGCCACACGTTTGTTTCAAACGTTGGCACTCGACAACTTCATAGATTTCGCATCTGGGAGGTTCGTTGTCTATCTCTCTATAGTTGCTCTAGGAAGGTCAGTTATGACGAAAACGAATTTTTCAAGATTCATATGTCTGCAGTGGAATGTGTAGTTGGGCAGTGAAGCAGATGACTGGCAAGATGCAGTTCCTGATTGAAGTATGTATGGAAGTTGGCAAATACATGAGCATTGCTATATAAATCCTCTGTGATACAGTTCAAAGCGAAACATCAAAGCCTCGTGGGCAGATAGGTCATGAATTTTTTGAAGTGCTTATCAAAGTGCTTTGATTCAGTGGCCAGCATTTGATGTAAAATCTTCATTCACAGTCACCGCATTGTACAGCTGTCTGTTTGGGCTATGCGTGTTTGGTAGAGGCCTTCTCGAAACATAATTAGAGCACAGAACATTTCGGTATTTGAGAGTCGCTTTGGCTCACTGAACGTGTGAGCTTTTTTCGGTCGAGACCGGTCAGCGTCGAGAGTACTGCTTTTCATTCTTCCTTTCAGTTGCATGCAGGAATCGCAATCTGAAAAACATTTTACCTCAATTTGCATATCGTTATATTGATTTTTTTATTTTCAAGGTCGGCGGTGGGGCCGGTTAGAGAAGGTGTTGCTGAGTGCATTGCGAAGTTAATTGATGCTTATCCTACAAGCGCATTCGTGGAAATGATAGCGAAGCATGTGTTCGTACTGCAAAGCATGAACGATGCGACATGGACTGCGAATTCATTTGCACAGAACACTGAAGCATCGAAACATGTACGCCACGTTTTCAGAAGTTTTTCTTTTGCCCATTGTATTACTCTCTTCTTGCCTTGTCACATACTTCTCTCGTCTTTCCATGTGAATTTAATACAGTAAAGTATAAAATATCCTTAACGGCGATTCATCCTATTCGATAGCGTTTCAGGCGTTTGCATGTTCAGGTAACTATCGCATTATTAACTGCAATACACCGGCGTGTGAAAAAAAAAAGATAAAATGTTGATGTGACTTCATGGATATGTTTTAGCTAATAGTAAGACGTTTCGTGTATGATATGAATAGATGAACTAAAGAAGAAGAAATTTCAGTCCCTGGTTTAAAGTAAATGGAGGAGTATAGTCGATACTCGTTTTCGTTTAGCGGTTTGGTCACTTAATCGTTGACAATAGTGTTGTTAATAATGATGTGGTTGGGTTCAACTTTGAATAGCCTCTTCTTGTAGTTGTGGTTTCAACGGCAAGCAGCTCTGCTAGTTCTTAAATATCACTTCGCTGGTCCGAGCTATCATGTAAAATTTCAACAATTTTACGCTCTTATAACTCTTTCTTTCGAGGATAAGCATGATGAGGTAAGTTCACATTTTTATTTTCTACGGATTGTGATTTCTGTTCTGGCCACCGTTTTTTTCATTCTCAGTATGTTCCGGTGGAATTCATCAGTTATGATGACGCTGTCGTTTTCAGTTGAAATTTAAATGGTCTTCAGCATTTTTTCGCGAAACTTTGAGGATTTGGAGGATCTTTTCTTTATTTCTATCTATAATGATATCCGTTACAGGTCTCTTCAGCTGCATTATCTGCGATAACCGCATTGTTCTGCAAGGAAAATCTGAGAGAGGATGTCGCCGCACTGCTTTCGGGTATCGAGCTCGTGATCTACCGCTTTATCGAGACAGCGTGTAGTGCAACGAGGCAACAGCAGGTCCGAATTGCGATCACCATTAGATGTGCTCCTAATAAGCTTCAGTGCAATCATAGTTTGCTATCTCATTCAGTACTGTGATTATTCTGCTTAAAACTAAAGTATGTAAATCGCTGTAAACGTGCTTGAATAAGCATAGGTGAGATTGTTGCATTTATCAGTATTGTTGAGGGAATCTTCCCTTTGCTGGTCACCACTTTGCCCCCACCAGTTACCCAATCATATACAGTGTAATTTTGAGATTGTCCATCTTCTATTACTACTACCGTATTCCACCGTCGACAGAACTCTTATTTGTATGCAGACACTGCCATGTAAACTAAACCTCAAACTTGGATAGTTGAACATTTATCGTAATATAAACTGCGATAAATGCGCATAACAGTGCACGAAGATCTCAGCTCATCACAACAACAAAGGCGCACATAGATCATAACAGTGCACATCACAACACTATCACAGACAAGTTGTACAGCGACAGCGAGGAAGTAAACGCGCACACATAGATTAGCAAACATTGACGCCTAAAAAAATATTTTCGAGAAAGAAGCTAACACTCTTGCTTAAGGACAGCTTCACCATCAACGACTAAAACGATGTTGCTCTGGGCGGTCGTCATCGAGCAACAAAATCTAAGCTATTGATACATTATCAGTATGCAAAAGAGTCGCATTCCAAGGGTCGAAGTTATTACTGATGATAGCAGGACTCATGCGCCTTGCTTGTTGATGCATTTAATGCTGCGGCGAATTACCGCCATAATCTCTTTGCCTCCTAGTTGGATGTGCAACTTTAATATCTTTATGATTTTCATTGCTGATTGGTCGATCGCAGTCTCTTCGTTTCCTTTGCATTCGCGCACTTATAATAGCTACTGCACTTCACTCGTATCGGCAGCGTTCTTTATTGCAAGTGTGTTTAATCTTCGAAGCATGTGGCATTTATGGCTTAATGATAGATGTGTTTATTTAGCTGATGGATGTTGACACTGTGATTGTGGATCTTCTAACGCTGCTCCTGATGTGGATGCGATCATCGGAGACACGAACTCCGCCCTCCTCAGTGCTGATCAGTCTATCTCGTTTGCTGAATCCGATGCTTGTCACTCGCTGCCTTAAAATCGTCAACGTTTTTTCAGTGTGTTTTTCGAGGCAGCTATCCATCGAGGTGCGCTTTGCACGTTTTTCTTGCAACTGGATCAGGTGGAGGTGAGGAGTAATCACGTTCCATTATCCCCCATAGAAAGGCAAAAATAGAAATTACAGGTGGTTTTGCGAATTTCTATGCATCACGGATGGCATTCGACTAAAATATTTTGAAATATTCAGATGCAGGATTTCTGTAGCTTCGATGAGTTGTCGATTTGTTAAGTTTCCATTTCGTATCGGCTTTGCCTTGATATGCTCACCTCTCCTTGGAAACGGATTTAGCGTTCGAGTCGGTTAGTTCGAGTTAATTTGTGACAGACTCTGCCTTAATTATTAATTGTACTTTACTTAATAAGCCTACTTCTTCGAGGGTGTGAAACCTTAACCTTTGTTGTTCAACCTGCAGTAGGAAATACAGACGGAGAGGGGAAGGGAAAGGGGAGGCAAAAGCGAATGGTATTTCAGTCAACTAGAATTTTTTCTTATAGTTTTTTTTTTCAGTTCATCAAATATGAAAGGGACGCCAGAAAACCATTCCTTTAAGTTCGTATGCTTGAAATCTATCCTATCCACCGTCGAATTTCGTTCTCCTTCATTGCTCTGGTCCATGCTCCTCGTTTTCTTCATCCTTCCTCCCTTGTCCCTCCTTCATCTCATCTTCCATCCTACTGGTCTGTGTCGCATCTTTGCCTCCATATTTTTTTCACAAGCTTGGTGCCACTCATCGCGCAGTCTTTTTCGAGCTGATACAGCATTTTCTCCGTTAAGAGCATCATGGAGTAATTGTTATTTTATCAGGAGCCGAACGGATCGACATTTGAAGATTGCTGTATGCATGTGCTTTCCTCACTCTTCCGTGTAGTGCTGTTCGCGGCTCCTCAGGAAACAGATGATCTCATTGAAGCGTGCATTTCGTGTGCATATTGCGTGAGCGCGCAGATCTCACTGCTGAACCGTCTTCCCTGCGCTTTGGTCGAGACGTTTGGGCGATGGTCGGCTTGTTTGCTGCTTGATGCGAAATGTGCTCAAATTGGTCTGTTGCTTTTGCCTTTATATTTGATTGTCCTTTAGCCTTGTTCAAAATCGTATTTGGTGTCCCCGCCTTCAAGTGAGATGATCGGATAAGTAGACAAGAAAGTTTGCATGAATTAACCCGCGAACAGAAGAAGTTGTTTCGCGTTTTAGAGCAGGCCGAAAAAGTCGTCATCACTCAAGAGGAGAGGTCTTTACGTTGAGTGGAATGGGTCACGTTTATTCCTACTTGAGAATTAATTCATGTCCTATCTGTTTGCAAACATATCACCTGCATGTTTCTCTGTTGCAGATGTGCTTTTATCTGAAACTCGAAGAAAAAGGGGAAGACGGAAGGTGCACCACCATCGCAAATTGGCTGGCATACGTACACAGTACTAAAAGCTCGCTGATGTACTGATTCCCACAAGGAGGCCTAGGTTTATGCGTACTGACGTCACAACAACCTTATTGAAGATGATCCTTCTCATTTTACTGTGAAAGCGCTTCGCACCCACTCATTAAGTCCTTTGATGTTATAGTGCGCACACGATGAAAAGATCGAAAACTGAAGAATATGTATAGCGTTGAGTCTTAGTGGGGTTGACTCGACCGAATTCGATGTCGATCATCTTTAGTTATAGCCATATTGGCAGGCAACTGTGGTCTATTTGACTTTTGCCGTTCCGAATGATGTACAAGCACAATTCACTCATTTCTCTTTATTTCTAATGGAAATGGAAAGTGTAGTCTGACCGGGATCACTGATTTCGTAAGAGTAGTTCACGCTATAATCGCAGTATCGAGTGTATTTATGATCTTGTAACTACAGATGTGATGAAATATAATGTTGGCGAACAACCAAACAGCGATCGTTTGGAATTGATGTGTGGCGACGAAATCCGTGCACTTTCCGATATGGAACGTATAGATGCGCTTATTACTCGTAAAGTACATGTGGCACGATTTTTGGCACCGCTTCTGTCCGCGATACACAGCTTCCCTTCTGTTGTTGGTTTCTAGTGCATTTCCTAAATCCTTTCTTCATATTCTTTTTTCTTATTCTGACTTTTATTGATAAGGCGAGCATGCGGAGTGCGTCAGCTGAGCGCTGCTGAGCGGGAATTTGTAGTTGTCGATGCTTAGAGAGATGTTCGGGAAGGGCACGAAGGCTCCGAGATAGCTTACTTCTCCAACATTGGGAGAAAGAGACTCGAACATCTATGGTCGTAAGTCAGGCTTGCGAGCAGGAAAGGCATTACCTCTGTTTAGAGCATTCCGAAGCGTTCATCGGTATTCATTTAATCTAATACTTAATTTCTATGGGATAGGTGCATGTAATGTTCGATGAGTTACTTTCAAACGTTACCCTCTGATTTCGGATTGTTTAGATCGGTGACCAGTCGTTAAGCGATGCAACCGAACTTCTCATTACACCGATGCTGAGTTCACCAGCGATAATGCATCGACTTGGCGGCTCACTTCTCACGCATAGCTGGTTTTCTTATAACTGGTTTGTGAAGTTGCTTTCCTCAAATTGCTGCTCAATGATTTGTTTCTACGGAATTCTGTCGTTAGTTTTTTTAGTGCTTACCCTAGCTGAACGAATGAGGAGGTTTAATAGAAATAGTAGAAAAATTTCACTATGTACTTAGCATCATGGGGCTTGTAAAAGCAGTATTTAATAAAATGTGCGTTTGATTGCAGTTGGATGAAGTGTGAATAGCAAACTTTATAATCTTAAGAGTGCAGTTGTGGGTTTTATTTTCCATCTAGTGGAGTAAATGATGGCATTATTTAGGCAGCTTGTTCCGTTTGCTAATCATTTGGAATTTCATGTTGCTGATTTTCTTCTTTTTTGGCAAAGTTGGACTGTCTATGGAGGTGTTTTTTCAACTAATGTTGCGTTATGAAAGCTGCTCGCAAGTTCCCCATCCACCACGCATTTTTCCCGTTGAAATAACGTTGTGGAGAGCGACACAAGCACACATTGATTAATTAAATTATTTTTTCAAGATACATGAGCAATAAACGGGAGCGTGCAGTGCACATGCTTTGAATGCCTCCCTTCATGATGTTCGATTTATACAGCCGTGCAAAAAATTAATCTAAGAAAGGCATACAAGCGAAAATGACGAATGAGCAGTTGCTTAGGTGAAAGAATGTTTCTGAGAGTTGACAGTTGAAATTAAACAGTGAAAGACATAACGCAAGATTATATTGAGAGTAAGACAGTTTGAAAGAAGTGTATGCGTTAGTGAGGGTTTTTTCGCCCTCGGGCTACATAAATCGGCGCTCGTGCTGGTGGGAGAGAGGATGCGCACTCATGACAAATTTTTTCACCTAATCCTTCCAGTTTCATTTTCAAAGTTGCGATCTTTTGAATCGGAAAAGGAGAGGAACCTGCTCGTTTTACCTTTTCTCATAATTTGTTCTGCTGCAAAATGTGAGCGATAAATACGAGTTGAAAAATGCTACGAAGACTTGCCAAAAAACGGCATTTTTGTTTCGAAAGAAGAAATGAAGATTTGCAGTTCAGTCGTAGGCGATGTGTGATGTTTTTCGATGTTTTCCACGGTTTTGGGCTTTAATTAGACCATCAACGATGAAGTGGTTGTGTGTTTTAGTTACATAAATAATGTGGTAAATTCAGGGTGGTGAATAAGCAAGAGAGCAGTCCGCCGATTTTCTTGGTCGCCTTACTGCAAAGGCTGGTGCAGTCACCAGCACTTCCTTATGACGACGAGAAGTTCTTCTTCCACTATATGGATAGCGCATATAAAGAGTTTGTGGCATATTGCAGAAGAAAAGGAGCTCATGTGGATGAAATTGAAAACATTGAGAGCACCGGAGGTCCTGTGGATGTTTTTGCTAGGTAATGGATGAAATTTTTCTGTCCAGCTCATTTAGTGCCTCTTTTGAGCCTTCTCTTTCATCATCCCTCTCCTTCCTAGATTTCCGTAGTAGTTTCGAAGAAGGCGGTTGGTAGTACTTGATATCGTTCTCTTATCACTTTCTTACCGTCGTTAAGTTCATTTTCATCTCAGAAGCATGAGTCGAATTCATTAAAGCTGAAAAATTGATATTCACTGTGTAAATTCGTGAATTACTTGCAGAAAAGTATATGATATGTGCTATGCTCAAATCAAAAAGGAAGACGATCGGTTGGCGTTAACTTCACACTATGAGAATTTCAAGAACGTGGTCGCTACTGCCAAAGCAGTAATGACATTGAATGCTTTGTAAGATATCATTTCGTTTTTAAGCACATCTGAAGTTTTGCAGAGATATACGCATATTTTGTCATCATAATAGCTGCACATCGTTGTTAATTCAGAGTATTTTTCATTTTCGATCGCATTCTGGCGATCTCGTAATTTCAATACTTGACCATATGAAGTCACTTAATGAAGGTAGATTGGATAATATGAGGCCATATATTGGAGAGAAAATGTGATTACTTTGGTTTGTTTTAATGTTTCATTAGCGGTAGTAGTATGCATAGATTTTTGCGTTTTATTTCCGTACAGTTTTGAATTTCTAACTGCTCAAACAAGCAGAAGATGATAATTGAGAGGAATTTGTTCATAGAAAAGCAGTATCAAGCTGGTATTTGTCGCTTTTATATGGACGAATTTTTGTGAACTATTTTCTTTTGCCCCGTTTGAGTAGTCAGGAGCCCGTTCATATTTAGCGCATCCTTTCAGACGTATCCTTTTCAAATGGCTAGACTTTCTTCGATAAGCATATATATAAAATCTGTCGAATCCTTTAGTCATTCAGACGCGATATAGTCTAAGAGAGAAGGGCTGAGCAAATTTAGTGTTAACGAACGTTTTGCAGGCGAGTGAACGCTTTGCTAGTATCGGCATTGATAACCGCGTGTCCGCAGGTGATCACCGAATCGAGTACACTCAATCCGTTTGTGAAACCATTTATGGAATTGCTTCGTTGCGAGGAAAATTTGACCGTTACTCGTCATGCCCTTAATTCCTTGCCAGTTCTGTTCAGGATGACCTCTTGTATGTTTCTTCTTTTACTTGAGCTATTTCAGCTTACTCCTATTATAGTAAGCGAAGGCGGAACACATCCTATCCATCTTCACGCTTTTTGCAGGGGCACTTGTGACTAATTCTGTGTCAATGAAACTGCAGCACGGCCACTTTGAAAGTAGATCTAACAAATGCATCTGGTGATATGATGGAATTTCCATCGATTCATGTGCATCTGCTTGTTGCTTAACCATATCTTTTTTTGCAGTGAAGAAACCGTCGCCGCACGCAAAAATGCTGAAGCAAATTGTAACGAATCTGACTTCTTGTGAAAATTGTTTCCCGCAGGATTTCGAATTGTGAGTCAACGCTTTTTGTCATTCGTAGGTTTTCGGTAGTGAAGTTTACTTCTATTTCCATTATTGTAATTTCATTACTTTTGTAGCAGTTGCGACATGCAGAGAGCGAATGGGTTTAGCCTTTTGTGAAGATGTGGATGGGTGGTAGGACTCTAATTCTTCCAAATCCATTCGCGGTCATTCACTTCGCATCGGTATACGGAAAGTTATGAACGTGACGTGACATATAATGAGCACTGAGGGCAAAGATAGCGCCGCCGTTCGATGTGATTACCTCTGCATTCAGCGACAATGGAGGGTGATTGTAACATTTACAGCAGAAGTAAGTTCGCCTAGCAATCTATGAAATGATCAAAACTTCCGAATAGTTTAAAGAATTATTCGTTGAAAATGTAACGTTTTTTTTTTTTTGAGAGTTATAAAGCAAAAACGAAAACGTTGCGATTTCATCGAAACGAAATTAATCTATTCCTCATTTCGCGTTATCCCACTATATTTATTTATTGTTTGCCAAAATATGTGCAGCGTAAGAATTTTATTTTACACGTGACCGATGAAGAATTTCAAGGTTTTAGTTATAGGATAATTTGGTTCTCGTTTTGAATGAACTTTTTACTTTTTGACGCTATTTGCTTCAATTTAGATCCGGAGCAGTGATTCTGTCGCAAAAGCCGATGGGTACTCCGTCTATCCGCGCTTTGAATGCTGAATTTGCAGTGCGTGCGCTTACAGCACCATTCGCTTGTGTTGATCTCAGCTCTTTACTCGATTTCAGAAAATGCGATTCTCCAAAGGTAAAGTTTTGAGTAATTCCCTATTGTTGAAGTGTTGTGAGCGAGCGTTCACAGAAGTACCGTGTATCTGCACTTCGATTTAGTGTTTTTAATGATGTTCGCTATTTTTTGAGCACTTCACACCTGTCGCATTTAGCTCTTTCGTGTCACTGGTTATTCATTGAAAAACAGTCATCGCTTGCCGTGCTGTTTATACATCATTCATCATATTCCTGAATAATTTCGGTCGTCAACTTATCTCATAAGACCTAACGAACAATATGGGGAGCAGACATTCAGCTTTAATGAATCAGTTCTAATCGGATGCGGGAAAGAGTCATGGAAAACAAATTTTCAGTTGTTACGTTTGATTTTAATAATTTTGGAATAGTTTTTAAATAGATGAGATATATCAGTTTGATTTATATCCTTCTATTTTTGCCATATTTTGTCAATCTCATTTAAATGATATTTGAAATATTTGAAGGTTATGGCAATGTATATGGACGCGTTCCGAGTGTATGTAGACGAGATCCGAAAGCTCGAGTGCACTGTTCACTGCATTGTCAATGATGTACTGCCGAGTTTGAGAGAACACCTCACTTGTAAGCTTTTTAATTAATTCATTCGTGTCGAATATATTTCATTTTGATGCATCGATTCTGTTTTGTGTTCTTCTCTTCTTCACTCTCTCGGTTGCCTCTAAGAAGAAAAGGCGTACACGTTGCCCTTATACCGATAACTTTGTTTTGCAGCGCAAATAGTCGCTGTACGATTTTGCGCTGCTCGATGTGTGGCAACGATTGCGCGACTCGATGGTGCTCTCTTGGACGTGCTGCAGTGTGTTATTATACCGCTACAAAAGGATCTTCGGTCTGGAGTCGCTTCCGTGAACGCTCGCTGTGGACTTGTTGAAGTGCTGTTTTTCCTATCCGAATTGAATGTGGAGGTAAGGCTATGTGCTATTCGGCTTCTACAGCATATAATGGCGTGCAGAGCGTCAATCTAGTGCAACTGAAGGATCTGTTGCAGTGAGGGCTGTTATATGCCCTCTTCAGTTGACAACACCTTTCATCTGCAATCTTTAATGGACAATGACAGATGGCAGAGCATTTCGACCAGTCGATTACCTCCAAAATAAGCATATATGGTGGATATCTTTCATTTGCTTGTGACAGGCGTACTTGAAGTTTATCTAAGCTTCAGTTAAATCCTATTCCCAGTGGGGAAAAGTGCATGGAGTGAAGTTATGAAGTACCCCTCTTCCTGTCCATGAAATACAACCCCATTTCTCCGTAGTGGAGGTTTTATGGCCCAATAATTATGCCACCGCGACAGAAGTCAGTTAATGTGCTCTATTGCAGTTAATGGATTTTTTTGAGGAGTTATCTTAGAGCAGATTGTTGTTCAACTGAGGCATCGTGAAATAACAAAGGAATTGCAATGAGAGAAATAATGCTATCGTTATAACTGTGAAACCCCCGCGACGATGAGGGACGGGAAGAGTGAAAGAAACCTGAGGTCGAATCAGCCGATGTTTAAGATAAAGTTTTCGATTTTGTTTTCCAACTTTACGTGTTCATAACATTTACGGGAAATATTTATAGGTTCTTGGCGCTTTAAGAGTGGTTGCACCTCTTTCTTTGCGTCTTATGAGTGATAGTTGTGAAGCGGTGAGAGAGTCGGCGGCACTTGCATTTCGCAACTTTGTCCCACTGATGGCCCTTAAAGTGGTTGGTGTTTTTATGTTGTTTACTTCTTTATCATAATTTCAAAATTTGCCGTGTTTCAGGCAAGTTCTTTCTCCGCTGAGAGGAGTTTAGGTGGTATTAACTTAGCGCTTGACATTTTGCATGAGAATTTTATTCCTCTTTTCTCTTACCTTAGACTTCTCTCAGCGAAAATTTCCAGCACTAGTGCATCCAGAATCAAAAGAGGGCATTACTCGCTTTCGTCATAATAAACCATATACAGGTAGAAGGTTATTGAGGGAAGATTTGAATTTTTGTATGACAGGGGGAACTTATTCATCAGTACTTAAGTCTCATAAACAGCTGTTTCTTCCAGCAGATAAAAGTCGGTAGTTGCATTCCATTGTTAAAAAGTAGATGAGTGTCTTTCAAAAACCTCTAAAAATTCGATTTTTCAGTTCTAGTCCAAGAATTAGAAGGGGTTCAATCTAAGACTATCTTGCAGTTCTAAGTACAGTGTGCTAGAGGGCGCAGACAAGGTATATAAGTATATGTTGGAAAGCGTTCTATAGCGATACATTCGTTGTTTCCTTTTAGAGGGACGAAGATGTTGCAGGTTCAGATAACCGAATACGATCGTAGTACCTTTATCTCCTCTACCGTTTGAAGCGTTCTTGATTTTTTGTTGATTTCCCTACTCAGTGGTTTCAAGATCCAAATTGTTGGAATTCTTGCTTTTGCCATTTCTAGTTCTAAAGCTTCGTCGCACTGATGGAATCACTTGCATCCCTCGTGGAGATCATTTTCTGGATATATTTTGTTCTGTTTTTTAGTGGATTCAAGTGTTTGTTGTCTGAATTCGATGTTTTACACGGATTTAAAGAGAACACGTATTTGAACTTCAATATCTCATTGCCAAGCTTTTATTTTACTGCATTTTATGGCACTATTGCCTGTGTTCATTTTTGCATATGCATTTGTCGCTAAATGATGCACCATTTGTTAACAGAAAAGCGTCACGGGGAAGAATATGTCAAAGAATGATATGGCCGATGAAGGGTTCGCTGATTGCTCAATGGATTTGTTGCTTGGTGATCCAAGCAAGCTTCCACCATTGCTCGTCGAAAATATCAAAGGAATATCCGCTTCGGTTACGTTAAGGCCTTATCAACAGGTGAGTTATTTAGCTGTATTTTCTTACAGTCATCTGGTAATAACTAAGGAATCAAATCTAATTACCATCTCTTTTTAAAGAGGTTCTTTTTTGGCCGGATCTGTTTCGAGTCAGCGTATATGTTCTTTATCTTTTCTGATCTGATCCACATTCGGGTATGTTTTTCGACGTTTTCAAGATCATATTTGCAGGCGTAACTTCAGCAGATTTTTCATAAGTAAGGATGGTTGTTGCGTAGGTTTAATACATTTTTATGAGCTCAATTATTTACTGATATTTTCAGGAAGGGATTCGTTGGATGTCTTTTCTTGAAGAGTATGGACTAAGTGGAATCCTCGCAGATGATATGGGTCTCGGCAAGACACTGCAAGCTTTATGCCTTTTGGCACTGAAGGTTGCCGGCAAGCCAGCAGCTAAGGTGACTTTCATCTTTTTCAACATGTCGTGAAATAAGCATTGCGGAAGAAGTATTTCGGAAATTATAGTAGGAGCGAAGAAAACCTTATGTCTGAATTGTGCTCTAAAAATTTGACTACGAATAGGTTCAGTAATGTAACGCGGAACTGTTTCACTCGTTAATACTTTGCCAGGCAAAGTGTTTTGTGAACAGATTTCTTTAGATGGGTGGTCTCATTGTTGCAGTTTTTTCGTGCCGCGTTTGGTTTTGTAAATTGAATGACTTTGGCACAAATTATTTTGGATCAAGATGAACAATGCCCAGGTGTTTATAACCGTACAGGTTAACGCTCCCCTACAGTTTATAAGCGTTTACTTGTTTCTTTTTCTCATTCAGACATATTGACAATCTCGTTATTAGTACAGATTTCTTTCTGAAAGCAGTTCTTAGAATTTGCCAGGATAGTAGGGGTTCAGTCATATGAATAGATCTGCGCAACACTTGAATTTTTCGTGCATCGGATATGTGCATAATTGAGTAATCGGAATACCGCGCGCATTTTGAGTGGCAATTTGCAGGTGCTGATAGTTTGTCCGCCAACTTTAGTGGGACATTGGTGTGCTGAGTGGTCGAAGTATTTTCCTGGATTGGCACCATTTCACAAAGTAAACGAAGGAATAAAGGATCGCAGGAGCTTGGCTATGAGCTCATGCCAGTTTGCCACAGTAGCTTCTTATAATACAATTCGAGCTTGCTCTTACTTCCAGTTAGTCTTTTCAAATTTTATCCTCTATTTCCACTTGCTCACATTCTTTATTCATTGCTAACCTTGTCAAATGTGATACGTGGTCTTGTGTATTGGAAGAGCACGGCGTTGTAACTCGAGCGTTGTTCTCATTGCTGTCCGTGTATTTGTGACATTCTTCATTCAGTCTCTAGTACAGTAGTTGTGTTGAGCAAAAGCTTCAGTAGGGGCTTGCAAGCATGTAGCATCCTTCTCTTTTGATCATTAATTCCTGTAAGGAAAAGCGACCTAATCTGATGTATTGATTAGCATATGAGCCGCAATCGCCATAAATATTCCACTAGAAGGTCTTCCTCAATGTGTGTTTCCTCTTGTGTTCCTCACATTTCATTATACAATGCGTTCAAGAAAAAAGGCACCAACCGACCGCTTAAAGAAATTTATCTTCAACTCGATTCTCGTAGAATATTGTAATGATTTTTGGTAGATCTGTGAGAGGAAATTTATCGAGAATTCTATAGTATAGTGTTCCTCATTGCAGAGAGGTTGATTGGTATTACGTAATTTTGGACGAGGGACATGCAATACGCAATCCCATGACACAAATATTCAAGTCTGTCACGTCTCTCCGAGCGCAGAATCGTCTCGTTCTCTCCGGCACGCCCGTACAAAATACTCCCGCCGATCTGTGGGCTCTTTTTCAGGTTTGTTTAGCAACGTTATTTCTTATACATTCGTTGAGCACATGAAGCGGGAATAAATATGCCTTTTTATGGTTTTTATTTTATTTATTGTATTGTACTGTGGCAGTCTTTCTCTAAATGGTGGTCGGATAGGCTTCATAGTTGAGCAGTGCTCACTACGTTTTGAGGGATATATTGCTTCACGTTCCGATAATGTTATGTTGAATGTTTTAGCATTGCTAGTCAGATTGTTGTTCAGATTTTCTCATGAAGGGCGTCCTATTTTTTTAGAGTTTAGTGTCCCTGTTTTCAGTGCTGTCATGCTGTTGCTTCGTTTATTCAGTTCGTTCTTCATGATGCACATGCGTCAACAATGTGATGCAATTTTGTTATGGAGGTATTAACATCGCTGCTTTGCAAAAAATTGGTAAAGTTCACTCTAAAATGAAATTTTTTTCCAATTTTTATGGTTTCCTGAGGTTTATGCCTCTCAAAACGTTCTTTTCAGTTTCTCATGCCTGGCTATCTTGGATCGATGAAGCAGTTTAAAGTAACGTTTCTGAAAGCAATAAATGCATGCCGGAGTGTTAATGCATCTGCGAAAGAAATTCAGGTATGCGCTGACCTTTTTTCAGTCTTTATACTATTTCATTTTTATTGAAGTTTTTCTAAGTTACTTTGTGTTCATTGCTCGAAGTGAAAGGTCTGTTGCATATTTACTAATGTTTAGTAATTTCCTTATTTGGGAGGAGTGAAATGTCGTTGATAAATAAAAAAGTAAGGGAAAAACGAATATTGCGATTCACAACGAGGATATATACATAAAGCTAAAATCAGTAGCAGCTAGAAGAAATAACCTGATTTGAATTTCTGCTCATCATTTGTGAATTAGAATGCAAAAAGATAATTCGCAGTTTTTGACGTAGAGGGATGATCTTATTACTCTTCACTTCCTACCTCTCTACCTTTCCATCTCTAGTCCTCTCTTACGATCCATTGAAAGGTTTCTATCAAGACTAGCATTCGTTTGTATTTTTTTTTCGAACAGCCTGCAAGTTAATCGTAATCTCCAGTTCTTGGCAACTCTCGCTGTTCTGCATGAGATGTATTTCAGCTCTGCTGGACGTCATAAAATGCAATTTCAGGCTGGTCAAAACGCGCTGGATCGTTTGCATAAGGCAGTATTACCATTTGTACTGCGTCGCCTCAAAAGTGACGTACTCGAAGATCTTCCAGAGAAGATTGTTCAGGATTACATGTGCGCAATGACTGATGTGCAGCGCGCCCTCTATGAACATATCATAGAATTGTGCAAATATGGTCAAAATGCACATCAAAATTCGCAGAGTTTGAGTGCTCTGGAGACAATCACTGAGCTACGCAAGTGCATCGTGCACCCATTATTGGTCAGTCCGAAGGCTAAAAACAGGTGCATTTGAATCATGTTCATAGTTTCAGAGAAATGCCTTTTAGTCAGGTAACAAGGCGTATATGCTTTCGATTTATATCGGTAGGAACTCTGCGTTGCTATGTTTCAACATCCTTCTAAGCTTCGTAGAGTCGTTTTTGACGTCCGTTTTGAGTGTTTATGGAGATTACGTCGTCTCGCCCCACCAGTTCGTATCTAATAGTTGCCAATTATTAGGAAATTATGAATGGCTATATGTTAATCGGGCGCTCTAATACTTTACTATTTCAGTTTCAAATCTGGTGAGCTGCTCGGTGTGGCCAGTGAGTCGGGCAAGATGAAAGCGTTGGGCCAGTTACTTCGCGAATGCGGCATCGGCTCGTTGGAAGATTATACGACCAGCGAATACTCTGTGCAAGGTCGGAGTAACATTCTTTATAAAAACCAATCCGTTGATGTGACGGTGAGCACACGTTATCTTTTTTGAGGAGGGTATTTTTTTTTCGTCGAAATTTTATGTGTGTAAATATGATAGTAATATCGAAATTTCATGACGTATTTTGTGCTACAGGTAATGAGGTTTCTACGCTGAATGCTCATCGGGCCCTCATTTTTTGCCAGCGAATCTCAACAGTTCAACTTATCGCCGAATTCTTCAACTCGGGCCAGTTGGGACTTGACATCAGGTTTGTCTAGTAGCTTTGAATTGTACAAATAATGGCTGTAATTGCTAGCAGCTTTTAATATTTCGCTTCACTGACAGAGAATGATCAGCAGAAAGGCGATGCCGCGTCAAATTCGTGATGAAGTTTTGACACTGTTGGATCTGAGGAGTGGCACATTCCCTCATGATGTTTTTGTTTTGTTTTGTTTTGTTTTTTGTTTTTTGTTTTTTTTTTTCTCTCTCATAGAAAGATGCGGCAAACGGCTGTTCTCAAATTGGAAACTTCTGCTCAGTTCGACTGCTTAGTGGTTTCGATTTTCGATTTTTAATATGTGAATTTTTGAAGATATGCAGTTCTTGATGGCACGGTACCGGTTAATGAACGTCATGCAATTGCTGAAAACTTCAACAACGATCCAGGAATCGACGTTCTTTTGCTGACTACTAGTGTAAGTCCTCCTCGCATTTCTTGATTTGTTTCAGTGCTTTTTTTGCTCCCTTTCCATAAACTTTCACTTAATCATAATATGATTTCATTCCAGGTCGGTGGTGAAGGCCTTAATTTGACAGGCGCCGATGTGGTGATATTTGTCGAGCATGATTGGAATCCGGTGAAGGATCTGCAGGCAATGGATCGTGCACATCGTATTGGTCAAAAACGTACGGTGAACGTATATCGTCTTATCACTGAGGCATCGATTGAACAGAAAATCATGAGGTTTCAAAAGTTCAAAACGGATACTGCAAATGTGAGCTGTCTTCATTTGGCTCGTGGGTCTTTATCTTTTTGGGCGGATAATCTTACAGTAACGTTTACGCTGTTGTTGTGCGCAGAGTTCATCGAAGGAAGTGCTCTGTCAGTTAGTTTATATCAGTGTTTTCCCGTGTATACTATTTTCGTTCAGATTTGTATTTTAGTGAATATTTGAAGAACAATATAGATCGTTTTATACACTTTCGTTTCTTCGTGGATTATTTTTTTATTTGTTGGGGCGATGAAAAGGCATTCAGCATTGCAGTGATGAGCGATCTTGGGTCGTTTCGGGTTCGTTTTTGTTATTGCAAAAAGCCATTGCTAGGTCAATGCCCGTAACAGAAATGGTATTGAGATATTTGTTGAAAAGTGGTCGTTTCGAGGAAACGTGAGCGCCATTTTCTCCCTCTCTTCTTCCTCCTTCGCTCTTCTTTTTTTTTCTTAGAAAATAATGCCATTCACAATTGGCCGCTAATTCTTCTGTGGCGAGCAATAATAAAGTTGATAAGCTCATTCACTAGTTATGAGTAATGTTTGTAATACTTTTGGTGCTTTTGTAGTTAATGCTATTGATGAAACTAAATCGAGCAGTGATGTTTCATTGGCTTCAGATTTGAGGGTATTTTTTGTGGGCATTTTTCTAGCGAGAAAATTTGAGGCGTTGGTGGGCGCGGATAATCGATCGCTTCAAACGATGGCCACTGAGCAGCTAGTTGAACTTTTCGCTCTAGAAGGTGGAAGCACCACAACAACAAATCATCTCGCGCCTACCCACCAAAAACTTTCCAAAAGAAGTCACTCGGAGCATGTAATCTCGAATGTAGATTCAACAGAAAAGTGGAATCTTGAAGATCTTTGGGATCAGTCGCAGGTTGGTCATACTTATTTTGTTTTCTTCCCTTGTTTTATAGGATGATTTGTTCATGAAAATGTTGGACCTCTTGCTGAGGTTTGTATTTATATGGGAATGTACGGCTGGCTGTCCAGCAGCTTGAGGTCACCGTTCATCATCTCCTTCTTCTGTGAAGCAGTTCTCGGAGCGAAGTTTTTGCTCAGTTCGTCAATTTTTGCATCACTTTCTATTAAACGTATTCTTCCGATGAGTTTTTCTTCAACAGGTTTAGGGTATCCGTTAACCTTTTCAAGATATTGCATGTCCGAGACGCTCATATTTGCATTCTGAGCAGTTAATCGGTCAATTTTTAGGAGAGATTTTTTCATTCGATATTGCAGAACAAACTTAAAGTTGCATCGGAATGAACCAGGCTTTCTGAAGGTCCTCATCTATGCTGTCGTTGTAAATGTAAAGTTATATTTCAAGCGAACACCGCATTCCGTCGCTATCGAAGTATGTTTATGTGAGATTCGATGGTTTTTTTGTTTCAGTATGATCGGTTTAACGTAGTGAATATTGCGATGGAATCAGCAGAAAGCGCAGCTTTGAGACGCTTGAAACGACGAAAATCTTCAGAGATGGTTTCTCCGTCTAGCACATTGACGGCAAAACAAATTCGACGTCACTACTAACACCTCATTTCGTCTTTGTAATTTCTTCAGTGAACGGCTTATGTGAGTCGACAGTGTACCAGCAACGAAATAGTCATTGTAAGGACTAGTTTTATAGCCGATGTGAGATGTATTCTCGCCAAAATCGAGACTAGCAGGTCTGATTCTGATCAGTGGGAGCGAACAGGCGGCAGATGTGTGAAAAATTCTGAGCTTAAAGATTTCGTTACTAATTTTATGAGACTTCCCTCATGTGCGAACGCCTATTCTTTATGCTAACAATTGGAGTAGTGCGCATGAACTGCTCGGTTACTATTGCTGCGAAATTACGGAGCACTGCAAATAGTGTGCTTTTGAAAGGTAGCGGTGGTTTTTGATACTGCGACCGCAGGGTGAAGTGTGTCCGCAAGTCTTTTCGGAGATATTCTTTCACTTGCTTTATTCTGCATAGATGTGTTTCGCGCTGATTATTGTGCTTTGAATGAATGTTTACCAAAGACGTATTGACAGCTGACTTCTCGTTAGGGGCTAAAAACTTTTAGCATTTCAATTACATCGCAGGCATTCTCAAGTAGAAAGTGATCCTGCAAGTTGCAACGTTTTCTCACTTAGCTGTTGTCTTCACCCACCTCCTCTCTCCCCATTCCCCTCCCGTACCCTCAAAACATTTTTGGAGAAATTTCCGCTTTCAGGATTCCTTTTCGGTACATTCATAGTTCGTCATGGTCCATAAATACAGCAGAGGTGAAAGGAGACTGGGGAATGGAGGGGATGGTGGATGTAACGAGAACATCGTTGAGTATGTGAGTTGTTTTACACTAACGAATTGCAGATCGTCCTTTGATTTCAGCGTTCCTCTAATGTTTTTAAAATCCGTTTCGGGTTGAAATTCTTATGCTCACTGTGATATTAACTGATTTCTTCGTTGTGGTAACGATTTGTTTTTCTTATTATCCCTTGAGTTTTTCCATTCGTTATTTTTATTCTGCGTATTTTATCGCGTAATATTTGTTTATTTGTGGGGATTGAGAACGCCGTTAATGTAACATTTACATTTGGAGGGCATTTTATCGAGGTTTTAATCTTATTTATTCAGCACATTTTTATTGCATCAAAGAAATAATTATAGCCGATCGGTGAGTGCTGAAAGAGAATTTCCCACTTAGCATTCCTGACACTATACGGTTGGTAATTTTCGCTAATAATTTAGTGTTTTAAGTGTTTGTTTTGTTCGGCTCAAGTTTATATTTTTTTCAACAGCAATGCAGTTTCCAGCTTATTGCGATACTATGGGATAGTTGTAACTCGTACTGTCTCCTCTGGACGATCTAACTCTTAGTAACGAAGGCCTCATCGCAGTGCTGATCTTGCTGTCCCATTGGAGTGGTGCATTAAAGCGCTATTCCTTTGTGATGGTTGATGATGTTATTTGTGTTATTTTTCAGGCTTCGCTCAAATATCGAATCAAAGCTGATTTTTTCATAGAGCGGGGAAACAATCACTTTCATATAATTGTTGCGTGGCTTGATGCTTTGTGAGTTAAATCTCTCCGCAGGGGCATTTATGGTTTTTGATCTAAAGGAAAGTTTCTTGGATGAAATGCTGAGTCGTTTCTGCTTCGTGGCGTTTGAGAGCTTCTAATTTGCGGTTCGTTTCTTTGTGGATGTGATGATTTATTGCTCGTTTGAATTTCCCAAAATGATGTACTCAGCTTGAAGGTGTTTTTGTCTTTCTCATCAATAAACTTGCTATATGTGCACATTTTCATTCTGCGCTTAGAGAAATAATCTTACAGAAATAAGCTTGCAAAGATCAACTCGCCTTGGTTTATCTAACGGTTCGGATCTCTTGGAGAATCTGCACTCTCTGCCGAGATACGCCCCAGTAAACTGCGATATCACATAAATATGAGGATGAACAGTTTGACACGCTTCTACAATAGGGTAACAAACAAGTGGGGACTTGGATAGCCTCGATCCTCGGCACGACCTCGTCGTTGCAACCGGCGAACTCACAGTGCCGCCTATTTTCTCAGACCCACCGATGGTCAAACGCGTAAAGAGTAATCTGAAGGCTGGAATATATAAATGAATAAGTCGGTCCCGTTTACATCCTCCCAGATGTGTATTCAGGTAGCTTGAGGGTGCATGCTGGGTGGTAGTCCGATCAGCGTGTATGCTCTTGACCTTCTTGGACTTGTCTTGCAGAGCGCGCCACCCTCTCTTGATCTACAGCCGATTGATCTTCAGCAAGCATTCTGAAACTAATCATCATTGTTGGTGGGCGAATTTTGAGAAATATTTCGTTCCCATGGAAAAAAATCGGCTATTCAGAAGTACCTCGGTGGAATTTTTATCTTGAAGGGGGGGGGGGGGAGGGGGAAGGGAGGTGCATGGAGTTCTTCTATTGGAATGGAATATGTGGGAACTCAAGGGTTAGCTTTCTAATGGGCCAGTTTCATAAAGATTTTATTACAAGATAACTTGCCTAAGAGGGAAACAGCGTTGTAAAAGTCGAGCGTTTCAGGTTCATTCTGCTCATTTGGATAGAAAGGTTCCATGTCTTGGTAGTTCCCCCTCCTCCGCCCTCCTCCCTCCTCCCCCTCCTCCCGCCCCCCCCCCCCCCTCCTCCCCTGCCTCCCCTAGATCTGGTGCTTCATCCATTCACTGGCTGTAAAATAAAAGAAAGCTTCAAGTAGCGGTGAAGAAATAACTTTGGAATAAGGATGCATTGGCAAAGATCGTCTCGTTTTGAATGGGCAAATGAAATAGTGTAGATATTGCGGTTCTATTGCTTCAACGATACGTCTGTGATGACGCCGTGAGACAGTCGTTGCAGATGCACGTCACTGGACAGGTTGCGTAGTTTTTTGAGTCCGATGCAAACGAACCGAACAATCAGATCGACCGGAGTCAAGAACAGCATTGTTGAATGCATTTAGAGTAATTGATGGAGCATTCTTCCCTTACGTATTCACACATTTGACCGAAATCTGCGGACTCACGATTTTTGACTAGCTGCGATTTTGTGTTTGTAATTTCTGACCAAAGATCGCTGCTATATTATGATAAATCGGATTCGATCAGTTGTGGGCACTCAATTGCACAATTGTAACTGCAAAAACTATGGGGAACTATAGCTTTCAGGTTTTCTCCGAGATTTCGACCCTCGATTATGCTTCTTTGAAAGCAATTCTCATCTCGGCACAGTATTTGCTTGTCTCATGGGTGTATTTCATCGATAGAAGATTGCTGTATTTGCGCTTTCCTCTACGTTGCAATTAGGTGAGAGATGTTGTTTGTGCTCAGCAAAAACACCCGAAGTATCCTTCAGCGGGAAACTGTTGGATTCTCCGCATCACCACACATAGAATTATGCACTTAGCAAGGCAGATAAAATCATCAATCCATCTATGAGGATTCGTTTGTAATATGGCCACGTTTCGATCATAACCCTTCAAAGAGTTACACTGAATAAGCCAACCAGAGCACAGTGAGCGCTGTGAATGTTGCTATAAATTGCTTGAAAGATGCAGCAACTATTTTCCGTTTTCATCAGACCTGTTCTAGTGAGAAAACTCAAGTGCCTTCCTCGTCCCTCAGTCGTGCCAACGAAGATTAATTTCTTATAGGAACCATAATCACTACAAACAAGAGCACCAATTTTAATTCACTGGTTTAATAATCTATAAAGCAGCATAATGCCTCTATTTTTTAGCTGTTTTTACAAGTCAATCGACGATGTTTGCGTCTTTTAGGTTTATGATCTCATGCTTGGCTTCGAGTTCTGCGGGTCTGTGGTTTTAAAAAGTTCTCATTTTCATAATAATTTTTCGAACCTGAAATATCCGTTATATAACTATTAGCAGCCCTGTCGACCTCATTGAATGAATTTAGCGACCAAGTTCGTCGAAATAGTCGGTTTTGCCGAATTCGCCAATTTTCCACTTTGCGAGCAAGTTTTTACGTTGCTGTAAGTTCATTGCTACATTCACTTTTCAGATAGCTGTTAATGGTTGTGAAAAAAGTCGCCTCAATGAAAAGGTGGGATGGCATTCAGCAGTGCTCCTCTTCTCATTTCTTAGCCGCCTTCCTTTAGATTCGCTGCATTTCTGCAATTCCTTATTGCCCACTGTTTTTCATGTAAAAGGGTGCAGCGTTGTGCCGAGAATGAGCACAAAAATCAACCAATTTTATCTCAAATTTTATTAGCTTCATTGTTCTAACCATCAATTTAAGATAAACTCAGCATATGGCGATCGTTAATCGCAACCTATTCGAGATTTTAATGACATGCGTCGGCGTCGTTTTTGCAAAGACATCTCATCCTCACGTCGTTTATGTCAGTTGAGTTCGAATACGATCGATAGGCCTATTTTTGGAGTATGGAAGTGATCGTCTGTTCGTCGAGCAGCATAAGACTCTCTCCTTTGGCTCCAGCTGAGAACATAGGTGTTCATCTTATCGGAATCAGATTCTTTGAAAGTGAGAGACTAGTAAAAGATCTTTATCTTCCATCGTTGTCTGAAATTTCCCTCATTTCCTTATTAAAACTGAAAAAATTCGTCCCATTTGTTGGCGTCCTTTGAATGGACCGAATATAGTTCTTTTAAGAATTACGTCTCCCTTTTCCTTTCATTGAGAAATATATCTTTGCATTGGAAGTTTTTCAAAAAGCCGTCTATGCTGATTCAGTTCCTGTCAAATATTGTCACAGTGTATTTTTGGGAGTTACGCAGATCTCTTTAGATGCAGAAATATGAACTTTGCTCATCTTAGGGAGGCGTATCCACACTTGGGATGCCCTTCTGAAAGTGCGAAATCGAACAGCGAGAGATATGATCACCGAATAGGCTCCGATACGCATGTAGATAGTTCTAGACGGTGACATAGCGCAAACTACCCTCTCATCATCGCATCTTGTACGCCACATTCACGCCGACAACACGCTTAGTAGTTCACTCACTCCTCATGGACAGCCGATTCTTTGAATCAACAGCACTTTATCGCTCAAGGTTCCTTCTTTGCTGTTCGCGTTTTCTGCTTTAAACGAGCTGAATTCATTCCTCCTTGTTTTGATTTTCTTTCAGATCTGATTTTTTGAGGACACACAGCGAAGGGTGTTGCGGAATTTCATTCCCACTAACATTTGCTTCACAGACACATCCGTGTAGTTCAGTCCAATATTGATCTCTTTTAAGAGGACGCAGCAAGCATCCGTTCAATTGCTAACGACGCTTTGCAAGATGTCTAACTTGAGAGAGCTAATCGCAGTGATAGTCTTACGTTTAAAACCGAAAATTCCGCTTCTTCGGTTCTGCATAAAGGTTCGCTTGGTAGGTCAGTTTGCTGTGCCCATATTCACAACTTCTTCAGTCCTCAGCAAACTCCGCCAAACGAAGTTTTTGAAGACATGAATCTAAAAGAATGAACTTTTTGAAAAACTGAAAATGATCACTTCAAGAGAAGTGGAAGAGTAGAGGAAGTAGGAGGTGTCAACTGCCTTAATTTATGCCATATTAGGTTTTACATGGTGGCTTCAGCGGAGAAATGGGTGAGTACATTCTCAAAAAGCACTCGCACCTAACGTAGATAAAGGTTCGTCACATAAGCGAAACGAGGAAGGCGATTTATTTTGTTGGAAAGAAAGATAGAGAATTCTACGTCACCTGGGAGGAAAATGGTTGGGAGCGGATAATGAGCGGGGAAAATTTGCCGAAATCCATTTGCCGTTTAACATACTTTTAGTAGAGAAATAATTTGTCCACGTTTTCTGAATGACTAGAGGAAATCCATTCTCGCTGGCCTAACCAAAAACAGATTTTAGGATTGAATGCATTTTTTTTCTGTCACTCTTAATATTGAAACGAGGAACGCTTAAATGACTAAAATGAAACAGACAACGTTCGTCCACTCACAATCGTCGTTTCTGCTTATTCGTTTCTTCTCAGGGGGTGTGCAAGCGCAGATGAAACTTGGGAAAGCGACATGGAAGAGGCCATATCACTCTTATAGACATATTTCATAGAATGCGTAATATTTCGGAAAAACGCTGTCTGAACTTAACAATGTATCGAAAGTATTTCTAAAGCGTTTTGAGAAACTTCTTATGTCGAGAGGTGTTTTATTCATCGTTTATAGGAAGACTGTGGATAAAACGTGAATGGTTAGTTCATTTTATTTGGAGTAATGAGTAAATAGGAAAATGCGTGGTGTCTTTCTTACTATTGTTGAACCTCATTTCTCATTTGTTCCATCTTTCTCTGTAAAGGGTTTCCGTTGTGGTATTGACATACTCTGCGAGTCATCATCCAGGATGAAAGATGAGTGGAAAGGAATTGTCAACTTTAAATTTACATTTTCCTTTATTGTTTTGAGAAAATTATAGATTTTAAAGGTGCCGGATTTTATCTGCTCTTGCCGCATTCCTAAGGCTTTTTCTCTTATTTCGTAAGGAGTTTGCTATCGATAGGGCATCTGTAGAGATATTGAAACTGATGTCAGACTAATTTAGTAATCTGACATCGACATCATCTTGATGAATAACGTTCAGGAAAGGGTCTTTTCAGTCTTTCGGTATATCATATAGACTGACTTTCCGCAGAAGTTACATTCCACTGAAGTATATTTTGCAGTTTAATCGCATATGGGGTGTCATCTATAATAGCATCGCTGTTGCGACGTGTCGTCACAATGAAGCTATTCTTCGACTTCCCAATTTTTATCAGCATAACACAAATGGCAGCAACATTAATCGTACTCGAACTCTGCAGGTACATTATCTCTGTTGCAAATTGCAATAGTAATTTCAAGAATGAGTATCAGGCATTTTCGTTTGAAATACATCGTATGAGTTTAGTGCCACATCTGTTGTGAGGAATTTTTTAATTAAGTATATTGTTTGTATTGTTTGCATATGTTTAAGACGTTCGTCTAATGGATGCTATTCCATAACCAAAATCATTCAAAAGAATTCATCTTTTTGTTTTGATTTGTTTCATATATGAGCCGAATTTGTAGTCTTCGTGGGGGGAGAAACGTAATGGACACTTTTTAAATTTCAACGAATACGTCGATTGTCGCGACATTATTGGAACACTCACTGCTTTGCGATAAAATTTCTTAAGAAGGAACGGTTTATTTGAGCGCTTATCACTGAATGGGTGGAAATTCTTTCATTTTCAGGTCATTTATTTTTTTAAATTACAAGTAATATCACTATATAAGGACTATCGTTTTGAGAGAGTAGTAAAGAAATGATAGTTTGCTGTTTGGCTCGAAGGGCGGATATCCTTCTAACCTCGGAATATGAGCATTATTTCGAATAAAATCATTCCACATTGAAGGATTATCGTACTGTTTCCCCCATTCTTACTTTAATTTCGTTTTTTTTTTTATTCTCTGATTGAGTGAAGTTTATTTTCCGATTGAAAATACTTCCCTCTTTGCATGCCTCGCATCGTTATCCTCCATCTCACGTTCCCTTCTCCTGCCTTCCTCCTCCCCTCTCTCATCTCCTCCATGCTTCCATATCCCTGTCTCCTTTCCCTCTCTCCTCCCCATCCCTTTCTTTGTGTTTCCTTAAATTAATTGGTTTGGCGATTGGTAATCGCGTTTTCCTCATCGAATTTTCAGATTCTTTAAAATACTTCATATTCAATCATACACATTGGAAGGAGGTAGAGAGATGTTCCTGCCATCATTTCTTCACACATTCGCTTCGTATATCTCAATGAACGCCATTGAGGGTGTTTCGATGCCAATGTTTGCATCGGTGAAATGCTTCTGTCCGCTTGCAGTGATTTTCTTTAGCAGTCGTATTTCTCGTCGTCCAATCCCATCGTATTCATTTCTTCTACTCGTTTTCATTCTCTGTGTTGGATCTTCTCTTACAAGTGAGTTCAGCTTCAACAAATTTACTTGTTTATCTCATAACTTACTTGATTGTTGGTGGCATATCGTCGAAGCACCTTAAAACGGGATGCCTAATGTGTGTTGATATTGTAATAAAGATGGCTCTAAATTACTTGTAAATCTCATTAAATCACTAAATTAAATAACATTAATTGTCACTATTCCATGTTGCTTTAATACTTACACTAGTGTTTAGCAATGCAGTATTTAGTAACAGAGTATATATTTAGTAATATATTATGCCTCAACATTAGTAATGCACAGTGACATCAACGCTTATATAGATTTTCTAGTAATGCATATATATAGTTTTTTTTTTTCTTATATATAGATTTTTTTTTTTAGTAATGCACGCCATTGCACACATTTTCTCAATATTTATATAGCAGTGCTTTATTTCTTATTTACGTTAAAACTCCCTCAAGTCTATTTGCACATAGCTTCTTGCCTCTTTTATGTTATCCGTAATTGTTTACTCACATACTATTTCATTATGAATAGTAAGAAGTTTTTGTAATTAAAGATTGCGTCAACTGGAATTTGCCTTATTTACAATTGGAAAATTAGTGGCAGAATTTTTCATCTCAGTGAAGACGGCTTTTTTATTTTGATCGTTTTGGGCTTTTGAGTTTTACGAGTATTTTCGAAAACTAAGCAGGCTTACTTTGACGGTGACTTAAAATGTATTGTGCTAACTGAACACTCTTACAGATCTTTTCGAGTTTACGTGGGAACTTTGGTCGTACTTATTCGGATTGGTCGCACTTGCCATGGATGCAGCCTCATTTGTTCAGCTAGAGAATCTGGCGCTGAACTATTCCCCACCGGATTTACTCTACTTGAATAGTTTCAATGAGCTTATATTTTTTTTAGTTGCCGACTTCTTCGAGGTATATTATTTTTATTTATTTCCAGTTGGTGATAAGGGATGGATTTGAAAATTTCAAAGAAACTAACTGGCTAGTTTGTACTTAGTTTCGGTTTTTCGGTTCAGACAAAAGCTCCCAAATCGTGTTCCAATGAAAATGGGCAGCTTAAGTTTATGCTAAATCAACTGGACATACATGGCAGTTATTTGTTATGCAGTCAGTTTTGTCGTCATATCACGTTTCTGAAGAGGCGTTCATTGAAAAGCTTTTATGTGCTAATGTTTCAGCTAAATTTGAAATCATAGCAATACGCCGTCAAACTTGAGTGATCACACATGCTCGATGAGAAATGAAGTAAAGACTGCAGCTGTTTGATTGCGAATCTTCACTCTTCACTTCTAAATTATTCGTGAGAAACAAAATAGCAGTTTTGTCACGGTGCGTTAATGCTGAAACAGTACTTAATGAGATATTGTCATTTGCAGTCGATGCAGTTGATATCGCTTTCGTTTTCTAGGATTTATTTTCATTCATCTGTGTGGGCAAGTAAGTCAACGAAGAAAGTTCTCTGGATTCCATACAGATGGTTACATAAGTGAATAAGTGAGGGCAAAGTCCAGGTTGCCAACCACTTATTGCTTCAAGCGGCTATTTCCGATCAGTAGCCGTTCCTGTTTTCTGGAGAATTCGCTATCTTTTTCTGTTGAATATCACTACGCATTCTGGATTTGGTGTTTAGGGGTTCCAGGGGAAGTTGCGACAGGTGTCGCCACTTTGCCAACCTCGCATCGTGGTACTTCATTTATACGTTCAAGTACTGGAGGCATTGCTCAGCCCAAAGGATGGCTACCCTTCATTCCTTCCGTATCGAATACTTTCATAATGTGAACATAAATAAGTGGCTTTAGATTTTTTCATTGTAGTACTATGTAGGTTGTGGTATCATTTAATATTTAGGCACTATGGCGTAATGAACGAATGAAGAGACTTGCTTTAGCAGGTGATCTGTTCTCGAAGAGTCATAAAAATCGTAATTTCAGGACGAGGTTCGTGGTGCTGTAATGTTTTTCATTGCGAATGCATCGGTGAGATTCGTTATTACATTTTTCTGCTTGATTGTCTTCGGCGTCTTAACTCATCTTACGTTATTCTGCTGTTTCGGTTATGCGAATTCGCTTGCAGTCTCACTTACTGCCGACGTTAAAAGTGCAATACAGGTAAGGAGGATGGAATTTTGCGGCTGTTTTTTTTTTTCTTGAGCAGGGATTGTCAGGCATATTGCTAATGAATGAAAAAATGCCCGCGTGATGTTTTGCTTATGAACAGTAGTTTTTGCATTGCATCATATTTGAAAGATACGGTAGTTAAATATTACACTAGTGTAAGATTTGCTCGATCATCTAATAGAAAATTTCTTCGATTTCAGGTTTTTTTTGCATATTTCTTCTCGGTGTACATTTATTATGAAATAATACCTGGAATGAGCAACGTTGTTGGTATCTTAATGGTTCTTGCTGCGAGCGGCGTTCTTATTTATACCAATAACAGTCAACAATTATATAAAGCATCTGCTGTATTCAAATGTTAGCTTCTTTTATTTCAAATCAGACAGAATTATTCCATCGCCGTTGTTTCAAATAAAGTGAGATAACCACCCGGTTGTATTTTTTTCTCGTCGAAAATGCATACTTGTTGATTTACCACAACAGAAAGTGCATCTATAATTTGCAATAAATTCGTAAGTAGAGTTCCTGGTGGCAAATATACAGAGGACCGAAACTGCTCGTGCACCACTGGGCGCATAAAAATTTTTGTGGTTATAGCTGAAAGTTTCGTCGATCCTTTTTTCTTTAGACCTCATATCCGATATAAAGTGCACATACCTAACGCATATGCATATTCCAATCTTACAAATAGAAGACAGTGATCTTCGTATCAGAAAACGGAAAGAATTCACATCAGAAGTTTTCTGTTTCATTTCATCATTCTCGCATCGTCGTGTAATATGTAACCTTCGTAAAAGTACACCACAAATGTCCTTTGATCGGCTATTGCCAGCGTGCTCTTTTTCCTGCACAAGAAGGGGTGATGAACTTTTATAAGAGGATTGTTGGTGAGTCGCAATTGCGAGGATTCAAAGAGACCAATGGAGGGAATTTGAAAATGTTGGAAATTTCGTTGAAGTTTGCAACTTGTCAGCGGTTTCACAGTAATCCAGAATTTCTCTTCTCATTTGCTTCCCCATGAATTGTTCACCATTTTCTTCCAAGAATTTAATTTCCGCGGATGTGCTTGAGTCATTCATCGAAATCGCATAAACATTTTGAAATGAAATTCGTTGTTGTCGACCCTACTGTGGACTTATGTTATTTGAATAATTGTCGCTCATTCATTCTCATTTAAATGTGAGCTAATATCTGACACTCACTTTATCCCGTGTTCTTATTAATAAAGCCTTTTCTCTGTTTTTCATCAACAACAGCAGTTATTTACACCTGCTGTTAACTTATCACGCAAGAGATTAATGCACTGCTAGTTTGCATTATTTCTTTTCGCAACCTTATATTTATGCTGTCACATAAGACCGTCATCGTAATCTTTAAGACGACGTTTTACGATAAATGAGAGGCTGTTTTCATTAGCTGTCATGTAAGGAGCTGTAAATTTTGGATAAGTATCGAAAAGGCTGAGATATTATGCATGGTCCTGCATCTACACAAATTACGGCTTAGACCGAATGAATGTAAACGTCGTCAGAGGGTTGGTCTGGCGTCCTGTCGCGGCTGTCTCTCTTCTCAGCATAACCGCACCTCTAAAGCCAGCTTTAAAGATGCATGCTTGGACGCAAATATATCCTGCCAAAGAATTTACAACCTGGAAATCGTGTGTGCGTACTTTGTACTGCTTGCTCCTTTTTGACCATGACGGATGACAAAGTTTTGCTGCGGGAATTGCTATAAATAGCTGTAGTCTCATATGGGTGGAGGTATTACAACACCACAGTTACAAGGACTACGGCGGGTAGGAGAGGGGGGGGGGGGAGGAGGGGAATGGATTGTGTGCTCGGAAAGAGTTTTTTTTGGAGGGGCGCTAAAATCAGGCGAGAAAGCTTTGTTTGCAGCATCAGCTAGCATACGTTGCGCATGCGTTTCGCATGACCAAATAATCAGTATATTTAACGTCCAAAACTACTATAAATCTCGAAAAGTGGGAAAACATCAGGTCACCCTTCATTCTCTGTCTCGGGAGCTCCGTCTCATAAACATCAGATTCAGCAGTGGTGATTTTCGACACTTGTAATTTCCTATGTTCCAGTATGCTATCATTTTCTAAAACAACTTCTAGTTGTAATCTGTTCAAAAGCTAGCTGACCGCAGCAAGTTTTTTAAAATAGCTGGAGAATAGCCTGTCATAGTAAAACATGCAAATAAATAAATATCGAATGATTCTTTAAAACATGGATGAAGTAGAAACTATCCGCGGCAAATCATGATGGGTGGTCTTTAACCGCAACCTTGAAATCGAAAATTGTTAATTTCGATCAGCATCATCTTTAGTTTCGAACAGCGTCATCTTCATTGTTTAACTTGTAAGTTCCTCCCAAAAGTAAGGATTTTGGTAAATATTTTATCTTTGTTGTTTTCATAAATATTTAAGTGTTGGGGTGGACTAAGCAAAAACAGCTCACTGCGAGGCGAGTATGCTTTCTCGAACAACCACATGGCATTCGACCGGCTCATAATTTGTAACCTAAATGAAGATCATCGATGTAATAGGAAATAGCAGAAAATAGAATTAACCTCATCGTGTAAACTAACTCTGGAATATTATTTTTTACTCAAATTCAACACTATTAGGAGATAAGTTCGAAAAGTTCCTTCAGATGCTGTGTCGAAATTCACTAAAGTGATATATTGCAGATGAGTTACGGGTTTAGCGATTCTTCACGTTATTGCAGTTATTTCGTTCCCTATCACATTAAGAGGTCGAGACGGAAAGGGAGTGATTGAAAAGAGAAGAGGGAGTTCCCCACGTCAACGTTTGTCTGTTGTACAGGAGGGGAAAGAGAAGGTTCTCCTTCCTCCTTTGCTTACGGATCTGAAATTGATCTGAAAATTGCTTCGAGAAAGAAATACTTTAATCAGATGTGGGAAGCATTTCTTCTTTTCAGCACTTCCCAGTTGATTTCATCTCTTCTCACCGTTGCCAATTTCAATTGCACCTCTCTGATGCTATTCTGTCCAATATTCCACCACTTTCAAACGCTTCAGATGAGAAAACTTATGAGTAATAAATTCTCTCAAAGAAATCAAAACTACCTCCGAAGTTGATTCACTTCATGAGGGAAATGTTGTCCACCTTACTTGTGCCACCTTTGTCCACTTTACGATCCTGAGGTGTTCGAAGATGCTTTTTTGTGTTATTGCTGTTGGATTATTATTACAAGCGGTACGAATTGTTTGATTTCTCCAGCGTAATTTTTAGCAATCTGCAAAAAAGTTTCACTGAGCGTAGCCAAAATGAGTTGAAAAAAAGAAAAACATCGATTACGCGCAGATGGTTATACTTATTGTGTGCGTGGCTGTGTTATCTCCCGATAGCATTTCCCGATGGTAATCAATGCACTAGCAAGAACTGCAGTAAAATAGTGTTCAGTTTTTTTAGGGTATTTGAAAAAAAGATATGCTCAGCAACATTAGATTTCGGACAGGGGCATGCGTGGAAGTTATCGCTGAATACGTAAAACAGTTGAGAATTCCTGCGCTTATGCTTTTAACGCAGTGCTTTTCTGCAAGAAAGAGACGGAATACGTTCATACTTTGTTTTCCGGTAGAGTTTCCTGCGTTTGTTGCATCTTCCTCTGGAAAACCCCCATAGATCGTTTCCGTCTCCCACCGAAAAAATATTCCGAAATAGGCCTCAAGTCACTAATATTAGGATGATCGCCTTTAGTATTGCGTCGACGCAGTTGCGATGAAATTTTTGAATCGTCAGATGAAATTAAGCTGCAATCAAAAAGAGGGTCCAGGAAACAACTGTGGTAAGCACTGCTTCTGTTCGGATAAACGAGCGATAGCGGTGGTACTCTACACCATTTTGTAAACATCTAAGCAATAATGAATTTTCTTCGTTGAAAATATTCTGTGATGACGTTTCGTGATGATCTGGGCACTTTTGACAATTGTGGCAGCAAAAATAGAGGAAAATTAAAGTTTACTCACAATTTTTCAGAATTTCAACAGCCTAATATTAACTAGATTATTCTTTTTGTAGCGAAAATGCCATTCAGAATTGAACAAGGAACGATTATGTTGTTGCAAAAAATGTGTGTATGATGATGAACGGACTTGCTGGGTTTTTTCCTCGAGGGAGGAAGATAGAAAGTCCACCAAATTATTTGACGCCTCCAGTAATTTGCGATTTTTTTAATGTTTACGAAGGCGGACGACTTGTCTTCATCGCTTTTATTGCGCTTAACGAGCGATTTTGTCATCTTTTTCAATGCCTTTCTGCAGTCCAAATGCCTCATATGGCAAAATTTTTTCCTCACATTTGTGCAGTTCTGCAAAATTGCATTTGCAAGGCATATCATGATAGTGATATTTCAATGCGTTTGCATGTGTCCGTCCGCCTTGCACTTCCAGCGTAGTAATTACTGAAAATATGGTGATGAAGTTCGGTGTATATTAGCGAAGATATTTTCCTACGTCAACTTTGAAAGGCGTTGTAAATAGTGCTGAAAAATCGACGAGTTAAAAGGGCACTGACAAGCAGTCAGACGTCGTTTTGAAATGGATATTATCGGCGAAAGGATATTTTATAGAAAAGCATGAGCGACTTCAGTTATTGTTTGTATTCTAGAATATCCTTGTAATTTCTCGAAGTGATAGCCTGAAAGCGGGAAATTACAAAGCGCATATGTCGTGTCCACTGACTAACACTATTCTTCTTTCGTACCAGATTTACACAAATAGGAAAATGCAGTTCGAACAAGTGCAAAACTGCACCAAATGAGCTAGAATGATAAGTGTGTTTGTCGAACTATTTCCTTAAGTCACCAATAAACAGTGGTATACGCGCATTAACATATCGATATCTTAACTGAGCCGATCACCAGTGTAGTAGTTACGTAAGAGATAGGTGTTTCGAAACCCGAGCGGCTGAAACGACACAAATATTTGAATACTTTTAAGCGTCTGGAACATTTTTGATGCTGATGAATCTACTTTTAATGTCGATTGGAAGGCCATGGTATAATGACTGTAAACTGTATGCGTGAAATTTTCCCACCCTTACTACTTGAGTGACTGCTGAGCAGAAAGTATCAGGCGGACGGATAGACGTTCGTACGCGCAGGCTCGAGATTACCACAGCGCACTTATCGTGGTAATTTTCGTGTGTTGATGATGAACCGACATTAAGCGAGGAATGAAACTTATCGTAAGCGCGCGCCATCAAGCTTCACGTGTTAAAATTTTGCTATATATATTTCGTATAAGTATTTCATTTCGAATTTTTCAACTTTACACAATAAAATGCACAGCAGCACCAAAATATGACGACGGCACCAAAATGGCTATGGACGTGCTTGCGAGATTCGTCGAGAACACAACAAAATAGGTCTTCGCTTTTTTCACTTCTCCGCTGAAAAGAAATTATATATTTATTTACTGATATGGAGTTTTCTTTTTTTTGGTGCTTCATGAACCGTTTTTTTTTTGCCCATCAGCCTGCACAATTTTATCAGCAATGACTTTTAGTTGGCTGCGATTTTTGAGCTCGTAGTACGTAATGTCTGAGCGGAAAACATCTTCTGATACTAGGTTCCTTTTTCAAGCCTTTCAAGCTATTAAATATGTCCATTTTAAAATTACACAGATTTTGCCATCATGCGAACGCGAATTCCCATTTTTAATGACCGTTTAGGTTGAAAGCGCTGACGCAGTTATGTCTATTTGCTAATTTGTAATAATACAATTTGCTCTTTGCATTTAATTGATATTCCAACTGTTTTCTTGTGCCATCATGGCGATATCGTTATTGAATTGAATTTACAAACTCGACGGCGATAGAAGGAGCGATAAGAAAGTACGAAGAAGGAAACACGAGAAGTGTAGGATTTCTTGCTCGATTTTTTCGGGAATTTCTGCAATATTTCTTCCATTCGATTGTGTTGCGAATGAATTCTTTGAAAGTCTGCTGCATTCTTATTAGGATCAGTTGAAAGTGTGAAAATTCTTGCGATATTCTACACATTTTTGAAGTGATGGGTTTTTTTTCAACAGCGCAAACTGATGTGCTGCGATACAATCCATTCGAGGATTCCGATTGCTTTGCATAACTACAGTGAGTTTGAACTCATATGAAAACGACTGCATCAAAAGATTGTCGTACTGCAGTGAATCACTGCATCTGTTTCTGCTCAACATGAGAGTAAGACTTTTGTTGTTGGGGATTTAACGTTATGAGGGCTCGTAAATTTAAAATTATGACCCGAAATAACAGATAAAGTAGCTGATTTTTGAAATAAAGTTTGCAATCAAGTTCTTTTATGAAACTTTATTACTTCTTAGAATGCAGTGAGCTTTATTTCATCTACGCTGCAAGCGGATTTAAATATTTACAAGAATGTGTATCGAGTCGCAAGTAGCTGTCTTGGGCACGAATGTTCAACATTATTTTTTACAACGTTGAATAATGCTTTAAGCTCACTTCAGAAGGGATTAAAGTGCTCATAGGATGTACTTCCTGTTTGCAAATTGTTTCTGAAGAAATCAGCTCACTATTGAGTACCGTAAGTTATGAGCAAGTGGCCATCCATGAGAAGTGACAATGGTTAGCAGACATTGGGCTCCTGTTTTAAATAAATATTTTCAGCGTTGCCGCAGAGTTGGGAATATTTGGGTGTTCAGTATTGTAATGAATTTATAAAGCGTCTTACATTAACCACCACATCGAGCGGAGGATGGTGAAATTGAAAGAAGCAAGGGAGGGGATGCAGAGAGGGAAAGGGAGATGAAGCGATTGTGGAACAGGAGCTAGTTACCAGGGATTCTCAGTAAGCAGTGAGCGGAAGTCGCTGATAAATTGCTGTTGTCGGATAAGAAGAAGCAGAGCAGCCATGAATTTCATATTGACTGGCAGTGTTAGGTCTATGACGAATATTATTTTTTGCAGTGATTGGCACTGACGGTGGATCTAACTTCGTTTCGGCCATCTCGATTTAGCAACTTCTTGGCGCTTGTGGGAACCGGCCAGTTGTTTTCAAACTTACGTATGCGAATGACGTAGTCAGTGAGGGAAGCATACAGCCGAAGTTTCCCTATTAACGTCACATTTCAGATGCATACTTCACGAAGTGATATTTGTGTTGTAGCCGAAAGCGTTATGCGTCGCATCGGTATCGTGATTCGAGAGGGATTGCTTCTCTAATGGGCTCGTTGGAATGCTACCGCACATGTGTGGTTCACATCTGGATGCTCGAAGAGGTGCGCACGCACACTGATATCATTGCTTAAGAAGCAAGCGTCCCGATCGCTTTCAACCGATGTGCGTATGTGTCACTCTCCTGCCAAAACATTTCACCAGCCTATTCGCTTCTACGATCCATCTGGTTTGATTTCATAACTAAAGCCGCTTTCAGTTGCAGTCACCGGCTTCACCTCACCTGGCTGTTTTTTGCAGTACACCTTTGTTTTGTGGTTTCCCATCGTGGTGCCGCCACTCCGACCTCAACGTTGCGAAAGTCGTGCTTCTTTCTGAATGTTAAGTTGACGTTGACGCGTCACACCTGTTCAACTTTTTTGCAATCGCAGTTAACGTTTGTTGTGCTTATTATGAAAGCCATCGACAAGCGTTGCCTCGGAAAGTTGTGCGGTTGGCTTGCTGACGAAGATAAAATAATATTCGTTCATGGAACGGCAGTAATAAGCCAGTAGCATTCATTCTCAAGCAGAAACCGAAGCATTGTAGTTATATGGCTATACCTTCACTGCCCTCTGGATCGTAACGTTCGTGCCAGTGAGAAACGGCATTACATTTAACCATTAAATGCAATTCCCCCATATTTTGCTGTTGAAAAAAGCCCGAATTTTTGGAAAAATTGGGCACAGCCTTTGAAAATTATTTTATCCACGTCCAGAGAATCTTTTCAAGGCCCATTATATATATATATATATATATATATATATATATATATATATATATATATATATATATATATATATATGCATAACATCTCGACCCTTTACGCTTATCCTGCTCCTTTTGTACACTAGTGAGCGAGGTCGTATTAGAGCGTCCGTTTAGATGGAAAATTAGGGCGTCGGTTTTTTGAAATATGGAGATTTCAGTTTTTGATTTTTGTGAGGGAAACGTCAGTTGTTCGTACTAGAAGAAAATTTAAAGATGGAATCATGACCTCGTGTTTGTGATCTTGTACTTCTCTGAGTACTCACTAGAACTCTGTTCGCATACGGGGACGAACTCATCATCTGTTCCGGGATTACTGAGACATTTTTCACTCCATCATCTGCGTAACCCACTTTGATAAGCTGCAATCACTCCCAGTGCTCATATAATGCAGCATATAACGCCAAGAACGCACACTTAAGTGTATGCATAGTATGAGCAGAGAATTTAGTGAACACAAATGATTGCGAGTGTGAATAACTGATGTGTTGCTGACGGAAATTAGAAAGTAGAATTTCCAGCCAACATGAAATCATCACTACGAGTTCATATTAAAAGAGCCGCAAAAAATATTGAGTAAAATTTATTGAATTTTTGCGTAGACAATTTAAGAACTATGATGTTGATTCATTTTTATAGTCTCGTCAGTTCTGATCGCTCAAAGAGAAACGCTTTTATCAAAAAGTCGTCCATTTTCTTTGCAGCGACTTTGATTACGCTTCATGTCGGGTCTTTTTTTGCATCAATGTTATGCGCAAATTTGGCGTCGCAAAGCCGTTGGCTGTACTTTGTTTGGCATTTGCGATATTATAGAAATTGAGCTCTGACTCAGTTATTCGGTCGGATCTACTCTTGTCGAAGTTGTAATGTTTCTTCTTGACATGACATGTAATGCAGCGGAAGCTTGCGATGGCCAGCGGAAAATGTTAAATTCAAGGTTTAGGGTGTGCCCCGTTGTTAAGATATCCTTCCTCACTTCACATCATAGTGCTTTTCTCAAGCGTTCTTCCATTGTCGCTCACTGCCGGGTCTTCGTTCTAGTGAGTGCTGAAAGTGACGAAATTCGGGGCCGATCGCCTGTGCGACGTATCATTGGAAAGAATTTCTGATGAAGATTGGCAAACCATCTTTGTTAAGGCTTTTTTTGATAAAGTCAAACTAAACGTAGGAACGGAAGCATATTTCTAACGAGAGGCACCTCAGTAGGCTCATAAAGGAGAGATGTTTCAGCAGTGAAGCGCCCGAAGCAGTGAAAGCAAGCGAGTTCGCACGCTTTTTAACGAAAAATGAGGATGCGTTTCGTCGATTTAGTGATGTTGCTTTCCTTTAGCACAAAGCATTCATTGCTTTGCTTCATCGCGCACTGACTCAGCTTTAATGCAAACTGCTAATGCCATCGAGTACTCACATAGTTGCTGTCTGAGATAGGACAGCAAGAAGCTCACTGGTTCGCTTTCTAATCTCATGAAGCAAATCCCCACATAGTCATTCCAAATGTTACATTTGAAAAAGAAAATTCTCCACGCTTCATTGATTCAGATTAATGACATCTGTGTCATGCGAACTTTGATTCACTTGGTTATTTTAAGTGCCTCTGCATTAGGAGCAAGTGGGAGGGGAGGGGGGAGAGGGTAGGGAAGAGGGGAAAGTTTCCTACATTTGAAAACTTTTATTTGCTATCGGAATTGAAGGTAGGAATAATCTCCCCCTGGAAAGATTTCAGTAGCATCCTATATCCGGGACCGTTTTAAAGTGATTTCAGTGTGTGGAAGCTGTTGTTGCGCATTGCGAGTATCATATTCGGTGATTTCTGCGGGGCATAAAATCATAGAAGTTTTGTTTTAACCGATAAATATTTGTGTAGGAGTGTATTGTTTTTGCTGCGTAACGAATGTTTTCTCTTTGAGTAAATATTTTCTCTGCACTGCGTAAATTAGTTTCATGATGCAATTACGCCGCAGTTTTTACACATATTAAACGAAAATTTAGTAATTTTTCATTTAATCTCTTCAATGGATCTTTTAAAAATTCATATGCTATAAGATGGCTTCCACGGAGTTACAGGGCTTATTAGAAGGTTGGAGGGAAGGAAAAGGAGAGAACGCTAATAATTTCATATAGAAAAGGCATGAAAGAGATGACGACACCGTTCTTCATCTCTAACAATGAAGCAGCTGGTAGATGAGTTTCAAATGTACTTGAAATTGGTATTTTATAATAATTATTGTTGTCAATACAAGTGAAGCGTTCTACGATGATCAATCACAATTTGAATTGACAGAATCTTTGGGAATGTGAAAATATATACGGAATCTGATTTATCAGTTTAAGCAATATCGGCATCGTATTATATGGATAATGCAGGTGCATTTAAACTTATTATTATTTGTAGACGTTCGTTAAATTTTCAACGTTTTCAAAGCACTCCACTCGTTAATGCTACATATGAATGTCCGGATGCCTCAACGATGATGCTGTCGAAACAGTTTGGCGTTTTGAGTGTTTAACGTAGAAAGGTTTTTTTTAAACTTTAATTTTGTCTAATTAATACAGAAAAGCTTCAATTCGCTCCATTCTTTGAGGCGTATGAAAATGTACGACTCGCACATAGAGGGCCACTACATTAACCGGCGTCAAATTTATCATGCTCCTTTTTCCTTTTTTTCCGTATTTCTCCATTTTCGTTGCCATTGCAATGTTTGTTATCGCGAAACTGCCTCTTTGCTTGAGGTATATACTTCCGTTCCATAGACAGGAGAGTGATACCGTTATATGGCGAGTGCTAATCTCTCTTTCATTATTGTAATTTAAATAGAAACACTCGATTAGCCATTTAGGACACCTATTATGACATTTAATTGGCGTTAACAGCTTGTGCTAATTTTGCTGTATTCGGGACAGAACTAATTGTTATTAGCACGATCAGTATGGAATCCTCCGAAAACTTCGAACAGCTGAGAGGAACGACGCGTTTCCTTTTATTTGAAGATATTCTTATAGGAGAAAAAAAGGAAATGAAAGTGATTTTTTTTTGGCACAATTACACAGCGTAGAAGCCGGAATAAACCTCCTGGATTATGGATTTTTACAATCCAGAAAGAAAGAAAGGTTTTTAAAGCTCCATTGTTTTCGTTTTTTACATGACAATTTCTACAAAGTGAAGCAAGCTCGCAACATGATTTCGAAGTATGAAAAGCCGGTTTTTTTTAAATCTCAAATTCTGAACAAAAGACGAAACTTTATAGAGAAAAAAAGCGGACAGAATTTTCCGTTCTAAACTTTTTCATAAAATAGACTTAACTTAAAGGGATAGCTTCCATTGAGGAATGGTTTTCTTTTTTTTTTTGGATTTTACTCCATTTTATGGAATGTACTACCAAAAGAATGCTCAAAAAGATCCGCTGAAAGCGAATCAGTCATCCAGACTGAGCTAATATATGAAGCACCACTGATAAATATTTAAAAAATACAGCTGCACTGTAGCATTCTTTCCTATATGCACATCTGTATAAACGTAGAGGAATGTGGATATTGATGGGCGATGTTAGATGAAGGTAAACAACGATGCTGAATGGAGCACTTTCCTCAACGTTTCGGTCAAAAATCGTCATCACAAGACCGAAACAAAACAGAGAAATCATTTCTGTGAAATATTTCCAGTTAGGTTTTGAAAGTACTTTCGATCGTGAATAGTAAGTTTTGCATAGGATTTTCAAACATTTCGACTGTGAAAATGCATCGCTATAAACCATTATAAATGAATTTGCATATGAATTAGTGGATTAATATTTGCAATTGTGAGCGTTGGAAAACTTCAATTTTGCCAATTTTTTGCAGAAAGTATCCGACAATTTTGTGAAACGTTGAAAATATTGCAAATCGCAATTTATCTCTGCGTTGCAAAGAAATCCTAATTAACGCCATTGTCGTCCGATATTTTTGTTGCTATTTTATTTTTGTGTTATACTAATCGGAAAAGTTGCAATCATTGACGCACATTTTTTTGCATTTATGTGATCGGTCGGTCTATGAAACAAGTAGATTTAACACTGAAAGCACATTTAGTGCATTATTTTTTGCGCAGTAATGTCAGCGCTTCAATATGTCGTAAATGAAATATGAGAAATGTTTTGTCAGCTGCAACGACAGACATTTCCATTGATCCTATTAAAACTCTTAAGGGGTATTGAATTAGCTTCTCGTTTTTCCGACAGGTCTATACAATTGTTTCGATTGATTCGTCATGCGATGCTTACAATATTCACTTATTTCGGAAAGGCTCTCGTTATCGCTTTTGAAATTCTTTCAGAAGTACCGCAAATTAATTTATGCCTTTTACGCGATTTTTCCATTTGAGTTTATCCTTCACAGGTGACATCGTTATGGGAGCTGGTTAGTGAAAGATTTCGCTGTATGATTATTTCATCACCTCAGCTGAAACTTTTTTAAAACTATTAGACAGGAAAGAAAGAAGTTCCACGACTTCTTCTTTACTCCGAGATTTTATTATGGATGTTTTCGTGGTTGAGAGAAGCTGCTACAATAGGATTGCTCGAACTGCGAGTGAGACATTTTCGATATATGTCCACATCCGTTCAAGTGATCAACGATCGAATAGTTGTGTTGTACGTTGCTACGAGCACGTCAAAAGGCATTTAAAAAGATAAAAAAAAGGAAGAGGACGCAGCGATGCCTCTAAAACGCATCGAATGAGGCACACTTGCTTTAACGACAATCTCCCATAAGGCACATTGCGCATCACACGGCCAAATCTTGGGCAGCATTGCCGGTCGGGCACCAAGTGCTGACCATCAATAGGAGCCTACGAAGCGTCACACCCCGAGGCCAATCTCGATAAGCTCGATTCGATGCTCCCAATCCCGATGCGCCGATCCGGTCGCTCGTAGCCCTAACCGTGCATGTGCACGCTTCTAATCTAATACGTGCGTGCCGCCACTCTGTAGCGATCAGAGACGGTCATCGCACTCAACGCAGCACGCACGCACTCACATTTCTGTGCGTTGCGCACCAGTTTTACCCTCTTCACCAACGTTTTTGATATACGCGCTTACGTCAGCCTGTCGTCAATGTTGTTGTTGTTGGTGTTGTTTTTTAATGATTAAAGCATGATGAAAGGTAAGGTAAGCGCTGGTATCAGTGTTGGCCACACCCTGAATTGGTCGGTTATTGTCGTGTATATATATAATAATAGATGACGATCTATTCGTTAGGGTTGATCGAGTTGCAAAGATGCAAGCTCGCGATGTGTGCAGATGTTGTGCTTGCACAGTTGCATGCACTGGTGCACAAGACTCGAATGCTATTAAAGCCCTCACTTGATCAGCTTCAATGCATTTATTCGCGTTATTGACTCATGAAAGCGTCTCCGGATTGGTGCAGACATGAAGAAGCATCATCGTAAATTATTGAAAAGGTTTAGTTCAAGTCTTCCGCTTCATTTTCCCACTATATGTGTATCAATGGCGCGATGAGAATTCTTTGCGACGCTTGTGGAGTTGTGACGCGTTCTGCCAAAACAGTTTTTTTAGTTAATTGTTGCAAGCCGCATTCGTTTCCCTGTCAAACAGCATTTTATACGACATCTGTTGACCTGTGGACTCCATCGTTGTTCTGCGTTTCCTGGTAGCGACTGTTGTATTTTTTAGATTCATTTATTGTAGTAGTTGAACATGAGAAATAACTAAATGAAGAATTTTGACTCGAAGCTGAAGGATGACAATCAGCGGCCTCAGCTTCATATCCGCAAGTCTTGCTCTAACTTCATCTATACACGCTACAAAAATGAGGCTGTAAACGATACGCACTTAAGGCCCACTGTGTGGTGTTATTGTGGCATATATGGAATAGTCAGTGATTGGAAGGACTTTGAGAGTGAATGACAAGTTTTTGGGGTGGGGCATGTTGATTGTTGCGGCTTGGACGCGGCAACGATGAGCCTGATGCCAGCCTCAAATGGCCGCCTTGTTCGGTTATCCCTTATCCGAAGGAAGAAGCCGACAATTGATTGGACGACTTCCCGAGGGAAAAGCTGTGCCGAGCTCCGTAATTGGCAGCTTCTCTCGAACCGCTTGTGCAACCATTGTTCTGGGCTGCCAAAGAGAGAATAAAGATCGATGAATCGCAACGGTAAGCAGCGTTTCCTTGCCCGCATTCACTCGTGCTTTTATAAGCGTAGGCCGTGTCCGTTGTGCGTTGCTGGGTAATGCCGTTGCGCGCTTATGACTTCCTCACCAACAGTCCTATCCTACTCGATCGTCACCGTGTATTCCTTGTTGACGACGTTGCCCTCGTACGAGTATCGCCCCCACTTAATCCTCCTCTCCTACCCGGTAGGTACTTCCTTTTCTTGTCTTCTCCTATATCCTCATGTCTGTCGCTAATTTTCTAGTGATCCTTTTAAACGCGTAGGTGTTATATCGATATTCTGCACTCGAAACACATTCTATTGCCATCGAATGTCTGCGGGTGAATATTTGAAAAAAAAAAGAACATTAAGATGTTTACATTAAGGCATCACTTTCCGCGCTCATGTTTGTCTTTCTTTCGAACGTTTCCTTTTTCTTGGATTGTTCCTTTCAGGAATTTTTTCACACATCAGATGACTTTTTCTTTGTGCTAACTTTGTCTTGCAGTAATCCTGTTATGATTGGTAACGATGTTTTTGGTATTCCTTAAAAAAACAGATAAACAAAACTCCCAGCAATAGTGCCGCAACCATCACTCACCTTTTTGATGCGCCAATGGGAATTCCTTGCAGATTTCGCTTCATTGCTCATTCTATAAAGATTGTCGGCATAGCTGAACCTCTACGGAACAAATAGAGTTGGCGTTTTTCGCATCAGATTTCTTCGCTAGATAGAACGAGAGTTATTAAAATATCATTTCAAAGAAATTTTTATCGATTTATTGTCCGGAAGTATTTGTTTAATTTTTCAGAATTTCCACAACGATTCGGGCGATGATATTTTCATTCGGCTTCTTAAAGAAATTTCAGTAAAGTACTCCGTAATATTGTCGTTTATGATCGCACATTACTGGATCAATTCGAATATTCAGATAATTAGTTTTCATCGTATATCCTCCATCAATATCTCCAGAAATTTGTCGTCGCTAATTACGCAAATATAATTTCCTTAACATCATTGTATGAAAATGTGGAAGGCAGATCTTGAGACAGTGAAAACTGGGAGACGTTTGATGTAAGTATTTCAACTTTTATTTGTTTGAAGGGTTAATTCCAATTTTTTTGAAAGTTTGAAGGAGGGTTTTCATTGTGAATGTGAAAAGTGCGTTAAAATTAAAAAAAAAAAGCTCATACGCTTCCAAAATTGCAAATTTTTTTCCAATCCCGTGTGGGTAGGAAGGTTTTCTGTGCTCGTTTTTCAATGTAAAGCAAAGTGTCCTCTTTGTTTCCGTTTCCTTTCCCCTTCTCTTTCCTCATCCTCGCCTTCTCGTCCGCCCCACTTTCCCAGCGTTACATACTTGTCTTATGTAATGTCCATAAAAATTTCCGAAGTCGTTTTCGGGATTGAAAGTTTTTTGAATTGAGAAGAGGCTTCGAAGGGAGGGAAGAAGAGTATAAAAAAGAGAAATTCGAACTTAAAACAACTCCAAATACTGGTCGAACGAAGCATTTTATTGTTCAATAACTTGAAGACTCGTAGAGAGCAATATGGCCATTGATGGTTGCGATTTGCACATGTACAACGCAATATTCTTATGAGTTTCTATTTAAAGCAATAAAATTCGTCGCTTTCATTTTGTATTCTTTCAATAACAAAAATACTTCGATGATTTTATTCATCATTGATGAATTCATTAGAATTTTCTCTTCCTATTCCTTATCTTTTCTGAAAGCGATTAGTCTAATATTGCATAGCGCTTATACGTAATATTCTCTTCTTTCATCGTTGATTAAAGATTTGAAAAAAGAACACGTAACTTTGAATAAAAAAATTAAATAATTCTTCCGAAACTTTATTTGGGAAGTGAATTACTTGTTTTTTTATAATAAATCTTTTCAATGCTTTCATCTCTCCTGAGAATTATCCTGATAATCCTGGAATTTACATCTGTTTATACATTTGTCTTCCAAATTTCGCTCCTACCAACGTGAGTCTCTTTTTTTGCCTAATAACTTCACCTTTCACAATAACTTTTTTTTAAAAGATACATTGGGATTGTGGGAATATGTTCAGCAATTTTAGTGATGTTTAATGCAATTCATTGCAATAATTTGAGTTGAAGCTGGCGAAAAAGTGCAGTTAATATGAGAATGAATATTCTACGAGTGCACATTAAAACATATTTCCATCGTTTCTTTAGGCGAGATATATTTTCTGAGGTTGAAAATCGCTATAAATTTCCTTTAAATATATTCAATCCTATTAGGTCGTTGACTGCTTTGTTTTTTTGTTTGTTTTCCTGCTTATAGAGCAATTCAAATTAGACTTTTAATTAAGTTTTTAATTATAATTGGAATAATTGATCATAGAACTAATAAAATATTCCACGGCGGAATTTTCATATTTAATTCGAGAATTGTAACTTTTCTTGCGCTTAGAAATTGAAGCTTTTGAAGAAAATTGAAGAAATCAAATATCATTGAAATTATCTGTTTGTATATGCAATTTTCATATTTCTCATAAAATACACCTATGGAAATGCATTAATTATTTGCGTATAATTGTACACCAAACGAGAATATTCTCATGATTATGTGATGTTGTGTTCTTCGACGCCACTTCAATGTCTCATTGATTCTATTCGGAACGTTTCGTTTTATTTTATTGTATATATATATTTTTTTCATCTCTTTTTTTTACTTCTTGTTTTCGTTTAGAATAATTCGATTATATGACACCTAAGCACAATCGTTTGCATTTATCGATGTTCACATTGTCGTCGTATAGTTGCCTCATTTGCGGATTATCTTCATATTACCACTGAAAGTTGCTAGGAATTTCTGCTTTTCGCAGAGAGAATAGAATGTGATTGAAGGTTGCGAGTGGAATGCTAATTACTAAACTCTTCACGCAATAATGAATGAAAATATTTCATTCTTATTTTCTTATTCAAATTGTAAAATGATGAATGGTTCAGCATATGAAGTTGAAAATTTGTTGTGCTTGGGAGTTAAGAATTTCCTAAAAAATAAGCAGTTTTAGGATGTTTTGAAAGGGACGGAGAGGGAGCCGAGGGACGATTTCAGTGATACCATATATTGTTTGTTTATAAGTTACTCCTACGGTTCTATTTAGGTGGATCTAAGTCGATCTTAATTATTTTATTGTTACTTTGTTGGCAGTTAAATTGTATAAAGTCGCTTTCAACTTTCTGTCTCCGTAGATCTTCTCTTAAATCGTTTTTTTTCCACTCTCTCACAATATTTGTGGTTATTCGTATATAAGCTTTGATAATCCTTCATAGTGAGTACAGTTTTTTTTTAATCCAGAAATGTATATATCCACATTCTATAAGTGGATATTCGAAATGCTTGGGATGAGTTGGGGAAAAGCCATAAATCTCTGTATTAGTAACTGCCAATTTGAGTAATATAATGTAACAAATATATTCACTTCAGCGATGAAATCTTCGTCATTTTGATTTTCATAGGTTGTTAAGGCTCTGTCGAGAAGTTTGATAACTTCATTTTCCTGTCGGAGCATTATCGCTTTCACCGTAAACATTCATCGAATATTTTTCTCACTGTTGTACTTCATAATTCTTATTTTATCCTAGAGCTTGTGGCCAATAGTGAAATTATCTACGGCTACATTAAGATAATTTGTTTATTCACTGAAATTCCGAGACAATGGGCGATGTGCTAAAATGCTGAAATTATTTGCAAATTTGATGACCCTCAAAGGCAGTGGATTTTCATTTAATGCCGAAGTTGGTAGTAATAATTGATGAAGCCATCAATTAATTATAGTCATTATAAAGCAATGAAAATTTCCCATATAACTATGGTGCTTTAATATGAAATGTTAAAATTTGAAGCATTTCAGTGCGAATGAAGGAACGATACACAAATTCTCCCTCCAGTTTTGCCATTTTAAAGACCTCTTTTGCGCAGTTTCCGGTTACTTTTTTCCAGTAAACTTTCATAACGAGTCTGTGACTGCCTATTTGCAACTTAAGTAAACAGTAAATATGTCGTTATTTTGTAGCGTACTTGTTTATTAGTTTACCTTTGGTGAGCTTATTTCGCCTATTATTCATTGTTCATAGTCTCTGAACAGTGACCTTGTTATTAGTGGTAGAAAGTTTATGTAAACGTTGTCGAGAATGTAGATTGTTTGATTTCCGTTTTTACGCATCATTACCGTTGTTGCCGGTTTGCAAGTGGAGAAGAAAGGAGGGGGTGCAACATATTTCGATGGGACGATATCAGAACCTCCGAAATTTTGCGTCGGAACGATTTGGCGTCACATCAGAAGTAATACTATCTATGCACCTATTGGGTGTAGGGGTGCATGCTATGGTGCGCATAACCCTGTGAAATAGTGCAACATCGTGGGATTTCGTTGTTTCTGTCTCTGCGGTCATTTAATATGGATCCGCTTCAGTGCAATTTTCTCACTTCAAAGTTGTGAGCTCGTATTATGCTCATCGCTTCACCATTCAAATGCCGTTTACATGCGTATTTCGTTTTCTTTTTTTTTTCTTGGTTTTCAGTCTCAACAGAAGTGACAAACAGCATCAGTAAAAGAGCGATATCATCGAGCAGATTATGAGCAAAACACTGAAGTTACGCCTATTGAATTTAGTGAACACTAACTGTTAGTACCAGGATGAGCTTATCGAAAAGTTGAATATCTATAAGGTGGCCTTAAACTGCGTTCACATAGGTAGACGTTTTCGGTGTTTACTGCAGTGAACTGTCTGTTCAAACGATGCGTTGAACGCTCTCAATTACCAAATGTATGGGACGTCGTTGTTTGGTCTGTGTTACATATCCAACGGAATGATGCCGATCGTCGGCATTTAAGGGCCGATCGCCCATACTGTCGAGTTGCGCCAGGTGTAGCCTACGCCTTTGTACCTTTATTGATGTGCTCATTTCTTCGAAAGTTTAATTAGTATTGAATTTTCGAGAACATGCACAATGAAACAGTTCGTTGGTTACAGCCCTGCAGTCACCGGCACCCCTGATCCAACGCTGTGTGGTGGTCACCCGTCAGGCGGACGGCTACGGCCTTACCGTCACGGGCGATCACCCCGTTTACGTTCATACGGTGAAGCCCGATGGTGCGGCATTTCGCGCTGGTGTTCGGCAAGGCGACAAAATTCTCAAAGTGAATGGAATGCCTGTCACCGCATCCAATCACCTCGAGGTTGTCCGTATGATTTCTGGTAATTTGCTTTCCTTATTTTCTTAGAGTCATATTTCCCTTACTTCGTCAGTTTATTTTTCTTCATCTATAATCTGCCTTCTATGTTCTCTTGTGAAACTAGTCGGTTCCAGATTGCCGCGTAGAAAAGGCTGTTGTGTTGGCGAAAGGTTGCAATTATCTCATTTAAATAAAGCGCTTTGTAGTTAGATCACAGTGAATAACACCGTCGATTAGATACTGTTTACATCGCTCGATAATGATTAGTAGAGGAGTCGATTTTCGTTGACTACTGTTTTCATCGCCCAGCATTTATTTTAAATAGCCTGTTGCGGTGATGGCACTAGAATTCGTTGTTGGTCAGATTGCTCAGTCCCTTTTCTTAGACATTATATAAGGATCGGTATGTTTCTTAGCTGATGAAATCGGCATGACTTGCATAACAAGAAGCGAGTTATTTCTCTTTTTATCATAGTATCTCGATAAAATCCCCTAACGGAAAACAATCTTGCTGCATTAAATTGTTGAAACTTGTCGCCCTCAGTAAAGCAAAACAAAACGCCTCTGAAATCCCAAAGAGTTCTTTTCGTTTAGAGACTTTATTTGATGTAGTACAGTATGGGAATTGTGAATTGCTTCTCGAAAAAAGCAACTTTGGAATTATTCATAAAAAGTCGCTATTCGAATCTAAAATAGCCTACGTCAAGATGTGCGAGGGCGATCTTCTTCACTAAATAGCATCTGGGGACGATTCGTTTTGTGTTGATTTCATTTTCCCACTGCAAAAATGTTTTGAGCGTCATCGATTGGATCGGATGTTCAGAACCCATCTATCAATTTTTTATATCACATGTCGATCTTTCGGGTTGTCCTGGATGACGCCATGCAATGACCGTTTTTTTCCATTCCGCAGCATATCAGGCCTCCCACTAGTAGTGAGGAGGCGCGTCGGGCGGCTTCTTTCGTAGTCTTCAGCAGTTGCGTTTCCTTACCAGACCCGATTCCACCAGGTGGTTAAATCCTATTGGTTAAAAAGAACACTCGGTACTAAAGAGAGTTTTGGAGTTTTGGTTCTCTGCTGTTGGTTCTCTTTTATTTCAAATGTCTGGGGAGTTCTTCTGGTATCATGAGGTCATGCCTATAAACAACCAACAACCATGGTTTCTTCAGCTTCTTCAGGCTGAAGGCTAATGTAAACGTTTGCGATGTCATTCCATCTTTTTACAAAGTGGAGTAAAATATGAGCGCTGATGATAAAATTGTCGATTCTTTGCTTTGTAGTCTGCTTCAACTTTAAAGGTTCATCTTCCTCCTTTTCTTCCTCATACGGTCCGTATATATTCGTGATATTTTCACAGTTGTCTTGAGTGAGGTGGAATACTGCAGCCTAGGGAAATCGAGTGGCCTTTCTGGACGCAGCCTTCAGGGGTAGTTGCTAGAAACTTAATTTTTATGTCTTTATGATGGAGAGGGCCACGCCTCCCCTCATTTTACCTCCTTTATCTTACCGTCTATCTCTACACTGCATCATTTCCCATTTGGTCTGGAATGAACTTTCCAAACTTCGCATATATGAGCAGTGAAAATCTTGCAAAATAGGCATTTCATATGCGATCGGCAAGCCTGCTTTTGGAGCATGAACAACATGGCTAATTCAGTGGCTCCATGATCCTTGCTCTGCAACACCCTCTTCATCGACTGAACACTTTGTCGAATATCGCTGATTGTCGGATTTGCGCACATAATAGTTTCTAATATTTCCATGTAGTTTCATTCAAGCGATTTTTTAATCCTTCCTACATCGTAGAAATTCTTAACAGTTGCTGTTACCTATAGTCCTTGATTTATGTGTGATATGTACGACTGAAAGTTAGCAACTGCTTCAAGTGCGATGCCGATCAGCTGTACTGTCTCTCTTCGCCTAACTTGACCAAACGTTGAGTAACCAGCGCTGTTCTCATTTAATCGTCGAGAGCAGCCAATGATGCTAGCGGGTGTATCTGTACATGTGGTAGTATGAACATATCAAGCTGAAAGATCATGTCAGTATGCGAAGTGATCTCTAAGTATTTTTTTATTCAATAGCATAAAAAGGAAGTTATGCCTTCAGTAGAATATTTTCAGGATTTCGAAATTGATAGTTCGAGGTAGCGATATTTGAGATCCAATTATGAGTTAGCCGTGCTTCATTTTGCCAGATTATATTTATTCGATACCATTCTTTCGTGATGGAATACGCTGTAGTTTCGCTGTATCTGAAGTCTACCTGTTGTTATATACGAAACAGTCTTATGATAGTTTTGAGGGTAACACTTTCTCTGGTACCAAATAACTGTACCATGATGGTTATTATTTTTAAAAAGCTGGATCAAACAGTAGAAGAAGATCGTCTTGGAAGGTAGAGAAGTAGATAGTTTCCTTGACGGAAAAGGGAATCCAGTAGAATTCCATCAGCTGACAAAAGAACCTCTATTTTTTTTAAGATAACCTGTTGATAACAGCTATCTGTCATCTCATGTTTGTTTGATATTTCGATACTTTCGTTAATCTCTTGCATGTAATTGTTCAATTTCTTTCTCCTGCGTGACTAGGGTGGCCAGTTTTTCTTTGAAATTCTCCGGAAATATCGTTAACGATAACTTCGATTTCTTATCCAGATTCGTGGCCTACAGAATGGTTCTTCCGTCAAAAGGATCAGTATTAAAAGTTTGTATAGATGAAAATATGTGCATTCGATGGAAAAGAATTTTTTCTTCATGACGCATTAAAACGATGCGGTTATATTTCTCTCATATGCTCACCTTATATTATTATGGATGAACTGATAAACAATATAAAACTGCAATATTTTCTATTCTGAGGTTCCAAATGAAATGTTCACTGTTGCAGCGAATTCATGAATATTTGGGACGAGGCCACTTATTGCTTCACCGTACAAAATATTTAAGGAGATTATCACCTTCAGACTTTGATATTTTCGTTTTTCATGCCTATCATTACATCGTTCTCCTTCTTCCCTCGTACTCCATTCCATCCTTTTCTCTCATTTAAGCGTTATTTCACTGCAATCACGCTTTTTATTTCTTGCCATTAGCAGTAATATTTCTGAACCAATTTTTCACTTCTTTCCTTTTTTTCTAGTGATACTTTATTTGTGACAGTTATTTTATGAATATAACGAAATTTTTATTTATTACGTTTATTGGAAATATCCAACTTTTGATAGGTAGTTTTCAAATTACTGATCGAGTTCCAACAGGGTAAATAACTTTAGTGAATATTATCTTGATGATCCAATGCAACCGGTTACCCTAATGTTATTGGAATTTGATGATCAATGTCATTTCATTGTTAAGCATAAATTAAAGTTTTCATTTCTCCAATGTTTAGAGAGAGGGAACGATAGGAAATATTTCATTCGTTATCGATCTGCAAGTGTTGTTGATATCCCTGTCTGTAAAGCTCGTCCTGGACAAGTAGCCTAATATAGATTTGAGTACTGAAAGGCCTGAGTAAAGGTCAAAATATTGACCTGAGAGGAAACCAGTTTTTTCGGCAAGAAGCGCTAAGTCTACCACATAGAACTGGTAAAATGTTCTTGGCTGTTCTAATTTGTGTGGTGTGAAGCGCTTCAAATACTGTTTCAGGAGGTCAAACCGTTGCGCTAACATTGCTGGGAAGGCCGCCCGAGCCACTTCCAGCCGAATATCGCGCCGCCGTGGAGTTGCGACCACAAGAAAATAAGGCACTCATTTCCGGCACTGTCCCTTTAGAGGTGAGTTCCTTTTGTTATGCCTATTTTAGATGAATTGATATCGTTGGCCAACCTCTTAAAAAATCGCTGATTCAAATTGCTGCCTTGTTCTGTCGTTATTAACTGGATGCCGAGGTGCGCTTTTTGAAATATTCAAAACTGCTTTCTACGAATTTAGAGTAATTTGTTTCCTTCAAACGTTCGCTGTAGTCGAATTGAAGGGCGAAGGAAATTGCATGAAAATATCGGATGCATTTTAAGTTTAAGTTGGGTAGTGCATAACTGAGGGCACTTTTAATGAAAGTGCGGTGGTGGAAATACGACTTAGTGAGTTGCACGTGACAAGCAAAGCGGTGCAGGAAATATATTGCAACTCTACGGAATTTCTGAGGGCAGTTTGAGGCTAACCAGTGAATATAGATGCACTGACAGTAGCGGCGTGTGTTGCAGATGCACTCTTTTCCGACAACTGACTTCTGATTGCTCCACATTGTGATTGGTTAAGCTGTGATGGTGATATTGGGCAAAAAAGAAGCACCAATTGTGGCATTCACTTCGTTCATTTTTTCTTTGTTGCATTCAGGGCGAGAGAAAAGAAGAGTGGAAGCGCAAACGAGTGCGAATTATCAGTGAAATGCTGGAAGACGAGCGGCGACACGTCGAGGCAAGTTGACGGCCCAAACGAATCCACGAATCGATCCCTCCTCATAGACACTCGCTTCGCATTTAGGCCCTTCTCCATCCATCCAAATCATTCTTCTCACATAAACCTTTTTTGCGATCTTGAGTTTCCCGAATATCTTTTGACTATTGCTGTCACTTGAAGAGACAGCTCATATAGCTTTCCCATTGTTTGTCTCGTTGACGCCAAATTATCTTTATTCCGTCTAGCGTTGTCATTTTCCTACGATGTTTTGATTAGACGAAGCGAAATGTAACGTCATCTTTGCAAATCGCATCAAATGCTTCATTTGATTCCCTCCCTCTCCTCCACACGCTCCTCTTAAACAGGTATCACATATCATCCTATATTCTTTCCAAATTACCCTGTTTTTGCTTCATTTTGCTTCACAAAAGTGGATGTTTAATGTTTAAATGCGCTGTGCATGGTTTCATGCGGACACTTTCAGGGGCTTCGTGAGACTTGTGTGGAGGGTTCTCAGCTGGAACGAGCTTTACAGCGAATAGAAAGCTTGCAATCTCAGCTAAGAAATATAGAAACACCTCAGGTATCGCTCTTCAGATCTCTTGTAAAAAATTCTCGTCGATGTATGGTGAATCGATCATGTTGTTGTTTTAAGGGGATGTTTACACTGGACTTGAGATGCAGTGGGATCCGAAAGGCTTTATTCAATGATTTTAATTTAGAATGTTCTCGATCTACCTCTTAGCTCTGAGGATATATCTTATATTGATGTAGTCCTTGTCTTCGCAGGCCAAGGCATGGATTCCTTTTGATCAAACAGTCTGGTGTTGTATTGCGGCGAGTTCAGAAGGTCGCCTAGAAACAGCTTCACTAATTCTACCTAACGTGGACGTCGGCGATTCGTTGATTCAGATGTACTAGTTGTCAGCGCTCATCTCGTTCGCTGGTTTAAAAAACAATCAACGCTGCATTGAGAGCCAGAATGATCGCATAAAACGCGTTAAAGTTTTTTTTCTCTTAACGCACCAACTTACTTCAGTAAATCTTTCTCATGATGCCACAAATGTGCAAAGTACCGTGCCGAGTTTCAACCACAAATAACTTCGCTTCCTCAGTCTAGCGTGATTCTGCATTTTGCATCGATATGTATGTTATTATTCGGCTATTGTATTCAGAAAAGTGATGAGGAAAGTCTTATCTTCTGTCCTGCTTCGTCTCAGCGCTAACCCATAACCTCTCCTTTCTTCCTGAATATTAAAGAAGGTAGAGGGGTGATATTATGCCTGTTATCGGCGGTCGTGAAACTCGTTTTGTGATGGCTGCAAGTTTCCAAATAGTAATCGCTTGCATCTCCTTTTAGAGACTTCCTAACAAATTCCAGTCTATGACCAACTCAAAATATCAAGAATTCAGATTCATCTTTTGCTTGAGACCCTTCTTCTTTGAGTGCCATTCACACTTTGACATTATCGAGTAAAATATCGGAAGGAAGCAGAGTTAAGGCTATAGGTTTCTGAAAATCTTGTTTATGATGTTTTATCAAGGTTTAATATGGCAAGTAGTATTTTTAGGAGAAGTGGATGGAGCCGAGCGGTATGCATTATGTGCATACAGCTGACATAATTCCGATGGAAGAGGGAACTGATGATGACGAATGTGAAATTCCAGTTCCAGTACGATGTTCTTTAAGTCTTTTTTCAACGCTCGATTTTTAAGTTCAATTCCTTATCAAGCAGAAATAGTTGAAGTGGGATATTGTATCTTATTACAAATTAGTTGTGAATCAGTCACTTCAAAATCTCGTCTTTCATAAAGTGCTGCGGATATTATAAATCTTCATTGAAACTTTGGTGATACTTGATGAAATCTTTGCATTTACTGTTCTTTGTACTCAGCGTTCGTGTAATCTGAAGTGGGAAAAGGAATGTTAAGAAGGTAATTTTATGGATAACAACAATAAGCGATCGTTGTAATTTTTATAGGTTGGGATTTCAACGCTTCACAACAATGCCCGATGCATTTTTATCAAAGGATTTGAGTGCCACTCAGAAATATACGTTATCAAATATTGCTTTCACAATCTCTGAAGATTTCAGATTCGGAAGCCCTATTTTAGTCGTAATCCTAGTGCTTGTTTCCTCTAGATCTGTCTTCGATAAATGTCTCAGAGATATTTGATTTTGAAGAGGAAATACCTTGGAGGGAACAACTAGGCGTTTTCTTTGATAACGAGAGCAGCTGAGAAACACTACCTTAGGGTTGGGGAAAAGTGGGTAAAAATTATTTTTTCAACAAGAAAATTTTGAAAAATAAGTCGACGGGAAGCTGGATCCACACCATAGAACTCTGCAATAGGTATAAAGTAATGCATTGAGATATTAGGGCATCAAATGGCGCGCGTCCAGAGTATTCAGAAAAATTCGATTAATTAGATGGGTTTTGATACTTCGTTTTGTCCTTCGACCAATAAACGGTAAAGCCAACCGTCAGTGGAGCTTTTGACACGGTCATTCATTGTTTGCGTTCCGACGCAATCAACGGACGAAAAATGAAGCGATGGAAAACTAAGAAGAATTTTACCGATTACCCGGATCAGAATTTCTGACGTTTCAGTGTGCAGGGAAGACTGCGTGGAAATTCATGGCTGGCTGCACGCTTTGGAACGCAGAAAACGAAAAACAAAAAAAAAAAATTGAAGTTGGAGTCTGGGAAAATTGTTTAAATATGTGCAAGTTGGCTTGAGCAAGTTTGACTTTTTGTGGGGTTCTACATATACACATAGTACAATTATCAATATAGATACAAGTATAAGTATGGGTAGTATATATATGAAAGGTTCTCTTACGGCTACCGCTACTTAAAGGGAACAGTATAGTGGTAGATACAAGAAGCCGTCTCTGGTGTATTTTTCATACTCGCCGCGAATCTACTACTTCTGTTAATGCGGACAGTGATACCTAACTTCTTGATTCTAAATTCTTCGATGACTTATAGAAAGTTCGCAAGTAATAAGATTGTGCTTAACTCTTCATTTTTTCACACAAAATCAGGGTGGGGTTCAATCGATCATTCATTCATCCCAATTTTTCGCCGTCATGCTAGGATTCCCCTAGAATGAGGTTCTGATAATTTCTGCTTTCCAAGTACTCAGCCAGTCTTGTCCTTCTTTCCTTTCCAAAGTTGTGTCAAATGTGTCGCATTGTCTTGTCATCTCTGTCAATAGCTTTCTTTAGAAAGTTTACCGTTTTCCTTTACTTTTCAGATAATCTATACGCCAGTTTCCCCCATGTACAATTTTCATCGGCTTTTGCGGAATGGGTGGGAATGTCGATGTAACCAAATAAGGGGTTTTCAGTTTGCTATGGGATCAACGAGATTCATTTATTGTTTTTATTGGCGCCTAATGAATCACTGGTTTCAGCTCGAAACTCAGGGACCATTTTCGAATATAGCGGACCTCAAAACGCGTCCGGCGCACTTGGCTGCTTTTATAAACTATTTATTGGCAAACGCGAATCCTAGTAGCTTGGTTTGCTTTCATGTCATTACTTTTTTATTGCATAAAAATTGCCCTGAAAGGATGTCTATGTTAATTTCTTTTTTAAGTTTCATTGTTATTCGTTCGTCCGATTCATGAGAAGCACTGAATCTAAGAGAACAAACGGGGCAAGTGAAAAATTCATCCTGGAAATCCGAATTGCGCTCTCGTTCGATATCTTTACGGGTTTAGAGTCCCAAGGGAATTGTTTACGAAAATTCCGTGGAATCACCCTTCATCCACCTCTTTTGCTCTTCTGCTCATCGTTCCCTTGTTCTAGAACATTGTACAGTAGTCGAAGCTCTTAGTGGAAATGAGTTTTTTCTATGAAGGACTGAAATTGGTCTTTACATATTTTCTCTCATTGCTTTAGCGTTTTAATTGCATTTCTGAGTCCATACAAAAAAAGAGAAATATCTGAAAAGTTATTGGTAGAATAGAGAACGAAGTTGCGCATTCACTCAAGCGTTCTTGTGTTTCGCTTAAAATATCTAATCCAGTCATGATCAGAAAGAAGATTGCAAGAGTTTTAAAGTGTTTTATTTTCAGTTTTTCTACTTGATAACGGACGCGTATCAGAATTCGGGTGCCGGCCCAAAAGAGATGAGAAAATGGGCCTATGAAATATTTTCTACGTTTCTTATTCCTAACGCGCCGATGTGTTGGAACAACATCGACCAGTCGCTCATTCAGAGCATCGATAAGGTGATAGTTTTTTGCATTGTTAATGCCTCAAATATAATGGCACCAGTGTCTTACCTATTTCACAGTCTCATAAGGGCATATGATCGTTGTCTGACGAAGATGTGGAGGAGAGGGGGCAATCAAGAGGGGACTAATGAGGCTCAGGTCCTGTACTGGAGGGAATTTTACAGTTGGTTTGTTTTTGTGCTCTTTTACAAATTTGCGTTTTCGAAAAACATTTGTGAGCTGTTACATGTGCCCAAAAAGCTGCATATTTGTTTACTATTGGTCGAAGCACAATTTAAAAGCGCCTGCATTGAGACGATTGATCTCTTGTAGAAGAGTGGTTGGAGGAATGTTCTAATACACGTATTCTATCATTTTTCTATCGTTCTAACACACCACTGACCGCTTTCGTAAACGAGTATGCAGCTGTACACACTGTACCTATTGCTACAGTGCATTCTTCGCTCAACTATGCCCACCGGGTGTTTATTTTTAATTGTGCATGAGCCTTGAACATGAACAGGTTGCACGATGCTTCCTAAAACATATCACAACAAAACGGTGCCTTCATAAGTATTGACAGTGTAGGGTACTGAGGGTTGCTGGAAAAGGCAGTGAGGGGAAAGGGGAGAGGGTGCCTCGCAGCAGCGATGAATGCATAATATGTTTCTTTTACCCTCACATTAGAGACCACACATCTATACCTCTTTGCCCTACCGATCAGCTATTGCTGTCTTCGTTAAGTCCGACAACACCATGTATGCTTTCCTCGAAATATAGCATTAGCAGATCATAAGGATTGACTTAGTTCCTATCCGGTTTGACCGTAATCATTTTATGCGTATACTCTTCTGAGTCTTGCTCAGTTTGTAATTCGACATTATCTTTCCGTACTAAGTGCATTTCCCTTTAGTGCTATGATGCAGTTTGAAAAAGAAATTCTCGACGCTTTTTTATGAGTTTTCATTTTGACTACAATAGCACATGGATGTGCACCCGATTGTTCAAATGAAACGTGAGATGTTGAATGTCCATCCCCTCACATACATATGAGGGGCAAAAATCTGAATATCTTAACTAATCGTTGAATATCTTGACTAATTGAGGTTATTAACGAGCGCACTCACTTGAGGATGGCGCTAATTGTTAATGTCGAAGGGTTTAATCCAAAATTTTGTCTTATGTATAAATGAATTAGTGTGATAACAATAATTGGGACCTGTGATAGGTCTGATTTATCAGTGATCCAATTAAGTCACATAATTCTACTCTTTATTCTTTCAGCAACTGTCGCGTGATTAATCGTTAACTACCTTCTTGATCAGTGATCGGTCTCCTTTGATTGCTTAACTAGTGTCTTCTGTTGAACGCATATTGAATGCATTTTGATCACTTCTTTTTAATCTTTTTTTGACTCCAATGTCATATAGACTATTCGATAGGCATTTTTGAAATCATCTTATCAGCATCTTTCTGAAGAGACCACTGTAACGCCTTTCCATTTGTGCAGTCATTTTTCATGATCACTTTCTTCAAAAGAAATCTCACTGTAAATGTGATGTGATCAGTCAGGTGGTAGCCAGACTGATAAGCACATGTCAAGTTTTATATCGCAACCTTATGATCAGCTTGTTTGTCTTTCATGCATTTTTTTAGGTGCTTGCAGCGACTGTTCAGTCGACCGATTCTGATCTTCATCAACTAAAAAAGATCTTCGTTGCTGCGAGAAAGAAATCGCTCGATGATATAAATGAGCATCTCGCCGACTTTCGCCAAAAGAGGCAAATGGGTATGGTGAATTGATCGTGAATATGATCTTTGCATTGATCTCCAACTTTAAATATTTGTCTTTGTGTTCCTATTAGCCGAGTTACACAGCTTTCTCTTGGAGCTTCGGAACTTGTAGAATCCGATGGCTAGTGCGAGAGGCCTAGAAGAAATTGTCAGCTTTGAAAAGGGAGTTTTGGGGGGGTCAGCTGGCCTTGGCTCTTCTAATCGTCCGGATCTCTTTGAGGATCTGCATTCTCTGCCGAGATGCGCTCCAGTAAACTGCGATATCACATAAATATGAGGGCGAACAGTCTGAAACGCTTCTACAATAGGGTCACAAACAAGTGGGGACTCGGATGGTCTCGATCTTCGGCACGACTTCGTCCTCGCGACTGGCGAATTCACAGTATCGCCGATTTTCTCAGACGCTCCGATGTTCATGGATAGAACCATTCTGCCTCAAGACCAGTATAGAAGCTGCATCGAATATATGAGCACATCAGACCCCTTTATATCCTCGCGGTTCGTTCTCAGGCTAGCCTCATGATACCTGCTGGGCAGCTAATTGATTTGCCTGTGTGATGTTGGTCTTTTTTGACTTATTTCGGATGGATCTATAGCGGACTGGTCCACTTATGATTTTGCTTTTGCAGAGAACGCTTAGCTCGCTGCTTCCAGGCATCAAAAAACATTTCCCGAACCCTCCATTTTGCTTTGGAAGCGTTTGCTAACAGTCAAGCTGAAGGGAGGAGGATTGGACTTCAGGATTCATGAATTTTTAAAGTTTAGGCTGTTTGCAATTCCCTCTTCCCTCCTTCTTCCTTCTCGTCTCGATAGCCATCGCTATTCAAGCTGCACCATAATTTAGGGTCCGTGGCATGCTGTGACTGGGAGTCATTATTGGCGAAGGAGGTGAAACAGTGTGGACAATGCGCGACACTATGATCGTCAGTAATATGTGATGTGTTTGTGTAATAACGAATGTGCATCAAAAGCAGCTCAGATTTCGTTTTGATTATGATCAGGTCCACGCAGTCAGCCAGTCGTCTACTGATCGCATCTCCTGCAACATCCATATGTGGGGATCTTTGAATTTCGCATCAGTGATAGACCAAAAATTCGCTTCCGTTATCGAGCATATCAGCTATCTGGTTTAAATGAGACGATGTTATTGATATGCTTATGGAAGGATTCTGACTATAATCGTGAGCGGATAATTTCGAGCAGAGCACAGTACATCGTGAAATGAAATTTTCTCGACTTTCAAAAGCTTTTTTTCAAATATTTTCAACAGCTTTTTCCCGATCTGGGAGAACACCTGGAAATCGTTTGCCATCCTCTCAACGTTTTATGCAACATCGATGACTCGATGAATGCACTATTTTGATTATCAGTTCAATTTCCCGCACAAACTCTCTTCTTATATTTCAAGAAAAACCATTACGGCTTCGGAATATTCTTTGTAGTTGGCTTTGGTGGATTCCCTCTATTGCTGAAAGTGGGAATGCTAATCGAATGAAAGCAGTTTCGCTGATATGCGTTGAACGCATGGATTGTTGTGCTCAGTAGCGTATTCGTATCTTATTTTTGGAACATCTTGATGAGTCGATATAATCGTGAACGTAGAGCAGATGGAACTGAGCTAAAGGATGACGTGAGAAGGGACTGGCAAGAACAATAGAAAGGGTACCGATCCGGAATAGTTGCGACGTGTCAGCGCACAAAGCAGACGTAGTGGCGGGCAGAGCTGGCTTGGGATCGAACTTTGCTGGAAGTGCCGTTTCCTTGATTGAGTGCTAAAACACGCGTATGCGCTCTAGGCCACAGATTCATTGAGACGCATGCCCCATTCGCCCGCTGAATTCCGCATAAAACAAAACGATAGCGCCATTATCTTATCGCGCCGATGTGACGCAACATGCAAAGCAACGAACCATGTACTTCTAATGCTAGGGACGCATCGATCTTGGCTATGAGCATCACGGCGCAATTGTGGTTTCGGATTGTTGCGCTCAGATGCTCCTTTGACACAGCCGTGATCGCGTTCCACTTACACACCTTGTTATACATTCTGCGACCATAGTGTTCGCGCTTACACTTGCCTGCACATCACTTACATCCTCATAGGTAGAAATTTGGTTGTGTGTAGAAATTTTGGTTCAAAACATGGACCGTAGAATTCTAGTGGAACTATTTGCGTTATCGCTTTTTATCGAGTAAACTCAAAAGGGTGAGGCAGTTTTCTGGGCCGCAAGGAGCATTTCAACGTGGCGATGAGATGAACTCGTTTCTATCGTCTGCAAACAGGATACTTGCAATGGAAACGCGCTATGAATTCGTTGTGAATTGCGATCGTTAAAATAAAAGTTTTGCCGATCTCGATTAAATGGAAACGCCAAACAGTATCGGAGTTGGTTGGCAGATAGATTATTTCATAGAAAGGAGTCGAGAAACAAGAATGACTGCTGAAAATCGCAGAAATCATAGAGAAACGAGTAGAGGAGATGTGATTTGAATATATACATTTCACCCTGAAATGAACAAACCCTGTAAGTTGTTCCTTTGATCCGTCACATCAATAATATAAGATTTCTCGTCAGTCAATCTATTTAGTCGCTGATAGTAACTGCAAATGCTTTAAATGTTTGTTTAAGTTGGAAATAATACTTAAGGAGACAGCTGATCATCTAAAGCTATCATGAAATGAATCGTGAGGATAACTAGAGAGCAAATAACGTTTAAAGTCAGCCCTATTTCTTTGCATTATCGAAGTATGGGGACGTTGTGATTTGTGAAGTTCATGTTTTCCTCATTGAAACGTGCAGAAGATGAGTAGCAGCTGCATCGAATTGCTTGTCACTAGTAAGCATTTTTAAAGTTCGCAATAGTGAGATAGATGATGGGAAAGGATTGTGCTAAATTAGTGTTACCATTTACTGATTCCGTTGGAGATTTGAATGTTTTAGAGAGCTGCATAAAAAATTTGTTTGCATCAGATCGATCCTATTTCGCCTCGACGTCGTTGCACATTTCTCCTTGCAGTTTGTAGAATTGTCAGTGAATGTTTCATTTAGTATAAAATTAGCATTTCCTTCATCGAATGGCTCAAGATAGGTGGATGTCAGTTTAATGAGTGCTGATTGAGTTAAGTTAAATGAGAGAAACGTTGTTTAGGAGCTGGAAAGAGAACGGAAAAAGAGAATTTGATGTTTTCGCACTGCCACATTATTTCAATGAACGCGAGTCTAAAAATGGCGTCTTGTTTGTGAACGCAATGCGTCCGTAGAAAGAAATTGTGAATGGCGCACAATGAGGCGAGCGTCGTTTCTTGTGATTCATCAGAGGGAGAATGGTGCAGTTACTTTTTTTGTCTCATCGTTGGCGACCACCCGTGCATTGCTTGGCCAAAGGACGGGCGCCAAATGTTGATTACATTGACGTCTTCTATGTGTTTGTCTGACGGTTGAGAATGAGCCAGTGGAAATATCCACAGAAGAAAAGGTTTTCTCGAATTTAGTTCCACTTCAGAGGTCGCGTGTTCCTTCTGTTGAGAGTGTGACTAACATTTGTTTGAACTTTTTTTTTTATAATTTGTAGTCATATAAATTTTCAGAGTTCAACTAAAATATCTAAAGATTTAGAAAAAATGCTTGCCTATATTCCTCCATGGCCATAATTTAAGCAGTAAAAAGCATAGAATGAAATCTGTTTTAGGTTTGGGTAGTTTATTTGATGCAAATCAGTTGGCGCATATTAGCAAGGGCGATACAGCGATGGAGGCACGAGTCGGCGAAACGATTCTGATTCGATCACTAGAGAATATGCTCAATTCCGTAAACCAGGATGTCGAGAACTGCGAGCCCCGTTCGCTTGCTGTTATTTCGGCTTTAGCCACGGTTATTAAGGTGCGTGTGCATATCCTATCAACAAGTTTTAGGCGACATATACTGAAATAGGCAACAGACAGCCTCTCTAAGCACAGAAGAGCTTTGGTACTTTGCCCGTTGACGCTCGTTGTCCGCGGTGATATTTTCGCAGTTCGACATCTTTGACGAAATTGACCAGGAATGAGGCTTCACATAGCAAAATTGAGCATTACAGTTTCGGATCGCAGCATTACAATTTCAACGCATATTGAGCACAGTCTAAACGCTGTGCTGCGTTTGTTTTTCGTTTCATTTTTTTTATCATTAAAGCGGTAAGATTCCATCTACTCTGTAAATATTAAATTTCGAGATAAATCTCATGCTTATATTCTGATCGTTAAGTTTTTTTTTTGTGACGTATATTTGAGGAAGAAAGAATTGTTTGGAAGGAAAATTGAGTGTGTTTGGCAGATTCAGGTGGTGCTCAATATGCGCTCAAACACTAACGAGAAGATGCTCGATCGGTGTCCGACATTCGTCACCAAGGACAAAGGAGGCATGTTTAAGATGAAGATGGCATCGAAACGATCCATACAAGTGAAAGGCCATCAATTCCTCTTAAGTCCAGTGAATCTAACCGTCTACTGCTACCAGTGTCGCGATGCTGTTTGGGGTGTCAACGCACAAGCGTATTTCTGTCAAAGTGGGTGCTCGAATTTTGTTGGTATCATTTCTATCATTCTTGTTAACTAATCTTTACGGCAAACTTTTAAAGAAGGTGTCGGTTTACTTTCTTCGAGGTCCTCAGTAATAACGACATATAGAAAAGGAATCGCCTTCACTGTTTACATCTGCTGGTGAGACTTTTTTAAGCATTCGAAATGATTTGCTAAGTGGTGGAACTGCAAAGCACTTATGCGCCTTGCGAAGAGTTTGTGGTTCTATGCTGCTGATAGAGGACACTTTTAGTCGTAACAGTTAAGCATTCGCAGGAAGTTCGGTTGTATTTCAGCAATCATCTGGGGATTTACAACAGTAGCAGAAGAGAATTTGCAAAGCAACTGCAGTTAAACAAGGCAGACTGCATTCGCCCACAGATCTCTTACCCCTTTCTTGTGCTCATTTCTTCCACTGATACTTGTACTCTTCCACTACATTGTGGATATTGAGAGTAGAAAAGCTGCTAATGCACATCGTATAGGGGCATTTTGCAGCCACCGGGCATTCTTTTATATGATGGCTTATACATCAATCGAATATAAATATCTGCTGTGGGCGGAGTAATTGAGGTGAAGCGTATCGTTCATCCGTAAAAGTCTCATTTCTGCTTTCGTTTGCACCTGCCTTCAACTCATCGAAATTGATGCGGAGGTATCCCGAAGCCATATTCTTTGTTGATGAAGTGATTTCTGAGTGGTGAAAATGAATTCAGATTGTGATGTGGTGTTGCATAAGCAGTGTACATCGGCTTTGGCAGATCACTGTTATCCGGCCACCCAGAAAAAAGTTGGTGCCGCTAAATCGAAAAGGCCAGGCTCGTCCAGCAAGTGCGATGGTGAAGAGGCCAGCTCGTCCGAGTGCCATGCCGCACATTCGTCGACCACCATTCTAGGCAACCTAGATAAGGTGTCGCTTCATTATGTTTTGTTCAGATTTTTTCTTTGAAGTTATGCTTGACACCATTTTTGTGCAGGCTGGCTTAATACATCACAACAACGTTATCATACGTAGCTGTCAGACATGCATTCATCTTCAGTCAGGTTCACAAAGCTGCCTTGAAAAAGAAACAGAAATTGCAATCCATTAGAAGTTCACCTGCTACCGAAGAAGTAAATGTTTTTTAGATAATAATATTTCGAAAGGACATCACTGCCGTGAGGAATATTGTAATAATTGTTGTGGTTTAAAGTAAATTCAGCAGTTACCTTCAAAAAATTGATATGACGGTTTATTTACCCTCATCTCGCCGTATCATCACAACTTCATACATTGAAGGTCAATTTTTTGCCTGTCATTTCTGTTAGTAACAGGTTTCTTTTAATGCAGACAATATCTTTTAGTTCTGATATTTTCATTAAATTGTTTTAGGTATCCGAATTACATAGGACAGAGCATCCAAAGGATAATATAAAATCGACTTCCTCCGACTCGGGTATCGGAGCGGATTTCGAAAAACCAGTTTTTCGCTCACAGAGTATGCGCTCACGGGTAAGATACGCTTTCCTTGTTGTTCCAAAAGGCACCGTAGTCTTTTTCATGACACGAATGGTTGCGTGCTGTTTCATTTTATTGATCCTTGCCCATCATTTTATCAAAACGTTAGCTGCTAAGATTTCCCCCATTATCGGTAGCTTTTAAACATAAGAAATAAACACATGTTATATAATTGTAATATATCTCGTTAGTGAACTCCAAATTTGCACTGAGCACTGATCAGATATTTAGAGGCTGAGAAAATGCTTTTTAATTGATTTCATTCCCAGAAGTTTGGTTCATATTAAATTCTGAATTTTTTAAACATAAAATATTGCGCGCAATTTTTCGCCGATTTCCATGAGTGGAATTTTTTCGATGCTTATTTCGCCTCTCTTTCCTCTTGCAAGAACCTTTTTACAGTTTATTTCATTTGAGGCATTCTCGAGTCACTCTCCCTCAGCTCGCTTCTATCGGCATGCAAGTCCAGCGATGGTTTCCAGCTATCAAAATGTGCGCATCAATTTCCTTTCAATAAGTTGCTTGACTCATTCGTGTTTCCAACCTTTTAATGGTCACTTATGGTCACTTGGTGATCTATATTTTATTAGCGTTCGTTGGTCATCGATAACTTTAATTGAAAGTCATTTGACGAATACATCCGAAGATCCTTTTATTTCTTGCGACATATCCTTGCCCCAATCTGTATCAAGTGATAGGACTTGCCAATACTAGAAACAGTGGTTTTAGCAGTGCTGTTCTCGTTAATATTTTCATGTTATTATTCGCCCAGCAGATACACGAAGCGGAAAAATTTGGAGAGCGAGTGAAATATTAACGACGGATTGATCTTTTCCTGTGGGTTTTTTTTCGCCACCTGAAAGAAGTTGCTACTTGCGCGCTGTAGGTTTTCAAAGTCAATAGTGTAATAGTATGAAGTTATGCTGCATATTGTTTAGGAAGAAGAATTACGGGATGTGAAGAGAGGACGATCAACGTTGCCTTGGGGAGGTGATTTGTCACCTCCAGAAGAAAGCGAGGAGCGTTCGCGTCGAACTCACAGCGATGCCAGTAGTGATGACAAATTATTAGCGTCATCTATTTCTCGAACTCCTGCTGATCTCGCTTCCATTTCTGGTACATACACATCTTATTTGTTTCGTGCTAATCATTTCGTTTTGGTGTTCATAGGATGGCCTGTGTTTGCAAAGCGATCTGTTTCACAGTGAAAACCAATATTTCCGGGAATGCCTAGAAATGAGATATTTGCACGACCTCCTATGATATTTGCCCTCATGGGAGGCAATATCCAGTGATATCGATTGTGTATAATAATGTGAAGCTTCGATGGCTTTTAAAGCGGTTCTCTTGAAAGGAGTGAAAAAGGCGGAAAGGGTGCGTGGTTGTGTTTTAGCAGGTTATGGTAACAGTATATCAGTTCGAAGAAGGAATTTTCCATCTTTCTGAATTTTCCACTGAAACGAGATGGAAGTATTGCTGCCCAACCACCTTAGCTAATATAGCCTCTTTTCTTGGACTGACGGCATCAATCGTTTCTCTGACGACTTTTGTTGTGTAAGTATATGTGTACGTATCTATCTATCTCCCTCGCCTTTTGATAGTTCGAACTCACGAATAACTGAAATTAAAGCGGCGAAAAGTCGATGACAGTGATACAAACCGTTGTTTGACGTTATGTGCCGTACTCTGTGCTGATCCGTCATTCGGAAAGATCCATGGGCATTTAAGTGTTATATATATATATATATATATATATATATATATATATATATATATATATATATATAACATGTATAACAAATATTGTATATGTTCAAGTGCATATGTTTTGCACTAATCAGTTTGCAAAAGAAAAAAAACAACGAATCTTTGGGGAGAGTTTTTTTGCTGTTAATCGGCGTAATCGGAATTTGAATGTATCATTTAACAGATTCATAACCTATTATTAATATCATAAAATTCACTGTTGAGATGGTGGGATGGGGAAATACATGCTGTGTCGGGTAGTTTGAGATGCCTCTGCATTTGCTTTTATTGGCTCATCGAGGTGAATTTTGATCGCTTTCAGGAAGTTCTTCTATGTCGCATGCGTCCATGGCTGAAGAGGAAGCGCGCCGAATGTTGGAGAAGATCGAGAAAACTGCTGTTGCCGAGGGTGACAGTGACCTTGAGGTTACACTTCGTTCGTTGTTTTTGTTCCACGTAGTATGCTGTGTATAAAGTTGGCGAATTCTAAGTAATTCTTTATGGATTTAATTTCTTCAATTCCATTGATGTGCTATCGTTTACAGTTCGATTTTCCCGACTAAACTTCATCTCTTTTTCCGCATCTGTCAAACTTATTTTCTAATTAATGGCGCAAAGAATTGAGTTTAGACCTGTTGCGATAGACTGAGCACATAATTACCTAAATAAACCGGAGCTTGTCCACTATTAAATATGTGTTGATTTCCAGAAATTAGATACTCTTCGAGGTTTCCATCATTCAAGTAATTTGCTTCCGTTTTTATTCGTCATAAAAATAGGATGCGATTGATGATGGGTACATGAAAGATTAGTGAATTTTATGATCTAATCATTTTTTGTTGAAGCAGTTTTGTCTTCACACTTTGCGGGTTTCAGTGCACTTTTCGCCAGTTTGTCCATTCGTTGATTGCGGAATCGAAATGCCTTTCGCTCAGTGTGAATGTTTCATTGGAAATTCGGAGTGGAGCATTTGATAGCAAAGATTGAACTTCAGAATTTCCCCTTCTCGATATGTTTTTATATTGATAATAAGAGTTTAAGCTATTACTGCAAATGTTTGCATCACTTTGTGAAGTAACTGATCATGGAAAATCCAGGTTGAAACGGAAATCCCCCCGTTGGATTCGTTCGTCGGCTGGGAAGTGATTAGGCACTTGAAGCCAAAGGAGAAGAAACGTCAAGAGGTCATCAATGGTACGTGAGTCACTGCTGTTTAGAGGCATTCATCATATTAATTGCACACTATCGTTTATTTTGCGCTGAAGGAATCCTCATATTTTGCTCTGTATCCAGCTGTTCTTCATCGATAACAGTCGGGCATTTTATTAATTCAGAGATAGCTGTTTGTTTCGCACATATTGCTCGTCTTACGATTGCTCAATTCTGCAGTCACTCTACTGTGATCTTAGGGAACTTCATACCACAATGCAATGAGAAAGCAGTTTTCCACTAAATGAGTGGTTCGAAGATGGGTGCTGATAACGTTGCTCGTAGGGACTGCTGTGGGGTTGAATAAAACATGTAGAGTATGATGGTGAATGCTGATTCTTGACGGCATATTTATATGAGCGTGAAGGGACGGTCTTGAAATATACTAAAGTGTTGTATTTTCCTGCAATAGCTCGATTTTCAGTTCTAGTTGTGCTGGAAAAAAGGCTTCAGAGGTTTGTTCTAGAGTATGTGGGGAAGGGGGTCTTGTACACATACCCCTTCTGGGATCTTTGTTGCTGGTGAATGTTGAGATGTTGAAGCGTACATTAAGATACAATCACGTTTGCCAAGTATGACTTCCATCAGTTAAATCTGAAAAAGATTTTCTAAGTGTTTTTTTTTCGATAGGTAATTTTTATATTTCTGTTGCAACGAGTGAGATTAGGGAGCAAATTGAATTACAGAGCTGTTCCATACAGAGCGCACTCACGTTCGAAATCTGAAGGTGCTCTATACGGTGTTCTATAAACCGATGGTAATGCAAAACGTTGTACCGCCTGACGTTGTGAAGTTGTTCTTTGCAAATCTTGATCAGTTGGTCGAAATCCACGGTGAAATGTCTATGTGAGTTTAATAACAGTTTTCCTTAATTTTTCAAAAAATTGATTCTATCGAATAATTTTTTAAATATCGGCCATTTTATACAGAAATTGGTTTATAAAGTTGTTGTCTAATTTTATGAGAGGACTGAAATTCGATTTTATAATAAAACATCGAATTTTGTTGGGAGCAAAGATTAGCAACGATATTCGTGGAACCTCTCGTCGATCCACTGAAAGTACGAAACCTGAAATGAAATATAATATGTTTACTATGTTGTGAAGTTTTTTTTGGGATGGCACATTAAGGAGACACAACAGCTATAAAATGAGCTAAACAACGAGAGAAAAGTATAGAAGATGCATAGATTTGAGGCACAATTTTTAACGGTTTTGTAAGCAATTCAGCGTTATTGATGTGCTAATTTGATTCACCAAATCAAAACCATATTTGTTGTCTTTACTGAAAACTCTCAACTAATGTGAAGTAAATATCGTTTCTTTTTTCTTTTTTTTTTCAAAGTGGTAGGGATAGGGAGGTTTGTGCTGTATTTGGCTGGTGGAGCCACAGGAAGAGCGTAGTCTGCTTCGTGTACTATTTTTCCCACAGATGAGTTTCTCTGCAGTCTGTTCGGACCACAAATGGCTCTCGCTAAAGCTGCTTTGCTTCAACAAGAAATGATTGATCGTGGGACAATGCAACGTGGGTGTGAGGTCACAGCAGTCATATAGATGAGTTGACACTTCGGTGAGAATGAGAATGAAAAGGCGAGAGCGATCTGTCTTTCATGGCCCGTAGGATGGGTAGTCGCCGCCAGCAGGCGAGGGCTATGACAACGAAATACTTTCGGCCCACCAAAAATAGTGAATGCGGTCAGAGGCGCCACTTGTTGTGAACAGTTCAAGTGGTGATTAATTTGTGAAATACAGGAAAATGCGTAATGCAGTGGAAGAGTGGAAACGGGACAGCGCATTGAACGGTCTCTTCGGCGAAATTGGTGCGCTTATGGAATCTATGTTTGATGGTGAAAACGGGAAGCGTCTAATGGAGGCAACATCTGCCTTCTGCCAGCATCAGCAACACGCCCTCGACATTCTGCGTCAGCGGTACACTCGCCATTGCTTTGTTCAAGCCTTACTAGTTTTGATAATAATTGCAGTAGTAATAAATCTCTCTTGGATGTAATAATTTATGCATTAGTGAGGAATCCATCTACAAGATAGCGTGATAAAGTGCACATAGGTAGTGAAGAGATGGAACATCAAATGCCCTTTTGCGTACATTTTAAGGAGTCTAGCAGCTGGTGCTGCTGCATATACAAATTAAAGGGCACGATAGCAATTATAAAACCAGCTGAATTTTGTAAAACCCCGTTCTGACTGAAGAGTATAGAAAGGAGCGTGAGTGGCGTTGAACAAATGAATCAGAAATAGTGAATGTTTTAGTGAAAGAAGGCAGATTTGTACATAGTCGAATGATGGGAAAGTTTCGAAGTTTCGGAGAGATAGGTACTGTTCGCGAATTTCCTATGGAGAAAAATAGTTCAGATTTTGTAAGGCGAAAATGATTTGCCAATTCGACGTCATCCGCATTCGCACACATCATCTTACTCAGTTAATCTATTAACTGAGTGTTTCTGGTTGTATCTTCTTTTCCTCTTCCTCCTCCTCTCGCCCACCTCTTCCCCCCACATACCTCTGCTTTCTTTTTAAGTCTGTCGAATCAAAACTGAAGGGACCATGGTTGAAGTATCGCAAGTAGAATAATCCTTTTGGTCGCCCCGTTTTTGATTTTCGGCGTCTTATAATAGATGAAATGAAGTGCTTAAATTTGCTCCTTTCATATTCCATTTCTTAAGTTTTTCGCATCTCCTTACTCATTTCATCATTAAACCATTTTACTTGCAGAAGTATAAAGAGGGGGTTAATGTCGTAACTGAAGCATTCACCTTTTGTGATGTGGAACTTAGATTGACCCTGTATTTGTGCTGTAATATTCCATAGATTAGAATATTTTTTGATGCGTGTCGCTTTTGCATCAATGTTGAAAGCGTTATAGCGCAGTTTTTAGAGAACGCGTTCAGAAATCGTTTCTGCCGAACTCTCTTTTTATTTCTCTCTTTTAAGTAGCGGGGTTGTCGTTTTAAGTGTGTGTTCTAAAAGTTCAGTATTTATTGAATTATTGAGCAGTAAAAACATTGCACATAAGCACATCCTGAGATCTTAGATTCATCCGCAACAACCCAATGCTATAACATCCACATAGGAAACGAAAAGTCGCTGGTCCCAAGGTGCTTGCGAATAGTGTGTTTTCGCTGTGAATCGAGCAATGATTACTATCGAAATTTAAGCTAGACTAGAAGTTCTATCTAAAGCAAGACACCAATCATTTATCTGTTCATTTCTGTTTTATTTAGGTGTAAAAAGGACAAGGATGATCAATTGGGGAGGTTTCTAGCTGACGCAGAGTGCAATCCCCTTTGTCGTAAATTGCAACTGAAAGACATGCTTCCGGTTGAAATGCAGCGACTTGTAAAATATCCGTTGCTTCTCGAAACGGTTGCGAAATACACCAATGAACCGTCAGAAGAGCAGACAAAATTACTGAATAGTGTGAACTTGGCGAAGAAAATTCTTTCAGGTAATACTTCATTTTCATCGATCAATTGACGACATGTGTCTGACGCTATTTCTCTTCACTTATCCGATAGCCGATAAATTTGTGCTTATGCTTTAGAGGAAGCGTATCGATTTCTCATTGAAACATTTCATTGTTTCAAAGGAATTATATGGCGAACCAATTGATTTCCCTTCTCATATAGAATATTTTATGGACAGTGCATTTGTTTAGAATCATTTCTGTGATTTCTTATATGAGGTATTGCATGATTCCCTTCCATCATGCACAATTTTTTTGTTGCCGTTATCTAAAAAATTCATCCAGACTTTCCACAGATTTAAGTAATATAGCTTAAGGAATAAGTATTATTCGACCAAGAAGTGATACTTATCTTGAATAATATTTTCAGCTGTAAATACGTCGAAGAGAAATACGGAAAACCTTCGAAGATTGGAGGAATTGCAGAGGAGGCTCGATACAGCGCCATACGATAAAGAGAATTTCGGCAACGATTTCAATTCCCTGAATCTCACAAAGTAAATGTCCCGAAAGTTTTCATTTATTTCGTCTTCTTTTTCGTTTTCAAACGGACGATTGTATTCCGTTTTGATAATACGTTATCAAATTTAATCCGTGGCAGATATTTGCATGTAATTAATTTGCATTATTATCTCAATTGCAGCTATAAGCTGGTCCATGACGGTGCACTAACTTGGAGATTCAGCAGAGGCAAGATGGTCGAGTTACATGTTGTCTTACTAGAGGATGTACTTGTATTACTAACAAAAGTTGGTGATGGTCAGAAGTTATTGCTGAAGATTCAGGTAAGCTCATTTTCAATTTTTAATAATATGTTGATAGCGCGATGCATTTTCTCGCAGACGAAGATGATTCCGGAATAGCAATAATACCTCAGTAACGGGCAAACTCCTCGAAAGATTTTGTTTTCATCATAGCGTAGAGGGTTTGGCTGGTTGGTGCTTAGAGGGAGTGTTTGTTTTGTTTAAAGACATTTATGTTTCGAAATTGCTTGCCTGTTCTTGTTGCTTCGAGTGCATTTTGGCCTATCTCTTAGCTGGAAAGGAAGGGGGGAGAGACAGGGCAAAGTGACAGTGCAACCAGTAAAGGGAGGTGAGGAACTGGAAGGTGGAAACGGGTGGGCAGGCGAACGTAAAGCGTTGGTTGATATTAAGTGGAATAATGAACCACCCGAGAAAGTTAATAGGATCGGAACTGTTAGCGGCTGTTAGCACTGTTAGCAGTTGGCAGTGCTCCTTGAAAGCTGCTCTAGCGAATTTCGTAGTGCTTAGAATGACTTTACAACCCCCGTTTTAAAGTTGCCTGAGGTGATTCAATTCACGTGACCCCGGTCCTTGTTGAAAATCTAACGTAATTAAGGGCTATATTAGAAATTCCCTGTGAAATTTTTCTGAAAAGCAATCGAGCAAAGTATTAGTAGAATAAACGAGATTGATTTAGGGTCATTTTGGCTAGCTGTCTAGGCAACAGAGGATTGAGATTATTGATGGTTTTTGAAAAATGTTCATCCTTGAAAAAAAGGCGAAAGAAAACGTAAAGGAACTACCTCAAGGAGATAAGGAAAACTAAGGAAACCATTTTTTGCCGTTTTCTTTTTTGAGGGTTTATGTTTAACAATAAGCAGTCTTCGAATTTAAGCTGTCATGATTTATCGAGACTACTGGAATTTTGAAGCTCATGCAAGCGGGTTTTCAATAGGATTCATACAATAACCTCAGTGGGAGAAGGCCACACTCCTTCGAAGTGTTTGACTTGCTCAGGACAGTGCGTTTCCTTTTTCGCGGCTCTCACTGGTTTATATATCCTAATCCATATTGATGTAACATCGCCACAGTTGCTGACAGTCGCAGCGAGCTGATCACTAGGGGAGATGAAGGTTGCACGAAACATTTAACAGAGAAGGCACCGCAAGATGAAAACCAAGCTGCATAAATTTTGAACTCTGATTATCAGTAGAGAGGAATGAGATTATAATCACTGAGATTATTGTTAACGTAAATACAGTTCAAAACTACTACCTCACTAAACTTTTCTTACTAGTATTATTGCAGATAAATCGAATAGCACTATATTAATAAGTGGATTTGCAGGAGCCATCGAAGGATACGAGATGGTCACCAATTCTTCCTCTAGCACCATTAATAGCCAAGGAGAAAGCGAACGATAAGCGCGCATTCTTCATTGTTAATACAGTAGAGCGTGGGGCACAAATCTATGAGCTTGTGGCAGCAACGGCTACTGAAAGGAAAACGTCAGTGTGTTTGTCTTTTTTCGCGCAATCAGTTTCAGCAACCTTTCATTTTCTTTGTCATTCGATAAGCCTCCTCTAAAACTTTTAGAGCAGGTCGTCTCTGTCCCCTGTTTATTTTGCAGTCCGCTCACCTCCTCTCCCATTTCCTGGGAAGGTAATTTATGATCATGTGTGCATCTGTAAGGTTTCCTACTGTTGTTATATTATGCTAGAAATTCTGAGAAAGGAAGTGATCATTGACGCTTAGTAATAAATGACCTGAAGCTTAACAAAATTTGTATAACAGTTCGTGGTTCAGGCATCAACGGTATTTGCGCGATATTTGCACCTTTGACAAAAAACGCTAGCGAAAAGCGTTGATCGAAATTCGTCTTTGTTGGTGATGGAACTTAGCGGTTTTATATTCGCAGATTCTGCACAATGAATTTCAGATGGTTCAAATTAATCTCTGATCAGATCGATTTTGTGAAGCGCGAAAACACTACCGGCACGCAGACGAGTGTTGAGTAAGCATTTTCATCCAGCAGTATATGCATATTCATTTCCTTCTGTTAATATGGTAATGTGTTCTACGACAGCGGTAATAGTGGGCAGTTGCATGTCCACTCTTCATGGGCGGTCGACTTTTGACAGTAGACAGTAGAAGTTTGTTGTGTGCAAAGTCAGTTTTTAGCAAACGACATATACAGTTAGATAAGCTTGAAGGTAAATTACAGCGCATGAGAATCAGCAGTCAGATCTTTGACGACCATTTTTTGCATATCTTGTTATTAATGAAACAGTAAACAACAATAATGTTTTAAATGGTTAATCTTGACGCATCTGAAGAGGACAGTCCTCGTCTTCCTTGCACTACGATGGCTAAAGCTTCTAATGCACCCAACATCTCCCAGCCTTTAAAATGCTCATTACAAACTCATATAGGAGATGAAATTTTTCATTCCCTATGATGAAGCGGTATTCGTAGCTTTTCTCTGCTATGTTAGTGTTTATCACATTGCATCCAGCCTAGTGTTTAATATTTCTAAGGCCCGTTCCCTCATCTTCGGGGATCATTTATTTGGAGCAGTACAAACACCAGTGAGTTGAAATATTGAAGAGAATTTGATAGTATTTTTTGGCCAGAAGAAGAAATTTTTCTTACATGTTTTTATGCAAATAATATATTTGCTTTTGGAAGGAGGAAATTTACATATTTGTTCAGTCGTTTCGAAGTATCGGCCCCAAGCGATGATTCTCGATCGAGTGCGAATGCTGGCGAGGAGACGTCCTCTCATCCGCAACGAGTGCAGGTATCCACACACCCACGCCTCGTTAATGCCAACGAGATCACCGTCCAGCAACCGACCGTGCTTCAGCATGCACAACCCATCCTTACACCCACTGAGCGTCTTCGAAGAAACGACGAAGTTATCGTGAAGGCACTTCTCGATAAGCACGCCATTCTCTCACAATTCTTACCTGGCCCTAATGTAAGCGTTTCGTCACCCGTTTAGTGCATATGTTTTTGTTTGCTTTTTTGCCGAGTCCTAACGCAGTTGTTGCATTCAAAATAAAGGAGGGAATGAAAATTTCAAGCAGAGATATTTTCAGTGCTGGAATTCACGTTGAGAATTGAGTATAAGCACAGCCTAAGCGAACTGATCACCACCGGAAGTTGCAAAAATATTCATCCTAACTTCTGAAGCAGAAGAATCTCCAATTTTGCGTCTTTGTTTCGAGTCTGTTGCAGCCGTCTACAGTCCAACACTTATCATGTTTCTCTCCATATTAGTTCAACAGTGGGATTTTTGACAAGCTTCTACTGTCTGATTAACTGCCCAATATTCATATAGAAAGGAAGCCTCGAAGAGCTAGACAAGTTAGCTGAACAGTTGACGGGAATGGCGGTCGGTGAGTTGAAGCAGCGTGATGCTCGCGAACTCGCTATGAGCGCAATTGTACATGCCAATCGTCTTCTTGATGCCATTAACCAAGGTAATGCTTCCAAGTAAAGCGTTTAAAAATCGCATAGTGCGACTTAATAAAAGGCTGTATTGATCGGTGGCAGCCCCATTATGCACTTATACAATAGTGAGGGTCACGAGGTCGATTTCTTTTGTTAAGAAGAAGACTCACATTTGGCTCGATAATCTTCCGGTCCTGTTTCACCGACTACGTCAAACGAGCGTCGAAATGTCGACCGGGTGTAAAAATAACAATGGGCCAAATTAGTTCACACTTCGAACATGTCGGGAAGTCGTTCTTAACATTTTCTTAACAAATTCGGAAATGTGCCAACATCAAATTTTGTTGTGGAGCGGATAAAATGCCATTATTGTTTTTCGTGTTTTTATAGACACCAATATCTGATCTTTATTTTAATGAGAACAGCTTGACTTCAAAGTGTTGTAAGTGAAAAATTTTGTGACCCCCGTTTAAATGAATGTTAAGGGATGAGTGCCAAGAAGGAGGTGGATGAATCGAATAGCGGTAAAGTAATCTTGAAGTTGGATAAAGTGGAGCCAGATGTACCATCTGTTGCTTGCTATAAGCTAACGGCTATCGCAGCTCCGCTTATGAATCACCTAAAAGCAATGATGCAAGTTGTACAGGATCAGCAGAACGAAATCAGCGCTGTTAAACAGCAGCTCTACCATTATAAGGTATCCCATTCAAATTCGTTCATAGCTCGTTCCCACTTCTTACTCCTTCATCTGGTCGTTAAAGAAATTTTTTCGAGCTCGTCGGAATTTCATTGAGTAGTCATTGTTCACACCTCATATACTGAAATTTCGTTCATGGAAATATCCATATGTGTTATCGTTCTCTTCAGTCAGTCGTGAAAATGCTGCAGAAGCTTATTTTTCATGAGGTGAAATTACCTTCATTTTCAGGTTAATTTGGCCAACTTTAATGGTTTTAAGAACTTGTTACATCATCGTAGTGTGGGATTTAAAGAGGGAGGGATCAGAGCATCCTGATACGATCTACTTAGGAATGATTGTCGCATTAGGATGATTTATCAGAGCCAAATCCAAACTTTAGTAACTATTTGCACTGTCCGTGTCGCTGCATCGGATAAATCGAAAACTTGGCTATTTTAAGGAGCTTGCCGAAGGAGGTCCAGGTAATCGTACCGTCAGTGAGGAAACGCTCACTGAACTCAACGTACCGAGCCGTAAGACGTCGACACCATCCGATGATACAGAAAAGCGGAAACGCCTGCAGACAAAACGCCAACGAAACAGTGCGATTGCAGCTTCACCCGCTTTTGTACACCCGCCGTCGCCGACGTCCAGTTGAAAGCGCTTCGTTGAACTTTGCGACACTTTTGGAGTGATTCGAGACCCTTCCTAGGCACTTTTCTCGGTCACTGAGGGACGCCTTTCAGCGTGTTTGCATACTTCCATTAGGTTTTTGTTGGACGCGTGCAGTTCGAATATTCGCGTGTGTTCATACATGTTTATAGGAAGTCAACAAAATTCAGTGACATTTTTCTCCTTGTACGAATCATGAAAGTATGTCGAAAAGTTCCCGTAATGCTTACTGCGAAATGCAGTGTACGATCGCGGAATCAGGAGGAGAAAAGTAACGCTTGCTGGATCAGGCCATAGAAAGAGAGCCAAGAGCTTCAAGTAGGCTGTTGAGAATACGCTGATTGGAAGCGATGAAAGCGAAAAAGAGGGGACGTTACGCGATGACGGGTTCGAATAACGGGCACTTGTTGGACGATTGTTGGAGTGTTGTTGTGGAGGTCTAAATGACAGTAAGCTAATTTTTGCGATCAAATCGCTCTGTAACCCCATAATGAGTCTACTGCGGCAGAGCTGCCTCATTTCGCGTCTTGCCGTCTTTGGAAGCATTACTTTGGTCGAAAATTCGTGCGCAGTAGTGTTGCGCCAGTCGAGGGTTTTTGCTAGGACATGGGAGGGAGACGCACAGCCTCTTGAAGAGGGAGGAGAAGTTTGGAAGGAACAGTCGATTTGAGTAACGAATATGAGACATGTATAGCAGTAATTTCACTAAAAATCCACAATGTGCGCACAACACTAATGTGTCAAGCGGTGGGCAAGAGTATACTGCCCATTGTCAGATATTCTCTTCCGGTGCATTTTCCAACTAAATATTTTAATGCTTGTCGGTTTTCTTTGCAATGAATATTGTACATAGTAGCATACCTTGAACGCTCGTCCAGTGATTTGTTAAACGGTTTAAATTAATGCAGCTGCTAATTCGAGCGTCCGATTGATTCGATCTTCGATCTTGGTGACTTTCAATCGAGCGTTCGAATACTTCATTGAAGATACTCTAGAGTGCGTGATGCAGTCTTGTTGTGATCTGTTGCCGAAGTTGATGGCGTTTCTTCGTGCACAAGTTGTTTTTTCTCTTTTGTTTTGTTGCCATTCGACCGCTGTTATTCCAAGAGCACATCTCCGCTATGTTCATTTCAATGCCAAATCGAAAACGTTTTTTTCTTCTTCCATTGCTCTAAGCGTCGGCAAATTCGGATCATTTTTCTGTGCTGATGAAGTAAATTGATGTAATAATAAAATAAATAATTATGAGTACCACTCGTTGGGCACTAATATTTCGATGAGTTGTCAACAATGTCGGATTCATGGGGATGAAATAATAGCTGGAAGGAGTGCCGAACGAAGATTTTTGAGCACTGAGCATCATTCATTTTATTTGCGAATAGTTTCTTCTTGCGGCAAGCAGATGATCTCATCAATATGCGGTTTCCTTCAGGTGACGTGGCGAGAAGAGTGAAACGATTTGCGCCTACTTCGAAATTAGCCCTTCTTCAGTTGAAGAGGGAGCGAAGAGGGAAATGTTTCGTTTTCTCTCTTGTTTATTTTGAGTCTGAATAGTAGACTGTGAAGTTGCGTTTGCATTACCTAATCGGGTCATGAAATCTTTTCATCGTTGACTTCTATAAAATGCTTGCGCTGTGTCCGGCTCACCAAAAATTTATGCTAAAGGGCGTTCAGTCTCCTTCGAACTTGCTGTTAGACCTTGTCTGATTGGACGAAGAAGTGATTACGAGTGGGGCTGCGGAAGGGGCCACGAATGGTTTTGAGGTGGCAGAACGCGCATGAGCGTGGGGTTGCAGAAGAACGACCGCTCACCGACTGCTCCAAGCAGTGATGCTTTATCAGCGACGCTTCGCTCAGCACCGTTACGCCACTCCTTTCCTGCTTACATGCGTCTACTCACGTCTGCATGTACTTTCTTTCGCCTTCTCACTTCACCTAGAGCTTCTTTATTGCATGTTGTCGGTTTTCAAATGTGGTCTAATTGCCCTTTTAAACGTGTAAAGCACTGCGTTCCTCAATGTATACCTTTCATCCAGTAGGTCGGATGAGGTTAGCGACGGTCTGCTCAATTCGTCGACTACTTTATAAGGTTGCTTTGGGGCAGAATCGTCAGTTGTCGACCTGAAAATTTAATTCGGCTGTTGCATATGAGCTGAACGGGACACTTTGTTTAACTTTGTGTAGTTGAGGAGATAAAATCGGCTTTGAACATCTGCGCTGAGGTGGTTTTCTTCACATAGATTCTTAAATCGTTTAGAATTGCCAGTGGAGGATACTGTTGGTGAAATTCTGAAAATAGAGGGGTTCAGAGGACTTATTCGCTCTCGATTAACAACTGTAGTTCGGTGCTCGAGGAATTTAGTCGTTTTGCTTCCGCATGTAATGCCGTCTGCAACTTAAGAAGGCTTTATTTCAACAGGCATCAGATATACATTTTTTTAATGGTAATAGTCACCTACTTATATTTTGCTCGAAGAATTTCCATTATCAAAAATTGCAGCAATATTGTAATATTATCTGTTTGCAACGTTGCCACAATGATCGATGACGATTAAAACATCATTTGAAATTCATACAGTTACTTTAACTTCTCCAGAAATTATTATATTGCTTATTTTCTGAATAAAAGTGCTTTTTTTACCATCATTGGGTATTATTTCTAAACTTTCTTTCGCCGACCATCGAAACTTTTCCCAAATTATCGCTCTTTTACTATAAATTAAAAGAAAAGAGTTGATGTAGACCGTGATTATTACCAATATATGTTCGATTTTAACAACTAAAAATCTCCCTAATAATTTTAGTAATGATAATGTGATAATTAATTATTTAATTTTGATGATAATTTTTTGATAATAATCATAAATTTAACATTTAATTAATTATTTAATTATGGTAAGAATTACGATCGTAAATAATTTCAAGCTCATTTATTCTATAGAACTAATCAGTCTCATCAAATTTTTATTCACATTCAAATATCATAAAATCGATGAATGCTTCTTATTATTCATTCTATAAGCACGACGATGCTCATAAATTGAAAGCAATATAGGTGCCAATCACTTCGTTAAAATGTTTTCTTTGTTTATATTCAGCGAATAAAGCGATCGATGCAATTGCGATGCTCAATCGTCACCAATCATTTGGCAAAAATATACGAGAATCGTCAACGTCCGCATCATCAATGCGATCTGAAAATCCCACCGAAAGAAGGTTATTTATTCAAAGAGAGTAAATTTTATTATTAGTCATTCTTTATTGGACATTTTTCATTCACTGCTGATAAGTAGATTCCGCCGAGTTTTACCTGTAGGAGACAAATGAATTCACTGAGTGTGGATAGTGCTTTGCTTATTTGCATAATTTGCATGTCTGTGCATGGAGAAGTATTGTTGTATAATCACAGCACAATCGCGTCGATTGCCATTAAATTAGGTTATGAATGGTAATGAAATGTCGTTTGTGGCAGGGGTCGTTCATCAAAGAACCTCGATTCCTTCTGAAAAATTCCCACAGTATTGTGAAACAGTTCCAGAAAGACAGAGAAAGAGAAGGGGGGGGGGGGGGGAGGGGAAAGAGAAATAAAGAGAAGAAAAAAGAAAAATGAAGAGATGAGGAGAGCCGTTGAGAGAATTTGAAAGCGAAGAGCGAGAGGTTTTTGAGAGGTTTTAATAAAGAGATAAGCGAACTCAAGCTAGAACCGGAAAAAAGGACAACAAGTCATCGGAATTGCTTTTCACTTCCGAGCGATTCAGCTCAAATTTCGGTTTGAATTTTATTGTTCGGAAAGATGAAATCGATACTCGATTTTTCCTCGAGATAGTCGTTTGCATTTGTCTATCGATAACGCTGAAATACTGAAAACGTTGAGAGAGTGCGATGAAATGACATCTCTTGAAACTACACTCGATTGCAGAAAAAGGAAAATGATTATATGTTCGTGCCGTGATACGTAGAGGATGCCATCGCCAGCCTCGACGTCAGTGATTTTAAGGCATTGATTCTACGCTAACAATTTTCGTGCAACAAAAAATGCGCTTTTCTGAAAAGTTTTTCGGCATTTGAAATATTTGAGTAGGTGCTTTAGAGGATATTTAGATTTGGAAAAAGTATTGCATTTCCATGATCCTTTAAGGAGAGCCAGAGATAAGTAGGAAATTGAAACCACGAAAAATAGCTAAACGTTTAGGCGCTTTGGCACCATTTCTTCACCAGTACTTCATTTACTTTATTGGTGGAACTATAGTAACGCTGTTTCAGAAGTCAGATGGGTCCTATTCACGAGGGATTTATGCATGTGTTTCGAGGGCGATTCTTCGCGGTAAGTAAATTTATTGAAGTAGTACTTCACTTGTGCACAATAAGTGATAGATGCACTTATAACAAAAGCCCTCTACTTTACAAGTTGGATAGTTGAAAGAAGTGATTTAGTATATTATAATAATTCATTCAGCAGTTCATTTATCAGTGTGAGACTTACTGAAAACTTTTAGGGCAACAGAAGGGAAGAAAGGATACGAAATTCTACCGTGAACTTGGTGGTGATTCTTTAGAGCTTACTGGGGGGGGGGGGGGGGGGTGAAGGGGAGGGAGGTTAGAGAGGAAAAAAACGGAAAATCACCTCGAATGGTGATTTGGAATGCACCATTCACGGAGCCGGGAACTGAGCAGCGGCATTAAAACTGCTCATCGCATCATTGAGAGCTAGAATAAGAGGTTTTATTTCAAAATGACCTAACAGCTGGCTAGCTACGCTTTACGTTCCACGAAATTTCACTGGTAATAATCTGAAAATTCTCATCCTGGCAAAATGTATAGAAAACAACACGCTAAAATCCTGTAAATTTATTCACGTCATGTATTTCCATATCGCAAAAATAAACGTTTATGGGGAAATGGTCGAGAAAGTGGAAGACTGATGGGGGATTCCTTCAGAAGTGGAAACGTTTTATGGGAGCAGTTTTCGATGAAAACTCAACTGGGCATGCCCGATTGGAACTCTATGGCTCCGATAAGCAACTAGCGACAATAAATCCGGCGAAGACAGTTCTCTTTTCAGAATGCATTGCCATTCGAATCGTCACGTTTGAAAGTAAAGTTTACATATAAATGTTACGCGATCAGTTGCTAGAAATATGAGTTTCTGGGAAAGAACTGTCGAAATTGGCATCATTTTAGCCGCGGTCATTAGGCAGAATGTTGTGCGGCCGCAAAATCTAATAGCTGGTGGCTCCACAAACTCGAGTAGTTTGCGTGGAGTCTCTAAAAACTTCGAAATTATGTCGCTTCTGCCACTCTTAACTCTTTTTTTCGCAGAAGAATATGACATTTTTCTTGTACTTGAAGAATATCGTGGAAGTAAGAACAAAATCTCCGTGCGTCCGTCTCAAAAAAGTAGCCGTGGTAGGACATATGCGCCGTTTAAAAGCAACGTGAAACAGACATAACTTGTATTTGTGAAACAAAACATGAGCTGATACATATAGGCAGTTAGCGTAACATATAACAACGAAAGATGTACTCTTTGTACGTGTCAACAGCAGTGACAAATTGCAAAACAGAAGACCAGGGTGATCTCATCACCGGTTGCAACTGGGGATGGGTCGAGGATCAGATTTTGCCCACCTCTATGTGTTCACGAGACAGACCCGATGTGAGTTCACTGGAACACTCTACCTTAACAAGGGCGGATCAAAGCGCTCTCCAAATATTCAATAAGTTCACTCCCTTATAATTCTCGTATGCGACTGGAAATGAAATCAGAGTTGACTCAGATCCTAAAACACATCGGAAGGTTTTATGCATATTCTGTTTCCGCACTTTGCCGAGTCGTTCAACTTAATTTGCATACATATCTTATGGAGCACTAAGCTGTTTGTCTTCTAGAAAGATGTCGTCAACGCAACGATTTATACGTAATTGATTTCCGATGCAGTTTTCTAACTTGAACGTAAATTTTTGTGTGCAGATGGGAGTTGTTCCCATTGCCCAACAGTGAATAACTGCTTCACTCAAAAGCGCTTTTCAAGAAGGGAATAGCTGCAAGGAAATAGAATTGTATATTTGTGGCTGCTTGCTTGCTCAACAATAGCGTGCATGCTATGCTTTACTCTCATGTGCATTCGAAGTGCCCAGATTATCCGGGTGGCATCGTTGAAGAACGAATTGCTATCTTTTAATGCACAAGCTTTTAAAAATCCATGAAATAGTTGCAGTGTAGAAAGATTCTGCATTTTCGAAAGCATGTGGTCTGTGAAATAATTTATTCTTCCTCAGATGAAACACGGGGATGTTAGGCATCTTAAAGCAACCCATCGAGGCGAGAAATCCATGGCGGAAGCGCTATATGACTAACGTAAGCCATAAAATAACGCCGACCCGTATTAGAAACAGAGGTTGCATGTTTTCTATGAATCACAATTGCATTGTGTCTAGTTAAGTGTTAGTTGGGCTGCAACGCCTCCGTATGGGACGCACTGATGGAAATGAAAGCAATCTTTTAAGGGAGCGAACGAGTGATTCAGATTCAGCAAAAAACGGCACCAGTGATGCTGATTACTGTCGAAGATATCGACAAGTGGCATGGAATTCTGTGTAAAGTTGCATTTCCCAACCAGGCGAGATTTTTTAGTTGTTATCTGTCATCAGGAACGTTGTTGCCAAAAGAAGGACGCTGCATCACTCATCCCGTTATGAGTTATTTCCGCCACAAGTTTTGTTACACGATGATAAGTACCAAGTAGGAGGATTGTTGGCTATCGAACAAAGGGATTTGAGATTTGAGTTTATTTAATGGATTTATCAAGAAAGGCTCTATATATATAGAGAAGGAGAGAGGGAGAGAAAGCATGGATATACGGGGAGAGAGCATGGACATATATATATATATATATATATATATATATATATGTCCATGCTATATATATGTATATATATATACATTGTATTTATATGTATTATATAGATGTAAATATGTATGCAAGATGCGTGGCGGAAATGTGCAGTGACTGCATGGACCTAACGAGTGCAAGCAAACTTGTTGGCACCCATCTGACTCAACTTTCTGCGGAATCATTGGGTTGTTTTTGCTTATTCTATATTTAACTGTTGAAACTTTCCCGTGATCACTATGCGATAGATTATGTGGGGTACTTCAGGTGTTGCCTTATACTTTTCCATTTGTATTGAATCCTGTCGTGTTCCTTCAGCAACTTGTTGGCTCCATAATAGCTAACAAAAGGCTGTAAGGGGGCGATGGCTGAAAAAACACGAAGGATTGTTATACAGTATCAAGGGTCGTCGATTAGAAACAATTCAAATTTAACGGTGCAGTAATTCGCAAAAACAAATAACAGCAAAGGAGAAATTTAAGCAAGGAGTAATTGTTACGGGAACATATGTGCAGTGTCTAAACTACATTCTTTGCAACATAATTATCTAGTATCGGAATTGAAGAACAAATAATATAACTCACGTATATGTGCAACTAAAATTGCTTGTGAGCGTTCACGATTGTTTACTTCCGCTATCTTTTACAAAAAAGTGCATTCTTTGCAGTTTGTTGCCATTGGAACACAGCCTTGCTCATCGGTAACACCGTGCTTCAGTGGCGATTATGCAGTTCCAGCTGATGGTATGTACGTCTAATATGAGAGGGGCAATATTTGCCGTTCCGAAGAATAAAGATAGTTCGAAAGGCCTAAGTTGTTGAAGAAAAAAATTGTTTACTATGTGGAAGAGTGGAAAAAATTTCTTTTCTAGGCAGCATTTCCTTTGTGTGTAAATTTTTGAAAAGTCATTCCAAATTTATATGAAAATGTGGATTACTTTCAGTGAAGCGAATACCGGTCGTGCTGCAGCGTATTAGCGGGACTGCGCGGCCACAACTTCCTGAGGGCGATTACGATATGTACCTCAATCAGTGTTTAGTGATCAGTAACGCCTTTCACTCCGTAAAATGGGAATATCTGCAGATTACTTGGTATATATTGTTCAAAATTTGAGGTTTTTAAATGAGCTGATCATTTTTAATCACTCAGTATCAATTAACAATTCCGTTGAGGACCGGAAAGTTAAAGAAAAATTTCACCTTTATATTACTTTTTATAAATGGGCCAATAATTTCAGTTGTCTTCTCTATGTTCGTTTATTGTGTCGAGCGTAATTAAAGTAATTAGAATAATATACAGGTTTGCAACCGGATATAACTGCTTTGCGCTCGAAATCGCCAAAGAGGGCAGATACGAATTTAGTTCATCACAACCGATGGCACCGCTACGTGCGTTGCGCTATCATGCAAATATGACAAATATTGAAACTCCACCACGTTTTATCACCAAAAACCAGTACGACTATTATTATATACCATCACGTATGATAACTGCACATCCGTAAGCACTTTTTAAGTGTTTTAATTATGTTTATGCGAAATGCAGTTTCACTTCGTATTTGTTTACCGACTTTTTCGCAGGCAAAGAACGCTTTTATGAGTAGCTTGTAATAAGCAAATCCTCAACCACAGTTTGTGAGGATTGAGCAATACTCAGGTTCATTATCGAACGACAACCACCAATACAGTCTTCAGTCACTAAGTAATGTTAATCAGTGATATATCGAAATGTAACGATTGATGCGTCATCCAACAAAAGAGTCATTTAGCAAATTGATTATAGTCCTTTTTCGTGGCACTGACCCAAATAAATTATTTTGTTGAATGGCGGTCTGGAAGATGTTTCGTGCCTCAGTGATATTTTTCAAATGCTAAACTGATAAGCGGTGCGGTGAAAAAATACAATGATGGCGAACCAGCTGTTAGCATTTTTGTCGTAGCATCGCGGACCAATTTCATCCATCTGTCTCATTCTTCCACCTCGAAAAATAGGTTAGGTGGAGCTTAGTTTTTATGACATCGATTTTTTTTCGTTATATTTGGAGGAATCATCATCAGAAAATCATTGTCTGATGAAAGTTTGAAGTTTCCGAAACTTCGAAATACACTCGTTTAGCCCACGCAACTCGCAGACGGATTTCGAAGAAGTGGAACCTGTAGATCACAACTCAAAAGTGGATAACAAGGTGTCAGACGCCTCTGGTTACGACACACGCATCGATCAATTCAACACAGATTTGAGGAGGTCCCCAAGGCTACCATTTTTTCATCGTCATGCCAATAGTGGCCAGCACGAACGGTCTGATTTTGAAATGAACGCAAACGACGAATGGATTAGGTACAAGTGAGAGTTCACGTTGTTCATTGTGGTAGAATTTCTTACAGTACGGAATGAAATACAACAGCTCGATAAACTGTGGAATATACGTGAAAGCGTCTTATAATCTTCCTCCGATTAAATGTATTAATGTAATACATCTTGGTGTGTGGGTAATGAGTGCACTGTGGGGGAGGGGAGAGGAAGAGGTGATGGGGCTGTAGGAGGCGGTGTACGCTGGATTAAGCTGTTACGTGTGGGTTGCTTATAAGCTGTAAGATGAACCACAATAAGATAAATACTAGGTCGTAATGTGATTTTGAGATGATGAGGCGCGTGTTGTCGTGTTTAATTTGGGCGATAACGAGTGGTGATAGGCAGTGAGTTCTGGTGTTGAGTGTAGGCTGGTAAGCATTAGGCAAAGACGGTCGGGAATGGTGGGCACTATTCCTAACTGTTTTTGCTCTTGTCCTTCCTGGCTTGACTACTTGCGCCCGCTTTTTAAGCGCCTCGGTCGTTTGCTTACCCAACGCTTGTGCTGTGATTATTTGCTTTTGGTCGTTTGCACCTTTTATTTTTCTCCGAAACGTTTCAGGTGGGATTAATGTAGGGGAAATTCACTTTTTCAATAGATGAGTCATCTTTCAAGAAGGTTTCTTTAAAAAAGTTTTCAGAGAAGATTACAGTGAAAACGGAAGTTGGATTTAATTTCAGTGTGCTTAAACTGCTGTATTTCACTGTCTAACACGGTTTTCCGCCCAAAAGACTTCATGTGTTTTGAACGAAATTCCCCCGTCAAGGAAACTATATTTCTAAAAGAACCTGTGCACATTCGCGCCTTCCTCTTTTGAGGTCTTTTCCAGTGCCGTTGTTTGCTTTGTTTGGGCTTGCTTTGTTACCTTGTGCACGTTGATCATCAGTTCTTTTCTTGCACGGCTGCTGTTACAAACGTAGTCACAGATTCCTGTCAAAAAATGCACGGCAAATTTTTCTGTGCATTATTCGCTTTAACGCCAGCCGAAGATCATTGAACTACCACCGTTTTTCTAGCCAAAAAATTAGTCCATTTACGTGACAGCCGAATGGGTAACGATTTCCAGAAGACACAAAAAGGAGCTGATATAAGCTGTGGATTTTATCAATCCGGCTACTTTCATATTAATTCGATACACGAACAAAATCAACTGCACCTTCCTCTTCCCATCTCTTTTAAGTTAGACCATATTAAAACCATGGTACCACGTTCGTGCCTAGCACAGTCGAGCTGTACACCACCTAGCTATAGATTTTGAATACGGTTACTTGCGCCGTTGGGTATTTATGCGCACACAAATATGGAAGCCATTTTTATATGTGGGTGGTTGTATTAATGTACTTCAGAGACGCACAAACGATGTTGTGCTTTCGCGAACAGACGATTCCGCCGCGTGCTTTTTGTATTTTGTGAACGAGGTTATTGTCAGTACCGTTTTTTTACGAAGAGGTAGGGCGCCTTCTAGTCGCACTCCTTGCTATCTTCATCACAAATCTTCGAAGCAATACTTTCATAGAAAGAATGGCGAGGAAGAAACAAAATGACAACATTTGAAACGCATTACAGATTGCTGCGGAGCACGTAAGAATGGGAGAAAAGTTGTGAAAAATGCTAGATTTTTTCTACAACAGTGAAGCATTCTTCAAATACATGAATAGCGAAATCAGGTGACGTTGTTTTAACAGCATCATTACTAATTACAGCGATCGGTCCATTTCTGCCGACTAAGTAAAATTGAAGTTCATTTGCTGATTCTTTGGACTCGACTTCGGAATGGTTAATAGCATCCTGGCTACTTTTTAACGCCCATATACGATGTAAAATAGGTAATTAAAGAGCAGGCTTGGGTATAATCATAAAAATCCATTTGACATCAGAAGCTACACATTCGTGTTTCCATAAGGAAGCAGCCGCAGTTCTATGGTACCTCTTTTGTGGCTTTGTAGCAGGGAGTTTTCCAGACGCTCGGAGAGCTCCAACTGTGGTACCACCAGAAAAACCTCCCGTAAACGTTGTTTTGAATTATCACCCCATAAGATCCTGGCAACCATTTTGAAAGGTGCGCAGAATCGCTATGAAAAGATCTATTTTCAGTCATCTTAGCTTCTCGAGCACTGTCAGTATTAATCAACATGGTTCTTTTACAGGAAAGTATGTTCCCATGCAGCTCATAAGTCACTACTTTTAATGGCTCTTTCAAGACCGTCTCGAGTGGTAATTCTTCCTGAACGATTGCAAAAATTGAACACCCTTGGAAGAGATGGTGCTGTCGTAGCCTCATCAAGTTTTTTATGCGAGAAGAATTTCAGCGTGAACATTGATACTTTTCATTTTATGCTGTCCTGAGTAGAACACCACAAGACAGCATCATTTAGCAACTGCTTTTCCTCTTTTTATGTTAAGTTGACATCCTACATTAATTAATAAGTTATTGCAAACTATTTCATTAAAGCGAAGATACATGGAGCTGTTGTTGGGTCCAAGTTTGATTACTCTTTCAAAATTTCCTTTCATTGGGAACATGGTCACAATTACTTTAGAGTGATATATCCATCGAGAAGTGCTGCATTTTGCACGTGAAATTCTTTGATTAGGTTGCCTCTTGCGTTTACGTAGTCTAGGACTTCTTCCTAAGGATGTAAAATCTTTTTATTTGGCTAAGTGCAGATCTCAACCGGCATCGTCACTCTGTTGAAGTATCGCAGGGGACTATTCAAATTGCGAACTTCATTGGTCGTATTTTACATTTCTGCGATTGTCAGATGGCTTTCTTTGTTTAATGTCGTCCACGTCTGGAATATTGTCCCCAATTTTGGTTTCTGCTTATGGAAGTTAGTTCGAGGTCCGCCGCATTCGTGGAGGTAACTGAAAAGTGCAGCTGCGCTTCACTAATGCGACTTTTAGCGAAATGTTTTATGGACTATTTCAAACCGGTTATGAGGGATAGCCTGGTATTTTTGATCGAACATTTATCGGGTATCGTAGAACCCAATTCGATCAACATCTGTGATTCAAGGTCGTTAAGGATTTCCCCGAAATCTGGTCCGAGAATACTTGTTCCTTTGTAAAATTTACATCGCGTCTGAGGCGTCTCTCATTTAAATTCAAAAGGAAGGTAGCATGTCATATTAATATATTTGATTCATTTACTTTCAACATTGTCCTCATTTAGAATCCGTTGTCATGTTGTGTGGTTATTGCTGCTAATTTATTATATCTCAAGAGACGTTTCAAGCATTCTCTCTTGTCAAATATATTTATGGATTAACGGTGATAGATGTTTCGAACTGCTTTAATGGCGCATAATTTTTGCATTTTTATAAATCTACAGTTCTTCCATTCTTTTCTTTTTAGACTTTTATGCGTTTTTTTTGTGTTCTTACTTTACTAAATAATTAGTATATCCCATTTTGGTGCTACGTGAGGATTCTTTGAACCCGCATAGCGCACCTCATAATACTCGAAGATATACATTAGTGAAGAAGCGGGAAATTTTTCATGATCGTGTCCACAACACAGTGAGGACCTTTCTGCCTTAAAAAATTACGTTGTATGCACCTGCGCTGAATTTCGAACGCTCCTGCAATTGGGTTTGTTGTGGACGGATACTCCTTTCACAGGGTTGTTGCGTATGGATGCATTCGTTTATGCAGTCATCCGAAGAACTGCCGCCGATTCAAGGAATCCTGTACACATCTCAGCACATGTGCGAATATCATAACTACATAGTTCTTTGCACAGATACCTGGTGGTCTGCCCGTGAGTGCATTATCGTGCATATACATTTAAGCAATACACGGCCAAATTGCAGGTAACCGAAATGCGTAGTATGGCTGAGGTGTGGCTCATTTGTTGTACAAACAGTGCGACGGTTTGTCATAATTGGTGCTATCTATACTTACAAAATCTTTTCGCAAAAAGAAAGTAAAAGTGTTACAGCACTCATGATTAGGCGATCCATGAACAAGTTTTACTGCGCTTTCGCATCGTAAGACTGCCAAATGAATTTTTTGATAGTATCTTGCAAAATTTTCGCCAAATTTTTCAAAATTTGTTCGGCTAAGTCTGATGAATCCTATATGATGCTAGGGTGAATGGGCATCCTATTAGTTAGATCAGTGGGGCCGGTTTGATGATATTCGATTTGCGTTTTAAAATGACCGCTAAGATAGGGGATAGGACTTGGATTCTGGGCGCAGAATTTGAATTCCATCAACTCTAATTCTCTAATACTCTAATACTTTAAAGCAGTCACTTTGCTCATGTGCTGTCGTTTTGTTGCTTACATATTTCAGCGTCCCCGAAAACTGAAAACTGATTTACGTTTGTTTTTCGCTCCTGCAACAGACGGAAGTGGAAACTGCTAAGAAATCTAAAGTTGGTGGTACGGTGGAACCTCGCCAGTTCGAGCGAAAAAACGCGCTCAGATATTAAACAGTCGACACCGTTGAATTGTGCCAGATTTTGCTAAACGTATTACATTAAGTGGAAGTTCTGAGTGATAATGAACAGGTTATTTCTGCATTCCCTCTTATTGCGACTTGCATACCATACGACCGACTTGCATACCATACGACAGCTAAAGTTTACTATATTCCTCAACTGATCGAGCTTTGTGTTTTATTTCTCATTTGTCGAAATTGATTGCTTTTTGATAAATATATGTCTCGAAACACACACTATTTCCATAAAGTGAGGTCCTCTATTCTTCCGTTTCGAAGTTCACCATTCTAAGCAACATGCTTCAAGTTTAAAAACTTGCTGACCGTATAAACATATTTTTTTGTGCGAGAAACGTAAGTATGAATTGCATTGAAAAGAAGGCATTGGTTTTAGAAACCACATTAACGTAGTTGTGTTCGATTGTACTGACTACGTTATAATGTTGACACTGAGATACAGAATGCAGAATATCGTCGCAAATAACGGTGTTTTGAAGAGTCGACAATGGAGAAGGGGTCGACAAAGGTGGCCTTTGGAAAAGGTCGCAGAATGAGGTGCGTATTTCAAAACCACTAGAATTCGAGGTGCATCTCGACGAAGTGATCGCTGCTAATAAGGTTTTTTGCTCTTTTTTTTTAGCATATTTGAATGATTTCGTCGGAGAATTTCGGAGCTTACTATTTGCTCATTTGCTCCTTTCCGAACAGTGCGTAAGCCAAATTCTCCAAAAATATCTTCGCTTTCAACAACCTTTCGCGTAGAAAACTTTTGCATTTAACATCTCTTATATTTAACACAAGTCCTATCTTTGCGAATTGCGAATTCAAGCAATTTGGGCATGCAATTTGACAGTGATTTTCGCTATTCTTTTCGCGATTTGCGCTCATAATTCATCGTCAACGCATATGATACGTCTAAAAAATATTCACCTGGTTTGCTGTAATAATGGTCGTCTTATTGTTGAATGGCATCTCCTCATTCCCCTATTGAATGAGCTCAAAAATGATAGAAATAATTATTTATGTTCCTCTCTAATGTTCGATTTATTTGAATTTCGCCGCAATCAAGTTTTGGCATTTTTTCTTATTGCTAAGTTGAATGGAGCTGTACTTTGAGGAAATAGAAGAACGCGTAGAATGTGAACGCTATGGAAACAGCAAAGCACTTGATGTACTTATGAGCAGCGAAGCGATTAATGTGATCCGCTTTCCGTCCTTCATGTAAAGAATGCGCATCGATTTTCGGAGATGAAATTTTAACCGGAAGAAGTGCAACGGGGAGAGAGACAGAAAAACAGAAAGAAAAGTGAATCATGTTGTTCTGCCAGTTCTAGGGAGGCTTGAATAACAAACATCTATAACTTTTGTTTTTGACCACAGAAATAACGCTTGGACGTTATTTTTAATATTTCTAAAATCCATGAGGGATTATAGGTCCTGCAATTGGCTCAAATGGACGACACATCACCGCCGCCCCTACCACCCAAGGCAACGACGCAGTTGCGAATTCCCTTTAATGGGCAAGAACCTTCGCGTGACCAGTCTAACGATTATGTATCTCCCAACAGGTTTCCGCTTCCAACTGAGTCGAGCTACTCAGACGGACTACAAGAGCCACCTCCTCCGCCTCCGCGCTCGTCCAAAGTATGACTTACTGATCAAGCTCGATGCCGTTATCAGCAGCATAGTGCATGAGAAAGAATCCTTTAAGTTGTGTTTCGAGTTTGGAAGTATGTGTTGAGATTGCATTAGCATTCGCATCCAGTTTCCATAAACTTGGAAATGACACGTTTTTTTGGAATCGTGTTCTGATTGTTGAAAATTCCTTTCGATTATAATGTTAAAAACCGATAAACCGTGATGTTTGGAAATTTGAAAGTTATTGCATTAAGAGGTGCTGTAGTTAGTGGTCACTGTGTTGTTGGAATGTTTGTTGTGCAATTTATTTGGATGAGATTTCTAACCAACTGTTGAAGTGATCCGTACGTTGAAATTTACATGTGATACTGCGAAGGGGGGGGGGGGGGGAGGCGGGGTGGGGAAGGAGAGGAGGGAAGGAGGTAGATGTGATCTCCAGAAATTCCTTGCTCATAAAAGAAAAAGCGAGAAAATTTCGAATATATTTGGCTGTGTCAATACGCACGAAGCAATATTTCAACTATTAGAGGCTTTACCACTATGCATCTGTTTGTAAAATTGAAACACTTTAATTTGCTTTTTCAGGTGCTTAGAACCTGTCGCTCTAAGCAATTGATTTCTTTCCTAGGCCTTTAGCAAATACATCATCGATGAAAGGAAATATACGATTGAAATGCATTCCTTTGCAGTCTACAAATAGAGCGCACATTATCCAGTGAATAACAAAGGATTGTGTTACAATAACGGATTACTTTCTCAGATTAAAACATAGCGCCTTGTGTTAATTCGTACATATTTTGTAGTAAATAATGTTCTAGATCGCTTCATTTGTTGAATGTATCATTTTCTTAATATAATTAGGTTATCAGCGTACTTCACAGCGTTCCATTTCTATGCCATTTTATCGCTTATAAAAATCACCAGCGAATTTCTAAACAAAATAGTGAGCTCCTCATCGTGCCCAAATGAAGTACTATTTAAGTGATTTTTCACGAGTAGTAAACAAAGAACGAAAACAGAAAAAATCATCCTTATTTTTGAAAAAAGTAGTTATTATAAGGGAGTTGAAATACTCATTTCAAGGAATGAGTAACCAATATCTCAAGAAATTCTCTCTTTCATTAACAACCAAACAAAATCATCAGAATTTCTGATTCCACGTTCGACTTAATTTTTCAAATTCGTCAGTGGTAAGCATACAGTAGAAACGTTGTGGATGTGTTGTGGCTTGTTTAGAAATATGGGCATTCCAAAAATGAAGAAGAAATTAGAAAAATAAAAGGAAAAGATCTTAGATGAGGTCATAAATAATATGAATATAAATTATTGCATTGATTGTATAATCTTAAGTGCGATATTTAAAAACTATAAATTCTTATTGATTTTTAAGGAGTTTTCGCAGACGTTCGATAAATATTTCAAAGAGATACTCACTTTAGCTGAATGATGCATTAAAAAACAGGAAGGAAAAACACTGCGATTATCAGAAATCAAATGTTGTGCAATGTTCGTTTCCGAAACTATTGTTAATTAAAATAAAAGTGCTAAAAGATGAGAAGAATGAATGCAAGTGGCATGGTTCTCACAGATTTCTATGTGCTTTTTTTAATGAAACAAACTTAACCCATTGTCATGAACTTCAAGTGGCACTTAGGTGAACTCTTCCGCTTTTAAAATCACTTCTTTCATAGACGTCTAAGCAGCACACCATTGTTTGCAAAATGGAATGCGCATCACTCTATGAGTGTGCATCTCAGCTGTCTTATATTTAAGATAAAACATTGAATATTGAAGAGTTTCATTGCATTGTTAAATGTGTTGCTGCCAATGTTGATAGAACTCATTGCATAGTTCAACAAATTTCTGATCACTGACATAGTCGATATAGTTGCGTTCACTAATATATTTCCACCATTATGATCGAAACTTTTTAAGTTCCAATTTGAGGATCGAACGGCAATCGATTTTCGAAAGAAAGCCTTGCGCGTTATTGCAGTGACAAATTCGAATGAGAGAGAAAATGCTGCTTGCTATCGTTGCGATGAATTCTCCGGGGAGAATGAAAGGGGGATTCGTTCATGATTGCTGCACACATACAGCTCAAGTGTGCAACACTTACTTCAAATCTGCAATCAATATGTGAGAGTGGTCGGTTTATCGCTGTGTGGGTAATATCGACTGATGCGCTGTGCTGCGTGTACCGCACTTAATGTTGTGTCTGCGTCACTTATATATCGCACCAGTCATCTCGCTCAACTTTCCATGGCGTTTAAAGTCGTTCTTTCAATATTGTCCACGTTTATTTTTACTTCATTTATTTTCTTTTGTTTGTTTTTGATATAAATCACTAATGTTTTAAAAAATATATAATTCATATGTAATCAAGTCGACGACTTTGAACAGAATTTTATTTTGGACGATTTTTACGTATTTTTTATTTTTGTTGGTTGTTTATTTGTTTGTTACAACTGTTATCATGGATCAGCACTAATTTTCTTCGTTGAATTGATATTGCTGCATGTGCCATTCTCCGAGATATTTTTCGTTCAGTTGTTAGTAACGTTTCGTTATCATTCTTTCATAAATACTCGACTTTTAGATAATATGTCTGATACTGACAGCTGTTATCAGCGATTATCACTCGGCAAAGAAGTGTTTGTTTTATTTTCGTCTGGGAGTAATTAATTAGAAAACCATTTTTCTGTAATGCCACGGAGAAGCCCCAGTCGTATATAGGCAATCCCTTGAAGAAGTCTTCGTCTCGATGCGGACTAATCCACATCTTTTCACAACATTATACGGGACCAACAGGCTCCATTGTAATATTCCATCGTCATATGTAAATAGTAATTAAGGAACTATCCAAATATGAAGTGGAATGAAAACAGCAAGTCGATGAGAAATACGAAGTCTTTTATGAAAAAGAGGCCTCTTCGATGTAAGCCTCCTACCAGAGCACTATGAGAAACAGGCCTCCAGATTTCGCTTAAAGTAAATATAGTGCATATTCGAGTCGTAGAACTGAGCCCGGAGACTTTAGATTAAGTTTGATATAGATGCGCAGTTAAGGAAAGACTTCGTGTGCGGCCACTCGAAAACATTATGCTTGGCAGATACTTTTCCCCAAATCACTGCCATCTGGCCTGAAATGATGTATAAGGATCATTAGGACGATTACTGAAGTAGCTAAACAGAAAAAATAAACTTAGGTTTTCCTAAATGACACAAATAACAGATAGTTAATTGCATCACATTTTGTTAAGAGCAAAATGTGAATTGTGTGCCATTTATAACACAACGAATTTTTTACTACAGCGTTTACCTTTGAAAGTCTATTATGCCATGAATTTTTCATATAATGAGGATAACATTCTGGAGGACATATCACCATCCTTCTGTGTTGTTGAACAGTAGAACTTGCGGTTCATTGCATTCTGTTCTTTTCTGCCCACAGTTGATGGAAACGAGCTGTTTCAGCTCGAATAGCGGAACTTCGTGATTATATTTTTAATCAGTGAGCGGCTATGCCTACTCTGAATTTAGTCTGTAAACTTCGAGAAATGTTTGTAAGCAGTATTGGGCTCTTTAACGCTCAAAATTTGACGAGTATTTCACATCGTTTAGGTCGCAGTGTATCGTTCGCGTTTGGGTCGACTCAAGAATTATATATTTGCACTGAAGTCTTAGTTGTGGCATCTAAAATTACGATGCGTTGTTGCGCATCGTTTACTACTATGGAAATATTGTGAAGTTACTTGATTTCTAGAATGCGGCTAAAAAAGCGCTCATTGTACCAACCCATCTGATGTGTTTTTTCACACATTCAAGGCTTACACTTTATTTAAAAAAGTTTATGGAAGGGATTATTGTAAAGTGTATCTGAGCTAGATTATTCGATGAATTTTTACCTTCGGAGGTGAATGATCAAAAAATTTTACGCATCTTTATGTGAGATATGAACTAAGAGCGAATCGTTACGAGGCAATGCCATATCTTTCGGAAGAAGTTTATGTAAAATGCAACGGTCAATGGTCGTATGTGTTGGACGAGCCAAATGTAAACAAACATACGTGGCACTTCAAAGTGTTAAGCTGCGCATGGAAAAAGGATTACCTCGTATCAGGGACGTATGCGCACCGTTCTTTTTAAGTGCAGTGAGCGTATTCTTTGCAGTATTGTTGCAATTAATCATTTCGGCCATAGGCAATCTTCAAATAGATTTGAAAAAACGCGAAGAAAAAAGTCACATGAGAACAAGTCACTTGAAAGTTATTTTTGGTCATTAGGCAGTGAACTGGTGGATATACTGAGTTCCTTCTGGATCGAATAATGCAATACTTAAGTTTGCAGTTTTTATATCTCCACTGTAATTCCCTTATTATTTAGCAAGAATTCAAGAAATAAGATTCTAATTTTTCGTTTTATCTGTTGAATGAAATTGATTGGTTTCTCTGAGATGTAGATTCAGACACCAAAATCGTTTGAGCCTATTTGCAGGTGCGCATACCCACATCTAAATTCGCAGTGACCCAATTTTGTTTATTTTTGCTCAGATATTTTTGCTCGGTGGAATTATAAGTAAAATTTAGATTTCATGTAATATTAGTGGAAACTGGATTCAGTATTAACGTATCTGTGGTGCATGCATTGTGCTATAATACATTTCGTGTGGAAAAAAGGAGTATTGGACATGAAATTTTTGGCGCAATATGGGCGCATATTCACTTAGTTATTGCAAAACAGGGAGGGGTATGCATTAGGGTCGGTGCACCGTAATAGGGCTTGCCGATATGTAATTCAATGATCGTTTTTGAATATGTGTGCAATTACGAGTTGAATAGGTGCGTGTCGTTGTATGGCCACCGAGGGTATGCCTTACTTGGCAGCTGCGTCCCTTGTCATTCATTCCCGATGCGGCATGCTCAGAAGCGTTCTAGCGTTGTTTGCATTTTTAGCCACAAGAAGATTTGCGGATTTGTTCAAATTTTCGAACTTTTCTTTTTCTAGCTGGCATGGAAATTTTAATAAGAGAAATTTAGACTTCGTTAGCGTTAAATGTTTTCAAAAATTTATTTCTTCAGGAATGTCGTCATTTGGGGAGTTTTTACAGTCACTAAAGTTGAAAACTTGGTAGAAAGCAAAATAATTTATTTACCCGGAAAGCATTTCCAAATAAATACTGAACACAACCCTCCGAATTTAACTGATTAATGCTTTGATGGTTGACGTGAGTATTTAAACATTCAACTTCATTCTTCCGTTGAGATGATATTAAACTTTCATTTAGACATTGCATATGATGATTTCGTTCTTTTTCTGGTGATACGTACGTCAAGGCACGTACAGCATTAGGTTAAAAAGAAGAGAATAATCTTAGGTTGAAAAGAAAAAAGTAATTTTATAATAAACTTCTCTGATATTTAATAGGCATAATGAGAGGATTTGAGCGATATGCTGGCCCTCAATGACGATTCAACTGGGGTCGGCTAATTAGAAGTGTTCTATTGAATTGTCATCGTTTGTTTTTTCTTGCACGTAACTGTATACATTTACGAAAATCGCAATGGAATACGTAGAACTAACGCCAGTTACTGGACAACCCTATAAGCATTTATGCAAATGCATTCCATCGAAAAATATGCGAGGAGAGCAAATTGCGTTTCCGTACTCATAGTTCAAATGCACATGACTTATAAACGAACTCATTTGCAATCTGTTGTTTGCGTACATTGTTGCAATCGTTGTGAAAGAAAAAAAGAAAGGAAAAAAACTAAATAACAACATTGATAATGGAACCGATAACGAAATAATCGCTCAGTTATTCATTTTGATGCATTTTTTTTTCTGACTTCCAGCTATCGAAACATCTCAGCAGTCAATATTGTAAATCAGTTTAATTTTTGTTCATTCGATGTTCACTCAGGAATGCAAGTTCCTCGCAGTAATTGCATATTAGTGCCTGAATTGCTTGCAATGTGTTTTATGCAATCCATTTTGCAAAGAAATTTCCCCTCGATGAGAGTGCAAGGGTCTTAGCGGCTTTGCAATATGAGTGATCTGCACATATATCATATGTCCTCAATCGTTGGATAATATTAGCTAGTTAGGAATTTTTTTCTCATTGTTAACGGACAAAAATCTCTCAAAGCAAACAAATTGTTCATTATTGCTACGTCGTTTCGCTGATTAGGCTTACAAGAGTCGGAAATATTTGCATCACTTTATTAACGTTAAATTTATTCTTTATTTCCGTTTTTTAATGCTTTTCATAAGTTTTACTTCACATAAAGTTGACGTATATGCGCGTATGTGCGAATGTCCCATTTGAGATAGTTTGCTCTTCATAAACGCTATCATCACATTGTCGGGCATAAACCGATAATAAAAATTAGTGCTCCGATATTATTATCCATCAACAATGAGAGGAGTTATAGAGTGCTAAAAAATTTTGTATGCCTTTAACACTGATGAAAATTTCATTTTACATGGTCAAGTTACAAAGAAAAAATCGACTTTTACTTCAGCGAGTGGTCGAGTTTATCTACATCAGTTGTGCATATTTTGTTTTTCGCTGCTAATTTGCGCACACGGTTGCTCAATAGTCATTTGTACTTAATATCAAAGAATAATCGCTCTAAATGGTGGATCTCTTCCTGCGTTTGCAAGAAACGATTTAGAAGCACGTCGCAGATGACTGACGTTATTTATGCAGCATATTTGCTAATACGGATTATTAACTTACTCGAAATTCGACAGGCAGAATTACATTCTTTGGAGAGAGCTGGTGATGTGGGTGAAGGAATGGGGGGGGGGGGGGACGGAGGGGAAGAGAATCGGGAGAATGAGAAGCGATTATTTTTCAGACTCCAATTTTAGATCTCGTAATTTAGAACTCAATTTTTGGCACCATAACCGATATTCGTTTAGTGCTTTCGTTTAGATAGCTTTTCTATGCTACTTAGCAATAACAGAACCACTACTCTTCATTAATAATGTGGACAATACGCATCATCGATTAAGCAGCTCCACATTATTCATCAGCAATACAAGCGTGACGTTACAACTTCATTTATGCATGCAAAAATCGTTTTGTTGTTGTTGGTAAGACAAGTTTCATAGAAAATCTTTCATTCTTTTTTTTGAATTGATTTTTATTGCTTAAAGAAAAACAATTACAGCTTAATTTTTCTATGCCTTATTGTCATTTTTGTTCTTTATTTCCTCCTGTTTTGATTTTTCTAACTTTTTAGTGTAGTCCCCCATCCGTAGTTGGCAATTTGAATTACTTGATAGAACTTTACATACGTCATAGGAGATCATCAGTAGAAGAAATTGATGATTCAGATGATTCGCCAAATAAAGTATTTATTTTTTTTTGCGGTTTTGCTAGCAGTAATTTTTCGATGAGAGCACATGCAAGTTTCGCACATATGTTGGGTTGTTTAGCGCTTGTTGAATTCCCTAGCGAATTGCCTTGTTGTATAATGCACTTAATTTGTGCACATATTTGGGAATATGCTCACCAGTAAAGTTATCGGTACTCATATCGGGCAGATAAGCTCAATTTTGTAATGCAACATTTCTAATTGCGCTGCCGCAGTAGGCGTTTCATCAAATATTCCACTTTAATGCACTTCATTCAGCTCAATAAAAATTACGCTAAACTTAATAACTTATATTGAACTTAATAAGCCACAAATTAATTTCATGTTATCTAATTTATTCATAATCGTTGGTAATTGAATGATAACTCATCTGCTATCCGTAGATATAAATTTGATGTTTACGTGACGCGACAAAGGTGATTTCAATAGTCGAAATGTCCGATGATAAGAGTTTTTATGCGTATTTTAAGCGAAGGGCTTTCGTTTCATATCTGATTGTTTTGGAAACTTTTTTCTTCTAATCATATCGTTTTAGCGCATATAATCCTCCTCTTCAACTCTCCGCACTTTCAACTTAAAAAAGTTCATTTTGTGGAGAATTTCTCATCAACAATCTCATGGTTCATCTATGAAACATCTGATTTATCTTTGAAATATGCATCTCTTAATAAAGATATATTAAACAATTCATTTATCTTAGAGCAGCTATTATGGCCAATAAATGAGGCAAAATTCATCCCTCAAAACTGCTTTTTTTTCGTCTGACGGCTAAGATTCACGTGAGGATATTTCACTTTTAACAAGGTTATTGTTTTCTTTCACATTTTTTTATGAACAAGTCGATCCTATCATCGTCGGTGTTTCATATATCACTACGTTAGCGTGCCGATTGTCGTCGCTGAAATAGAGCCGCAGTAATGCGAACAAGTGATAGAGAGCATTCATTGTTCGATTGAATATATTGTGTAATAAAATAAATAACTGAGTGCTTAGTTTGGTGACAGCTATCTGTCAAACATAGTACACAAATGCGCATTTGTTTCTTTCATGTTATAATAAAATTGATCGTCGAGAACAAATATACCACCGAAATGATTTGAATTAGTTCAATGAATGCGCATATGAAATCAAATAAAAAAGAACAGCCAAGTAAGTAGGGTGGTTAAATAAATATGTAGGTAAGTAAATATGTAATTTAATCAATAGAGGAACCATTGAATGAAATAAAAGTTCAATATTTAAAAATATAAATGAAGTGTATATACGTGAATTTCAGCCTCGTTTGGAAGCTTTTTCTCGTCTAGATATTTTTAGGATAAGGTTAAAAAGAAGTCTCGCTAAAAGCGATTCCTCTCTTGCTAATAAATAGCGCCGAAAAAAGCAGCAGGAAGTTTATCGTAAAGTATTCCTATCGTAAACTTTCCTCAAAATGCTAGTGAAAGTGATCATTTGTTTTTTTTTTTTCTAATCTACTGAAACATCTAAAGCTATTCGAATTTTCGAGTTCCATGTTCAGTAATCCAACTGCTTAATAACATTTAAGATGGAATCGAAATATATTTATTGCAATAATGGTCTCTATTTTAGTTCAATTGTAATAGTATGTCACTAAAATGTTCGAATTTTGTTTAGCAAAAATGATATGGGTATTGTGCTATGATTATACAGTTTTTTCTGCTAATATCTGCTAATATAATGTCTTAGGGATCGACAGTTATACGTAAAAATTTCATTTAGTAAAATTAATTCTTATTTCTTTTTTTTTTGATTAGAAGAAATTTTTCTGGATTTTTTTCGGATATTCTGGAAAAACCGATCAGTTGTTCTTTGATCCCACTGAAATACTGGAAAATTATTCAAAACATTTTCTCTTAGCCGTTTATATTGAAGAGCTAAAATGCTTTATTTGGGATACACTTAAGCATGTAATTTGTTGCAGTGTTCACCTTCAACTTCATTTACGGTTCCCTTAGGGAATGGTTTTCGATGAAGCGTATAATTTGGTCTCATCATTCAACATCACTATAGCTAACGAGTGAAATTCTATATGGGAAAGCTGATGACAAATTTGAGAAGTAGCACGTGGCAGTTTTGTTTGTTTTGTGATTGTTTGTATAGGTGGAGGCAAAAGCCATACAACATTCACCACGTTGGTTCACTTTTATTTCCATTCTCTATAAAGGTGCGCTTTGTTTGCTATCTGAAATTTCAAAGGTACTGCTCGCTACCGTGCGAAATATTTTTCGCCTCTGCTAGTTCGTCGTCTATACGTTATGCTTCGTTCAATATTTTCATCGGAAAAGAATTCCTCTAAAGCAAAAAAAAGTTGAAAGATTGGAATTTCTTGTCGAGTGAGATTTCTGAAGAGAAAAATAAGAATTCACAGACTCTTCATTATTTGTTATATTTGTAGCGATTGAATTTAAATAACGAGAAAATTGCAGCGTAATCATCGATTTTATTTGTTTGACGAGCATCTATGCATTATTATCCAACTATAACACTAATAAGCTAAAATAGGACTGAGTCTGCAATGTGGTGATCACAGTAATGCCTCTTTGCTCTGGAGGAACCACAAGGAGTTCGGTATTTCTAATTTCTGAGTTTCATTTTCATCTCCGTTCATAATTAATATTGAATTATGATCTCCATTTATTTCCACAAAAATTTCCAATGAGAATTTGAATTAAATTCTGGAAAAAAGTGATGCGCTTCAAAACACTAATATTGTCTAATACCAGCAGTTCTTCGTAAATCGTTGGAGAAAAATTTTCTTGCGTATATGAGGGTATGCAAAGGGCATTTATAAGGCACAGTTAGCTAAACAATAATGTTGATAAGGATTGTAATTTCGGTTAGTCGAATAAGCGTCGCGACATCAATAACGAATCAGCGTTCAGTGTCTGGGCAATTGGCCTCTTAAAATTCAATTAAAATAGCGCTGCGAGATGAAGCTGCTGTGGTTCGTCGCATTGCTAAACCACTTTAGTGCTTTGCGTGTATGCATTCATTAATTGCTCTCACTGTTGGAAAAAAGGAAGAAAACACACTATGCGCTTCTCCTTGATTGTCTCTTTTTCGAAATAATATTGCTGCTCTCGCTTCGTTGTTCAAAAATTCAAATAAATATCCAAAAAATAGCTAGCCAATTCGACTAAAAATGAACTACTAAACTGTCGACATTTATTTGCAAGTTAATAAATTCTTTGCCGATTATTAATCTATTGTTAGAGTGAAGTCGAGGCATACCCTTTCGTTGCTTCCTCTCCGTATTTTCTCTTCTCACTCGGTGTTAATTGTGCACTTGTATAATTGAATAACTTCGCGGCTGCACAGTCAGAAATGTTCCTTGTGCCTATAAATGCAATGACGTTTGTATCTGAATATAGACAATTTGTTCAGATTCGAAGCGAATTTCACCTCGTCAACAACACTTTCAAACTTGCTTCTTGTGCGTGTGTGTGCGTATGCGTGCAGATGTACACAAAGCAGTTAACGAATATCTATTTGTTTGTGCTATGTTCAGAGTCAGTTTCACTTTTGGCGTCTCCTTTGCCAAAAAAACCTTAACGTCGATTACTAAAACCGTCCAAGTAAGAAATTTCGCTCTTCTTCGACACCTCGAACAACCATCTTCCAATTTTCGGCAAATAAAAGTCTTTCTCTTTGTTTGTTTGCTTTCTTTTCTCTTCCACGAGAGAGTTAATTATTAGCGTTAATTCTACTGCACGAAACAATAAACACCTTCTTTGCTGTGTGATACAATAAAGACGTCGAAAAATTCCAGTCATAACATGTCGCTGAAATTAAGCTGTAATTTTAAACTAAACTCTTTTTTTCGTTTATTGTTTATTTGCATATTTAGTAAGTTGCAGGAAAATCAAATAGCGAAAATATTCCGAAAGGAAATCGATGAAGTCACAGTTTGAAGAAAAAAAAAAATTAATTATGGTAATACACTGTTAAGAGAAAAGGGATAAAATATAAAAATTTAATCGATATGGCAGAAAACTATAATAAATAAGAGTATTTCCATTGCTAGAAACAAGGACTCATCTAGAACGAACATCAATAGCTCGATATGTTATATTGAAAGAAATTATCGAAAAAAAATCCTCTAAAAAAGTTGCAAAGTAGTTGAACTGCTTTATATTCTCATAAAACAATTATTGAGCTTTGAGCTTCGAGTACAGCCTAGGCAATGAAATTTTGTGCAGTATAGAAGTAACTTCGTTTTTCGTTTTACTTTTATAAATCTCGGAGTTCTGCCGGTCTCATTTTTTCCTGGAAAATCACTATTCCAGTTCGATAAGCTTTTGGTTACCACCCGCTTGAGAAAAACTTCGCTATGCTATTTGATGGTGTGGGAAACTGAACTGCGAACGATATGCTACTTCTCGTGAATCTTCGAACGGTAACTGAGAATCAGCAATATTAAAATGTTGTGCTAACATTATAACCCACCTGATGTATATCTTCAAATGTATTGCGAAGGCGGATGAGTAATTCCAGGCGCAAAATTCCAGTAATTTATATACTAATAAAATTTATGGACTATATAGGCTTATGATGCGCAAGTAAACCATATCGCAGAGCAGTTTTCTTCTTCTAAAGTACTCTTGGATGTTTCCGGTAATCTATGAAGATTACAGTGGATTATCAAGATATGAAGAAATCATCAAGGTCAGGGGAATTTAACTGGAATATAACAGCGCAGTTTCTAAATAACTATTGAAATTTAACGCTATTTAACGCATCTAATTTCACAAGATTCCACATCCGGTCGATATGGCACAAGATATCTGATCGGATGAATAAAACTTTCACATTAAGCTCAATGATGTCTTCGTCCAGCTTAAAATTCTGTAAAATCGTGTAGCACTCTATATTAAATGTGAGTGTACAATTTTTGTGAACACATCATCCAAGAGAACGGATTTAATATTTCACAAATTGATATATTCGTTGCAGCGGATTCCACCCAGTGACCATCGTCTCTTCACTTAAGCAGTGCGTCGCTGATCGCCCACTCATTTTCAATTGTATTTTGCACCAAATTTATACACAAAATTATAGGTTACTGCGAAGTTAAATCAAAGAAGCGCTTTTTTCAGAATGAACAATGGATTTTCCTCATTTGCTGTCTGAGGTAGTATATGACATAGACAATCCTATCATTTGCCGTATGTAGTTTGCGTCAATTAAATGATGGAGCTATAATCGCTATTGCATTATTGAGGGTAGAAGTCGACCACACACAGGCTTAAACATGGTTCCTATCGAGGACGGCAGTTTTACACAAAGATCGACCACGTTTTCGGATGCAGTCATCCACAACGAACAGGATATTAAATTAGGAATTTAGACAAGCGGAAAATATTCCACGCATTTAGTAGCGGAACTTCACTCTGCACAAACGTAGTTGCACTGTAGAAGTGCAACCAATCGCTCATATCAGTTTAATTGTGTGCTATGCGGGCGAATAAGAATGCAAAAATCTAGAAAGGAAGGCGGTCGTTCGCTATGAACGCTGAGGGTCGTCGCTAGACGTATAACGGCCAAAAGCGTCGACTTGACGTCGCGGCCATTGCACTTGTGCACTAGTGCATTTGCATCAACGCACCGCACTGCTCTTAGTTAGCGTGATGCGAACGCGCCGATCTGCGTTCCCATCTCGTTGCGTTGCGTATCGTTTCTGCGTTGGATGTGCATATTTGAATCATTTTTTTGGTGGTTTTTTGTTGCTTGCACGCTTCGTATAGAAACATTCGACCATCATTTACTGCTCTCCTGCGGCCTTTTCTCTGTCTATTGCTGCATTCATCTTCTTTTTCACCAAGTTCCTTTTTTTTCTTGTAGGTGTCGATATTTCTTTGTGGGGAACGAAATAAACCTTCACTATGGGATATAGTCTTAAATGAGGGGAACACATACACAACTCTCTTCTCTACTTGCATAACCATAAATGCATAGTGTTCTGTTTGTCCTGTACCATAATGTTTTTTACAGCAGCTGTTTCATCAGTATTGTCCACAAATCAAACTCGCGTTAGAAAGGCTTTCCTAGTTGACTGTAAGTTGTACCCTGGAGCATGAGAGGCCTTTTTTGTCATGTGATGCACGGATACCTGCGGCAGTGCGCGTTGCAATTTTTTAATTGCATTGCATGATGCGGTATAACCCAACTCTTTGTTCATTCACACTTGAAGTCTCTGATTGTCTTTTATTTATGGGAAATTGTTCAACTTTGCCAGTTTTAGATTAATACATAGTTAAAAAATTCTTTATGGAAGTGAGTAACGGGAAAGCAGAGCGGAGATGAGTAAATAAGGAAGACGGTTTGGTATTTAGTTGGCCCTATGGTAATAGTTTATCAGCTTCGAACCATTAGGTGGATTTTTTTTCCAACAATTTCGCAGCTCTAAATAACAATTAAAGTAATTGCCTCCCAAATATTCAACAATCATCTCTGGTCATAACTTCGACGAGAGCGTGCACTCGGTGACCTTGCGCGGCCAGGCTGCTGCACCTTCCAGCATGTTGCCGCGTTTTTTTTCTTCCTCCAAATTCCACACCATGTAACATTGTTCGCTGCCACAATGATCGGACATTCGGAGTGAATTCATAGCTGAAATTTTCCTCCCCAAAATGAATTCTTCTCATCATTTCTGCTTTTAAAAACATTTTTGCGAAGAGGAAGATATGATTTCCTAGCTTCTTTTTTCCATCAGTACAAAATTATCCCTTTTTCGGATACGAATCTACCTCTGGCATGTTTCCATCAATGTGTTAATATTTGCATAATCTAATTTCCACTTCCTTAATATGCTTGAAGGAAAGCCCTAAAGATGATTTGCTGTATCTCGCACCCCACATCTTCTCCAGAAGGCCCATTTCCAGTGCAGTTTCGTTTTGCGCATTAGATACGTTTAATATCTGATTAGGAAGTGTTTCGGTTATTTAGGAATGCGATATTCTCGAACGTAACAAGTGTTCGATATCGTTTCTTCTTTGATTCCGTACGTAAAGCATTTTGATTCGAAATTCACCGTAGAAGAAATGAACAAGTTTATAGATTACCTTCCAAACTGGATTGATACAAGCTTTCTGTTGGCACTGTTATGGTTTTCTAAAGTTAACGGTGCGCTTAGGTAAATAAATAATCGCTTTTAAATCGGTCGGTTTGATTTAGATATCCAGTCTGCTTTCCGACTAGGTTTCTTTTGTTTGATGACCTACAGTTGTTCGTGGCATGGGCCATAGGTTTTAGGTGGAGGTAGAGGTGAGGTGTGGTTGAGATGCTGCTCATAGCTTTCTTTAAACAGCTGTAAGGAATTGGGGTGTATAGTGCGATGGGTCCTCAATGGCGGATTCACTAAGTTGTGTGTATTCTTCAATTCCCAAACAACTCTTTGCTAGTTGGACTTGTGCAGTGCACCGCTGGTCGTTTCTACTCAGTGACGTGCATTCGATTGGGTTGCTTTTTTTTCTTCTAATTTTTGAGGAGTTCTGTTCTGTTCAAGAATTTTTTTTTTTCGAATTTGTCTGATATATTTTCCTCAATTAGCTGTTCCTGACAATTGATATACTACAGACTTCAAGCAGTATTTGTGTATGGCAAATTACAAATGTAGATTAAGCAGGGTCCAAGTAGCAATCAGGCCTAGGGCATGGGTCGAATTTATTCAAGACCCAGAAGCACAGAGAAGTATGCAATAGCCAAGAAGCTTTCATGCCCAAGTGTGCAGTTCAGACTGCTGTTGTAGCTCAGAACCTCTGTCTGATCTGCAAAACTGGCAGGGTCCGTTATTACTTTTTGAAATTGTCTACTTGCTATCGTACATAATCAATCGATGAAGACGAATTTCCCGCTGTTTTCTTAGCTCAGCCGATATACTGCCCCGAAAAATGTTGGATGTGGATGAAAATGACGTTGATATTTCCTTTCACCTTTCGGCAATCATTATTTTGTCGCATTCAGATCCCATATCTGTTCGATTGTTGTGACGAGCAGTTCTTTTCCGTCAGAGTTTGCTGGCGGTCTCAATTTGCGCGATTTGAAGGCTTTACGAATTTCGAGAGTTGGCAGTGTTTTGCATTATGCAGAAAAGTGTTATAGTTGCCAAGTGTTCTCGATGAGTAAGTTGAAAAAAGCGTTGAGAATATGTAATGATTTTGTTAAATAGATGCTAATGGAAGCGTTAACCGGCACATTGTTTGTTGAGCCTTTTCTCCTATACATTTGCTTTCTTTTTCTTTCCAAGACGTTTAAGAAGCATTCATACATGTGCATGTTTCTCGTATCGATGATAAATCGGTCTTGAAAATACCTAATGGTTGTGAAATGTTTTGTAAAAGGAACCCAAATGAAAGCATTTTTATGCGCGGAATTATTTATTTTGCTATGTGTAACGAATTGTGGTGATTAACAAATGTGGACTAATGATCCATTGGCGAAATCACGAGAGTTTATATTTTGTCTGAGATTTTTTCTTGTTGTGTGACTCCATTCACCAACAGAGAAAGGGGTCATTGCGCGAATCTGATTTTCAATTTTCATAAGTGCTCTATATAAAAAAACTCCAGTTCTCGTATTTTTAGAGATTGATGTCGTTCTTATTCTGCTATTATTATCATCGGTTCGTTTTTACTGCATTTTTCTCCTTTTTTTTGCTTTTATCGATGTACGTTGATACGTTATCGGAATTTTCGACATTTTGCGAAGTGGAAAGAACACTCGAACCTCGAATTTTGCAGTTTTATGATCAGGTGCTTAAGATGTTTCCTGAATTAACTGCCGCATTAATTGAACGACATGTATTTCAGTGATAGTTGTCACTTTCTTATGCTTTCACTGTATTATATATGTTTCAGTTAGTTTAGCCGTTATTGTACTTTTTAATAGTTTCTTGATGTTGTCGAAAGGTTCCCTCTCCCTTCCAGCTATCCGAATCATTGTGAGTTTTCAGCGACCGTTAATTCTGGACCAGCTGTAACCATCACTCAGAAAAGCATTCTGTTTCATACTAGGCGATAATTTTTAGGTAGTTTTGTCTACCGTACAGTCTGGCATCCCGAAAAAAAGTGGAGATGAAGTTGAGGAGCAGAACAAATTCTTCCATTCTATGCGAAAAAAAGCGCAGTTGCATAACCAGATGCCTTATATTTGTCGTATGTCTTCCTCGAAGTCTCAGAAATTTCAACCTGCCATTATACTGTTTTGTTCTTCCCAAATCCTTTTTCAATCCCGTGCCTCCTTTCGCAGTGTCGTTGGTATTTCTGAAGGTGGAGAAATGTGAAGCCCTTCCCAACTCCTCTCTTCTCCTTCACCTCTGTTCTGTTTCCTCAATCGTGCATATTTCATCCCTCTTTTTTGTTCCCAGCTCCTCTTCAATAAAAAGCTTGCCAATATGATGTTATGGAGTATTCGAATATTGTGCCATGTTTTAACGCGGCTTTTCCTCGGCGACAATGTTTTGTTACCTCTGAATGGGCAGTGTTTTGTAATCGATTATGAGGAAGGTAGCAGCAGTGAGGTGGTGAGTTTGCAGCGACGTTGTAACACCACGTAGCCGAGATTGTACTCGTTGTTTGAGGTGGTCGATGATTCGTGTGAATGACGACTATCATCCGTTCATTCGTACTATTGTTGTCTAAGGTTGCTATTGAGAGAATGGGGCTGAAAACTTGGGCATATTCTCGGGAATTGGAATTAAGGAACTTGGCACCTATACACACATCAACGCAGCCAAGTTCTTTGAAACGACAATTTTTTCTTTTATTTAAAAATTTAAAGCAAGTGAGTGCTTGGTGAAGCTGATGTTGATGAGGTTTTTTTTGACATGCGACATTACGGTTCGATGATAACGGTAAAGGAAGACGAACAGCCTTATACATCGACGTATTTGCCGCTGGTCGCTGCAGAGACCTTCCGATGAGACGAAGAGTGGTGGGTTGGAGCGCACCACCATCTGTCACGGATTTCGTGAAGAATTTTCGAATCAAAGTAGCTACTGTATTGCCCGAACAGAAGAGGAGATCTGCATTCCCCATCCTTCCCGCTCTCCTAATCCCTCCCTGCTCCAGGGCTTACTGTTTGAAGTAGACTAAAGTAACGGTTTCTGGGCGCACGATACTCTTAAGTATACTTCTCTGATAATTTCATTAGTGCGGCGTTCGTGTATGGTTTTTAAGGAAACGAACATTAGAGAGGGCGCGTTTTTTTGTCCCCTGGAAACGAGTGGTGCGGAGCCCGAACGAAACACTGTCTTATGCTGTTGTGTTGCGGCACGCTTTTGTTGCTTGAGCGCGCTGACACACTATCGATTCCGCACAGAGGGCTAAGCTGCATAATGTGCCATCGAGAAGCATTTCTTCTTGTTTCCTCCTTACTTAGTTCATCCAGATATAAATAGATGATGCTATTATATATTGGAGCTTCCTGCACTAAAACAGTCCATCTGTAGTCGCAATCTGTAGGCGGCGTATTGATGAATTTCGACAGAGGACATCGACAGTTCTACCCAAGTTCATTAAATCTTAGAGCGCAGTTGTGCCGCATTTCTCGCATATTTTGCTGCGAAAACTTCGAAATAGTACCACCATCAGAATACCTTGGCGACTTTCGGTTCCAGCGAGATGGCTGCGCGTAACATCGCAACGATTGCAATAGTTTCTTCGCAGACTTATCAAAAATTTCCTTTACTTCGATGATGGGCAGTTGACTTATTTTGAAGCACACTATTTTTCGTTGTACCAGAGAAAATGTACTCTATGATAGCAAGAACGATGTTCACACTGATGCTTCGATCTTTTGAATGCTCGATTTGCGATTCGTTTGCTTCGAATTTGAGCGAGTTGAATGTGGTAAATAACTTGCAGTGGTTCTCTCATTGATTGTTATATATGCGTTGGTGGGCGCTGCACTTCGGTTAGTTTAACGAGCACAAAGCCTATTTTAGATTGTGCAACTAGAGCTAAGCGAACGCTTTGTTCGTGGCACGAAAAATTACCAGGCTTTGCAAGCCAACATGGAGAGTGTCTCATTGTTTAGCCTATTTATGCTTCAACAGTTATGTTCACATGTCATGCATCTATTTCTGCGCATTTATACCAGCTCGATTTTTGTGTATTTCCATGTACAAAGAGGGTGTATGTACCATATTTCAGACAATATGAAAGCACAGAAATTTAAATTATATACAGCATGGCTTGAGACCTCATAAGTGATCTCTTTTTCCTAATTTAAAAGGTGGATTCGTTTTTGGAGGAATTGTGGGATTTGATTGTAAGGCTAGGCAGAATTGATAAGAGAGATAAGGCTTCGAGGAAACAGCAACTATTGCGGAATTTCGCAGAGGTATTATTGTTTAAACTATGGCTGCCTATAAGGGAAGTTCTATGCTTGCTGTAGTACTTTATTTGCCCTTTTGACAAATATCTGAGTGAAACAGCCGGTGAAGTTCACAAAGTTTGCAGTGCATTCTTTACAGATTTGCCAAGGTAAACTTAGATTTGTTGAGAATGCTTCTAACTGCATCAGTAGTTGGTTTTATAGCCCATAGGCATTCTCAACTACTTCCGCCCAACAGTAAAAGTATTTCAGTCACCAGTGTGGAGAGCTATCACTGGGATATGCTCACGCAGAGTGAGCCTATGTATAAAACGGTTGCATCCGAGCCGTGGGTAGAGATCATATCCTCATTTTCTCCCACTGTTCAGTTTGGGGCGAAGTTTTGAACGAAATTTCTCGCTGTTATTGACAAGAAAATCCTTCATGATTTCTTTGTAGCTTCGTCTTTAAAATTATTTTTGACTGTTGTTTCATTCTTCCATATGATTTTTTTCGGGTCAAGGTTTTTCAGCATTCGTCTGAATTCATTCGGCACTTATTCAACGAATTTCTCGCTTCATTTATGTCGACTCCATCCGATACATTCAATGATAATCAAATGTTCGGGAAGGTTTTTTTTCGAGAAAATTCCAGCCTTAATTCACATTTATCATTCTATTCCACTTGTTTTTAAGTAAATAAATCTATGTGGTAGTTGAAAATGCGTAGCAGAGGTACCGTTTACCTTCATCAAAGCTTGAAGAGTCGTAAGTTTGATAGAGTTCTTAAATATTGCAGAAAGTTGCCTTGAATTTTTGACTAGATCGTACAAGAAAGTGTGACACTTCGGAAACATTCGAAAGTAAACATTTTACTTTTTCGAATTCAATGATAAATAAGATGAAAATAGAGGAAGAGGAATAAAGGAAATGGAGGGGATATTATCTAACGCAAAACGAAGTTCGAGCTGGTGTGATGTGGTTCCATAGTCAAGCTATTTCGGGTAGTCTTCCAAGGTGAGCGTTAGCGATGCTCCTTTATTGAAATCGGAGCAAAATTTTGCTTCGTTTTTCCTCTTTTTCTGTTTGTTTTGAAAGAATGAATTTGTTTTTCGCATTTACAAGTAATCGTTGATTATGCGCGAGATTACAGCTGACAGTTGGTTGGTTTTAACAGATCTGCACGTGTAGATGAAATTTCTTATCGAGGTTTCCCCGAATTTTCCCCCTGTTCCCAAAATTGTAAGCAAATTTCACTGAAAATAATTCATATCGAAGTTCGAGTCGATCTTTGCCAATTTTATTCTTAATCAATACGTTAAAAAATCGCTTGCAGTTAGAAATCGGTGAAATTTCTGCTTATCAATCTATGAGACATATGGCTATTGATAAATTGTGAGATTTACGCATCTAAAAACGCTTAGATACTGTAAAGCAAGTGTAATAATCGAAATAGGAAGACCGTTCCAAGATGAAGCACGTTCAAATAATCCACTAATTCTACTCTTTTGTTCACGTTTTTACGATTGGTAAGTAAGCATGCAGTTGGATTTAAGAGTCCGCGGAATTATGGGAAATAGAAAAAATCCAAACATTGCCTTTTTTATTTTCAGATGTCGCTCATATAGGTTTTTTATTTGACATATATTCATTATGGGAAACAGGAGATCGAAACATTTCATATGCGATCGTCGGCGATTTTTCTAAGATATTGATTTGTTGAAAGTTATCAGAAATGTGCACTTAACGTTGGTTGAATATTAACTAAATAAGGATTGAATATTCGTTGAATATGCGAATTTGTTGAGTTCACAGATGGGTAGGAAAATTATGAAATTGAAGTGCTGCATATATGACAAAATTAATGAACGGAGATTATCGATTGTGAAGTGCGCGCTTTGTTCTTTTCTTTCGATGTTGATGATTTGCCAGCTGGGGTGGTCAGTAAGTGGTTGTTGATAACACCACTTCGATAATGCGCTTACTTTGATTGGACTGTTACTTATTTCTCTGCTCGAATATTGTTACCTGTAAATTTGTTAGGTGAAATTGGGGGTGCATTTCTCTCTTGTCCTATTTTGCACCTGCAGTTGGTAAAATTCTACGCCGGGAAGAAAAGAGTGTTAAACTGAGGAAGCGTTTCGTTCTGAGCCTCTATCTCATTCCAACCTCTCCACTAATTCTCACGCTGTTGCTTCTTCATCTCACCGCCGCATACCGGTAATCGTATATGGCCGTCTAGCTCAGCATATTGTATAGGAGCATTCCAAATGTTTCCGAAGACTGAGTTTGATTTCGAAGCATCATGTCTGAGATGTTTTTTTTTCGTGACAATATCGCGTTACATAATTTTGTGTTCGGAAGTGCACACTAACTCATAGTATATTCGCTTTTAAATGTCTCCACATGATTTGTATTTTTCAAATCCGCCTTTGTTTTTTGATAGACGGAGAACCTCTTTTGTCCCGCATGCAGATCAACTAGCCTTATGGCACAAAATTGCCATTTTGGTCATCGCTGTTTGCTTAATCTGTCGTCTTTGCTCATATTGGCCATCTCGATGCGATCTCAGTCGGTGGAGTTTTGTTCATTTGATTTATTTAACTGTTGATTTTATTTATTCCACTCTCGGTTTTTGATGTTTTCGAATTAGCCGGCGAAGGCGTCAGTCGACACGTTAATGATGATACCTCGTAGCACGTCTTTGAGTGAGGGCATCGGGGTGAACACGCTGACTATAGCGTTTAATGGAGCATCTGTATTTCATGCTTCTGCATTTTGCGCCATCATGCTTCAAATCGTTAACCGATTGCGTCATAAACTTGAGCATTGTAAATGGCTACTCCTGACAGCTGCTGTCACCCATTTCTACCATTTGATTTTGAAGTCTATTTGCATAATCTGGCGCTATAATTGGCAGTACGACTGCTGTGGACAAGGATCTTCTCGAAGTTAAATACCCCTCCCTTACACCTGTCTGATGGAATGAGGGACGATTCAGGCACGACCTCGAGTTGTACAGTTATAGAAAAAGGCGCCGATTGTGAGAAGCGGACGGATAATTTATGGGAAGTTGAGGTGATATGTTCATTTGATAATCTTCTATGTAGGTTGATTGGTTAGTTGCTGATGGCCAACAGGGAAACGATTTGTGGTCATTGAAGTCTTGTGTGAAAGATTAATTCAGTGGTGTAGTGCAGTTTGCATGATGGAATATGTTATGGAAACGTTTGCTGCCCACCCACTGAGTTTTGCCCTCGCTGCTAACTTTCTCCAACTCATAAAATGTTGATGGTGGAATGTGTCCGTTGCAAAATGAGGTCGTACCCGAATGGTATCGATCAATTGGTCGTAAAAACGTGCAAGTGAGGGCTTATCTCGGGAGAGAAGGAAAATACAAAGGGTTGATGCAACCGCAGCTGGGAACCCTAACAATCGAGCCACTGACCGCATCACTGAGGGTGATCGCCGTCTCTTGGCACGCCAGGGATTGTTTTGCACTCGGACGCTGCCAGAGCCGTTCGTTCGTCTGGCGTGGCCAAGTTTGCTTGCTGGTAGGCGGTGGCGATTCGCGCGTTGCACCAATTTTGCAAACGACGCGCTGCGCCTCATTTATTGCGCTTCTCCGACGCCCTTGCCTCTTATTGTTTCCCACATTACATCGTTTTCAATTTGCTTCCTTTCAGATAGCCTCTTCTTGCATTTGGCTGCACACTAGCCTTCGTCTTTGCTCTCTTTTTCTGATTTTGCATATGCCCGCTATTTTTAAAAGTCAATGATCCGTTTTTGATCGTCGAGTATGGAGGCGGATCAGTTGGTGGTCAGGCATCAATCATTCAACCGCTGGAGACTCAGCAGTTGTGGCAACCGGTGGAAGGAAAGTGTTCTAGGCAAACAGATTTGGCCATCAAAATTGGCCACGTATTTTCATTAGTCATTACCAATAAGACGGGCATTTTCCCATATTTTATATTTTATCCATATCGAAAAATTCTATTGTTGTTGTCAGTCGTTCAACCATCGTGGTGCATGTTTCATAAACCTTGATTGCCTAGGTGTCCGAGCTGTACGTTTGGAGCGAACTTTGACCCAGTGAAATTATACAGTCCCGTACGGTATTAACGTGGAATTGCATTCAGCGGATCAGACACCTCAAAATATTGCTTGATTTGCAGTGGCGACATGCCTGGGAAAACTAACGGCACGTCCAATGGGGCACCAGAGCGCTCTTTCATCAACTTCGATCCTGATGATCCGGAATATATCAAAGATTTGCAAAGGCCGGCCGCCATAAAGGTTGTTTACGTTTTTCTCATTGTCCTATTCAATGTCGTAACGTAAACAAAGAGCATTGATCAATCTCATAAGTGAACTTGTAGATGAGCTTCTACTTTTGAATTTGTTGAATAGGCGACATCAAGCATGATAGAGTGATTAAGAAATCGCCTAAGTGAAGTTGGCTAAGACATATTTGAGCAGTATTTCAGTAAGCTGGAGTTTTAATTGAATTAACGATGTTTATTGTCAGGTTCTCGCTCTTATGTACATCTCTGATGCTTACTCCAACGAGCGATTGTTTCTCCTGTCTCAAACATTCTGCCATAAACTTGCTTGAAAGAAAAGGCCATGTGTTTTGCTCGCCTTTTCAGTATCTACAGTATGCGTTCAGAGTTGTTTCTTTTTTATGACTTTCCATAATAGTATCTAAATATGACACTGCGTAATATCTAAATGTAATTTTGCTGTTGGAAGTGCAGTTCACTCGGCAATGAGTCATATGCGTCTGCGTCGATTGTCACGAATATTTTTGCTATACATTTCGTGGAATGCTTCAGATTTTTCAGCTGACATCATTTCGTATTCTCACAGATGTTTGCATGAAACGAATTTCCTTCTTTTGCAGGAGGATCTATCCGAAATGGAGAGGCGGAAACGAGTGCAGCAGATCTTAGAGTCGAAAAGCTTCTGCAAGGAATTGGAAGAATTGATAAGGCAAGAGAGTGAAAATAATAAAAGCGATCCTGAACATTTAAAAACTTTGCAACGTCTTTCCGAACTCACCTTGCCCCATGGCCATTTGGCGGCTGCCAGTCTGCGCAATATCGGTAAGCAACCCCAGTTGTGACGCTATTGCCGTCTGACAAGTTTTCTTGTTTTCACATGATATTTTTCGATATGATATATGAAATCATAGAGAAATGAGGTTGTTGGCTAATGAACGTATCCCATCTGCCACAGCACAACGTTTACCTCTGCTTCAGTCTGCTTCTGGTAGCCACCAATTTTTCACCGGTAATCTCTTCCCATAATTCGGCGTTTATTATTTGTATGTTATTGATAGATATATGAAAAATCAAGCGATACTTCTATATACAACGTTCAAAGTGCTGATTGTAAAGATCAGAGCAAAATTTGGTTGTGCAGATTATGGTCAAGAATGATATGAAAGTGTGCTTAACGAAGCCGTTTATGGCGTGTAAATGTGTCCGGAAGTGTTGCGTTCAGATTAATGATTGGAGTACTTCCATCGCCTCTCGTTTATTTCCAACTTGGAGCAGGAGGGAAAGAAGGAACGCATTTCCAGGTGGATGCTGCCCTTTACAGGAAATAAGCAAAAAGGTAAAAAATGTAGTCGAAAACAACCCCGAAAGTTGCAGTAAACTCCGAATCGCTTCAAAACTACGGGAAAGCAAAAAAAATGCTTCAGTTTTAGATCTAACAGTATTGAACGTTAAATTTTAGAAGTCTGAAGTTATTCATTGTGGTGCGGCGGATTCATCCTGAATAATGTGGAGGAAGACTTATGCATATGTATGCCAAAAGGTTGTAATGGAAGTTGAGTTTTGCAAGGAATTAAGATTAAGGTGACAGAGAATCGCCTTCATACTCTCTCGTTTTACTGATTACGGACCTAATTACAGTCATTGAGATAAGTCCGATCTTTTGCAGGATCGGCCAATGTTCTGCCTATCGCCGACCTCCGTGGAAATGATAAGTATTCGAAAGCGGAGAAGATGCTGAGGAACCGATTGGCGTCACTGTATCGCCTAGTGGATCTGTTTCAGTGGTCACAAGGAATTTATAACCATATTACGGTGAGTGAAGCTTTATTTTTCTATCGTTTTTTATGGGTACATATGAGTATGTAAATTTCGAGATTTACTCCAATGATTTCTGTTGCATTCAAATCCATTGAGAAAACATTTTCGCCGTAGATTTGAGTAATATTTTATTGAATTTTTTTCTCTACGAATATGCGATGTGGAAGTTTTTTTTGCTTTTCATTTAACAAATTTTTCACTCAGTGAAGTAAATTTCGAATTAAGCGAATTTAAAATACGGAAGTTCCATTGTGAAATTCATATGCACTCGTACGAATGGGAAATCGGAGCAAAAGAAACGTCGCTTAATTCGCAGATTCTCGAATAGTTCAGTGAGCTTCACTACTGCAGATTTCTTCAGAGATGCTTAGCGGATTGGAAAGTGTGCTTTGCTTTAGTTTTTAATTATTACTTTTTTGTTGTCTTAAGTTAAATCACTTAGCTCTTATCACGTATTGTTTTTCATTTTTGCGCTTTTTTGTATTTTATTTGATTTTTCATCGTCCAATATCAAAAATATATGATTGTCTTTGTGAGTGGAGGTTAGACATTTTTCTGAATTCTTCAAATAATTCAACCAAGCAGCTCAATTAAGGTCAGTGATTTTCGAATATTCTCAATTTTTTAAATGATTTACTACATTCATTGACCCTTCGAAAAGGTGCTTTACGCGCTCATAGCCATATACGGTCCGAGTTGCATTCACTAGGAAGAAGCGTTTTATAGAATCTCTTACGAGATAAGATTTGCCTTTTTGATGCACTTTTTGTTGTTTTCGGCAAGTGTGTTCTGTTGCTAAGGAAGTTATCGTGCGTCATATATGTGTTGTTGTTGTTTTGTTGCCTCATCTGGGCGGAACCTTGTCAGAAAGTATTAGTATGCGCACGTTCTCCAAAAATGTGTGGCACAGATGGAATCCTATACATCTTGCAAATGACACAATTGCCTGGCTATAGATGATCCTAAAGTTGAAGTTTTGATCGTATAAAGAGAAAAGAAAGGTGAAGTTTCTATGCATCTTGTTTCGATTTGCAGATTAGTGCTGGTTATTTCAGTTGAGGTTGTCGCATGATTCGGATGAGGTCTTGATAAATCCATTCGGTTTGCTTTATCATGAAATTACGGCCGCCTCGTTGATAAAGGTGAATTTGGATGGCGAAATTTTGGATCATGGATCAACGAAATTAGGCATTAACCAGGTATTTCATACACTGTTTTTTGCCACTGATATTCTTTCTGTGTAGGTTTTGTTTATTGCAGGAAGCTCTAAAATACTTGTTTTAATATGGTTTGAATAGTGTCTTTTTTTTAAATTCAGTTGGCATGAATTATAACTCTGGTTTTATCGGTCGAATTTTTTAATGAGTATGTGAGAAAGAGAGGAAGCTGTTATAAACGTTTATAGAATGTAGTATTCGTTGGTAATTTCTTTAGCCTTTTGTTTCCAATATCTCTTTAATTTTCACGTCCTTGAAACTGAAGAGCTGCATGAAAATTCCAACGAACCACTCGTTTACTGAATTTTTTCCTTGAAATCGGTACACTCAAAAATACCTCGAATATTTGAATTTTTTATGATAATCGCTCTCAATAACTAGTAATGTTATGATTTATTCAGATTAGCTGCTGCTGATTATTTTCTTTATTTGCCAGGCTGGCTATGTATTACATTCGGCGATTCATAAGGCGCGTCCGGATGTGCGCTGTGTGCTGCACATGCACACCGCAGTTGTGTCGGCTGTCTCCTCGATGAAGTGTGGCCTTCTTCCAATCTGCCAAGAAGCGATGATCATCGGCCCAGTCGCCTACCATGATTATCAGGTTTGCGTTGCCGCATTTGGTTAAAACTACATTTTTAAGGCAATGAATTCGGAAGCGAGCTTCAGCGTGGTTGCTCAAAGAATACCTCTAAGGTGCCAGTACTATACATATCTGATGCCCTAGACCCATGTATTATGCAGTTAAATATTGAATTCTTTTTACTCAAGGAAAACTTCCCCGTCGATATTTGTTGATGATTGGGTCATGCGCAACGCAAACATAAGATGAGCATAAATTCTTGAACAAAATGTCCAAACCAGATATCTCCAGCCTGTAAGCAGCAATTCCATCCTCTTTGTGGATGGAAATTGTAAACAGTGGCTCATTTGGTGCAAAAACATCAGCATATTTTTGAGTATTTTGCAGGTACACTGATAGGGATTACTACTGGTATCTGATTGCCCAAAAAATTTTCAGCGCACACATTTTTTTCTAACGTTCTATGTGTTGATTCACCCTCATCCATCATACAATTTTCGCCATCCATGAGTAATGTTTGTGCCAAAAGGATTTTAAAAGGGGGATATGCCAACTGCAAATGAACGACAAAATAGCATAATAATAGGTGTCCTTCGAAACAATTTCAGTGCGAAGAATGTATTTTCAAAACGAAACAAAACTTGCTTAGCCGTCTTAGTGTGATGTGAGATAAGATTGATTCTGAATTTTCGAGGAGAGGGTGAGCCTTTGGAGTCCCATAGTTATGTGCAGAGAAGTGAGCACTACTTCTCTCCTCTTTGCTCTTCATTTTGACTTTTGTGGTGATGAAAATGATGAGGTTGAAGAATCGTTGTGATCGAATAATATTGAGAGGGAGGAGAGAATTGTGGGCTTCGATGCGGGTTTAGAAAATGATCTAGTGAAAGACTGCATCAAGATTTGATGTGGATAGATATGCGATATGCGGAATAAAATAAATTTTTTGGACTTAATGGACAGCTGCCCTCAGTGTGAAGCGTGTAGGGCAGCCTCGTTTCGTCAGCTTAGCCAACGCCATTCGAGTTTCTCTGCCGTTTATTTTTTTATCCGAGTCATATTGATTGTTTGATGAGCTGGCCATCGTTATATAAAACTCTGGAATATGTAACACTTGCCAGTTGCTGTAGTGTAGTATCTAGAAGCCATAGAAGAGCATGCATCGTCCTCTGTTAGCCATCGGGCAGTGGTGTGGAAGAGGATCGCTTCTAACGCGTTATGATCTTATTATATATGTGTATACGCCAGGGAGTTCGTCTATGATTTTATTTTCACACGTGCTTATCCAGATGTATGTGGTGATGGATGAGGGGCTATGAAGACCGCTGTCTAATGAGGGCTTTCTCATTTCTAGATGAAACGAAAGCTCCTTCAAAGCTTCGCAACCCATAATCCACTTTTTTTCGTAATGGTGATGAATTCTCAAAATGCAAGAACATGCATCGCCTAAAAAGTAATTTTGACAGAAAAGGTTGAGGATTATTGAGACTTCTAGCAACTTCCGATGCAAAAAAAAAAAAACAGGAGAGGCAGAACAATTACGCATCGAGTTGTGTGCCGCCGAGCTTGTATATGTCCACAGATACGTTTATATGGACTAAAATATATTTATTTCAGGGGATCCTCGATGAAGAATCCGAGCGCGAATCGATTATAGAGGATCTTGGTGACAGAAACGTAATTTTCTTTTCTTCGATGCAAAATCGCCCATCATAAAGATATTGCTTCATGTTCTGCCTAGTGCCGATTCATCAAATTCATTCATGTAAATCTAAATTGCAAAAGAAATATATGTGATTGTTGAAAAAGAAAAAAAAAATAAGAGAGATAAGCATCGACTGGACGACTTTTCAGGAAAGAGCATGTGATCGGTGTGTATGTGAAACTCAGGATATCACCTGACGAAGAAATTTGCATGTTTAATGTTTTGTTTTTAATGGCGAAAGTGACGTTTCATTTATGTAAAAGTCGTTTCGCATGAACTTGAGATACGTTTGCATGCTGTCTGTAAGAAATTTGACAATTTTGCGATCCTTTATTTCATATTTTTTGCCATGAATTGAAGCACGATGAAGAGATTTAGTGCAACGTTAATATAGTCGTGAAAATAATTGCATTGTTATTTTACTTTATTTTCTTTATTGATTATTGAGGATTAGTCAGTCAGTGCTGAAATTTAGGCAGTTCAATCAGCGGCATTTTATTTGCGAATGAGTGATTTAATTTTGCTTGAGAGTATGCATGAAGACGTTTATGGAAACTTGTACTGCTGTTTACCTTTTTTTCAAGAACGATTTATTAGCAATGGATCACATCTGATGCGTTCTTTTTCTGTTCCGCCCCCAGTAGCAGTGGTATAAGGACGATCGATGTGGTTCATATAGTTTTCCAAATCACCGCTCATTATATAGTCGATAAGCACCATCTCATATCCCACTTCATTCTTCAGTTTCGCATCTTCTATGTTTTTAAAAAATAGGCGATCAGGGATGGTTGCCAAAAATTTCTAGAAACTAGCAATTAGGCGATAATAATGTAAGTTGGGTTTGAAGAAATTATCTTCATTAGACGGTGAAGTCTCATCATAAGTCGACTAAAAGATTTGTTGGGAGTTTCGCGCATTTTCTGGATTAGGAAAAAGCTATTGCAATAATTCTGTGCGAAAAGAAGAACCTTGCAAACGTCACGAAAGACGTACTCTCTGAAATAATAACAATATTTGGTTGAGAGTAAACGATTAGCGCCTTTATTTGTTGTGTTGGAGCACCTCAGATAAAATAGAACTGCAATCAGTGTGTGTGCGTATGTGTGTGTATGCACGTTTTAGGTGTTGCTTCTACGCAATCATGGCTTCGTGACGTGTGGCGAATCCGTTGAAGACGCATTACATCTCGCCTTTCATACAATCATCGCTTGTGATACTCAGGCATGCACTTTTTTTTGCGCAAAAAAGAACGAAAAATCTATTGTTTATATTGTCGCTTCGATAAATTTCCTTACTTTTTTCATCTTTTTTATTAGGATGCGGCTAATTCATAAGCTTTTTTTTCTTATCGGAATTCGGGAGTATTTTCAGGTTTAAAAAGATGATCACCTAATTCAATTCGAGAAGCAATAAATTCTCATATTCTTAGAAAACTTAATACTTCATTGTAAACCTAGGGATCTGCTGCAGTAAATGTGCCATAGAAAAAGAAAGCCTTTTATGAACTTTTAATAAGCGTAGATTAAACTGGGGTTCACACTTGTTTTTTTTTTAATTCCTCATACCTCATACTTAATGAACTATACTCGTTTCGACACTCTATCCTTCTTTCGGCTCCGTTAGGATTATTACGTTGTTTATTGAGTTCCACCTCAGTTTGCTTCCATTCATAGAGAATATCGTCGATGTTTTTGCCATAAATTGAATTGTTCCTATGAAGTATCTGGCTTAATTATCTAGAAAGGTGTTTGCATCGAAAACTGTTTTCTAAATTGATAATATGAGGACACTTTTGCAGAAATAAAAGGTCCTTGTATTTGAAAGTTTGATAGGCTTTTCGTTGCCAGCAATAAATGACATCTGACGTGCCACGAAGCAATTTCCCATTCTGCATTTACACTTGTTTAATTAACGTTTTTTAACAGAAGTTTGCATATGCCATAATTAATTCCTCATTTGTGCATTGTTTTTTTGTGCTGTCATTTATTTTGTGTCAGTTTAGTGTCCGTTTTGTTGATATTTTTTTAGTCGTTGTTTATACTCATTTTGTTCATCAAATTGCTTCTTCCTAATCAATTTGTTCATCAAATTGCTTCCTAATCAATACGGTCAGGGACTATTATGGCTCTTTTTTCAAGTTAGTAGAGTAGATTAGTGGGGCGCAAAATTATAAGGCTGGAGAGGGGAAACGTTGAAGACAGCGCAATTCCAGAAAATATTCGATTGACTTTAGAGGGCTCCTCCGTTTCTCCGCTTTTCCTGTCATCTCTGCTGCAGAGATCTTCCCATTTCTGTTGCCTCCGCAAACCCACACTATTGCCGCTACGCATGGATATTGTTTAGAATGAAAGGTTGCTTTTGTTGGTTTTGTCTCTTCATTTTGACCGATTGATCACTTTGTGAGTGCATAGTTTCGCAATCTGCAGTGATTTATTAATTCACTTTGGTGTTGTGTGCTGTATTCGTTGTTAGTGTTCGTCTTTGATCGATGAATTGCGTACAGTCGAAGGCACATCGGGTTTTTCCGTTTTTATGAAGAAATTCATGAGAAGAATTTGCTTTTTTCGCCCATCTTTCTACGTTCAGTGGGAAGTGATGCTGCTACACTATACTTGTTTTCCAACTTCTGGGATTTATATACTGTCTCTTCGCTGCAATCTGTCGCAGGCACTGCTGCAGTCAGTATCAGGTGTGCTAGGCGATGGTTTTTTAAGATCCCGAGCTCTTTTCGCACGAAGGGAGAACATTTTGAAGTTTATAGCTAAAGCTCCTGAAACTAGTGAGGATTTTGATGTGGGAATTTTTGCATCTCTGTATAAACGAAATTCTAGTAAGACGCAATATTTAGATTCCAAATTAGCATCAGTCAAATCAAAGCCCTTTTGTTAAAGTGAGACAATCGAGTGTATGCCATTCTACTAGAAATTTCGATCCATAGGTGATGGAATGTCAAAAAACAAATCTGGTATCACTACACTTGTTCCACCGGCGCTCTCGAACAATGAGAAAATATAGCGAAAGATTTGACGCAAAAAGCGGATGAGGTAGGGTTTCTATTCACAACGCGTTCAACACAAGAATGGCACATGTGACAGGTAGTCTGGAGTTGTCATGAAACAAGTGATGCCAAAAGCAAGTCTTCCTTTGTGAGGAACAGTCTGTTGATAGCAAGGATGCCGAACTTACTTTTCAACAGTAATACCTCTACAGATTCAAGCTTTCACAGGAAATGAATGGTTTTACCAGTCTCATGCGTGAAAAATTGCATTTGCTTTGAACGGTGCTTATTTGCAGTAGAAACTTTGTGGATGGGCAGGTTATACGTATCCAAGCTTTGCTTATCGGGACGCACATTACGTTGAGGCACCCTGGTACATAAAATAATGCTTGAAATCTGCTGCCTCATTTGTTGCACACAGTGGAGGTTTGTTGGGAGGAGGGGCGAGGGTTGGTTGGTTGGAGAGAGCGAGTATATATTTGCAGAAGTGACGAGTAGTCTCCTTCAGATCCTGATCATGCGCACCAACGGATTCATTGTGTGTGGCGAGGGAGTCGAGGAGGCGATGTATTTGGCGCGAAGCTTAATTGCTGCTTGTGACAATCAGGTTTTCCAAAGATTAATTAGTCGCCTATCAGTACTTTTCATATGTCATTGTTCAGAGTCGGTCTGCACTCAGTAACTACTTAAGTGGCTGTTTGAACACTTTTTTAAGTTGCATCTGAAGTTCGAAATTTCAGAATTGTTTTCGAACAGTGAGAATTAGTTTCTAATGCGTTTGTTGTTTGAATTGGTCACCTTTTTGTAGTCATCATCTCTCACTCTCCAATGGATTTTGATTAACCGTAAACGCTTTTTTGTGTTATTATCGCTTATTGCTGTGAATGTAAGAGTTAATATAGGCACGCAGGATGAAGTGTATCCATGGCCATCGCTGTCGACGGCCGCCAAACTGCCGAGTTGATTTGGGAGCGATGTCTATTCCTAACATATAGCCGCATATATGCTGCATTTGCTTACATGTAGATGCATATGTGCATGAGCACATAAACGTGGATGTGTACACACAGACATATGCATAAGGGGTATTTTATATCACAGCAATATAGGTCTCTCGTCAGTAATCTTTGCTTGTCAATTTCTTGTCTTCATTTCTCTCCTAGTTTTTTATACAACGCCTTATGGTCTGTCTGTTGAAACTGTTGCAAAGTCGACCTCGTTGAGCTTCGGAAGATGTCTGCCAGTGGTGCAAGTGTCATATGTTACTTATGAAAACAGGCTTCACGTGCTGGCTCATTGTTCTCGCTTTAGAGCTTCATTTCTTGTGTTTATTCGTCGTCTAAATCTTTAATTAATGTATCTGTGTCGCAGGGCCTATAAGTGAATCCGTATCGATTTGGCTTTTTCTGTTTTGTTCGATTTAATTTGTTGTTTTTGTTGCCGTCCATATTATTGGATGGTGTTGGTTTTTCAGCTAAGGGCAGCGCGTGCCGGATTGGAGAATCTGGTGATCCCAGACGAGAAGGCTGTCGAAAGGGCCTACAAAACAGCAAGGCGAGGAGGTAATTTTCGTATGGGTCGTACTTCTATGATTGAAGAGTTCGGCGTCGAGGATTGCTCAACGGAAATATTTGGAAGCGGCAAGATCTCTAGTAGAAACCATCATTTTTTGAGAGGCAATAGTCCAAAAAAACTAGTGCTTATATTACCACCCACCTTCGCAGCGTTTCAAATTTTCCCTCTTGGCCGCGCGCAGTTATGCTATTCTTTACGTTATTTTTCAGTTCCACAATCTATCAGGTTTTTTGTGGTGATAACGTGGAAAAGACATCATGTCAACTATGTTGGCCTCCTGACATCCAGAGGAGGTTGGTGCTAGTGCACTCCGAATGAAGCAAATAATGACATGTGGTACTTGTATGGGCGTTGATCTGAAGAAGAGATTTGATTCAGGTGGAGGAGTGAGTAGGTCACCAGCAAAGGACGCGTGCGGTAGGCAGATTAATTGGCGAATCGGAGAGTTGGAATGGGAAGCATGGATGCGGGTTCTCGACAATGCTGTATGTGCTTACTTGTTAAAGGCTTTATTTTCGTCAGAACTCCACAGAAAGTTCTGAAAAATTTAATCGTGATGCCAAGTTTCGATGATTGGTGTTCATTTTTGAGCACATTTATAGGACTCTTTCGTGTTTTCAGCAGCGAGTCGAATACGAAGCAAACACATTGCAGTTTCGTCGCGTCTTTTGTGTATCTATTGCGGATATTTTTCACGGCTCTTGCTGAAGATCTAGCAACTCGAAACGAAGTCTGTATATGCCATGATGATCTCACCTCGACTCTAAGCACTTAGTGAATCATGCAGTTTTCAGCGTTGAAGTCACCGTTTATGAATTTGCTAAAGTTCATCGTTATAATTGTGCACTTCAACAAGCAGTGCTTGCGTTTTCGGCTTTTTGATTCATTTCTTCTTATTCAACTTTGTCAGCACGAGGGAGAGATCTGATTTTAGGGTTATCGAACGGGTCACTTATATCGACAACCAGTGCTTCGTGCTGGTGCGGCAGCTAGTGCGTCGACCGCCAATCAGAATGACGTTGCTGTGCCGCCAAGTGCGTCCGCAATGGGTGAGGTAAGTAGCAGCTTCAGTCACTCTGTGAAATGATTGAGGCAAATATTTCGCTGCTTTATTTTGGCTTGTCGTTATTTCTTAATGGCATGCATGTCCTAAATTTTACGTCACTTTGCTCGCTTGCAAATAATTTTATCCCTTTGAATTCTGACAGAGTTCGCGTTTTTTGAGCTATAATAGTTCTCTCTTCTCTAAAAGTTGCCTGTTGTCTTGGATTGTACCATGAAATGTGAATGAAATTCTGTCCTGATCAGCCATGCATATTTCCAAATGCCACCTCGGTGTTAATACACTTGTAGTACGGCAGTTAGCAAAGTTTTATCGTTGTGCCAGTCACGTACAAATAGCAATAATTGCATTTTCTTTCTATGTGATGATCGCAGTGCACCTGACTGACTGCTGACTTCATTTTTTCCTAACGCGCAGCCGCGTGTCGTTAGCCATTTGCGCATACCTTACATGAAGCGGTTTGCACTTTGCGGTGGCGTTCGTTTCGTATCTCTGTTGTTATAAAGCAAATCAGTCTAATCAGTTCCTTGTTTCATTTCCCGATCGCTCAATCATTCTTCTATGCAGCAATGAATGGTCGCCATGGAACAAGGAAATAATAGTTCTCTTCCTAAGAGAAGTTAATGTTAAAGGTTGATGAGTCAGATGCCGAAGCATTAACAGCGCATAAAATTGCTCTTATGCGAAAGGAGCAAGAAAGGTCCCGTTGGCTGAACTCTCCGAATGCTTATCAGCGAATTGAAATTCTTGAAACGGGCACCGACAATCCAAAAAAAATCACGAAGGTATCATTATGAGAGTATCGAAAACTTTTTCGCCTTTTCTTTTTGTAACATTCTTTTCTAGAAATATATGTTCGACACAGTACTTCGTAGTATGTCTCGTGAATTTCAACTTGGGACCCTTAAGCAGTGACGTTTATTTTCATCTTAAGCAGATACCCAAGACCGGCGATTGAAATCGTCTCGAGAAGGCAATTTTTCCAAGGGGTGGGGACGGGCGCAACCAAATAGGTGCAAGGGTAGGGCGACAGAACATGGAACTTTCATCCCCGACTTTAGTTGTGCCTGAGGAAAAAAAGAAGGGTTAGTTGTAAATTTGCGTAGTTGGGAAGGGAACTCTTCAGTCTGAGAAGTCGTATTAGTTTCCAGTGACATGATCTGATTTGTTTGAACACTAAGATGCCCTCATTCTTGCTGTCTGATGTGCGGTCACGGAGTTTTGGCCGTTTCGAAAGAATTCACGAAACGAAGGAGAGGGAAATAACAGACAAGCTGGACACCTTTTCATTCAAACAATGTCTTTCGCCCTCTCGTAAATTCTTGTACACTGGACGTGGCTTGTAAGGCTATCGTGATAGAAGTGCGTAAGTACTACGATGATGTAGAAGCAGCAATCGAAGGACGTTATCTTTCCCATCTCATCAGTGGCAGTTTAGAGCACAAGCAGTTCTGTAAAAATTAAGTGTCGTGCAGGGTTCTCGCATAGTATTGTTCGTGAACTGATATATAACCATTACTCACATCTTATATTACGCTCAGCGAGGTCACTTCAGTGATGCGACAAATTGCAGTGGGTACAAGACGTGAACACACCATCACATAGCGGCACGGCAATGAAAATCAACTGGCCTCACCAGTTTAGTCCATTTGCCGCAAACCCAAAGGAGTTCAAAGAGAAACAGAAAGCGATCAAAGAGACTCGTCGGCTCGGAGCTACCTCAGCGGGTCCCCAGTCACAGATTCTCGATGGTGTTACGTACGAAGAAGCAGCTCAGATGCGTGCGGTAGCGTCACCCCTTCCTTTTCATTCTTTTTCAGTTCATGGTCACTTTTTTTGGACATTCCAAGAGTTTCTTGCCTTGTTGCGGAAGTTTACCATCTATAGTTTGTGAATTTTCCATCGTAAAGGGTCGAAAGTCTTGTGCCAAAATTCCTACTGAATACTTCTCTGAAATTTATCTGAAAAGCGCAAAATTCGTGGGAGCGTCTTCTCACAACCTTCTTTCAAAAAAAAAAAAAAAAATGAAAGTTTCCACAGCCTTCTTTTTCTGTCACTATTTAATGTCGGATGACAGTTTTATACCTCTGATCGTAATTTAAAGCAGCCAGGACTTATGATTCAAAAGGAACGCTACTGGGAAAAACTGTAGTGAAAGTTATAGGAAGCGGAAATGAGTGGGCAAGGCGATCGTGTCGTGATGATTGGCACCGCAAGCAAAGGCATAATCGACCGACAGCATCAGCATAATGCCCAGGTCTGTCATTCTTGAACTTTGGCCACTTTTCTTATACTGTCGAGCGTCATATCTGAAGATTATTTATTTAGCTCACCAAATCTAAGAGTGGTCTCGGATGTCGAGTTCTGTTTCGATTAATTTATAGTTGAAATAGTTGTCGCATTCAGCTGCTGTTCATATTGGAGCGACAGTCGAGTCGCTCTATGAAATTTATGTCTTTTAAGTTACAGATTTTATCCTTTTAAAATTTTCCTCGTTTTTATGGTTCCCTTAGGGATATTTCATTTTTTTTTTTCATTTTTAGCTCTGATTCAATAGTTCATGAGACTACTGCCGTGCAAAATTAATGTTATGCATCGGCATGTGGTCCATCAGAAACACAGCAGCAGTTAAGGCACAGTTAATTAAATCAAAGCGAACTTGAAGCTCATTACAACATTGCTTTAATTTTTTCTTAACGTTTCATGTGAGGAGCCTTCTTTAGTTGAAGTCATAAAAAGACCAAAAGGTCAAGTTGAAGTTCTGACGTAACACGCCACCGAGTTTTTTCGTATTGCAGGTGTATCGGCAACTGTATGCGCCTAATCCATTCGCATGCGAGACGGATGAGGATATTCAAAAATACATGAAGGAGGTCGAGTCGAAAACACCACGGCCCGGCTCTGCGACTGAGGCAACTGAGAGAGGGACGCCGCCAAGTCCTCCCATTTATGAAACCGACAGTCCTAGTGCAGGTTCGTTTTCCTTGAGTTTTACATTCGTTTTTCCTTGCTTCAATTTTTATTATAGTTATGAGCATGTTCAAAAGATGAGTAGCAATGCATATGGCTGTTTGTGATTTCCTCTGGCAGAGCTGAAGAAAAATGTGAAATAAACTTCTGAATGAGAAGAGAACAAAAACATTTCCCCTCAAAATCTCGAGGAGATTTTTTCGAACATAATTTCATTGTAATTTGTTTATATGCATGAGAAGTTGAAATTCGCAAATCTATTTTGTTTCCTAGGTTATGCCTTCCGTGAATTATGAACGTTTTAATTTTTTGAGCAGTTCCTCTCCTAGCCCACCTCTGTCCTCCTTCCAGCATTCCTCTTCTCTTTTCGCCTCATTTTTTAAGCAAAGTCACAGTTGCGCTATGGTGAGAAATTCTCACTTTCCACAGGATAAAATGACGTTCTGTCGGCTTCAAATATATGTCTATTCAACTCATAATGTGAAGGAATGTGACTCGCTTTATTGTACGGCATGAAGTTACATTGTTCTTAGTACCATTTAGGGTGTGTTGTAGACCTTATTAGTAGCACTTTTATTTCTTGCAACACATTTGTGGATAATAATCTGCTTACTTAAAAAGATAACGGTGTTTTCCCTGCCACTTGATGAATTAATGTAGAATTTGATGAGTTGTCATGGTCTCCTGGAGTTGTGCTATGTGCCGGCTGCAGATGATTGATTTCCTTGTACTCGTTTCTTCTTTGGTCAGGTCTACAAGTGCCTTGAAAACTTCAGATGTGCACCTTACTATATACAAAGTCTTTCAGTAATTTTTATTCGGACGATTTCATGTTTAATATTGTTTGAACGCATTTGATTTCTTCCTACAGTGTTGACGGTAATGAGGCGATGCTCTCTATAGCATAGAAGTTAGCCATGTTAAGGTAAAGTGCTTCTAGCTGATGTCTATTGACTATACAAGCGTTAGGTGGCTATCAGTTTATAGTTTTGATAATATTCCATATTTTCATTTCGAAGGAGTTTTTTCATGTGTTGCAGTCATCATTTCGATTTACTTTTGTGTCATATTGTTCTTTTAAAGTTGCATTAATATCGTTTCATGTGATTGCTGCATTTGCGGCAATTTGCAGCCGTCTCATTGACTATGATAACAAATTTCATTTATTAGTTCATGTTAATTAATATCACCTTGTATGGAATGTTTTTGTGTTTGTGTGCATGCTCGGTTGTTGTTAACGTCCGTTTACTTTTTCGTGACTTTTTTCGATGTCATCTTCATCGTACTTCGAATACGATGCAATATTTCCACTATCCGCTTGCTTGTACGCGGTTTTTTAGTCGTTTGCCTCAAGAAATTTCCAAATCTCACTGCCGAGTAAGAGAACTTTTTTCGATACTTGAAATATTCTCAACAGTTTCATTTATTACTTTCAGTCAGTGGAGACTGGAGAAATGTGCCGGTTTGAGAAATAAAGTGATTTGTATTTTTCAGTTGAATTTTGAGATGTCGATATTAACAGAGTGTGAAACACCGTGGGTTTTGCGAAATGGTATAGAATTTGTTCAGAGACAGTCTCGCTGATGCAAGCAGCGAGAGAGCATCGATCGCGACCTCCGGCTGCAGCGATGGCTTCAGCTTCCGTCGATGAGGAGTCAGGCGATAAGACTCTTGAACAACAACCAAACGCTACTCAAGCCGCCACTGCCAATGGTAAGGGTGCTGACTCGACTGTCAACTCCTACTTGATTTTGTCGATTCGCTTCTCAGTGATACCGCTGTTGTTTCGAAATCCGTCAAAGCGTTTACACTTTCCCATTGTATTTCCGCATTGCGGTGCATGTTGTCATGGATGCACTAGTGGCGTTGTGTGTTTATGTGTTTGTTGTTGTTTATAGTATGTATATGCTTATAATGTGCCTTTCACTATTCCATTATGCTCATATTGTGGTGTTATTTTTTTCCAAATGTAAATGAGTGGGTGCATTTTGACCTCATTATTTTACCCTGATGTTTGCAGTTACCTCGATGTTTGTGTCTGAGATGATTTTGAGCTGTTATACTTGCTTGCTGGAATGCATTTGCGAGTGCGCAACGCATGATGCGTTCTTTTGCATTTTAGTGATCGTCGTGCTAATCTACAAGACATCTTGGAATTGTAATGACTCATCCCTGGAGGGGGTATATTTTTGAGCTAAAGCATCTACTTGTGATTTGATTCCAGTTGGAAGATGAGAAGGTTAGCAGTTGGATGCGCTCAATGAACAACCGTTGAACGAGTGGTGTGGGAGAGACTTTTGAGTTGAGTTTGTTCGAGGATCTGAGGATGAGGATCACCCACATGTCATGGTTGTTTCGAGACCTCACGAGTGATCATTGCAGCCAGCAAGAGCCACCTTGCTTTTCTGCTTCCGTTGTATTACTTCCAAATGCAGCACTAGAGAACAGTCCATGTATACTTAACTAGGAGGATGTGCACGTAGACGACGAAAGCCGATATGGAGACAGTAGGCCTCTTTGAAAGCTTATCGTTTCGAGGTTGCACTGGAAAATTTATTGGTGCTTCTCTTTTCGAGATCGCATAAAGGGAACATTCTAATGGGTTGCATGCTGATTTCGTGCTTATTTGCTGGTGCTGTTCTTTTTTTGGATTGTGGGGAAGTTGGCTAAGTGAATGCTACGAAAACGTGGAAATTACGCCTCAATACCGCAGCTGATTGATTTGATGCATAGGATCGGTGGATTGTTGCGTTATGCACGATTGTGTTTTGTGGTTGCATTTGTGAGCGTTGAGTTGATTTGCAGTGGGCTGTTTGATTCGTGAAACGACGTTCGACGAATCGGATATACCGCAAAGTCGTTTGGTACGTGGTTCACCACTCGCCGCTTCTACTCCACATCGTCAGTCTCTTATTCAGAATCTTTTATTTTTCTTCTTGCTTCCTAGAAAAATTTAATTTTCTATGTAGGGATTATTTCTCAAATTCAGGAAATGCGCTACTGTCTTAGCAAAGTGGACGCGTTAATCATGATGGACCATAATGTGTCGCATGAAAAGGTCGCAGTAGCAGTGTCCCTCCTCCCCCTTCCCGGCTAACCGTGTGTGCTTTCAACTCATTCTTCTTCATATTCCCACTACTTCGTTTATGTGAATTGTGGTGCTGTTTTTTATCATCGTATTTTTCACTAGTGTGCTGCATGATGGTGGGTTATGGTTCACCGGTGTGTTGTTGTATGAAAATGAAAAGGCAAGAACGTTGGCGACAGCGTCCTTCATTGGACGCCTCTCAACTCTTGTGCTTCATCCGTATTTATTAATTTACTTCCTCATATGAGGCATTTATTTTTTCGGAGGTGGTCGTCAAGTTTTTCGAAGTACCGAATATGCAGATTTAAGTAGCTGCTTAAGTATATGAGGTGAAAAGGGATGAACTGGGAGGCGATAGTGTTTGTTGTGTCCACTTATTTTGAAGTGCTTCGAAGTTTATTACGTGAAGGGTGCTGTTCTGATACGAAGCTATCGTTCAAGGGGGTTTGGCGACCAAAGAGATTGGATTAAAAATGCTATCTTGGGCCGGGTGTATGTGATGGAGGATTGGTATATTTCTTGGTGATACTGTAGTGCGTTATACAAATATCGTCATAGGCATTTTGTCACACTGAGAGTGGTACCGTTCTCGTATCGTTGTTGAACGTTGTTATGGTGCTGTATTTGGAAGATTGCTTGAGCGTACTGCACGGATTGCCTGCAAGCTGTTTTGTGCACTTTAAATGTTTTGGGTGGTTCGCTCGAGCGAGTCTCACAGAGCGATGCATCAGCAACTTTACCGGCAAGTGCTGCTCACTCGGAGGTATCTGCATTCACGCGCAGTAAATCGGAGCGCTTTACTTCGGCACTACGTAAAAGTTTTTTCTCAAGAAGTACGTTTTTATCTCTTGCTCCTCTTCTGTACATTCTTTCTAGTGTGTTAGCGCTCATGAACTCTATCATGAGTACGGTATTTTATAGCGCTAAATGAGAACTATCCAATATATTTGAAAATTTTGTAAGTTTGGAAGCTTTTTATTTAACAGCCTCTCTGTATAACAGATTTCGGTTGTTCATTGAAAAGAATAGTAAATTAGTCACAGAAGAGTATATTTTAGGGATAGATGAAAAGGGCGACGGTGCGAAGATAGGATTACCTGGATTATTCCTTTACAGACATGTTCTTCAGTGAAGATTTGAATATAATGCAAAGAAAAGTTTACGAAAAGAGGAAGAAAAGCTTTAGACTTTCTGTCTGCTTCGCATATCTGCAAAGTGTTTCACATTTTGGGGCCATAGATTACTTTTGTTCACCTCAGTGAGTACTGTTATAGGCGTGATGTTATTGTGTCTAGCAGGGAAAACCCTGGCATTTTAGTACCTTTATCCCTTTCTTGACTGTTCTATTTGCTTCTGTATTTAACTCAGTGAGCAGACGATGTCACCAACTTGGGATTTTATTACTCATAAATTTGCAGGTCCGGAAACACCTCAACGAAATTCCGAACATGCTCTTACTGAAGAAGAGGTATGTGAGTTTTCATCTCTTCTTTTCGCACTCGTTATTGACGCCATATTTCAACGACACGATGTTGAACGTGTCTGAACCCTTCCTTGGTTTTTTTTCTGCAATTTTTTCATTTGAATTATGGAAACCTCTCAGAATTGACTTGTCATAAAAGGAAGTACAATATGTGGTGAAGTTATGGTACGTTGATGAAGGGTTGAGATGAAATGTTGGCAGACGTAGCAAGAAGAACGTGCGTGTGAACGTAGCACCGATGTGGAGAATGTATAAATACAGTGGCAAATGTTTACACTTTAAATGCGTAAATGAGTATGGAATTGATATGATTTGGCGGGGGATTTAGGAGTTGTGGGTATTTTGGAGAGGTGGGCAGGAAGGGCGCTTTTTAAATAGACTGCAGTAACTTATGAAATGGAATGTGGAGCATGCTGCTGTCATTGCTTTAGGCTGTATGTTAGTTGATCTTAATGCAGGCTTGTGCTTTAGCAAAATGTTTCACGTATACACAAGCTTCAGGTTTCTTGTCTAACCCGCATCGACGAGAAATGCGCAGTAGAAAGTGAATCTATGAGACTTATTGATTGATGCAGCACACTGATTGCTTCAAATTTCGTTTTGCAGTCTGAATTAGTTAATTGAGCACATATGCAAAAGTTTGTTTTCTTCAGGAATTTTCAGTTTTTTAGACGAAGGAACAAAGCAAACTTTTTAGTCTGATTGTTGCCAAAGAGGAAACGAAAAGCAAAATGCACCACTCTGTGGGAAATCTGTTTTTGTGGTCTCTAGATTTAATCGATTTACGAGGAGTAGTCATTTGTTTGTTTGTTTTGATGATCTTGATTTTACGAAAGTACTCATCTATCAGTGTCAATAAAATGAAATCGCTGAATAATATTTTGTACAAGTTTTCCTCGCATCTGTTCGTTTCCCATAAGAACTTCTTTTATTTATCAGTTATTGCTGAGCATTAGTTGATGTCCCTTCTTGGAGGGAAAACGACCGCGTGTTTGGAAATAGTGCTTTCATTAGCTTCCGAGTAATTTCGAGTGCTAAACGGTACCGAAACAAATTTTTCGTTGTCGCTGCTGCGTTGCTGTCGTTATGTTCACTTCATGCGGCTCTCTCTAGGTTGTTGACTGTGGCTTTCAAGAGGTCGAGAAAATTGTTTTCTCTCTGCGTTGCTGTATAGTTATTGGGCGTTTTCTTGTGAGTAAATTTTATATACCATTGATTTTTGCTCGTTTTTCATCGGCGAGCTTGTTTATCGCCCTTCATAGGCGAGTCCTAAGGATAGTCCTACACCTTATTTTCATTTCCACGTTCATGTTGATCGCCTAATACAATGCTGCATTCTGCGATAGCCGCTGCACCTTCTCTTACCTCAAAAAGTCGATACTTTTGTACTATGACATTGTTGTGTGAAATTGCGTCTTCCGTCGAAGATAAACAGTAAAGATGGCACACCATACATCCAAACCTCTCGTCGTTAGCGCAGAAGCAAACGTTGGGTGTTTCTTTTGGGGCAGTTAAGTGTGTTTCTAAACTCTCGACGTTCAATTCTTCAAGCGATTTGCGTTGTCCGCTGCGAGTATCACCTATATAGTAGTACAGTTAAAGTTCAATTTGAATAGAAGAGGCACTAAATGGGAATCGAACATATATAAATGGTTATTTGATTCTGTACGAGTTCCACTTATTGACGTTTTCAGCGAAAAGTGCAACAAAAATCTCCCTTTTTTTGATATGCTTTGTTTAAAAAGTTTCTTTTTGTTGAGAGGCGGATTGGGGGGAAAGCGGTGCGGAAGCACGTGGAAATGATTTGTCATAGAAATGAACTGCTAAAATGGTTGTCTTCTGAAATGTGCATATCATTGTCCCGTTGCGTCTTCGTGATTCGTTTTCTCTTTTCCTTCTCTTCCTGAAATTCAAATGTAGATTTTTATTACAAATAATTGACTTATCAGAAACACTCCACATTGAATCACTGTAAATGGTTTTTGATAAATTCGATAAGATTATTTGATCGGCACAAAGAGTACGAACGATTAAGAAGGATTATTTGCAGCTGAACGCATCGAAGGAGAGCAAGAAGAAGAAAAAGGGCTTTTTCTCATTCGGCAAGAAGAAGAAGTGATATGAGCGTGTATGTGCATCGCCGATTGTTTTATGCATGCAAAATCCTTTTTTTTTAATTTTTTAGTATCAAATGTGATCTTTCATTTCCCTCTCTTCCAATTCTCTCTTTTATTAAATGAACTCCTCTCGTCGCCTAATAATTAATTACCTATCGATTTCTCACTTTTAACATATTTCATCTAAGTTTCGTTGAAGAGGAAGTGTATATAAGTGTGGCAGTTGTTTATTTGCATGCCCTAACGACGGCGCAGTTGAATATCGCATTTTGACATCCTCCATCATTATATTTGTTCTACTTTGGTAAAGCGCACCTTTCGCTGTCATATGCCGTCCAGCCAATGCGTTAACCGATTTTCCTCTTTTTTTGCATCTAGTGATATAAAAGCTACCACATTTCTACTGATACACCAAAGTTTTCTGTTGCTGCGACCTTTTTTTGAACTTGTCACCGCAAAGCTGTTTAGATAAAAAATCAGATTCTTCAAAGATCGATTGCTTTGTAGATTCGTGAAATGCGCTCCGTGTTATTAGTCTCTCTAATGACCAGTGATTTATAGTGTTGTAATGTTTTGAATATCAAAAACGAGGCTGTTTCCATTTGCATTTACTATTAACTAATTCCATTATATTATTGTTCATTTTCTTTCTCCGTTGTTGATAGCAAATGCCCTTTAAGTATTGCTATTGAGACGAAATCCAATGGAAAAAATTTGGGATATCATTGCCGTTTTACAGTCGTTTCGGAATATTATTGCCAAAAGTTGACGTTATATCAGTTTTAAAGAAAGCCTTCTATGGTCAAATTGGCGTTCATCCTGAAGGAAGCACGTGTCTGACCAATGAAATCCTGACCAAATGAATTTGCAAAACAGTTTTGACATGCATAGTTTTTCGGATTCATCGCAGTGAATTTTGATGCGAACACTCGTTTTGTGTTTATTTGTTTGTGTGTATGCATGCTTGAGGACATTTATGTAAGAAACTTGCGCTTTTTTCAGGTGAGATGTATTGTGGTCATTGGTCGACTACAGTTTGAGGACCGTTCGGTGTAATGATGACCATACAAGGCAGGCAGACGTTATGGTACACTATGTAGGACTTGCCGGTGGGATACGCCTATGCGCAGTGGGCACTCCAATTTGCTGCGTCCTTGCTATGTTTCTGATCGCCGCGCCTATGCATTGGAAGGGGTGGATCGCGCCCAGCTGTGCTGCAGTGGTCTTTGCCGCAGTCTCGTCTTGTCCATTCTTTGCTTCTGGTTGTATTCGGTTCGCATTTGTTATTGTTGCTTTTGCAGTTGTTGTTTTATATGGCTTCTTTGATTGTGTTTTGCCGTTCCAAGTGAAGTTTGTTCTCTTCCTATCTAGGTACCGCTCCGCTGTCTGTTTGGCCCTGCGGATGCATCCCGCTTCGCTCTTGTCATGGTTCATTTTGCAGTGAGTCGGCGATGGCTATCGCTGCACTCGTACCTCGAAATGTTGGTCCTATACTAGACTGTTTTGTAGCTTCAGCTGTGTACGAATGTCGATGTTGCTCTAATCGGGTCTTTAAACCGTTCTCAGCTTGCTTTTCATCGAATAATATTATTAGTAATAATTAGCAGTAATCATTCGTCGCACACCGCGGAATCATTCTATGTTCATGTTTCTGCTATCAGAGAAGAGTTCGTTCCCATCTTTATCGCGCAGAAACCTTCAGTTCTGCGGAAGACGACAGTTTACTCACTTCCCCTTGGTTACTGCTTTTTATTGGCGCTGTGGTCGGGATCCTGGTAGTCATGGAATGTCGATTATAGTTTTGTGCATGGCACACTCACGATTTGCGACGATCTATTAGGTCACTGCGTTTCATCACCTGTCGTCTCTTTGTTGCTTTGCTTGGACACATTTTTCGTTGTGGGGCAAAGCAGCATCGTTGGCGTCGTGGTTCGTTGCGTATGCGCGTCACTGCTTTCAGCTGTTTTGTCCTCCATCGGAAAAAGTGCCTTCACTCTCGTTCATTGCTTCTCTCTGTGGTTGTTTGTCGCTGAAGGTTCCCTTTGATTGCGTACACAGGTTCACCATTTCTTTTCTCTCGTCGTCTCATCAGATCATTCAGAAGCATTGTTTTTGCTACTTAAAAATTCACCTTAAATGAGCGGTTTCAGGACGGGAGGAGTGTTGAGTTATATTCTTTCGACTCGTTTCTCAGCGGTTCGTCACAGGTTATCCCATATGAATCGCATTTGCTGAACAGGCCACTGTGTTTTTTAATATCTTCAAAAAATAGCCAGATTTTATTCAGGCCGACGCTTTCTTAGGAGATTTCATTCTTTGATATTCAATTAAGCTTGAACGAGGGGGAGGAATGTGACCTCATCAACGTTAAAAAAAGATCTGGCCATATTTTAGCCAACTTCAGAGTTGGGGATCCACTCATCGCCGCAGCCGCCTTCGTTTTCAACACGTTTCTCGCCACATCATTCATCTTGACGAGAATATTAAGTGAAAGTTTACTCTCTTAATAAAGAAATATTTTCGCTGGTTAGCTTTTGCTGCAGTCATACTTTTTTGCGTTGAACAATTTTATTTCTACAGGACTCATTCCTTAAATTTTATCTACTTTTTATTGCTTCATTTCTCTTCATCTTCTCGACGTTGTTGTGACCTTCACTAATCGAAGAGCAGCCACTATGAACCATTATAAAAGTCTCTAAGTTGGATTTCCGAGTGAAAGCAAATGCGTTATAAACTCCACTTTTATTTTGCAAATTTGTAACTTTTTTTGTCCGTTTAGAAAGCGTTTCACCTGTTCATTTGGTCTTTTTTTTCAGGTCAGTGAGTTTTTTATGATTATAAAATTTAAGGGGTCAGTTGAGCGTCATATTCCAGAGGGCCGGTCGTTCTTATACGGCAGTCTTTTTTATGAATAAAACGGCGCTTTTCGTGTTTCCTGATACAACGCAGTTGCTAATGGTGTTTCTTTTTCTTTCAGAAGAACGAATCTTTAGAATGAACGATACAAAGAGATCGGCTATGTTTAATATTGTTTGTGATAGAAGCGTTTATTCATCAGATGTAATCCGTTGCCAGTGAATATCAAATCTCTCAGTAGAATTTCTTTATTTCAATTATGCAATTCGTTAATTTAATAGTTGACCATAAGTATTTCTGTCTCTGTTGTTATTTCCGCTTTTTTTCGGTCTTTTTTTCTTCATAGAATTTTATACTTTTGTCGAATTGAAATAATCAATTAATGAAATCCACCCTAATCTAGTGCTAAATGATTTTGTTGTTTAATTTTTATATATTTCTCTATTATTTTGAAGTTTATTTCTTGTTTTTGAATACTATCGAAGGCGCTTATTTCAGTCGATTTATCGCATAAATTTCTCATTTTCTTTTTCATATTTCATTATGTAGATTTTTTTCATTATTTTAATTGTAACTTCTCATTTTCGAATTCTCTCGTTTTCTATTTCATTTTTTTCTTCTCCTCTTAATGATAATCTTTAGAGGCGATGTGAAAATTTAGCTTTTTTTCATTTCTTTATGCAAATCGCTTCATTAATGGTTTCATCATTAGAGAGGAAATTCTCTTCAAAATACTCTCGGGCATTAATGTCAATAAAGGAAATTCACTTCCGAATTGAATATATATTTTTTATATTGATGTAGTGTAAACGTTGTTGAAAATGTGGAATTGACACATTTGTTAAGGACAATGCCGTTATTGGAGCGCCTTCGTATCGATGAGGTGTGAAGTGCGTCAGAAGCGTACCTCGCCGAGTGCTTATTTTTATGCACCGTTATGCTAACTGAATGTGACGTATGCATTCTATGTGGTGTTTGTTTGTGGTCGGCTATCCTCTAAAGGTTCGTTAATAAAACCGTATAGAAATGCGTTTCACAAATTGCTGTTTCCACTCCACATTGTTTGAATGTAACGCTCGTCATCATTCGTCTCGAATGTACTGCTTCCGACTACTTATGTTCAGAAACGGCAGTCTGTTGCAGCGAGGTAGCTTTATCGCTCCCAGGAGATATGCAGCCATTGCTGTCGAGGAAAAATTGTTGATTGAAGAGTGATTACTGTGTTCTGAATGGAGAAGGAGGGGATGGTTGTAACTCTGAAGGGTGCGCTGAAAACATGGGAAATGTGCTTTCACGACTTCCACTTTAACCTTCCTACTGCATCAGTGTTCACACATCGTTGTGAGAAATAGAGAGTTTATCTCCTGAAATGTGTTATATGGATGAAAATATATTCTAGGCGCTGCATTTTGGTGAAGGGCCCCTTGCCTTGGGGAATCGGAGGATGCAATATCAAAAGATTTTAAGCGTAGTGAAGCCAACGTTTATTTTTTCGGATTTGTCCTAGAATGATTGAAAAGGGGATGCCAGGATGTCATTTAAGGAAATGTCGGCATGTTGAGTTTTTTTAATGTCGAACGTTTCTTTTGCAGAAGAGTACTATCGAACGGACGTCCATTCTTCATTAACTTTCAAGCAGAGAATTCATTCACCTTTATTCATTAAATCTATAACCTCCACCGTCCACGAGAAGCCGAGAAATTTGAGGTGATAAAAAATTGAGTGGCATCAGCTTATAACGAATGGTTATTGAGAAGGAGGTCGTTGATGCCTTATCTAACACCAGTCATGATTGATGGGGATAATTCTTCGAAGTGAAGTTTGTTATCGTTTTCATCAGCGTCAAGGGTTCAGTTTTATTTTGTGGCCTCATTAAATTTGATCCTAGTCGTGCTAGTTGCTATAGAAATCGTCTCGTTTTTCGAATCCGATGAACAAAGTTTGAAGTTTGCTTTTCCTTTGGGATAGCTTTTTTTCCGTAGCGTCATCTGCTTACAACGAGAACAGTATCGTCTTTTGATTTTTTTGGTAGAGCGACAATGTTTTGTTAGAGATGACCATATTGGCTATGTGGATTTTGAAAAATAATGTAAACATTGGACAGATGAACTGTCAGTGACTTAACGATTCGCAGCTTAAGAATTTATAAATTCCATTCACGGGAAAATATAGAATCAGACCCATGTAACAACAAATTGTTTTCTTCTTGAAAGCGGTTATGAGAGCAACTGCGTCTTCAAAAGTCAATAAATGTGTTGTCCGGACATAAAACATTGAATAGCAGCTGCAGACATACGCTATTTTTCCTTGTAATATAAGGTGAAGGAAGACGCGACCGGAACTTGAGATTTCTAAAAGTCTTTAGCGCAAGTCAAGTTGTCTTCTTTTTTTTACGAGTATGAGATCGGTCTGTTGGATGGCAACTATTTGTGGGTGCAGATGTGAAAACAAGAAACATTGGTTATTTTTAATTCAACTAGGGAAAGATGTGTTAGAGAGAATATCATGTTTTACATTTTGCCAAAGATTAGTTCATATAGTTTGTATAGCCCAACACTTCTCATCTCCTAATTGAACGACCACTCAGATCAATAGCTGCGGATGTGGTGGAGACATATCAGAAATAAATTATCATATAGATGATAAAGGTGAAGTGTAAACCAAGGAAATGACGAATTGTTCCATAGGAAATCACTAATGGAGCGGACGAATTTTTGCAATTGCGCTTACGTAAGGGAACAACCATGTGACGTATGTGTAATTTATGTGTCACAACGGTCGTCTCACATAGTACAACAAATGTTTTCTATTCAAAATCATTTTGTACTGGAAAGCTCCAACATTTCCTTGAATAAAAACACTACCATTAGTCGATTATGAGATACAGACATTTGTTTGCTTGTCAAAACTGACTGCTTTTGCAAGCTTCGCTATTAACATTGGCCGGTTGAGACAGCAGTAATATTTCATATAAATCACCGCATTCCAGCAACAGCGACCTGTTTCGTGATCATATCCCTAGGTCCTACTTGGTTGCTTTTTCTGGTTTTTGAAATTTTCTTGGAGATATTTCTCGTAATATTTGGCGGAAAGCCTCGAGAGTGGAATATTTTGGATGTTGGATGTTATAAGGACATTTAGATACTGTAAGCTGTGGACAGGGTTCGTTTAAACTGGGTCAGTTGTAAGTGATTTTTGAGGTAATGAAGTCAAATATGCAACCATTTGACGGGTGATAAGATTGTTTGCAATCGGCTTCAAGTATGAGTACGACCTTGTAAGGAGTTGAACACCAATCCTTGGTGAAGAAATATGCAACAAACTAATGAATATATTGCTTCATTTGCTTACCTTAATGCCTCTCGTATGATGAGAATGAAGAGAAGTATTATAAAGCTTTGTTTTAATCGGTCGATATATTATGCAAAACTGAACCTTTTATTGAGCAGTTGTTGCATCGAATTTTGAAAATAAGGTCACTTCTGTCGCTTAAAGACACTTTCATCGTCTAATGTGTTTCATTTTGCATTTATTTATGTGTGATGTCGTTTTTTGAATTTTTTTTTTCGAAGTCAGGGAAATAGTTTATCGAGGGTGTTTTATTTGCGTATTTATTTTCCTAATAAATAAATGCCTATTTTATAGGTAATGAGTAATGCGATACCACTCGAGGGACGCACACGTTTACCAAATAAAATTCAGGATGCTATTCAGGATAGTGGGCTAATAATTTCACAGATTTTGAATGCATCTCGATCTAATGAGGCAAGTTGTTCGTTTCTAGGTGGCAAGTTATACTTTTTATACAACTGTGTCTTCGTGTCTTTTTAATGTCACAACTTCACGCCGAAGGGTACCGGAATTTTCTGTGGTAGGGAAGAAAGGTGTTACTTTCCACATAAAGCATTTTGATTTTCGAAAGGGAACAGGGAATTTGTTTACGCGAATAGTTGTCGGTGAAGTGTGTGAAAATTTTCGAAAGATTTATCAAAACAAGGAAGACTTCTTTCTCGTCTAGACCGGTAAGGGGAAAGACTCAAGTTCGACGGATACTTATCCTTTTTCGTTATTCTTTTTTCGTAATTGGCGTTCATGGAAATAACTTGAAGCTGTTTGATGTCTTGTGCCACTAATCGATTCTGGCGTTTCTCCAGTAAGAATTAATTTTTTACTATCTTTTCCCAATAATGAAACCTATTTGCGGTAGCAGAATTGAACTTCTTGATCGTCGCCACCAGTTGAAACGAATCGTTGAAAGCGAGGACTGAAACTAATGTAAAAGTGAATAATACCTAGATAAAAACGCCCTCAGAAAGTCACACTCTGTACTGAATTAACGCCCGACATCTTCCAAAGAATTCCGGGCATATCCTGTTGCTTATAGAATTTGAGGTGGACAGTTTTGCCTGCGAAAAATTCAACGGCTCTCTAGAAGTAATTGGCATTGATACTTTATGTCTGTATTTACACGTTTGAAATTGTATACTTGAAATTCGTTTGATGCGATCACAGCCATATTTTTTAGCTTCATTATAAGAATTTACGACTTGAAGGAAATACGATGGCGTCAGTAAATGTTGACTTGAAATTATTCTCTCGACTTTAATTGAATTCTGTTATGAAAAACGCCGACTATATCATTGTTAAGTTATTTCTGGCAAACATCGAGGCGGCTGTTTAAATCGGCTATTGTCGGGAAGCATTAGCACCAATTTCTGCGATCATTGAGATAGTTTTTCGATATTGTTTGAAAATCCTTTAAGTGTCTCATTTGTCCTAGGCTGTCTGCATAACCGCTTCTGTGTCTATGTCCCCATAGTGAGATGTTTTTTAACTCTAAAGGATTAGAACGATGAAATCCAATATATATCGCCCGAGTTGCACAATTCACAAATTTTCGTTCGACATTACCGGATAGCAGACTATTTATGGACACTTTGCTTTTTTATTCTTGCTGGAGACTTGATAAAGCTTCAACGATGAATCAAGCCGTCATGGAAACGCATATATTAGTGACTCATTCATTGTGAACGTCCATAACCTTAAATGAACATAATTTGAGGTAAAAACTTAGATGCCTTTGTATTTCTAGTGCTAGGCGAAGTGGCAAAAATTACCGAAAATAAGTGTTGCTCAGTGTCGATGATGAAATATCCCAACTGTTTTGTGGATTGGAGATTTCACGCTTATCGATTCTGCTGAAATGCCTCATCGTGTTTTCCCTCATTCGTTCCACCAACATGACTAATAAATCGAATGGAATTTTTAAAGCCCTTTTTTTCTGTAATTAGAATGAAGATATTCTTGCTGATGCACTTTTTCAAAAATGTTCTGCTGGTTTGCCTTAGCAAACTATCGCAAAGGAACTCTCTTTAAAATCAATTTTGTCGACTTTTCGCTCGGAGCTTTTCAACGTTTGTTCCTTTTTTTCAGTAATTTAGAACATATCAGGCGTTCGGTTTAGATCTGGCGATCAAAAAATCTTGCAGTCCGTGTGGTGGGATTCACTGAGTGCTTTGCATTTTGATTCTGAAAAATTGCAGCATGTTTTGGGAAAGCTAAGTGCTGAGGAAACAAATTACGGCTTTATTTGGAAGTGTCACACAGCAAACGAGTTAGCGTAAACACTGACAAAAGTGCCATTGTTAAAAGGGAGCTAAACTTAGTATAATCGCCCCAAACAGTGGCATTTCCGATTGAAGAATGTGAACAATGTAGCGATGGAATTTTCGCTGCTTTTTTAAGTGTTATGGGTTTTCATTTTCGAGCGTTGGTGCCCTTATTCGTTTGTTTCTTCTCGGGAAATATCGTCCGATGAGAGTGAGTTGAAGACAGCAGTTTTAGAATTGTAGAATGTGTCTGTCACATGGGGCAGCGAAATTTCGATGGACTCTTGTAAAATGAAGTAGATGAGATATTATTGCCTATGTATTTGTAAAAGTTCATTTCTATTTTATAATTTAATGCAGGTCTTTAGGATTTTGAAAACGAAGAAAATGAAGGGGGCAGTATTTCGCTTCATAAAGTATCATATATGCGAGAATATGGAGATAGATGCCTGATGATATTGGGAGATATCGTAATAACGATAACAAAAATGAGGAAATAGTAGAGCATCCTTTTTCATTTCCATGAAATCATCGTTGTAGAAAAAAGTCTTCGAAACTTTTTAAATTCTCAATTGTGGATGTTTTTCTCGACCCTAAGCAATCAGTTAATAAACCAGTTTGGTAAAGAAAGTCTCTAAACAAGTATATGTGAAAAGAAGAAAACGACGCTCAAAGTCAATATCAAATCAACGCTCCTTAATATATTAGCGTCCACTTTTGTAACGAAGACGAAGAAATATTTTAAATGAATTGATGTAAAGAAAGGATGGCAATTTTGCCATCTCATTGTGAAGTGAATTGCATTGAACCAATTCAAGTTTTTGGTGTAACGTTGTCGATTTTCGACATTTTGAGTGATAATATACTGAACCGCTTCCGGCATGTTACTTTGCATAACGGTTGCCTATCTCATTCATCATGAATTGATCTCATTTTCTTAGGTAGTTGAGGTACACTCCTCTTCCCTCTCCTCTCAAAGGCTATTAAATGCATCGAAAGAAAAGAAGCACTCATTGGCGATTCTCTTTTTAGCAGTCTCTTCTATCATGAAATCATTGCAATATTATGAGAAGAAATATTGTAGTGTTGGATTGGAGTTTAAATCCGTTTTTTTATGGTTTATTGGAACCAAATGGTCCGTTCGTCCTCGTATAAAGTTGTTGCGTTAACCATTTTGAAGACTGAGATGGAAAAATTCACTCAACTGGTTTATTTGATTCCGCTAATCGTTCAATATTTCAAACCAAGTGGGTTTTTGGTTTAAAAGATGAGATATTTTACAGGTCTAATTGAGAGATGAGAATAAGTAAAGTTCTAATATGACATTGTTTGATGTGGTGGTTGACGTTCGTTTCGTCGATTTTCCATAAAATCTGTTCTAGTTGTTCATCAAATAGATGCGAATGCTTCCCAAAGTGCTACCTTACAGGCGCGATTTAATCTGCATAAATCAGTTGTATCTTGATGCTGATTCATATTTACGCACATCAAACAGAAATTTTTTCCCCTCTTTATTATGATTCATTCGATCGTGAAAATTCCAAAGAAAAATGCTCGACTTTAATTATTTCAGCTTTAATTATAACGACTTGAATTATTATTCAAGAAAAATTGGTCAACGACCATACTTCGTTTACCGATTTTTTCGGCTCATTGTTTGACACGATTCAGTTTCATATTGAATTTTTTCTTTAATTTTTCATCCCATGTGAAAAGTTGAGAAAATGCAGTCGATAGTCTATGATATAAAATATTGGATGAAATAACCTTCCTTTGATAATGCAGTTGAAACATATTTCGAACAAACGACAAGATTTTATCTCGTATAGAATGAGGGCTTTTTCTTCATAAGATGAGCAATGAATTTTCCCATTTTGCGGTGATTACAGAATTCTTCGATGTAATATTTTGAAAAAGCGATATAACTTTGAAGGAAATACGCTGTAAATACAAGTTTTCCCGACGAAATATGAGTCATTTAAGTGGGCAGTTTGTGCTCATGTTGGAGAAAATCCAAATATTGGTGATTTATTTGGAAAGTTTGGCTACTAAATTGTTTTTCGCCTCATTTATTGATTTTATTTACAGAGCAATTCTTAGGTTACTGTTTGTTTGCGTCGTTCTTTTGAAGGGAACATTCAAAGAAAAACGATGGCAGGTTTTTCGAAATGTTTTTCCGCGCTCGAAACTCAAAGGTCTTTCATTTGTTTGCTAAAAATGTACTTTCGCATTCAAAGAGGTGAAAGACTAGCTGCAAAGCAAGCAGCACTAATCAGTGATGATGCCACGTGGATTACCATAACGGCAACATTCTGCGGATCATATAGTTGCATCAATTTTTTTTCGGTGAAACCATAAACGTGCTGCTGTTGCTTAATTTAATTTAGTTCCTGTAAGAAAGTATTTGTCATTTCTTCCTCTTCTTTACAGTTTCTCATGTAACCGCAGGTGAAAGTCATATCTGCACCATTAGCCTTTCAAGAGCTATTTTTTTACTCGTTTGTTTGTTTGTTTGTTTTTTCAACAATGTGAGGTTATTTCAATGTTTATTTCAATAAGGGCGTCATTATGTTTCGGTTTATTTCAGCTTCTTGGGACGGCTATCAAAAATTTCTCCTATTTGGATGGAATAATTGATCAGTGTTGTATGGTAAGTTTATATCACTGCTGAATGTTGTTTCTTTTTGGTTTTTATTTTCAGAAAAAAAAGTCGACTAATAATTCCATATATTCGCGTAGGCATTTTTCTCGCTAGTCATCACCATGGAGGGATGGGGGAAGGGACGGGGAGAACAAGCAAGCTCATCAGTTGCAAGGCGCTTTATACTGGCGAAATGTTTTTAGTTTATCGACTTCCAATTTGTTCGTTTATGTTCATAAATTTTTCATAGTGTGGAGATGAGAGATCGTTGATTTTAGTTGAGAGCTGCTGGAGTGGATAAAATATTGCCCGCAGTCATGACTGAGTTCAGTTTCGAGTTCTTAACAAATGGTGACCAAACAGTTCTAGTGGAACGGCTTACATACGAGCTAACTGATCGTCGTTTCAGAATGTGAAGAAATTGGAAGCAATCGAGGATGTAATGGCTTCTCAGTAAGTTTTCCCTTCTAGGCTTAAGTAGAGAAACTTTCCTTCAAATCTCGTTATGCTTGACTTCTAATATTTGTCAGATTTCTTCTGCCCATTGATTAAAACTTTCATAACAATTGCAGCACTATAATATTTCAGTGTATTTTTCTTCCGCAGAGATAAGCTATGATTTTATTGCGCATGTGTGAATTAGCTTGTCATTTAGGCGACTTAGTATTGGTGGATGCACATGCGTCTATGCGTCTATCCGCTGCACGATTCAAATTCTAGAGTGAGTGAAGTCACGAAATTCGTTAAACGTAATACGCGCTATGAAGGGATGCTTTGCTGCATATTTCCGCTGGAGCGATCATCTTCAAAAGCAGTTGTACGCACCAAAAAATTTACGTCTTTCCGCAACAGGCAGATCATTTTAGCTGCCCGATCAAAGAAAAGGGGATCTTATGGGAGGTTCTTTAGGGTGCTCAGACCATATGAAATGCTTGTTCACTATGCTGCATTTATTTTTTAATTTTTTTTTGGCATTATGTGGGTTCGACAGACCGGATGAGCTTATATCGTGCATGGTACTCTGGAATGTTTGTCCACTACTTTTTTAAAATTGTTATGCAAAATAGTTCGCGTTGTAGGCTTGGTTTTCATTGGTCAATTACTGAGCAATAAATTTTTTTGTTATTTCAGGTCGATTATGATCGAAAGCAGGTAGGTGAATTGTTTCGTTTGCTTGATATGCTGATTGAAAGTCGAGTGATTTTTTGCTTACTGAATGTGGCTTCGCTGTAGCATTATGGCCGCCATGTGGCTCCATATTTCATTGGTGGTTGATCGTCGGTACAGAGCTTCAAACATGTGCTGCAAGAATAGTTTCTTTCTTCTTAACAGAATTATTTTCATGGCGGAGTGGCGTCTGCTGAATTTCTTTTCCATCATTTCCCACTCGACTCTTCAACCTGATAAATTTAAGCACGTGCACATCGATTTTCTAACATTCATTTCTGTGAACACTTCACCATATGTTGTTATTTACAGTGATGCCTTCATTATAGATTCTGTGCAGCAAACATGTGCTTGTAAGGCGCTTCAAAAACGAAATTTCGTAAATATTTTGCCATTTCCTAACTGAAAGTTTTCCAGTTTTGCGAGTAATTTTAGGCAGTTATGGCGATAAAAACTATTTTTTTGATGATGGACGACGATCGTTGTCAGTTGTGTGCAGCCGACACCGCTCTCTTCACTTAGACTAACTTTTTTTTTTGAATTAAGGAATGAACAAATGAGTATGTGGATATTTTCACGCGTCGTTTGCAAGAGTATGCTGCAACCTTTAAAGTTTGGAGGAAATTACTCCAACTTTCTAGCGGTTATGGCAGTTGTGTTGATGAAGGGTGGTGAATGTTGCTGAGATGACGCCATGATGATTCTAAGTCCTACACTGAGTACTGTCTGGATTTGTGATATTTACAGACCTTTCTCATCACTTTTATCGGTGTAGAAACCCACCTGGCATCCTTTCTTGGCGGAGTTCGCTTTCAGAAACCGCTTAACTGCATTTTTTTCCAGTGTACTCATATTGGAGTTCTCAACCTCCTCATTCTTAACTCTTACCTTGGTTTTATCCTCATTCTTCGTTGCATTACTGTCAGATGTTTTCCGTGCAATCGGAATTCAGTGAGCGGTCTTTACAATAAAGCAAAAAGCTGAGAAATCGTTCTCCCGCTTCACATTAATACGCTTCGCTTATACCATATCCAGCGCACATTCTTTTGCAAGATTTTCGCCTCATTGCGCTAATTGCAACGAGATGAATGATTCTCTCATATTAGCGAAATATAGGAAGGCAAAGTGTTGTTTTATTTTGGTCTTTTATGGATCGACGATTTGCAACCTTTCTCGCCGCGTGTCACCAACAAACTTCAGTCTACTCTGTAAGGTTAGGTAACGTCTGCAGTTGTTTGACTATCTCGATAAATAGCGAAATGCGGATGTGTTGAACATCGTTTGTTGACAGCCACGGCTTCATACTTCTTATTTAAGAAAAGAAGTCGACGGTTTTCTAAATTGAAATATTCTGTTGTTCCATGTTAGCGAAATTGAAGTAAAGTAAAAGCAATCTTTTACGCTATTTCGACTACTTAAGTCTATGATTTCATGCGATCTCTTTATTGAAATTTCATATTAAGTTTAAAATTTTTCGGATTAAATCGTTTTATTCTTGTAAGCATTTTGAGCGGATTTTTGCTACAATAATATACGGATATCACATATACAAGCAAGACGCCGATAATGAAAAAAGATTATGCGAAATTAGGGACACTAATATTTTACAGTATATACGTTTTACATATAAGCATCATATAAGCAGTATGCATGCTCAATAATTTTACCCGTAAATGAATAGTATAGGTATATAGATGGACGCAAATGTTCCTAACGTAGCACTGGTTTGTGAAAAAAAGAGCATCTTAGTTTTAGTGCGTATAGAGATTTCTTTTCTGGTACTTATACATGGTTAGAATAAAGCCTTTTTTCGCAGCATAACGTGTCACTTCATTTTTGAGGTTTCATCGAAAATTCTTTCGCATGAATACCAGTCTTTCGGAATTTCATAGTCAGCAGACCGGAAATGAATCAGATTTAATGCAAACTGAGATCGGTGAGGTGTCCACTCTCGTCGACAGGAAATAAGTGAGTTGCAGAGGTGACGATTGGCGAGAATCGATGATTTTTCTGCTCATTATTGCGCCCGTTCTGGGACGATAGCCGGTATTCAGAAACCACCGCTAGCTTCTTACATATAGGTGATGGAGGCACGCCGATCGTCACTTTGGTAGCTGCAGGCATCATCGCTAACGTAGCTGCAGCCACTGCCTGACCAAGCGCACACGGCTGCGTGAAGCTCGGGTGGTGTAATTCGCTTACTGCTGTCAATTTCAAGAAGCGAGGAAACGATTTGTTCGATCTCTTCTTCGGTGTCTGCTGGTAATTCGGGCTTCTCATACGCCTCGTAGTTGCCACCAGCGGCGTATAAGAATAGCCTGCACAGGGAACACTCGTCAAATGGTACCTAAAATCACAGTTGTCACGCCATTTGCCAGATGTCATTAGTTGCGTTTAAAGATTTAAGGGAGCGAAAATGTGGAGACAGCTTGGAAGTCGTAGCTGAATATGTCTGCGAACTTCTTGGATTCGGTCGCTCAAAAAGAAGATTGCTTGGATAAGTGCAGGAAGCCGGGGTCTTTAGCTGATTCTAGGTCACTGTGCATATACGATTTCAGCGATAAGTTGCTATTCGTTTTTTTTTGAGGGGGGGGAGAGGATTTTTTTCTTGGGGAATTGGTTTCTTCTCCTCATATATTCTATATGGGAATATATATTAGCAGGCAACTGATCAAGTGAGGACGCACCTTTGCAGCGATACACTGGTAGAAGAGACAGCCAAGACTCCACATATCAACTTGATAGTCGTATTCGCATGTCCTTAATAGATTGGCACCCACTTCCGGTGCCATGTAATAGAACGTGCCGGCAACGTTCGAAAGTGCTTCACTTTGCTCTTCGGTGAGTATTCGTGAGATTCCAAAATCTGAGATCTTTGCACTCTCGAATCCGCGACCGATTGGGTCGTATTTGATGAGAATATTCTGCGGCTTGATATCGCGATGTACGATGCAGCAATCGTAGAGCGCCTTGTAACCTCGGATAACGTTGTCCATCAGAAGCCTTCAAATCCTTCATCGTATTAGTTTTTTCCTTTCACAGAACTGGCGGCCGACAGAAATAAAATTGCCGTTTCATGAGGCAGTTTCCGGGGATGGCCATTTTTTACTTTACCTCGATATTTCTTTTTTGCTACATCAAGAATACGACAGAGTTGAAGTTTTTTGATTCGAATGGAACGACAAAAAGTCAAGATTATTTAAGGTGGAACGGCGAGCTCACCTCAAGTTATTCTTCGATAGGGCACCGTTGACACTGTAGTACCTGAGATGCTGGTCCAAGTCAATGTCGCATAGTTCCATAATGATGTAAACGCTATCGGCGGAATCCACGCAAATGTCGACAAGACCGACGAGGAAGCTGCTTTTCACCGACTTCATTACTTTCAGTTCGTTTGGCTTGACGTTGATCTTCGCCATCTTTTTAATGGCTACTGACATGCCACTCGTATTATCAATACCGCGGAAAACATGTCCGAATGATCCACGCCCAATGCATGACGCCGCACAATCCCTGAAAATTGTACCTTTGGAATTTGAGGTATTCACCTCTCAGGGGTAATTATGCACTTAAGATTTTTATATTCGAAGGAGAGGGAAGGGAACGGGAGGGTATAAGTGAATTTTAGATACAGATACGTCTTAGAAAAAAACACTTGAATTAACGAGGGACGTTGGAAGGATGGAAAGAAGGCACACATACCTATATTCATAGCTTTCGTAATCGATCGAGATGCGATCATTCGAAAACGAATCGTCGCACATTTGTAATTCGACGTCGATATCTTTAGCCTGTACACCTGGAGCGCAACCTTCCAGCTTCGCGCCACCCATTTGATAAGTTCACGGAGTTCTTGCAATATTCATTCTTTAAATGCAATCCGTTGCCGGTCTCACACGACGACCGTTGCGTTCACAACTCATAAAAACACAGCACAACTATTGTCGTGCAAATACAGCCTGCTTGCAGCTTTTGAGAAGAAATATGCACTCTATTCGCTGACAGAAAAGACAAAGGATCCGAGTTTGGAATTTTTATGTAGGGAAAAGGAGCATTTTCGGCACGACAGCAAACGTTTGATCGAACGCTGAATGCGCATTCAAGTGTTTTTTTTTCACGCACAACTCACCATCTCTAGCGGTTGGTAATGGCAGCTACAACGTTGGTGAATTATGCGACGCAGGTCTTGAACGTGGGGAACGACGAGAAAGAAACGTGATTGCAGACGACTCCTATCCCCGACCGCAATCATTCATTTAGTTCATATGGAAAGGCAGTTGCGTGGTCGATGTACATGGAGTAGCGAGGGCACTTAATGCCACCCACACCCACACATCCTATCCCTTATTCTGCAAACTTTCCCATCCCAGCAATGTTTCCTTTTTCTTTAACCTCGTGAGCGACACCTGTTGAATGAGATTTCTAGATGACGTCGAAAAAGAAATGATGGGAGCCTTCATTGAAAGCAAACGAGGAATGAGAATTTCAAGAAATCGACAGATTTACGTCGATGAAGGAAATGAAATTGCATATTCTAAAATCACGGCTAGAAGGTGATACAACGAAAAACCATAATGAGTGACGAAAAACCGGAATGAGGCACATCTTCGTAAAAAATTTCTATACTTGGAGGAGAAAAAGATGCGTAAGCAACGGTTCGTACTATACTGGAAACAAGATATCTACTGCTATGGTCCAGATAAAGAGGGTTAGTGGTAAGACCAAAAGAGCTTTGTGCTTATCGCGAAATGAGTTAGAGAAAAAGGCTTTAGGCTCGCTGATTCATTAGAAATTGAATGTTAGTGATGAAGCTGATGTAAAAAAATGTGGCTGATTCGTAAAGCAACTGGAATTTCAAAGTTAGTTCTGAAATTGATCAGAAACTGAACTTTTAAGAACTAAACTCCCCGAAGGTTTTAAATCAGGTTTTAATCAAAGTAGGTTTTAAAGTAACGAATTTTCGGAGTCATCCGTAGTTATAATGACTAACTTTCCAACTTCCATATACAGCTGCAACACATCGGAACCTAACACCCGCTGAAAGTACCTCAACAGCCTTAATATCCTAGAAGTTATTCCTAGTACCTAAAAGCGCTAACCGAACTGCAAGAAACAACAGGTAGCAACGATAGTATGCATTGCAGCGTTGCGTCTTTTATTTCGCTGCGTATGCCACGCCCCCCCAGCAGTGCGCCAACGCCGGAATTGCCACCCCTGTGCGTTGCGCATTTGATGTACGGTCTCCCGAAGTGTTTCAACGATGAGTGATGACGTTATTGTGGTCACCTCATTAGTATTGCACATGTTGTGCGGTGTACGTAGCATTGTTATTGATGTTTACATCAGAAATGAGTTTTTAGTGACGGCTTTGATGAGTTCGCTCTTGAGTTATTAGTTTAATGAGGATTGTGGTCATCTTTTTATCCAGCATTTGAGCAACATATGCACAAATTGATAGTTTGCAGTGAAGAAAACGCTATTTCACCTCTGCTAGAAGAATGCCAATAAAAATAGAATTTTCCTTATCTTTGTTGAAGTCAGTCTTTCCTTTCAGTGACTTTTCGATAATATAAAAGTGCGCAAAGAAGACAGTGACTTCGACCAAGTCAAGAATGCTTTATTTTCGAAATGCCCTCTTGAGCTTTGATGTGATAATCCGCATGCGAAGCAATGAGGAAAAAAGTGAAAAAAATAGAGATTTTTAAGAGATCGGTTGAACTGAGGATTTCATGCAAATGTTAAAATAGAAATGATCTCTTCTTTCGCGATGGTAAAAGAGATGAAATTACTCAAAAGAAAAACCGTTGGAAGTGCTTTTCTTTTGATCAGTTTTAAGTGAGTTGTTGCGATCCCACAGGTGCTTCCACTCTTGACTTACATCTGTCGAAGTTTCGAAACGTTCTGCATTAGTGAACCACTAGCACTGAATTGTGTAACGCAGGAATGACGAGAGTTGCTGATTATGAGGTAAGTTTGCAGGGGCGCACTTATCTACGTGCCATTGTTTGCCGCACGTGAAATGTTAGCCATTGTTGTTTGCTTTTTCAGTGAAATAGGTGTCTGTGTCAATAAACGGAATGGGTGCTCCTCAGCTATGCCATTGATAAGGAAATGTCGATTGCAGGATCGCCTTTATTGTGCCATGACAATCGCAGTTTTTTTTTTTTTTTTAATTCACTAGCATGTCTTCTGTTTGCGATTGATAGATACAAAGTGACTGTAACACGTTTGAGACAATGATATTCTTGTACGCCAAAACGTTGATCTGAGTGATGACGCTTCCCATATCTCAATCATAGTTGCATGCGACAATTTTATAGGAGAACAAGTATCCTTTTCACAGTCCCGAAGAAATTCTAACTGATCGCTAATTTCAATGTTAACACCTTCGAAAAGAGACATATCAGGAATCCGCAGAACAGCTTATATCGTCTGTTTCATAATATCATAGTGTGGAAAAAATAACAAGTGGATTTCATATCATCCGTTTGCCGTTTGAACGCCGCTTGGTAACGCTACTGAGCTCCAATCCATTCCATTCAATTCGTCATTTACCGTCACTACCCGTGAATTGTTTGTTGTTTTAAACAGTCACTTTGGATTCCCGTTTGCAGTCTTATCGGGTTGTTTTTTCTCTTTATTCACCTGTGGAAAAGCGCGGTCAAAAGGTAATATATGCTCAAGTTCTGCGTCGAGATCTCCGAGGATGTTTATATTTAGAAAGCAGCGCTTGCAGATAATATGCTCTACATCAACAATAGCTTCAGTTTCAAATAACTTTTTGTTATTTGTAAAAAGGATGCTCATTTACTATATAGATTTAAGAGGACACCTCGAATTGTACGCTCATAATGATCGAAGTTCAGCTACTTGTTATGACACGCTTGTGTTTCCTCTTTCGTCTTTTCTTCTTTAAATGCCGGAAAGGTCGCGGAGCACTGTTGAATAATACCGAAAACAAATTCTGCATCGTTTTTGTCTCTCTATTTCTCTTTGATTTTGGCACAAAATCATTCGAACTGATGTCGTTCAACCCGAACTGCGTGTCTAATCATTTGAAACAATTGCATTTTGCCAAATTTTATGGCCTATCTTCCAGTACATAGAATTTATTAGTCAAATACCATTTATAAACAGTATTGATGCAAAGAAAAACGTTGAAATTGTCGAGCGTTTGTTCGACTGCTTTCAGTTCACATATCCCCTTGTTTTACGAAGCAAACTGATAAGCATCACTGCGCATTTGAATGATACGGTTATCTGAGATGGATTATCAGACATTGTATGTGCTCTTGGAGGTTTGCTGATTGCGTAGCGCAAGAACGCTTAGTTATTCTCTCTAAGAAGACCGATGAATGTAGCGATCCTGAGCGTATGCCAGTTTGCATCCACATTTTATTTGTCATTTCAAGGTGCGCACGGACATGACGTTACTCATGCGTAGACATGCGCAGACAACTTTCTTAACCACTTTCTGAAATACTCACGGGTTCAATTTTCTTGTCACGTTCGATTTGCAGTTTCTGTTCCGGTTTAACATGAGAGGTTGATTATTGTTTAGCTGTTCTATATGTTGTTATAACGAGATGTTTACAATGATATGGTTTCCATCTCTCCATTTAGTTTTTAAAGTGACCAATTTGGAATGGGAAAGCGAAGTTATAGTGAAGAGTTTTTGTAATAGAGCTGAAAAAAAAACGTTGGACGTGCACATATTCGAAGGAAAGTATAGGATGTAATATAAACTGAGAGGCTGATGAACGCGAGGCTGTATATATTTTCTCATAAGCAGCGATGATCAGTTTTATATTCCTGTAGTGCGAGTGAGTTTTTTTTAAGTGGCCAGACTCTGCAGTAAGATCATAAGTCGTCGCATCAGTAGGCGGTTGACACAAAGTGCGCGAGTTATTTCAGCGCTGTAATTAGAAATGTTGCTCGTGTGCAGAACCAATAGTGCATTCATTGCGCACAAAATGAGACATTCAGATATTGCAACCTGTGAACTTTGAAAATAGAATGGAATGTTACTCATAACAATATGATAGTGACACTTGAAAACTCTTCACTTTTTACTGCCTCAAAAGCTTTGATGGCCTTCATCGTCGAATTGCTCGAATATATGCGATCATCGACATTTATCTGATCTCCATCTCGGAATGTGATGCCCTAGAAAGAATGACTTAGAGTTGTCATAATTTCTGACTCATCGACGAGATCTTGCAACTATATTCAGGGTTTGTAAGCCTCAGCTGAATAGCGGGAAATACAGGCTGTCATGTTGAGTGCTTCGAGTTCAAGTGCAGAGGCCGAGTATATCAAGTAGTCGTATAGCAAAGACCACTTAAATTCACACATTTCTGTGTTTTGTTGGAATGCGTAGAAGTATTTTGATGCATAAAAAGGATTTATGATGCAAAAGGATATATGGCGTTGAATTCGTCGCTTAACTTAATTAGCTTTTTGTTCTTATTTTATGAGAAAATTTATGTTTGAAAAATTGGCATAAAATGGCAGATATAGGAGATGCATATTTGCATGAATAATTCGTTCACTGTTATTATTTTTGAGTAGTATGCATATATTAACTTCAGGATTGGGATATTTAATGGTATATTGAAGTAGAATGATGCAATTTGATTTTTGCTCATCTATAAAGTGTCTTTTTTTCTCAACACTGATTTGATAAAATGATTGAGGAAATGCGCATCTTTGATGACTTATTTGTGAGAGTGGGAGATAAGGCGTTATCGTTAGTTGTTTCATTTTCGTGATGATCCTTTTCAAGTTCCAAATAAAAATAACTCCTTACCGTATGATTTATTTCCGTTTTTAGTTCATTTAATGATAACAACAATATTCAGGCGTTGAATTAAAAAATAAATGACATTAGAATTTCATTCGTTTCTCTCTTAACATTTCAATTTCTTTTTGCATCATTCTTGAGGTATTTATAAACGCATGAGAGTATTTTTCTTCTCGCGTTTGTTTTCACACTTACTCATAGTGGTACTTAAAATGAAATCATTTCTACTGCTTAAAGTGACTATTTTAAAAAAATTATTCAATAAGACTTCGGTCAATGATTCATTGAAGAGACGCTGATTATCGGGAAACTAAGATATCATTTATTGCAGTTGATATTATTTTGGCATATTCGTTCCTTATTGCTTCTCTCTTTCCTTTGTCTTGTCGTTGTTGTTTGAAAGAGGTCAAATGTTTAGGAAAGGCAACGAAAATCATCTCTGACTTGATGCTTTTGTAATATTGATTTACTAAGGCCAAACTTTGCCTCACATTTTTTCGCTATGAATTTAAAAAATAGACGTCAAAATATCCAACGGATGAAGAGCCTATTTTGATTCCCTATTAGCTAATTATTCATATGTTTCAATGATCAAATCGTAAATCGTCTATTTCATTGAACCAAGCCCCCCTCTCCCCCCCCCCCCCCGCCCCCTCCCTCTAAAACCAGTCATGATGCAGACCAGCGGAAAAATGTCTACAGAACAAATAGGATTTACTTTCGTTGTTATGCAGAATGATATGGTTGTTTTCGAAATGCACACAAACGATGTGGTTATTGGATGAAATGAAACTGGTTGTATTTTGATTAAGAATCGAATTAAATCAATTGAGATGGATCAGATGGGACGGAGGTGATTGCAACCGTTATCACAGATAATCGACGAAGAAAATTTCAGCAACGGAAGCAAATATTTATACTTTCTGGCAACATGAAACACCAACGTTTATGAAAGTAACAAGCTGCAAGGTAAACAACTAAGTTACGAATCTTTTCTTCAGGTGGCTAGATTTCTTGATCCATTGACGTTTCGTTTCATGCGAAGTCTTTTCGGCAAATAGTTTCTGTAATCTAAGGGTTGTCAAAAAAGAACTTGACGGATACGTTTCTATTAATTCGCACTTTTTTCTCCCTCTTTATCCTTTCGAGAGGGAATTGAAAAGAGAGCATCTTATTGGTTTATGCAAGTTTTTCGATGAATTATTTTTCATCTTAAGATCATTAGTCGAGAAAAAAACATTGCGGAAAAGCAATATCAGGCTTTTATCGAAATCACTCATGTTCGAAAACGGCGGCTTTTTAGCCTCATAATATTTTTGTTCATCTAAAGGTTTTATTAAAGTATACGATCTGATGTGATTTTTCATTGCGGACATTTCCAAATTGAGTTGCCGAAGTGAATTAGTTGCTTTTATTATCAATATGTCGTATTCGTTTCGCTTCTAGACCAAAATGTTCATGTTCATTCGTTGTTTACACACACAAACATGTTGCTGTAGTCATCGCCATCTCTCTTCTGACGTATTGTACTGTTACACCTAGTAACGGTGTTATATTTTCGTTGTATATGCCCGTTTTGGTAAGAGTATTGCTGAAAAGTGTTGAAGTGGAGTCAGTTACAGATCAGGCTTGATCAGAGTTCTTATATGGTAATTCGAAGACACACGTGGATGCTACCGTTCATAAAGCTGCGTTCGGTGTTTTATCACTGATGGCGACACAAGCAGTGACTCAGCATCAGTGTTGGTGCCTTTATTTATGGAAACACACATGAGTGCAACGTTCTTCCGTATGGCATGAGCGGAATCGGCCAGCGAAGGACGAAGGAAGACAGATGGTGTGGGAAGCGTGGCGAAGCGATGCACGCTGAAAAGTGAATGTGGAAAGCAATGGTGAAAACCGAGCCAACCGCATGTGCGCACACTATTTTTGGCGACGCGCTATCTATTTACACAAAGACGATGAAGGTGCACCGTTTCCTTGATCGCTGAAGTAGTCATCGTTAGTTTCCGTTGGTGATCTGTCGTCGTGGGACAGGTCGGCGTTGCATGGTCGTCGTGGCTCACTGCTGATTCCAATTGATTGGGTGAGCATTCTCCGCGCCTCATTGTCATTCAACAACAAACTACCACTTCCGGTTGCGCGAGAGAGACACCCGTAATTCACCATTTCATTCACACTTTTTTCGCCCCTTCATCTACAGTGTCCGAAATTTGGTGTTGTTTACGCTTAGAAGTTACCGTTTTTTTGATGGATCGGCGAAGATAGCCACAAGGACGATGATATCGTTTCCGAAATGAAGTATCGTCCAACGAGCACATATTGAAAACACTTTGAATTGTAGAACGTTTAAAGCGCATAAGAACTACAATAGGTGAGGCATCCCCGATCAGAGATGTGTATTTACGATCTTTTTTTGATATCGGTATCAAATAAAATTTCAGCGTAATAATGTTATATTCAATGTCGACTAGTCGTTATCACCTTTTTTTCTAAATCAGTCTACGATAAAGTTGCGCTCTTTGAAGTCTTAATAACGCCTATTTGTTGAGGTGGTGGTATTTTAAGTATTTGATAATTGGTCGCTTTGATAATGTGCTTTTTGATTTTTAATTTTTTGATACGCTATCGTACGATTCTAAGCAGCAAATTGAGAAATGTTTTTTGGTTAAGCTGTATGGTTGCTGTTTTCCAACCTCAAACGTAAGTGGAAATCTCTTTTTGAATATATGTATGATTATAGTAGACTTTCATTTCCAGCAATGCGGTGTGGCAAATAACAGTCCGCACAGTCAAGGAAATTATTTTGACGTTGTCTTAAACTAGAATGAAAACGCCTTCGATGCTCAATTGGCGATGATGTTTTTCTGTTTATTTTACAGATAGAACAAGAATGTATGTGATGCAAACTTGGGGAAGTGGAGTTTAAGCCATGGTATAGTCGCGGTTCCGTCGAAGCCCGAACTAGGTCTGGATCTAACGCATCCAGCTGAAATCTTTGCCGAAATCAAGATTCAGTGGAACCTAGGCATAGAAGAAACAAAGAACGCAAAAATGAGTTCATAGTAAGTAACATATAAATGAGTAGTCCTGCTGAAGTCAGGTGTGATGTAATAAGCCCTGGAAATTTCTGTATTTTCAAGGTTTCACGAAGTAGTTCATCTTAGAGAATGAAAATAGTTTCGAAATGAAGGCTTAGAGGAACATTCTCCGCAACTCTTTGACCGACTTAGAGGTGCTTTGTTGTTGAAAAAATGAAATTCTTTTTGAGATTTCTTCATTGAAGCTCTGCTTTCATGATCATTGGAAGAGTGACGAATAAAGTGGTAAAGTTGGTTGGGGAGTGGATGAAACTTTCGTTTTTAGTAATAGCCTAAAGTTTTGTGTGGATTTGGAGAAAATATCTGGCGCCGGGGGAAGGGGATTTTCGTTTGAGGCGAGAATTCTAGAAAGATATCACCTGCTTTTTATCTTTATTCGTTGGCACTCATGTGAATCCTTCGGTTTATGCATTATCTGCTCTTATCAATATGCCAGTGAGAGTGTAATAGCGACTGCAACAGATCTTGTTTTTTTATCGTATTTGCTGAATGGGTGCTGTAAAGTGTCTGCAGTCGAGGATGAAGTTTTTATTCTCCTTTACTTTCTTATTCGTAAGCCTAGAAAGCGTTTATCTCGTTGTGAAAAGCATTTACTTCATTTTTCATCGTAACATGTGGAATGGTGCCTGATAGATAATGATCGACTATCTCCACTAATGTCCACTACTTTAAATTGAACGCGTAAGGGAAGAGCAGTAATTACCGACTAGAGATTTTTGATTTTTAATGGATGTTGTGGTCGGATCCTGAAGCGTAAATGCGTTATTTATGCTAGAATTTAAAGCATCGCATTGCTTAATCTGTCAGCATTTCGCACTAAATCCGAGTGCATCTATTATTCAAATTAATCTATTTTTCAAGCACTGTCGAAGTAGTACGCTGGCTTTTGCCTTTTCATTAATGATAAATTTTTGCTTTGCGACAATATTTTGGTTCTTTCAAATTTTGATGTATTTTCGCTCGTCTTCCAATCTTTGCTACTCTCATATAGTGAATTTTTCACTACTAATTAGCCCATATTTTGCCTACGTCTTGACTAATTCCATTATTGATAGAAATGAAAAAAGGAGAGCACCTTACAAGAATAATTACATTCTGATGCATTGGGAGGCTAAATTAGAATGGAAAAATGTTTTGGAAGTCTGGTGAGTGGTGCCGTGTCAATGAACTGTCCGATCACATTTATTGCGTTGTGTAAAGCATTTTTCCAATCATTTCGCATTTCGTGCAATTTAATATTGCACCACGCTTATGATGGAAAAACTTTTGCGCATTTATCAGCGATTTCTTCTCCGATGTTTTCTTTTTTTCAGCAGTAAAGTTTAACCCATCTTCGTGAATAATATTTCAAGTCCATATTGTCTAACTTTCACTTTAATTAGCGTCAAGAAGTTCACTGCTTTACATTTACATAATTTCCGATATTTTCAGTTTGATATGCTCTAAAAAAATGAAGCCAATTTTGTGGTCATCTAATTGGAATGTGTGGTTTATTCTCTGAAGCATTTAGTTGTGATGCGTCCATTACCAGTCAAAATAGGTCCATCAAAAGCAGTTGCTATCTGTATATTCATATAACGCATTTTTTGCGGCGTTTTCGTTTAAATGCATCATATATTTTTCCATTGTTCACTTAGTTGAGTATTGATCTGTTTTGTAATTCGCTCAGTTTTTGAAGTATCAGGTTATACCTTTCCCTTAGGTTCATCTGAAGATGGTTTATAGCCTTTTTTGAAAAAGTAATTTTATGAAATGAGGTGTCCATATCGCGAACACTTCGATATGTTCGCCGAATATCGTGAAAAAGTCAGACGTCAATTTGCGGTGTTTTTACGTTTCTCTGAGATCGGAAATATCCTCCTAGAGGGATGGAAAATTTATATTCCTATTCTTACGCCACCTAATCTAATCTTTTGTGTTCAAGCATCCGCATCATAATCACGTCCTATCAGTTTAATCAGTAACTAAAAACTGTGATAGATACATAGCGCTGTCGTTTGAATAGGTGCTGTAATATTGTTATGAAATGAAGTGAATCAAATATACTCTGCTTTAACTGAAATATTTTATGGAATAGAATACGATAACAAGTGTGCATTTGCCATACTGATCGGATCAAGTGTCCGAAAAAGGAAGCTTTCAGATTCGATTCCAAATTGTGGATGAATTTTTCCTCAGAGCGTATTTTAAATGTTTGATGTACTTTCCTCGCTCGCCTATTAGTTAGATGTGTTCGCAGCTTTTTATTTTATACGATCACGGTAGTTGACACGCTGTGTTCTTTCCTACGAATGTCTTTTTTTTTTTAATGTGGCCGATTATGATTAGTTGCTTCGCTGGCGGAGAGGAGGGGAAGGGGGTGGGGGCTCCTCGTCGACATAGAAGGGAATTAGCGAAAAATTAGCGCCTTTTACTGAACTTATGTTAGCTTCATATCGTTTTGTATGCATATTGCAGCGTCGAAGTGATCAGTGATGTGCAGGAACAACTACAGACCATCGAGAGAAACCGGTTCTATAGCGCATGTCCGCCAACTGGAAACGCCGATGATAGCTTCGAAGAATGATCCGTTTATCCTCGAGAGTTGCACCCGATCCGAAATCCTAATCAATCAATGTTTTAAGAGCCGTACTCAATTGATGATTAAATTGCAAGAGGATATGATTTCACATAAAGTTTCAAATTAGCGAAAATATTCCCCTCAAAATGATGAACCATTCTTTGAACTGACATAGTTGAAATGGGGATAGTGAAATTATGAATCAGATTCATTCGTACCCAAGTTATATGTATTTCTAGTTTTTTTTTTCTACAGCCAGTTCCGTTTATCGTTCCATTGTAACGCCAATGCTTGTGTAAGCGTTGCTAACGCATGAGATAATAGTGAAGTTTGTTCGAAGATACGAATATTATTCTTATAAATGTAATGTTTTTTGTCACCATTTCATTCCGTCGTATGCTGGTCTATAAAAGAAGATGAAATCCATCCTGCAGATATTTACGCTTATTCCTTGCAGGTCTCTAACGTTCCTTGGCCGACAGAAAAGTTAAAGGAGTATCTATGGTGCAAGATCGATATTTTTTTCTCTTCTCTTGTTTTCCTCCTTCTACTCGTAGAAATGAGATCACTTATAGTATGTTGCAAGTGGTGGTCTTTTATGATGTATTTTTCGACTTGGTATGGATGTCGTAAATATTTGACCGTTTATTGAAGTTAATGGTAGTATACATCACCGGCCGAATTGAATAAAATTCTCGCACGGTTTAAAATTCATTCAAGTGTACCAGCATTTCAAAAGCATTCACTTTAGGCAGACGCTCTGAGGTATTTTCATGCGTCGTTAGCAATACGTTCACCTGACCGCAGATGCCTCGTTAGTGCCTTATTGTCCAACGTACAGTTATTTGATCCTTATATTAGCGGACAAATATGCCAGAGTTGTTTCAACACTGCAAAAGTTGAATTTCAGTACTTTTTTCAAGTGAGTTTTATTTATATTTTATTTATTTTCTTCTCCTCTTTTCATGTTGTTTATAGGCGAATTTTTCTTATCGCATCTGTTCTGATTTTAATTTGTACTTACGTTCGCTAAACGCGGTTGGTGTGAATATGGAATCCTGTTTGAACTCGTCTGATGGCAATTGTGATGAAAGCAGTGCCACATTGCAAAGTTCGTTTAGTTGCTCTATGCGCAAATAACAAACTCCGATTGACACTTTTTCATGGAAATAGTTACTCTTCGCTGTGAAAACAGCATGAAACAGGAAGTCTCTAGCAAATACGCTGTGACTGACTTCACTTATTTGCATGTTTTGCTTTCGTTGCCAAGTAGAAGGGAGAAGGGGAAATCCACACGTAAATTTGCCTATTTTTCTAGTTTTTTTATAGCAGATGTCTTTCTTAGAAGATCGTTAACGAAACAGTTCGGTTTTTCCAATTCATTCTGCAACGAGTATTTAAACAAAAATCTCTAATCTACTGCAAAACTCTGAGAATGAAGCTGTTGGTTTGTATTACAAAAAATGTCTTGTGCAGTTATAGTATCGATTTGCTGTTGAAAACCGGTAAACGATGAAAAAATGCTGTGTTTACGTCTCATATATGTTCTACTCTTTTTATAAGAGCATTGATTCGATAATTTCATCTGAGAAGAACTGCAACGGCGTATTTGTTTCCGATCGGAATTATGGTAGGGTGTAGATAGTAATATAGCATAAATATACAAGTTCTCCAGTTTGGAGATTAAAGCAGACTGGGCGAACATTTGAAGACAATGACTACCTTTCTCTAAAAAACATGCTTGTTTCACGATATTTGAACGGCGAAAAGTGATAGTGGAAAATGTTGGCCGAACTTTGTTTTGTGCTCTCATGGGAACTAAATGAACTTAGTAGTGTGAGATTACATACATTGAAATTGTCATGCAACAACAATGATTACGTACATCTCATACAAATAAAACGCAAAGCAGGAATGCTATGAAAAATGCGACCAGACCTTGCATGAATGAGAGGCAATAAAATTCATTGAAGAAAGAAAGAAATTCACTTCATATACTGTAGCATGTTCGAAACAAATATAGCATGCCTAGATGAAGTAAATGTGACGGTAAATGAGTATGTGAAGTGCACAAGATTGAAGTAAATGAGTATGTGAGGGTATGGCGTTCAGGACGCATTTGTCTGCAAGAAAAAGTATGCAGTAATCGCACGTGAAGCCAAGAAGCGCAAATATAGCCGGAGGAAATTCAAAATTTGCGTGAAGAGAACTTACACGCGTAGAGCTGCCATACACGCAGCTAAGAATTTTACTCTCAGATAAAGATAGCTGTGTATTCCCAAGCTCATGGCTGGGCCGCGTGAGACTGTTTTATTGCCCAGCCACGAATTTGCCCGTCTCATTTTGCATTAACGGGTAACACCTTTTTGCGAGTACCTTTCGTGAAAAATCTCAGTGGTGCGTACCAAAAGGCCAAGTCTCAGCACAATGCGCCAAGCAAATAAAATCAGCAATGAGAACGAATTGAAGATAAAGGAATGTGGATGCTTCTTGCTTTCGCCTATCGACGCGTAATGTCATGTATGCAATTCATGCCACCCACACAGTCAGTGAAGGAGTCATCACCAACCATTAAGTGTTGTGAAGGATCAAACAATGCGAAACATATCCATTTCGTGCTTTAGAACTCCAGATTCTAATCCTTGGATTGTGCCTTTGATAGCGGTCACTATCACCTGCATTAATCAGTTCGAGCAAACGTGGGAATTAAAGGTGGAAGCTAGGAAAGAATATTGAAGCGTTGGGAAGAGGAAGGGTAGAAGCGAACACTATCCGCAGACATTTGCTTTCTGTTTTTGGACTATCCAGCTTTTTTCGCTTTGCAACCGTTTGCCAAACTGCTTTATCGTCTTCTTTTCCAACGCGTTCTTTAAAACCAATTCAGTGATATCAGAATACCACCATACGATAACCGTGATATTCCTGCAGGAGGCCTTTCTATAACTTATATAAAGCGGTTTATGACACAGTGTCGACCATTCAACTAGTTTGCATAGGCGCATAAGTCGTCTGTAGTGAGCTGCGTAGGCAGTTGTAGAAATGAGCGGTGTGGTTTCACGTGCGCAGCCTATTGCTTGTTAGCTCCCCGTTTCGTTTATTCTGTCATAAGTTCTAAAGCAAACACTACTCCGTTAAACTTTATTGATAGCAGTGCAAACAATTTAGGTCAAGTTGACAGGAAAATTTGTTGATGACTAGTCGCGACGGTGTTTATACACGATATTCGATAACGATTCGAAAATATCGTATGGAATAAATGTGCTTCGGATTTGTTGCAAAAAATGCAGTACAGAAATTTGCTGATTTTGCTTCTCTTCTGAAAATAGAGATGACTAAAGTGAAGAGAAGCGATCGACGAAAATTATTCAGCGCAAAAAATCACCAAGTGCTTCTGCGAACGAACAATGATTGCACTTGCATCGCAATGACGTCATAGGAGAATCATTTGATGTTCATGTGCAGTGAACGTGATGAATTTGGGTTGCAGTCAGTCCATACAATAGCATGCATTAAATATTGTTAGCAAACTTTGGCTTTGTGTTTTTGATCGCTGCACTTCTTTTCCATTGTTGAAGTGATATCTTCGTAGCGAAAGAACGACAACGAATGAAACAACGCCCCCCTTACAGTCTGTAATTATTGAGGTGATCCTTGCTGGATAAGGAGCATAGTGACGGTTAAATGACGATAGTAACTACTATAGTTGACGAATGTGAAAAAAACAACTCAAAATAAAAATACTATTACTCAATTTTTCGGCACACAGCAACGAAATAAAACGTTATTTGATGGTTTCGAATGACCGCTATATCTGTTTCAGGTTTATGAAGTTTCTCAAAAATTCAAGTTACAATAAGCTGCAACTGCTTATTGAGGTGTACACAAAAAAGTCCTGTCAACGGAGGGCAGGATTTTTGCCTCAATGGCCCAAGGAAAAACATTAATGAGAAACGAATCAAAAACGTCGACGTAAATCGGAAATGTTTAATTAATGGAGGAAACCATTGGTAAAAGGGAATTTTATGCACTTCTTGCCACGATTTTTTTTTTTTTTTTTTTCTTAAAATGCATATATTTGAAGAATTCGATCAGCAAAGCGATTTAATCAGTTATAACCAAGATAGTCTTACTTTCCAATCTTTATATCAACAAAAGCCGATGAACCAAAATCTTGCTGATTTCTTCGAAGCCCTTAAATATTAACACGTCTAAGCGAATTTATAAGTTTCTGCGCTTATAGATTTACAAAAGTTCAAACAGGTGAATAATACACTTAAAAAAAGTGTCTACTTTCCACATTTACAAAGTAAAGCGTTCATAGAAATTATCAATTATAAACAGTTTCTTTCATCCTCAAAATTAAAAATCTAAAACATTATAAGCCGAAGATATGCTCACTAGAAAGAGGAGGAAAAATGAATTATTTGACTAAAGTTCCCCAAACGAAAATGTATAAAATGATCCGAATTTAGTACTCACTGTAGTATTAATTGCCTCATATTACATAAGCTTTGCGTTTCGTTTTCAGCTCTTTCATAGTGCAAAAAGAAATTCATTTATCAAAAAGCGACAATGATCTCTGTAACTGCTCGTAAGTTTCTCACATACGTCTGCAATAAAGTTGGAATCATTTGCCGGGAATGAAGGAATTTTCCAGGTTTCAAGTTCTAGCTAAATGAAATATTGTGGTACTGGTTATGCTCTCATTAGAACCACAATCATTGAGCCTTTCAAGCTGCCAATGAGATATACACAAATTTTGAGTGCAACAATCAACGTCAAATGATCGCACAGATGTTTAACTTTATTAGTACATCTCGGTGACGTTTCTCTAATCATTACGTTATTCCATTAGCGATTCATCAACACTTCACGACCTTTGACGATTATAATAACATCATGTTATGGCTGTGTTGCATTGAAGTCTAATGATAAAATGCTTTGCCGACATGAAGATTTGTTGTATCTAAGCGCAATCTAAACCATCGAGAGGTTTCAAAAAACCTCAAATTCGAACTAATAAACAGAATTCGGAAAAATACATCCGCGAAAAATGAAATTACCAATCAGTTAGTCAGAGGAAAATTTGCTGCAACACTTGAAAATCGTTTGTCTGTAAAAACATTTCGAGCTATATCATCAATCATGTGACAAAATCGAGATTTGAAAGTAGCCATTTGTCTACTTTAGCGACAAAATTATACGGAATTATCCGGCACAGAGGCTTCGGAAAAATTTCACTTCTAAGACCCCAGAAAATAATGACTTTAAGAATGCAAAATTAGCAGATTTCTTTCTTGGATATTAATGGAATGGTTCAGAGAAATCTTTTAATCCTGCTTTCGCCTAGTTAAAAGAAAAGCTGTGCATGAATCTGAGAATTCGTCTTTCGAGTATATTCTTACCGAGAAAGGTATTTCGCATCAATGTGCTAAAATTTATTGCTAATCACCACTCAAACTATGCGATCGTTTGAAAGTTATTTCATGATGGATCACGAGCAGTCCTTTCTGTGTGATAAACAGTTAAGTGATATTCTGTCGCTCCTCCACCTAGGTTTCCTCCACAAGGTACCATATCTTAGTAACAAAAAAACTTGCGAGGAAAATTAAGGGCGATATGAGTGCATCGATGCAACTTTAAGTGAAGTTTGCAATCATGCTCGAGAACAAGAGGCGTAAATTTCGCGCCTCGTGTTCACGGCATAAATTCCCCCGAAAATTTTAAAAGCGTTATTGAGAATATAGAAGAAATCATCTCCTCAATAATTTTTGCTAGAATATATGCATTGTTCTATTCCTTCCGTAAATATGACTTTTTCATAGACGTGTGCAAATAAGAGTGTAAAGATGAAAGCGGATGAAGAAATCTCTTTTTTTCCGCTTCAAAAGGAGGATCGCTATCACTTCTTTGCTTATAATTGTGTAGCAATTATTTGTCAGTATTTTAGGTCTTTTTTACAGAGTAGTTTTAGCGTTAAATCATGCACACGCGATTGAATATTTTGAGAACAAAAACTTCTACGAAGCATCAGTGATATAAAAACTGATTTAAAAAACAGCGAGCACGAGTGGTATGTTCTTTCTCAATGGGATGGTGCTATAACTTCATAAAAGTCGACCTTTTCTGAAAAATTAAATATTTTCAATTTTTCTATAAAGTAGCCGAATTAGAAAGAGCTACGCATTTCCGTTGGATTTCTTTTTCATGTATGCACTTTTTGCACTAAATTTTTGCTTCATTAAGTGTACAAATATAATAGAATAAAAATGCACAAATTCTCACATGCAAACGATCATCGGCATCTAGAACGAGCAAAATATATCGAGAAAAAAGAAACTAGGCATTTATGTTTATATTTCTAGAAGCTTTTTGGTAACGATTTCTTCTGCTTAAAAGAAGATTATTCAAAGGTCTAAGCGGACATTGAATTTGCGAAGAGTTGGTGAACAAACGGCTGCTTCGGTGGATTCAAATTCGCTTAGTCTTTGTCGATTATCTCAAAAGCTTTGGCTAGGCGTCTTTCAGTACGGAAAGGACGTTCTCATCAGAGCGAAAATTTTTTAGACGTTTTCGCGATAGTGCTAGAAATATGGAGTGAACACATAGCGCTCATTTGCTGGAATCGTTTGCCATGAAAGGCTCACACGGAATTTTCTCAGTGGAGTTGTTTCACCCTCTCCGCCACCTCCATTCATTCACAGTAGAGTTTTCGGAAAAAATTTTTTCTCCTTCAAGGAACCATCAAAAATGGTCAGTACTCTCCGACTGAAAATCCCTACCCAGAGAGGATTAAAGAGTTTGCCAAAGTGCACCAGCCCCTTAGATGGGAAGATGTTTGGTGAGAGTTGGTAGGTCTGAACAATCCTTCACTTTCATCCAAGGTTCCATGGAGAAAATTTCATTACTGACTTTCAGTGTCTTTTCTTTCCATTTACAGAAGCGGACTTCAGTGGACTCCACGATAATTCTCCTAAATCCATACCTACAAATTGTGAAAACTGCTCGGGTTTTTCATTCTCTACCGAATTGTGCCGATCGTGCTAAAAATTAGGAATTTTCCTCTCTAAATTTCTAGAGCTTCAAATATTCTTGCTTCTCATGCGAAATTATTGTGCGATTACTCATGTCTTGAGAACAAAGGAATCGTAGAGAAATTTAGTTTAACGATGCCTTGCGATCTTCCTGAGAATTTCTTAATCTGTTGCTGGCGAAGTATTCGTCTTTCACAACAAGTTCCTGACTTTATTTTAGGGTTAAGTGGTCGCAACGTTTCTCTTTGGAAACATCCAGACGGTGGTGACAAGGATAGCGCGTCAAAGATATGCAACTAAAACTGATCAGCGTTGCTCAATGATGGACAGACGACAACTTGTGTCAGCGAATAGGTTTTCAGCGCTTTTCAAGAATGTTTTGGCGTGAGACACAACAGCACAAGCAGCAGCATCCCCTCCTAGCCCAAAGTAGCATTGAGGAACGCGACGCTGTTGAGCGAAGGCCCGTTGTGCGAATCAAAACGATGCCGCTGCAGCCCTCGAGCAAGAGGCCACATTGGGGCACACATTGCGCATCGACCGGCACTCCTCTTATTCAGTCATTGTTATCACTTTATGAACCTTATTTTATTCACACAGTCATTGTTTTGTGTTGGTTTTTGTTTCGATACATAAATCTCCTTCGCCGCTCGGTGTGACAGCAGTAGTATTTGAGGCTTACGATACGGAGGAAATATCGTTGGAAAGTTGGTACTTTTCGTTGTCACATGGTCGTTATTCGATGTTCCCAAGTTCGTACCACCAAAAAAAAAGAATTCTCAAAGATCACAGCTTTGAGGGAGCTTAAAGTTGCGCGATAGCGTTCACGTGGCTAGATCACATTTCTACGAAGCCGTTTTGCGCCTACATTTGTTTGTTTTGTCTTTCTGGTTCTTGCTACGCGATGCTGGTTGTGTTCTTTGCGTGTATGTGTGTAAGTTTGTGAGTGCGCATGCATGTTTATATGATTTCATGTTAAGGAGATCTATGTATATGAAATTATGCCAAAATTTCAACTGCCTCGAATGGAAGTAATAGGTTTTGCATTTTTCAAGAGAACTGAAGTAATCTGTAGCGTAGCAAATCTGACGCATTTTCGATGACCCTTAATTTTGCCCAACTTTATTCCATTTCGTGATCCAAATTGCGCAGCTGCACACAATGGGTCGATGCCATGGTGGAAGTGTCGCTTAGCGGAAATGGCCATCACGTAATGTGTCGTCTAGGCGGAAGTAAACTTGAAAGATGCAAAAAAAAATCCATTAGATTTGAGTGGTGATAGCCTAATGAACGTTGAGTGCGGACTGCGTTCATTTCTACAGGTTCATTTTAAGAGATAGAGTTTTTCGATGTATTTCGATGTGTATAATTTTCTCTTCAAATTTTTAAAGAAAAGCCGGCAAATTATGGAGTACCAAATTAAGTGAAGTTTTTTAAGTAGTGCTACTCAAGTTTTGAAGAAATTTTGCAAATGAGATCAACGCTTCGTATTATGAGCGAAGATTTGTATTTTTCAAAAAAATAAAAATAAACTCAATAACCTATTGAGTATCGCAATTCCTTGTCACTACAAACGTTTGAAACAGTTCAAGTAGGGATGGTACTAAATTTTTAACCTGCCGAGTTCCGTATTTTCGCTCAACTGTCTGTGCCATGTCGTTCCTTTCATACGAAGTTCATAAATGATGTGCTTTTTTGGAATGAGGGGAGGGAGGAAGTGAGGCTTTTTAATTGTTCTGTGTAAGTCGGACTTATTTAAATAAAACCAAGTTTCCCTTATGCTTATGCTACACAAATTTTCATACAAGCAAAGAGTTCAGAAGCATTGCATGTCACTTATGAATTACACTTCACCTGCAATTTCAAGAGGAAATGTTTGACAGAACTGCAAAACTTTCTAATAACGTCAATTACTCTGATCAAAATTTTGCATGCACTCTGTCATATACACCACTACCTCCCCCCCCCCCCCCCCCCCTCAGCCCTTCCCTCCTTATCCAAAGAGACAAAATATATCAAAGGAATATAGGAAAAGCAGCAATAATGATGATATGGGAGGAAGGCGAATGGTGGGAGGCTTAAGACATCGCCTGCCTGCCGGTGTGGAGTAGGGATTGGTGCTGAGGTTTGGTGATGCTCATATTGTCGCCTATTGTATAATGCTTAGTGATGCGTGTCATAAGCTATCGGCGTTGTGATTTGGGGCATATGCTGATGCCATGTGCTTGCTAGCCGAAGCAACGTTTGGTTGCGTCATCATAATCGCAATTGCAACTCCCCCCCCCCCCTCCCCCTCCCTCCCTTCTCCTTTTGGTTGAAGTAACCATTCACAGATGAGCGCCTCCTTCCGGCAAGCCAAACGCACACCATACGATGCTCTTTCTTCATTATTGTGCCGCGCTTAATTTAGCTAGTTACGAGCGCTTGATTCTCCCTTAAGAGTTGTCCGCCTTGGTGTTTAACACATGTTACTGATGCACATACTATGCAGCATATCATATTTTCGTCTCTAATTAACCTTTTCACCTTCTACAAACGAATTATCATCCAAAAAAAGACTTCCATTCGCCACGCTATTTGCATAACTGATCTTTTACAAATTTGTCAATAATTTTTTATATAATTTTAAATAATTTCTGGGAAGCTTTTTAAGTATCAGTTTTCCCCGACTTCATTAAAAAAAGCGAGCAAGACCGTATCATCGAAGCAAAATCGGTCGCCAATTTCCATGCGATTAGATGCGTTAGGCAACGACTTGTTCTAATTGGGATTAACATGTCTGTGCTAAGATCTCACGTTTAAATGTTACACGCTTATAAGTATATATGCATATACTTGATATACTTTTATTCAGTTTTTTTTTGAGTGAATATATGCTATTCTTTTAATGATATTCTTGCAGACTTTGTCAGTAAAATTCAGTCAGCTTATTTTTCTCATCCAATGGCGTTCTTTATCGGTTTCCTCAAGTTTCAAAAGAATTAATCAAAGAACTCAGAATTTCAACTTGGAATACATCTTATTTATTTATTATACAAATTCCCCATATCCGTATAAGAATCTCTCTGAAAGCATCAAGGTATGCGCATCTGTAAATCTCAGCAGCGCTTGCTTCAGTAGCTAATTCTTTCTCTTTAGCAGTCGCATACTGAAGAGACGAATTTTTTAAGTCAGTTTGTGACTGAGTGGAAAAGTAGCAGGGATCTTTTGCAAGCAGGGAGCATCCAGACAAGAACTATGACGTCTATCTTATACTAAAATTTTCCGTGTATTTCACTTTATTCAGCCCTTTCTTTCAGATCTTTGCCCCATGGACAGTAACCGTCGTTACGACGTATTACAAGAAATTCTTTGATGACAAGGCTTGCCAAAAATTGCTTTTGGTAGTTAGTATATATATACTAACTACCAAAAGCAATACATATGGATAATTATTACTTAGTCGTTTATTCATACTGGGTTCCCGTAGTAAATGCTTTCTTTTCCTTATGGCGTGCCTATAAAAATACTGCAGCGATGTAGAAGCTGGTTGAAAAAGGTAAGGAGGACAACATTCATGAGTTGAGCGCTGATCGGGGACAGAATGCTGAAGGCTAGCAGAGACAAGCTGGTTCTCGATCTGCTTATAAGCTCGCGTCGATTAGCACTTGAAACGGGAATTAATCGCCGTCCAACATGGCTAATGCTATTTGTCGGCACAGCCCACTCGGGCGCGTTACCCATTTGTGGCTTAGGCTAGCTAACGCTTCCCCGCGGCCGGCTCCAACAGTTCCGCCGTGTCCAATCAACGACGCCTCAAATCCGCCTTCTCCTCCCTAATTTCGCGCAATTTGTAGGCTCGTAGTGCAACTCGACACCTAACCGATGACTGATTACTGCCCATTTATTAACTGCTTCTCACTTCACTTCATTTCCTCCCCCTGTCCATTCTCCGCCTCCTTGACCGCCTAATCGGCTTTGTCATTTATTGCTTAATCCACAACCACTCTGTCTACCTGCCAACAACTTCATTTGGCTGCCTTCTTTTAAACTTCGACGCCGTTTCAATTCTTGAACTTTTGCGATCATACCGTTAAATGACTAGGATTGCCTGAGTGAGAAACAGATCTCTTGGAAGTTCTTTGCTGCGCAGGATGTGTATCGTCCTTACTTTCCTTTTTTTGGAATATATTATATGCAAGCAAGGCTTTTAATAATTTCTTGCTGTCGCAAACTTAGCAGTATCTTTGAGCGCAGATTCGAGTTTTGCCTGTAGACAGAAGGCAATAAATTGATGAAAAGCTATGCTGCAAAACTGTCGTTCTGTTCATAAACTTTCACATGTATGCGAACTCTTCAATATAAACCTCTCTCCATGTGATAGGGGATGCTGGGCAGAAAGGGGAGAGTGTTTTTTTCAGCCTCGTCTTCAATTCTACTTACCAAGAACAAGTTACTCTTTTGCAGTCCTCACATTTTACATTGTCTTCTTAAGTTTCTAAGTCATGCCGTTCGAGAGCCTAAAAAGTACTGTGGATTACAACCTGCAGTTATTTATCGATAGCATCACCTAGTGACAGACTTCATTAGAATATTTGAAATGTATTCATTTCCCATTTCGCATTGCTTTATTGTCGTTTTGTTTGCGCATCGCAGCTATGTACGAACGTTGCGTGAATTACATCTTTAGCCCATTGTATTTTCTATTGATTTTAGAAACCTTTTTTCGCATGCATTTTTTGGCAGTATTATATAATAAAGAGAATTAGCTGGGTGCGCTAACGAATGAGTCCCTCTTCTTGTCTCTCCGCTTCATGGCCTCATTGCGCAAACAACGATTATGAGATTTTGTGTATGGACGGCATTTTGGCCCATCGTAGGCACATCATTTCAACCTCATCCATTCTAGAGTTTTCACATTTGTTGATTTGTCGAATTTCTTGGTCACCATCAGAAAAACTCCCATCAACGATATTTCTGCGAGTTCGTTTATGTTTAGCCTTCATTACAACTATTTTATGTTAAGTCATCCTCAATTTGCTCACTTCAAACATCGTAAATTACGATTGCATCTTTTCATTGCACATATTTACAAAGTTGTCATTAACACTACTTTTACAATGAATATAACAATGAATAATATTCAGCGTACTATTTCAAAGAATAACATTTAACGTATTTGTTTTCATTATCGGAATTCCACTTTTCGAATAAAATAAAAAAGATTCCAAGAACGCTGTTTGAACAGTTTTCTCCATTTTTTTTTTTTTTTTTCAGCACCTAAGAAACAATTAAAAGTAACATAGGTGAAACAAGTGCAAACAAGTGCCCGTAGAAGCACTTTCACATTTCATCGAGACCGATCGCATGCACAGTAGTTCTGTAAGATTTATTCTATGGAAATTGATCGGCATGTAATATGAGAGGCAGTTCAGTGCAAAATGCATACAATTCTTTTTTAAATCTTCAATTTTTCATGACCTCCTTTGAAACTGACAAATCAACATACAATATAAGTGTGTATTATATGCATCAGATTTCATCACTGCATGTGGGAGAAAAGATGAACCACACACTCAAGCATACGCACAATGATAACATAACTACACTTTGCTTTGTTGTTGTGCAAATTTGCAAAAGCGCATAAAATGCATTGGTATAGCGCGTAATTCATATCCAGCGAAAAAGTCAGTTCGTTTTACATGACTTGCTACGCTGTACAGCTACAACACATTTTCAATAAACTTATAATTAGTGATATTTTGGCTACTAAATCTTTGATTGGGTATGACTTCTATGCCAAAGAGAAGTGGATACGAGCTATTTTATTTGATGTAATTAGAGGAAATATGAAGATATTACCTAAAATCTGCTGACGATTGTTCATAGCCGAAAAGTCGAGCAATGAATTCTATTCTGCAGCCGAGAATGTCGTCGACATGATACGTCGCCGATCGCTGTCACTACCTATTACTAAAAAACTATCAAATATATTTGATATTGAAGGCATTGTTGAGTAAGAAATAGAAACATTCAAAATTTACAATATTAAATTTAAAAAAGCTATTAAATGCAATTCACTAAATATTTTGTTGCAAAAAAGGAAATATGCTATTTGCATCGCATTCGTCGATTGCTTTTATAATCTTGGAAACGATTTAACGTGAACCAGTGACGCTAAACAATGGGTCGAATAACTTTTTCTGCCCATAAGGCGAAAAGCCTCTCTCCAAGCTTCCTTTGAAGCAGTCGGTGAATAAAAGAATTTATCGAGCGCAGGATTTAATCCTTCATTTGCTGGCCACCTGAATCTTCTCCTTCAGTTTTTCCTAAGTGGTCTGTTTATATCAAGTTAAAAAAATTGGTGGAATTATGCAGCAAAGTCAGTTAATAATTCTTATTGATGAAGGCAATGGCTGTTCAGCGGAAGCCTCTTGTATCGTATGAAAGCAGTTTTTATGAAAACAGTGAGTAATTTTATAAAACATCGGAAGGTCTAATTTTTATTTTAAAAAATCGGAAGTAATTTGCAGGAAATGCAGACAAGTACGCAGATATGGAATGTCGCTAACCACGTGTAATACTATAATTTCATTAAGTGTTAAGCTGAGTCACAGTAAGGCTATTTGAAATAACAATAGTTCAAATTTAACAACGTAATAAACTTGCGATCAAGAAGACTTTTCAACCGAAAGTGCGTAACGGAAGCAGAAGATGTAGCAGAGGAGTATTTCACAACAACAAGCTTTCTCTATAGAGGCTTTTATCTAGCAGATCGATTAGTGATGGTATAAATAAATGCGCACAACAATTGAAAGATGGCTTTCGTGTGATATAAAGATCGTTGTTCTTTAACTAATTTCCCACAACACAAGAAATCGGTATATTGTCTGCTAAAAATCTATTTCAGAGTGGGTAAGCCGGCGTCGAGAGTATTGATGCGTATACGCGTCGGTAATTGCATAGGTGAACAGCGATGAGGATAAAAGCACGGTGATTGGTTGGCCCCAAAGGCGATCTAGGCTCTCAGTTGAATGGATACAGCAGCTGTTGCGCTTGGAATTGAGATAGATGATAAGCACTTGTTCTTTAGGTTCTGCGTCCCCTTGCGTTTGGCGAAGTTCTTATTTGCGTTTATTGTCTCACTATGAACGTTCCTCCAAATCACCTTTATAAAACGCGTTTCATTCTTGTGTCTGTGTTCAGTTGCATTGACTGATCCCTAGATGAATGAGGTTTTTAAGCTAGTTTTGCCTTGATAAAAGATGCAGCGGTGATTCGCGTTTTCAAACATCTTTGTTAACAGCGGTGTTTCGCACCGATCATTCGAATATTTCAGTGCTTCTCGCATCTATGCATAGAGGACTTTTTAAATCTTCGCATTATTTTATTATATTTCTGCTTCAATTAGTGGTAATTTTACGCTTTAATGCAAGTTTCTTTGAATGTCTAGTATCTTTACATGTCATTTTCAGCTATACGGCTCTTGTGCCATCTGTTATTTCATTTCACATGGAGAATGGGATCCACATTCCCGTAATAGGCTCGAATACCAAAAAGTCTGGGAAACCGCGCAAACCTCTAATGCTGTTATGTATGGAACGAAAATTTATTGTTGCATGGTACATTTTGCACATGTCTCCAATTCTAGGAAGATGAGTGCAACAAAGTGAAGGAGACGCTTTTTTTTCAAAATTTAATGTTCATGCTATTAGAACCTTTTTTAAGGAGACAAAGAAATGGAAAAATCCCTCCAGGCTGAGGTAATTTTTCTTTCAGGATTTAAGAAAGTACATTATTCGAGGTCGTATCATGGCTTTTCAGCGGCAATTTGTGGAACTTTTTTTATAATCTTTTCAAAGCAAACAATGAAAAATGCCAAAAAATATTTCATATAACATCGCCATCCGGTTTTTCTGCAATCACTTCACAAACCATTTTCATATCTAATTAATAATAGATTTTTTAATTGATGAAACGCGAAGAAAATGTTTCAGCAAAAGTAGTCAAGTGAGCCGACGCTAATAAAAGAAGCATTTTGTGGTTAATGGCTCCGAAATGAGGCTGGAGATGAAATGCATCGGTTGATCATCATTCACTAAGCCATAAAATCTTTCTTATGTGCCTAAATGAGTCTAATGAATACTTCGAAGTCAGACTCCGGAGCTGAACAAATCCTTAAGTCATTTGGATAATGGAGTCACAGATTTATAATTCAGCGTCTAAGCATAACGTAGAAAGGCTGAACGGCGTGAAGTGCATGTGTGAATGTGGCGGTGTAATGTGTGCGTGATGTTTTTGTGCGATTACAGACGATCATATCTGAAGATTTGGTGTGTAGCGATGTGGACGCAATGTTCGCTTGCTTACATATCGGCTTTCGTTTAGATGCGCTTTCAACAACACTTCGCAGCCTTGTCTTGCTTGGCGATAGAATATTTTTCGTATTCTATATGATCATTTATAGAAAATGCATAAGGAGTTTTAAAGCACAATAGTCTTTGAAGCAGGCCATTAAACTTCCGTGCAAGATTTTAGCTGTCTATAACCCCTCCAACTTCGAGGGTTTTCCTCTTTGCGATGCACTTTACATTACAATGGTAAACAGTAGATGCGATGTTAAACATTTTTATGGTTTAGCCCCAAAATGTTCATCATGCTTCTCTCAGTCACTGCCTATCCTCTCGCTTTTTGCATACTATCGAAGCGATTTTCTAATGCAAGTACAGTTATTCTTGACAAGTTTCCATAAGAGTAGTGCAAGAGCAAAATCTGATTTTTGCGACGTGATTTTCAATTTTTACTGTCATGAGTGGCGCAGAAGATAAGAAAAATAAGGAAATTACTTATATTTTTTGCGCTTTAATCTAAAATCAGTGAAATAGAGGAACATCCTTCTTTTAAAGGTTTCCAGTGCTTCATACTACTCAACGAAAGTGATTGGGCCAAACTTTCCTAGCAACCATTCATAAATGTTTAATTGCTCATGAACATTTGTTGAAACTGTAGTACATTTACATGTTTTAGTTTTTTCTTCTTAGTTTCTTCTTATTATTACTATTTCTTTCCAAGAACATCTGAAAACTTTTGCAGATGTCGGTCGTTAATACTTTGAAGAGCGATCTGAGATTTAGATCAGAATTCGCGATAATCTCTTACGTTCATAAACAGTTGAACAGTGTAGATTCCATTGCTTTGTCCAAAATTTCCATTGCTTTATTCAAAAAAAAAGCTAAAATTTTTTGTTTGCCAGAATGAGAGACACAATTTGCATTTGTTGTTAGCTGAATGAGGCTTCGTCGTGTCGAAAGCACTGATTGAACACGTGATAAAATATAACTGAAATTGCAGCTAAACGTTCGAGCAAGTGAATAGTGCTGCTCCTCATCTCATATGGCGTACCTATCAAAAGATTTGACATCAGTAAGTTCATAGATGCAATATGTGCTAATGCAACATCTCTTCACGTTGCCAACATTGCATCACTTCGCTGTTCTTTCCTGATGACATTCATTTTTGCTCATGTTTGATTAATATTTACTCTGACGTGTCTACGCTTTATTCATTTCTGATGGGAGAAAGATGGTCGTTACACCACATCGCTACGATATACAGGCCATAATTTTTGACAAAATTCTGTTCCACTGTACTTTGAGAGTTAATCACGTTTTTTTGCAAATTACGTATAAATGGTGCAATTTGCAAATTTTAAATACTGCTATAAATTTCTTTTTCTTCTCTTTTTTCTCTAGATTAATATTCGATATTATTCGAATTCTCATCACAAGCGCTCAAGTCTCGCATGGAATTTGTTTGTTCTTCTCTTTGTTGAAGAAACTGCTCAGTTTTATATGTACGGCTTGAAGAGTTCTTCTTTTCAGCAGCTGATAAACTTCAAAACATTTCTTAGATTTTCTTCAATCTCTAACGTTCCCATCAGTGCTTTAATCGGAATATTGAATGATATGCACAACGAAAGCTTTTTCTTTTCTTCAGAGAAATGAAATTTGTGACAAAATGCGTTTTAACTGGGCATAATTTATCTCTATCAAAAAGTGATATTTCCTGAGTATTTGCTTTTACGTTGTTATTATCAGGGACGAAAAGGTTTTGAGCGATCAGAAAAGAAGGCGAGTATCTCAGAGTTCATTTCGTCGACGTTCTCATTCGTTGAGGCTAAAACGCCCACAAGCGACGAACAAGGCTACAGCTAATACCCGAGTTTTTTTATGATAAATAGTGTAATTCGTTTTAGAGGGCGGTCATTTATTCCACATATCATTTACTTTCGTCCAACGGTGAAGCAAATAAAAAACGCCTTAAGGTTACATAAGACATAATGAATGGGCTTCTTTTATTTACTAATTTCAACTTTCGTTTTCCTAACCTCCGTGAAAGAAGCGAAATTGATAAGGATTACTTCATGTAAAGAAGTTTGATTTCATTAGTAGAACTTCGCTGTGTATTTTGATCTGCCAAATCGATGCTTTTTCTCAGCAACCATTTGGGGCCAAGAAATTTACCACTGAGATTTATGACCGCTTATAAATCAGTCATTGCCCCATAATATTAGCTGTTGACTGATCAGCAAGCATATTGTTATAAAGTCATCGTTTACATCTATCCTTTTTCTTCGTCGTATTTTTCAAACGCTATAATAGGTAGCACAGCAGTTCTACAGATGTATCAAATTGCCCTCGTTTAGTTGTCGTCTAGTCCGCTCATTGGCATTATTTCTGCTTGATATGCAATACAGCAGTTATTCTGTGAATAACTTATCAAGCAAATCATTAGGGCTATCATGAAATTGAACTAAAACGACCGCAGTCTTGTCACATAAGGCAGTGGAGGGAGGAGATGCATAAACGCCGCTAATATGTTGAAATTTTGAAGTATCTAAGCTTCTAAGCTAGCATATGCTTCGGAAGTAAGGAGTGAAAAAATGCTAATGTAGATGAGCATGCATGAAAAGGCGTAAATAAGGCATAGTGCAACACACTTGCCGTGGAGCATTCTTGACGAACAAGCAACTTCATGGATGTAGCTGATGAGCTAAGCAGCGCCCCTCACAAGTGTCCTTATTCGCGTCGATGCTTCGGCAACGCTTTGGCAATGCGCTTCTGGCTGGAAATGATTGATATAGAAGTATAGGCATTGATTTTTGGTTGCTAAATCGAACACGCTTGTGAAGTTGTGTTGGATGCTAAGGATGGCTAATTCTGGCGATTCGTTGGTCGTCTTCTCCCCCTCTTTCCTCTTGTTGCTTTTTCCATTCATCTGCCGCCTATTTGACCTATCTCATGTCCTGCTGGCCAGCCATTCTCATTTCAGTGCTGCATTTATGGGACATTTCTCCACCTCCAACGTTTTTTATAGCCCTTCTCCTTGATGCTGATATTTCGCTTAAACTTCAAAAAAAGGAGGTATCTAATTATGTGATTCACACGTGTGGTGGTTATCTCCTTCAGCTGTTGAAGCCATCATCATGTTCGGCAACGCGCACATTAGGCGTCATCGTTTTTAGCTTCGCGAATAAGCTAATATTTATCCAAATTCTCGCAAATCTCACACCAAGCGTTAAATTTTGAATTAATTGGAAATTTTCAATCAGTGTTTCAATTTGTTTTTCGCTTTCCGTCGTTGTTCAAAACTACGTATCAGCTGCAGCGTTGTAAATTTTCCCTCCATACACTATCTTATTCGTTGAGCAATCTAATTCTGACAACCCTATTTAATATTTTAATCAAATTCTTTTCGAACTAAAATGCTTTCTCAATTAAAAAATATATCCAACCAAGATAATACACAACACTGCAATTATCAGAAGATATGAGTGAAAATAATTTAGTTGGAACTGATGGGTAATGCTGCTTGGGGTAAATATTTTCACATCGTTATCTGGTTTTGCCGCTTCTCCGCGAATTTAGTGCTCAGAAATGAGCGCAAGAAATAAAAGAACTGCAAGGTGCGTATAAATATATATAAGTTTTCTAGTCACATCGTTACCTACTTTTCCCTACAATTTATATACATATATATATATATATATATATATAATAATATATACATATACATATATATAAATTATAGAATGGATGTGCCATATATTAGAGGAGTGGAAGTGAAGTTCCCATACTCTTAATGACTAATTTGATTGCGCTTGTCACTCCAGCTCAATCAGATTTACAAAGTTTTCAACTGAATGCGCATTTATGTATTCTTACGCTTACCACACAAAAATACGTTGACTTGTGCTTAAACATAGTTGTTTGCTACGTCACTATCCTTGAACACTTTTCCCTTGATGCTTACTATCCTCACAAATCTTCCTTAACTCCTTTCAGGTCTTGTTTCAGTGCTTGCAACCAATCTCAAGATGTTGTTATATGTGAGTTATTTTTGTGCAGAAGTTTTGCCTTATCTTTTCTACATTTAATGAAATATTTCCCAAATATCTTATCAAAGTGCACAAGCTCAAAAAAAAAAACTCGATTGAAATGATTTTTCAACGAAACACCGATAAAACTTTAGATGTTTTGCCAGAAAGGAGTGGTGAAAAAAGGAGAACAAAGAAAGCCAGGCAATCGCTTGCAACTTAACATGTGTTGGCTCAAATTTGCTGCAGTTCGCTGATCGAAACGCCGTTTGGTTAGCGTTGTAATGCAATTTTGACAAGGCGATGTAATCACGAAATTTTTATTCCTTCAAAGGAAACACTGAGCATATTTCCCAGTAGATTTGCTCGATTTCAAATTCAACAGTGCTTTCGACTACATATAGTTTATTCCATTATTTCTTAGCCTATTTGAGGCGTTCGCATTACTTCAAATTCTTCCTGTTCCTTAGATGTAATATTTTATTTTCATATACTATCGTAGACATTTAATAAAAGCTTTTACTATGTTTTCTATATAGTTGTCGATTCTTATTTTGGTCTTCATTTGATGATTATTTTCTGCAAAATTTGTTTACTGGTTCGGCTTTCAGTTAATCTGTCAAATATTCTAACGAGTATACAATCGAGTTACTTTTTCTAAAGCCATCAAAAATATGAAAATGAACACCCTGAAGTCTAATTTATGCGACACTCTGATGAAGTAGGTCGAACTGCGTCTCATTCAAGAACTCAGCCTTACTTTGATTTTTTCAACCGTGATAACAATATGACTATGTATGAAAAAAAATTACTGGGCATCGGTTAAAAGATGATCGCTGCTGAGAGTTAATTTAGTTCGCAGAAGTGTGTAGTACTTCGTTTGTTACTTCATCAAGCGTTGTTTGGGTGAAGTTCATTTACATCAGGTCATTCTCATTTTATTACACATGTTTGAGAACGTGAATTTCTAATATTTATTGTTGTATTCTCTCTATGTACAGTAATGGAAATGTCACTTCGAACTGTTTACAGATATGCAAAAGATAAACGACTGTTTTTCCTAATTTCGTCATTGGAAGTGTCATTACATTGAATCTGTCAATTGAATATCTTGCTCAAAGGATAGCTGAAACTGTGTTGAGTGTCTGCCTTAAGCTAAGGCTCACGTAATAAAAGATTTAGCCGTTTCACAGGTAGCTAGCTGCTAATCCGTCGTTCACATAAATAGAGAATGCGTCAGAAAGGCTCTGGCATAACGCTGTTTTATATTCTTTACGTTGGATCGAGACAAAAAGTATTAGGCGCTTTCTTGTTAATTATTTTTGTTGTCCTCGAGGGTTCATGTGTTTTTGGCCTTTCTTAAGACGTCCCGAAAGGTGGTCGTCGTAACTGTTTGGTGGATGATTGTAGCGCTTAATTGCAATTTCATATCGCAAGATGTAATAATGACAACAAAATTATACGCTTTGAATTGAAAGTAGCTCGTAGAAAAGCTCGGTATTGTTTTACGATACTGTCAGGCCCACATGGTAAATGAAATGATATGGAAACTAAATGAAATGGGTATGGAAATTCTACCCTCGCTTAACTCTGTATGTAAGGGTTTCTGCTCTTTTTTTGCTCCTCTATCCCTGACTTGCCCCTGAAGGATCCACAAATTCCTTCCTTTTCAAGGCTCGAGTAAATACTGTGCAATCTGGCAACAACACAAGACGTTGAGGTTTTTATCAAGTCTTAAAAACTCAACACTAAAAATCGCTAAGGAGATAATAGAAGGGCAAGGCGGAAGAGAAAATGGAGGGTCGTCGATCGCACAGAGCCTTGGTACGGATTCAGGAATAGTGCCACCTACACATCAACCAACGCCGAGCATCGCTCACCCGTGATCACCACTCCACAGTTCTACTGCGAACCAATAAAGTCTGAACTGACCTTTGCTAAGATGTAGACAACCAGAAACACGCTGATTCCTTAAGAGTACCTTTCGCTTGTAAGCGCCCTGATCCTTACCTCGAAGCATTTGCAGAGAATTTGCTCTGTTTTACTGTGAGTGTTTGTCAGCGCGGCCAGGAAAATGTTGATCTGCAATTGTTGGTTACCGCTCACATCCAGATCTCTCCTCAGAAACTTGCATTTCCTGCACACTCTTTGATGTTTCCTTCGAGAAGAGCATTTGGATAACGATGAATCGTTGAAATCGCTATCACGGCACAAATCAGTATTTCTTGTATAAATGGGATATGCCTATTGTTTTCTCCTCAGTGGTTCGATTCGAATGAAAGCTGCATTGAATGAAAATACTGCCACTATTCTGGGTTATGCATCTTCAAGGGTCGCATATCGATACGCCCAATAAATAGACTTTTGATGAGAAGTGCTGACGCTTTTGATTGAAAAAAGGAATGGAATTCGTGAAATTTCAAGGAATTCTGTCAACCCCGCTACCACTTTTCATAATTATATTTTTCCTAATTTCTCGCCACTTTTCACATCCTTAATGGGAGAGCTGCTACAGACTATTCCTATATTTCAGTGTAGACATAGCGTTATACCAATAATATCTTACATATCTGTGTCCAAGTTTTCATCCACTGTTACAGGTGCAGATTTCTTTCTAGTTATCATGTGATGGCTTGAATTGTTTTTAGTGTAGAGGGATGATTCTGTATACGTGATTAATTTCATGAAATTCAATTTACATGACTATACTATTTCATCTTCTTATTTTTACACTCTTTTATCACTTCTAATTATCATTCTTATGTTATTGTAATTCAACGAGACGTTTGTAAATGAATTCATCGACATATTCAGACGTGCAATATGCTCTTTTCATTGATGCCTACAATGTCTCACTGTTTCTTATTGATATTTAACAAATATGGCAATGTCTTAGCGCAAATCGTCTCGCTCTGCTCAAACTGATAACGTTAAAACCTTTTTTTGAAACCGTTGCGTTCATTCCCAACTTAACGCGACGTCGCATTATTCGTATAATGTCCGTAGTCGCAAAGTTTATTGGAATTTGAAAATTTTTTTGAAGCGTTGCTCTAATATTTCGAGTAATCAGCTTTATAGTCGCCTTCGAAGTCAAAGTATCGTATTTTCAGACAAACCTTATTTATGAAATAGCTTATGTTTTGACGCTGAAGAGCTCCGATAACACCAGTTCGGTGTATTTTCGTCTGGCTAATATTGTAAGAGTTAAATTTTTGGCGCTATTATTTTTTATCTGAATAAGTCATTTTCGAAGACAATCAGCAGCAAAGCAACCAAAATAACCAGCCATAGCAACGATCCGGAGTGCCCGAGTGGCCCTCTTCTTGGAGGCAGTTGTTCAGCGACTGCGGCCTCGGTGCGCTTTGCGTACTCAGGAGATTTCCTCGCCACCTATCTTGGTTGTTGGCTAGACCAAGTGCAATGTGAGTCTTGCTTTTAGAGCACTTTAAAATTATGAGAAAATAGCAACTACCCTGGGAACTTGTGAGTGCTTTTAGTTTGCGTATTTTGAAAAGACTTTGAAAAGTGGTTCTTTTTACCTGTGCACCTGCAGCGACTGTCTTAATATGTGCTTTCAGCAACGCTTTGCAGATCGAGTGTTTATCTGCTTAAAAAACGTTCCACTACTGGCTAATTTCTTTTTCACATGAATTCATCAAATAAAAATTAATCCGAACTACTCAGCATTCCGTTTAAAAGCTGCTGGACTGACTTCGTATCGATTTCCGAAACGATAACTTAACCGATCATCATAATGGAGTTGCATAAATTCTTCAGAAGTATCATTAAAAGCGATTTTCATCGTGAAAACAATGCGATTAGTAATCTCAAACTCAATAAATTTGCCAGTTTCTTTCGTAGTATTTTTAATGTCTGAAAATTTAAAAGCTTTTTTATATTTTTTTACCGTTTCTTCGTTGGAATCGTATAAACAAATTATGCTATTTGTTCTCAAGCGCGACATTTGGCATTGCTCATTGTTGGCGTTATTGCTTTATGCACTCTTCGTTAATTTAAACCTCGGCTCGAAAATTATCATGAATCTATTAATCCGTAATGTATTATATTGTATAGGAAATGCAATAGTGAGCCGTTGTTGGTAGTCTGCCATCACTGACTTTTTAAAGGAGTTTGGGTGAGAGCGCAAATCGAAAAATTGGCGGTCGAAAGAGCGGAAAACGTTAGCAACTGAGTTGTTTCGGAAGTAATTAAACACCTCTCCACTTACGAATGCATTGTTTTTCAATTATGATGTGACAGAAAAGTGACTCCATGTTAGACTTTTTTCTAATTTTATTCACTGTTCTTACTATTCATAGACGAACTGATTCCGTTGATATTTAATCATAATTTAATCTTATTTCTCTAACACTTTCTTCTTGATTCTCCTTCTTTTCTTATTGAGGAAAGAGGAGAAGCAACTTGCACACTCATCTTCTGTTCTGCATTGAACTTGAGCAATGCATATTTGGCTAAATGGTCATCATAATGAAGCTTATGTGCGCAAATAATTCATGCAGCGATACGTTTGTTTATATATGAGATGCTGTACTTGAGCTAGTTGTTGCTCAATTTGGCGATGAAACAAACGAGTGTATCGAACTATGGATAAATCGGTGTGGGCAGCGCAACAACTCTCAAGGGATTGCTGACGTTCCGAGAGAGCGAACACATGCGGTGTCTATTCTTGACGCTTGCTAGCTATATACTTTAGTATTGTTAATCCTCAAAAATTTCTCATTTTCTTCGTCTAGTTTCATTTTCATTGTCTTATAGGCAACAACTGATTCGAAGTTTTCCGATTTCATCTGTTTGCTAAATTCCCGCATACGTAATCAGCAATTGTTTCGCAGGATGTAACCGTAATAAAGAACAGATTTGAAGAGTGCAACAGGAGTTATTGATTTAGTGTCGGTTTTTTTCATCATAAGCTAATAAGTTGTGAAAGTAATGCTTCGTGCAATCTCTCTGTAGAAACCATATTTATCACTCTTGCAAGCATTCATTCTCCAATGAAAACGCTTAAGATGAATGTGTTCTTATCGCGTATCATCTCAATTCTAAAGCAAGCCTTTGCCTTATATTTAAGCATTTCATAAGCCAATACTTCTAACCACTCGTATCAGTGGGGACTCTTTCGAGTTGATTTTATCCTCTTCAAAAATTTTCATCGGTGAGCAAATCGACTACATTCATTTTATTAATAAAAACTTCTACTGTCTATGATAATCTGCATAAAATATCACTGATTTATATGGAGTGTAGAATATTCCATACGAAATTTCCAGCATAATTAGGTATTCTATGGTGTCATTAATTTAAAAATTTTATGATAGTACCATATATTAAGCTGTCGTATCAGAACTTAAGTTTTATAGCGAAGTGCCTAAGAAATATAGAATAATTTTGTGTCGACTTTCAAGGCGCATGTGCATGTTGCACACCCGAATTGTCGAACACCCGTCTGCCGCGCAGAAACTTCGCTCGTTTGCCCAAATTTCCAACTTCTGTTCTTTTTCCGAGAAAACCAATCAGTCGATAACACTGGTTTTGCTAATAGAGTAGAAGGAAGTTCAACCATGAGAATGTCCAGCTTGTATGTACTCTCAACCCGGCAAATTTCACTAAACAATGCGTAATAGGAGTAACGAGGATAAACTAAAAGTCAGAGCTAGTGCGTGTGAGTGATGCACGTGCATGATTGTTGCACTCGATATACGTATATTCCCACGCTAAAGAAGAGGTCTTTTTTAATGAAACACATTTTACCTATGGAGGCATCATTGTAGCTCACATCCGTTAGAAAGTAATTGCTGTTGCTCATCATTTGATCGTCATTCCGGAAAAAAAAACATTGAGAAATCACTATTATTTCTGTGTCTGATTGTTGAGCTGGAGGCTTTATAAAAGTTTGCGCTTCATACTTTTCTCGGCTGGTAGATATTGCGTATGCCACAATATTTGCTAAGCTCATTAAGTTCCATTTGAAGACTAGATTTTCAGTGCGCACACAACTATGAGGTGGCTGTTGGTTTGGGTGATAGTCGTTCCTAGGTGTTGTTACACGCAACCACAACAACGTATCGTCGAAGGACCAAGCGATACGAGTGCAATGCTTGGCGAAACTGTTATACTGAAATGTCGAGTTGAAGCACAGGTGAACTTTTCCAGCTTCGTTTGAATATTGTCATTTAACAGCTATTAAGCTTAATGGAAAATATTTTCGCATTATTCCTTTTGTTATCAGTCGCGAAATCTGCGCTGTTAGCAAAAAAGCATATTACGTCAACACATTCATTTCCTAAGTCAAGTACTCATTACAAACTTTAGTGTGGACATTTCACTTAGAAAATAAAAAGCGATGGATTTTAGCAAGGTGCCGTGCAGTGGGTGAAAAATGGATTTGGTCTCGGAAATGACAGACAGCTGTCAGCTTTCAAGCGGTACAGCATGGAGGGCAGTGCCAGTAAAGGCGAGTACAACTTGCGTATAACGGAAGTGGATATTGAGGATGACGACGTATACGAATGTCAAATTCAAGCCGCTGGCAATAATCCATCGCGCATATCGAATCCTGCGAAGCTGACAGTTCTAGGTTCGTCTCAACGGTTTTAATCAGTCAAATAAGAATACTATAAAATCCATCATTGCTGAAACTAGTTTATTTGTTTTTGTTCATTTATTCAACGTTGGATTTTGTATAATACAGTTTTCAAGTTGGAATGACTGGTGCATTCTAAATTGCTTTCATTCTTCAACTTTCTTATGCTTATCAACACGAAATAGGACTAGTTGCAAAATGTTACTTAGTGGAGCCGCATATTTCGGCTTGTTGGGTCAAAAGTGAGACTTTTCAGTGCTCTTATTTGGAGGAGAGGAAGGGAAGAAGGAATGGCAAATGAAATCTGGGAGGAAACGATGCAAAGGATAGCATCACCATTATTTGACAAGATCGGCGAAATGAATCAGTGGTAGATATGTTTAATGTATGAAGGCAAACATCCTCAAGCTTTAATATCTGAGCACAATGCACTGGGCGTTTTCCTTGATTTCGATGCCTTAGATACACAGATGTTTTAAGGTTGCCTTTTTTTTCAGTTCTTAAGCCCTAGAAAAATTTCCCTCTCTGGCTTCTTCGCTTTTTAGTTGCGGTGTTTGAACATACTGAAAAGAAAATAATGCAGGAAAGATTAATGCAGCGGAAACGCTGAAAGAAAGAAAAGGAAAGGCTGATGATTGTTGACCATATGTTACGAATAAGATGTAATGGAAAAGAAAAAAATCGATTCGTAATTCAAGGGGAGAAGAGAGGGCACATGTTTTCCCTCTATTTTCAATGCCGTAAACGCCATACTTTATGGTTCGTCATGTGGCACGATACCTTTCGTCGACCACTAATTCAATCTTTCCTTAAGTTTTTTCTGATACGGGCAATGTCCACTTTAATATTCTAAGTCTTCTTTTTCCCCGCAGTAATTAACTACGGACTTGATGTGTTCGTTAAGTTCACGTATCGGAATTGTCTTCGTGTATCGGAATCCACTGTAATCATTAAATATTAGGCGATCTTATTCGAATGGTGCTGTATCTATTACATCTTAAATTATTTCATTTAGTTGAGCCACAGCCACCGAAATTGCAATCGGCCGGATCAGTATTGAAAGCGACAGCCGGTCAACGTGTACAGCACTTCTGTGTAAGCAAACGGGGAAAACCACCAGCCAGCATTCGTTGGGCGATAGCTGATGACCCTAACGCAGTGAACGTACTCACATGGCTGGAAGACGCTCTCAACAAATTGACTGGTCTGGTTGACTATTCCAATCACATAGGATTTTTTTTGCAAAACTGGTCTGTTTTTAAAATAGTGATCGATAGCAAAAGTGATCTCATTTGGCCATTAAAAACATCCAGAAAATGCATTAAAATAATATATGCCTATCAGTTCTCTCATTAATATTTTTTTGAAGTCATTGTTTAGCCAGTCGAAGCACGAGTGAAATATTTCCCTAGAATAATTTGCAAAATACATTCAACTTGTTTTCAGTGCTTCCTTGTAAACTTTTCATCTTCCGTTGTTAATCGATATCTTTTTTTGAAATAATGACCCACTAGAGAGCTTTTCTTAGCGCAGCTAATGAGATTTTGCCTCCAACATCGATAGTTCCATTTCTCTGTTAACATTAATTAGTAAGTATTTTTGTTTTTAAAGGTCAACAGTATGATGCACGTGATCCTCACAAAGTTCATATAATCGAAGATGTGCATCGAACGGATGAACGTACCTATACAGTTTTCAGTAATATCAGGTTCGTTTCATATGTGTTCCCACGAAACGTTTTTCCCTAATTCATTCGTTACGATATCTGAACTGTATACGTGTAAGGGTATTGCGAATTGAAATCTGGTCGTATATTCGTTATTTTGCTGCGTATTTTGCATTTGCAATTTCTAACTGTCTTTTACGCGTATTTCTCTGTTAACGGTTTCTATATTTTTCACACGGAACGTTTTTGTTTCATTTAATGTTATTGAAATGTTTTGATGCGTAGTCCATTTCTTTATTTAAACGCCGTCAAAATTTCGAGGCTTTAGCATTTTAAATGCTGACTTTTGCTGTTTCTTTGATCATTGTTCATCATCGATGTTGGGAGTGATATGTTAGAGTAATGGCGATAGTGCACTTTGAAAAGAATTTGCAGCAGTGTAGTTCTTTAAAATGTACTTTTCATTCGAAGCTAAGTCATATTTACTTTATTCGAGAAATTCATCGTGTAAAAGAAAGGAAAAACAAAGTTGCACTTAATAAAAATTAACCTTTTGCAGTGATCATTTTTTCACTCATTGTTAGCATAAGCGGTATGCATCACAAATGCCGTATGTTCTTCTTAAACACGAAGTAAATGTGAGCATATCGCTCAGAATTCTTATAACTCATTACTTACTTCATATGTTTTTATATTTTTATCTTCTACATATCTGTTATTTTCAAGTTGCAATTATAATTTTTGAATTTCCGGGTTTTTTTGTTTCCGCGGAGACTTACCTAAGGTGCTTTATTAGCATTTTGAATTTCAACGCTCTAGCAGAAATGTCTTAAATTGCTGCCACGGATCTGAAATGATACATCTAACAAAGAAATATGTTCATATGCTTTTTTGCTTCACTAGCACATTTGTGTTTCATATATCTTTTTTTCTGTGCGATCTGCGTTGCTAGCGGAAGATTCAACTTCGACATTGTTTTTGCCCGCACTTCCTTTAACGGTTAAGTTGTTCATTTGTCCTCTCTTCGTTGATAAATGAGGATTTTTTTTGCAGTTTTACACCACTAGCTGAAGACGACGAGAAATATTTGGCATGTGTCGTTTCTCATGAAACATATCCGTCGATTAAATCACAAGGTGTTTTTCTTGACTTGAACTACGCCCCGAAAGTCGAACTGAAATTGGACAACAATTCGGTACTGCGTGAACATGGCTCAGCACTACTATCTTGCAATGTCAAAGCAAAACCATTCGAAAACGTTGAAATAATTTGGTATCGCAACGGGAAAGCGATTAGTTCAGCAACAACTGATGTAAGCTGATCTATGATTCTTTTGGAGAGTTACTGAAAACAGGAATATCTCATATAATGAGCAGATGCTATAAAAATGCCATAACAAATTGTTTATCAGGTTTCAAAATGGAAGGAAGATTGCCGACGCGTCAGATAGTTTTACTCGAATTGCCAGCTTGCATATTACTCGTGAACGAAGATATCGAGTGAAATTCCCTTGTGCGTTTTCTGATGAGCATTTTTTAGATCAGTGATTCCAATTAACATCGAAAAATTGAATTATCCTCCGAAATTGAAAAATAAACACATAAGTAACAATAAAATAAAACTATTGAAAGGATAGGTTATTCGCTGAAATATTGCAGACACTTTCATTCTCTGAATTGCGAATCGACCATCATCAATCGCAATACGTCTGCCTTGCGAGGAATTCAATTGGCGAATCTTCTGCCTCTTATGTGCTCAATATTTCATGTATGTATTCTACTACTATTATATCGTATGCGGTCGATTTTTCTTCATCTATAAACCGGCAATTTTTTATAGTTTTTTCCCCTGTAAAACCGTTGGCTTCACGATGGGTATGCCATGATCTTTGCTCATAATAGCAGTAACTACCATTCTTCTAGTTATCCAATATTTTGAATAATCGATATGATTCAGAGAATTTATTTCTTTGACAGAAATCATTCCCAGTGAGGCATAAAGAGAAATATGAAAAATTATAAGATTGAGACATCTCTCTCCTTCAGTCATATTAAATAGTTCTTATTTCCTCAAACTTCCATTAATTCTATCCGAAAAGTTCTCTCTTTTTAGTAGGATAAATTGAGATGCATTTTTTCAATCATTAAAAATGCGAGGAAATATCCACTCAGACTGAATTTTTTCCAACTACGATCATAACGAGGAATAGATTACGTCACTCACCATTTTCTATTGTTTAGGATCAATATAGATAAAATGAACTTTTTCACTTCTGTCGTTTGTTGTCACTGCTTTCAAAGGAGAGCGGTTATATCCACTCCCTCTCCCCCTCCAAAAAGGTCCCACCTTTACCTTCATCTTTCACCACGTAATGGCAGCCCATTAAAAATGCAAACGAGATCATGTGTGGTAGTGGTTATTTATTTATGTATGAATACCTTCATTATCTGAAGAGTTTGTTTTGGATGAGGTCTCAATGTTTAACGTTGGAAAAATGTATAGATCACCACAGTTGATCTCGTCGTATTGTTTGCACTGCTAATAGCCAAGTTTATGCCTTTTGATTAATGTTAAATTTGCGCAAGAGCTATAGAATGGAAAATAGTGTGGTGTACATTTAAGGGAAGTGATGTTTAATTTTTTATATCGAACGGATAAAGTTAAGTATATAAGCCTTAAGACATTTAGCGATATTAAAAAAGCACTAGGTACTCGCCTTGCTCAGGCGAGCGTTTGAAAAATGTCCAATTTCTTACTCAAACCATTTTTAGCACTTTTTCTAGCCTTCATTTCGGAAGTTTCTTTTGCCATCGTGCTTTATTGGAACATCGAAAATGTTGCTGTTATATGGCCAAGACGCGACACAGGCCGTAGAAGGTAACAAAATAGATAGATGGATAATTATTATCCAGATGGCATCATTCTAATCTTTAAGAACATCTTGTAAGGAATTTTGAAATGACTCGACCGACAAGAGGTCCTTGAGGAGTTTCGAAAGGAAATCTTTTCGGCAAACTAGTGCTAAGTAAGCTTGTTTTGTTTTCTGGGAAATTCAGCATGTCCGAATACTAGATGTTGTTTAGAATTCATCGTTTTAAAATACAATGCGGAAAGATTTGCGCCACTCGAAGAGGATAAATGCCGCGAAACTCGTAGGTAAGCATATCTTCAGATTTGTACCCATTTCTGTCCTTAAAAAACATTCATAAACTGATGTACTGGAAGAGACTGCAAAGTTATTCATCTTATTTGCAGATGGGGCGCATATTATGTCAAGCGAGCAACATCAAGCTGTTAGTCCTGGTGAGGATGCGTTCTTTCATTGTGAGGCTATCGGAAATCCCAAGCCAACAATACGGTGGATGAAGGCTGGTGACAATCAAACTATTGCGCGAGGCAACAAGTTATTCTTCAAATATTTTTTTATTCTGTAATTTCAGAGTTTAAGTTGTTGTTGTTGTAAAGTTCATATTGTCTCTGTTATGTATACGACGCTAAGCAAAATTGTCGTCATATAAAATTCCAACTATTTTGTTTCATTTTTGTATGCAATATATTTTAGCTTGCAAGCGAATTTCCTGATCTGTTGCCGTTAACGTGGATCTTATTAACTTCAGGTGGGAACACTGTGCGCGTAAATGCCAAAAGAAAGCAAAATCAGTATTTTTTTCTGCACTTTTCTGCTAAAACGAGCATAAGTAGGCATTTTTACACATTCCAACATGCTCATGTTTCTTCTTGCTTCAATCAGATTTTCCCGAATTTCATGTATTACCTTTTTTCAGTCTATAATGAAGTGACAGAGTGCAAAATGCGCAGCATTAGCTTTACATGACTCCCTACGGTAAAACATTTGAATAAATTTCTTTTTAATCATGCACACACACGTTTGCTTGGCGTCGAATCGCCGTATATTCTGCAGCTTCACAATACGATCAGTGCAAAGCTGGCAACGAGGTGAATACGAATGTGTTGCGAGCGTACAAGGCTTCCCTGCAGCAAAGTTGACGAATTATCTACACATCCGCGGTCCGCCGTCTGTAAGCCTCACCGAGGAAACACTTGCAGCGGTGGGCGAAAGTGTCGAAATCATCTGCGAGGTATTCCCAATGCATTGTTTCGTCAGCGTATATATAAATTCTTTAACAAATTTCACCCGTGAAATGCCTGTGATTCTCGAACAAAAAGTACCTTGGAGATCCGTAGTTGTGGTTAAGTAGCAGCAGATGAAAACATGTGCCTACTGTTGAAGAGTTCGTTAGAGCTTCAACGTCAGGGTATTTTTAGCTGAAGATTTTGTCATTCATATTTCAACAAACATTCGCTTAAAAAGTTATGAAACATAGTGCACGATGAATGAGTTTCATTTTATACACATCGGTTAGCTTGGTTAGAATGCTCAATGGTTTCCTCCATTGTTGAAGCCATGACTGCAGGTACGTGGTCGGCCACAGCCTAAAGATGTCATATGGTCGCTGGATGGGCTGCCTCTTGAATATGGCCGCCCTAGAGGACGAGTACAGGTCAGAATTTGAAATTTTTTATGTAGTAAAAAATAGCATCCAGATGAGAGCATGCGGAATTTTTATTGTTTAGTCGACTTAACTCTATTTATATGTCACAAGTGGGAAGCTTAGGCAACAGAATGTGAGGTTATTGATCCCCATGCGTCTTAATCAGGATTAGAGGTCATGAGTGGGCCAAGTGGCAGTAATCATGTCCTCTATGAAGCGGTAATTTATCTGTTTATTTCAATCGACAAAGAATTTATTCGAATAACTGCCTTTTCATGTCGTTTGCACTTCCGCCTAAGTGAAGTTATAAGTAGCGTGAAAGTTAGGTCTCAGGCGCATCTCCATGCCATCGGATATTGACGAGCCTACTTACTCATCATTGTTCTACTCAAGATGAGAGCTCTGACTTGCTGCACCATCCTCGTCCAGATAAAACACCTTGATGGAGTGACCCGGAAGGACGAAGCCAAAGAGTTTGCTTTGAGCTCCCTTTAAGCCGGCATCGCAGTTTGAAATGAAGTGGTGAACAATAGAAAAAAGGTACTGTTCGAGGTAGATTGTGACGCATTCAACAGCAGGTGAAATCAATTTAATGTTCGCGTTAGGCTTTCTAGTTCCATTAGACATAAATTATTAGCATTAGGCATTTATTTCTGCGTAACTGAATATGCATCGGTTCGATGCTGGACTGTGCTACTTTCTAAATGGTGATGCTTCTAATGTGAATTTAATAATTTGATAGTTTTTTTATTTGTTCAAAAAAGTCCCAATAGGAGTGAAATAATCCGTGATCTTTGATCTTGTCCATGAGAAAGTTGGCACCTCCACGTTTCTACTTACAGCTTTAAGTGTTTAACAGCATCACAAAAAATTACCATATTACAAAGAGTCCATCTTTATAGAATGTAATGAATATCGTTGTTATTTTTGTAGGTGCACCAAGTACCAAGACAGTTTGGAGTGGAAAGTAAACTCGTCGTGCAAAATCTCAAAGATAACGATTTTGGTGTTTACAACTGCACAGCTATTAACGAGCTCGGCCACGACTTCCAGACAATGGAGCTGAGAAAGAAGAGCGTTGTTGACGTAGTTATTAGTAAGTAGTGCTGTATTTCATTGCCAAATTCTTGTCGAATATTGCCATTGGAAATGAAATAAATTTTGAGTAGGCGAATAATAATAACACTACTTAGATGCAAAATCTAGGCAGTTAGATGACCTTGTTATGGTCTTTCTCGTTTGACAGCGATTAACGATTTATTTGATTTCTTTCGAAATGACCATGGCCGGAAATCCAAATGAAATTTTTCAGTGGCGACGGTTAAGTTGCTGTTTTTTTTGTCGCTTTAACTTGCAGATACCATTTTATGTAAAGGTTGGGTGTATTTGGCTGAGTTAGTTTTCATGATCTCTTCAAGATCTGAAATCGCCGTCGAGGTGTGATAAAGTTGACTGCTAACAGACGCAGGTGTCATGAGCAAATCACTTATCACAGTTATGCAATAAGGTAACAGAGAGAAGGGTGCAAGTCATTCTGACGACTGCGGCTCAAGCGCAGTCTCCTTTATCGCCCCTCAAAAGCTCTGCACTACCGCTGCAGCTCCCCACCCCTTCTAGGGCATTACGTAACCGCCACTTGGCACTGCAGAACAATATGAAAGGAGTGTTTGAACAATAATTTTTGTGGGTAGTCACTTCTGTCTAAATTTACTTACTCAACATTTACTTCATTTTCGTGCAAGTATTAGGCTTTTCCAGCAAGGCTATCAGAGTTTCGTTATTTCCTCTTCAGTCGATTGATCTACTATGCAAATTTTTCAGAAATACTGCCATGGAGTTATGTCCTTCCACTTGCATTACTTGCGCTTATCGGCCTTCTTGTGCTCATTTGTTGTGGATTTTGGCAGTGCTGTCGGAAAAAGTACAAGAAAACGACACGTCTAAATGGTTAGTAATATTTAAACTTATTATGCCAATAGTGCAAATCGCATCTGTGGGGGACGGTAAGAAAATATGCGCAATTTTTGTTTTGGAGTATTGACGATTCCTACTTTCAGATGATCAGTTAGAAGTGACGGTGAAATGCGAAGCGCTGGATGGTGGCCAGTTTTTCCCAGAAATGTACAGTTCGTCACCTCTCGAGAACTCTGAACTTTTATGTTCTAAGGTAAAGCATGATTTGAAAAGAAAAAGAACAAAATCAGTTTTAGAGCCAAAGTGCTTGAACACTGAGAGAAGTGCTCGTGAAGCTTTTCAGCTGTGATCTATGAAAATGAGCATGTCCACACACATTTTGCACTTGCTTATGTGGTTATATAAATGTGTACATTTGAAATATGGGAATGCAGTTTTTTCCAGGATTACGTGCCTATCCCACAAAGCAACCCCGACCTCGATTACCTTCCGCCACCGACGTTTATTGGTAATCTTTATCATCCGTTTATCAATCAGCCGGTTGAATATTCTGTAGATCCAAGCGTGCGTTACGAACCATCGTATGGCAGTTTTACTTCTGGTATGAGCACTCCTGCTGGTGGTGCGCTCTCCGATGTGTATGCGTGCAACCCTTCACGAGTTGAGGTACCGTCGCTTTTCATTGAAATAATTCTAGGAGCAGTGAACAGTCTTAAGAGAATTGAAAAACTTCGAAGATATTTTTTACACCAGTGCTCGAAATTAGTAAAAATAAATGCATCTGCTAGGCTTTACACGGCATGTTGCATAAAATATCATGCGCTAAATTGGAGCATTTTTCACCTTGTAGTAATTGCGTTAATGTTTTACGTCAGAACAACACAAAACTTCGATCAAAAAGAACATCTGTTTCCGGCAGAAAAAAAGCAATTCATTTTGATGGTAACCCTCATCAAAGAAGATGCCCACTCTATTACGCCAGTGAGTTCGTTGCGTTGTAAAGGCTAAGTCGATTGCGTCAATTGTACTTGAGGGGACAGACCAAATATCGTTGACATTTTGACTGAGGGAATCTTTTCGTAACGAGGTCCAAATATGTTCGCATGCTGTGTGCGGAAATGTTCTACGAGAAAGATTTCGACATAGCTTTGAGCGATTCCAATAAGAGTTCACTCAAAAATCACAGAGATTAGAATTTAAAATAACTTTTTGGACTATTTTGTCATAAATTATTAGTACAGTTGCGGTTACCCGAAAAGGCAGTGGAACTTATCATTTATATACAAAATAGGTCGCCGTAGTATTCTAAAAAGGTTCTTAAAGGTTTTATATGAGAAGCTTGAAGTGGACTATTGTTAAGCTCAGTCCATTTTTCCTAAAATGCATAATATTTTTCCGCCTTCCTGGGTAGTGCCATTTTCTTTTATTGTTCTATTGGAAGTGAAAGCTGAAGTAACACTCATCTTCATGTTTGAAAAAGAAAATTTTTGCCCATATTTGTTGTTTGAAATTTAGCAGATTTGTAATCGCTATATGAAAGAAGGTGTTACGAAGCGATGATTTTATTTGTTTTATTTCACAAATTTTGCTGTCTTTAGTGTGGAATAGCATTCTTTAGAGTAGAATGCTGTTCGCAAATCCTATGACTCGTACAACACAGACTTTTTTCGGAGGTAACGTTAATAAATCACTGCAGCAGCTGACACTATAAGTGCGCCAAACATTTCTTCTCCTTTTTTTGCATTCCTCGAGTCTTTGTAAAATCCCAACAATTTCCTCATAGATTCAAATTCTTCCGCTCCTTCGAACTGCTCCCTAGTTCTGTTCCTCCCCTCCCGATAGTACCATTACTCAGAAATCCATTTATACAGTACCGGACCTTTTATTCGTGCTTTTTCTACTCCCTAATTGCATTAAAAATATGTGATAAGTAGCAGGTTTGTGATTCTAATTGCCATATGATGGCGCATTCAAAGCCGTTAGCAATTACGCACGCCTCAGACGTTGTAAGATTTGATATTTTGGATTGGTCATTGAAATCAAAAGTTACTTCTTACTTGTCAAACTTGGTGCAACGATGACTTACAAATTTCGGCTCAGGAACTCGCTAACTTCAGTGTAGTGCCACAAACCTTTCATCTCCACCTTTTTTAGTGCATGATTTTTGCACTTTACCGCTGTTTCTCGTACATAGTTGCCAGCGGTCATAGCTAGAAAATACGTGCAGCTGTTTGCAGGGCACAACTCTGGAGACTTTAACAGAAGTCGCGACACCGGATATGGGGAGTGGCACACCGTTGTTGTTGAATGCGGCTCGCGTACATGAGCGTCCTGTAAGTCGAACGTCGACACATGTCTAGAGCTCACTCAAGTTTATCAATTCTATGCATCGAAACAATAAGCCTCATCCAATTCTCCTGTCTTGACGTATATGCTTCGCCAAAACATTGTGGACCAGAAAGAAGCGATGAAATGAGGCGGACATTTGCAACCTTTTCTGTTGAACGTCTCATATTCCGGTTTATGATAGGCCACCCACGATGTGGCCTGCAGCACATGCTTTATTGGTCTCCGCTTGTCGTTTGCCATTTGGAGCATTGTTCACTTACGGCTGTCCTTTTGAAGTTGTTGTCAACTAAACAGTCGAAAGCATTCCTCGATTTTGAGCAGTGCTTTTGTTTCGCATCAAATGCAACATGTTCACCTTTGTAGTATATCGACGTGGTAATGATAACTACTACTCTGTAAGCAGCCTAGATTAAAGCTGCCTTAAAAAGATCGTTTGTGAGCGACTGCGAAATAAACTATTAGGGGCCCTTATGTAGTCCTTGATTAGGAATGTTTAAAGTTATAGGAAAGAAGATTGTTCATGAGGGAAGGATTTTCTCATAACTTGCAGAACTTCATTCTTTCTTAGGAGAAATAAGTGATTTAACAAATGAATTCCACAACTTTATACAGTTCATTATCACTTATTTTGCAGCATTAATTGCAGCTGTAGTCTGTTGGAACTTTGAAAGAGTTTTATTTTAGGCCTGCTGACTTGATCGTTCGAAACTGTTCATGTTTCATTTTAATCATTATATTGAGAATTGAGATTATTGGGTAAGTTAACAATAGACAGCGATATACTACCGAACTAAAAGGGTGTGGAATTTAAAAAGCTGCTTCGTCATCGTCGGAATAACCTAGTCAAAAATCTCTCTAATGGGTAACATTTTTCATTGTTTTGAGTGCATAAACTCAAGTTAAAGTCATGTGCTAGCTCGGAAAGTTAACTCGAGAAAAACCTCTCTGGGAAGTTGAATTTCGTAATTTCTAAAAGTTTTCTAATGAAGGCACAGAAGGAAACTCCAGTTACTTGGAGCATTAAAAGAAATCTTCTCAGTTATCACTGTTTCTTCAGCTAATTTTCACTGATGTTCCCTTTGTTCCGAAGTGCCATTTCAACGACGATTGCAAATTGTAACTTATTGCATTGTACATATTTAGTAATCGAATGATTGTTTTGCATAGCAATTTTGATGTCGGAAAATGTGTGCCATAGTGATTGTCGTTGTTGTCGTATACAAAATTAGAGCTTCATATTATTATCTCTCAATTTTGTTCTCAGCAATAATCTCATTTCAGTGGAAACAAAAGAGAATTAACTAAGGATATTATGGATGTAATTTTGCCTTTGTGAATTTTTGAACGTTTTTGCGATCCTTACTATTTGAGGTAATCGAGAGAAACAGCTGCATTTCATATCACGTTTAGTGTGACGTTTAAAAATATGCGGAATAATTAAAGACGAGCGAAATACGACTGCTATAGCTGAGACCGCTTACATTCAGTACGATTGCTTTCAGTTAAGCATATATTCGCAGACCCACTTTCTTATTCACTAAATGAATGTTCTCCTCCATTTTGCGTAATTTCCAAAATAATCATTTTAATGCAATTCATATTACACCACTGTGTGAGTGTTTCGGGTAAGGTGGTTTGTAGACACTAATCTGAAAGTTGAGTGGTGAAGGTAAAAATGATACGCCGTAGAATTAACCAGTTTATTTACCTCTTTGCAAAGAAGCTGCCGCAGTAACGTACTGCGATCATTTGACGTCAGTGGCACTCGTTCTTTTACGCGTGCGTTGTTATATCTACCGATCAGATTCTATCAAATAAATGATAAATTCTTAATGATGGTTTATGCGCTGTTAACACTTTTTTCCTTTGAATGAGATCAATTTACCACCAATCTTTTCCAAGCACACAGCGTTCTTCTTAGGAGTGAAATGGAGGTGTTGAGGGGGGACAGACTGCTGGTCAGAACATTTTCGTCTGCGAGGTAGAACATGCAAGTATAATAACTCTTCTTGCAAATCTACTGAAGCATACGCAAGCTCTTTAGCATACGCAAAAACCCAAGATGTAAGCGCATGTGTTCTCGTATCGCTTCATAATTTTTTTGCAAGTCTTTAAGTTTATCACAATTTTCAGACGAAATTTTGCACTCTTCTCTTGCTAAACACGTTAAAAAAACTACCTGTAAAGTAATCCTACTGTGATCATAGCGAATCCTATTGCATTCATTAGAACCGTAACCCCTGAAAACCCATCTAAAAAACCTTGTGAACTCTGTTCACCAGAGAAGACTCAGGCTCTTCACGACACAGCTCCCAAGTCTTCTTTACTGGAAAGAAATAGCACATCGTTGACGCAATCATCTGTTTTTGAAGCGAATTTCTGCGTGGTCCTTCACTTCCGTGCCGAATACCGATCGAACGAATACCAATATCACCACAATTGCTGGACGCCAGTGAATGTCATTATGCGCTCTATTTCACAACAACGGCACAGCCAAAAAGATTTTAAAAAACACTTGAAAACGATCATAATCAGCCAGAAAGTTGTTCGAGCAAAAGTACATGTCATGAAAGAAATACTGCCAACTCGAATGGTAGTTATTCTTTTTTACTTGACATAAGTTTGATTCGATATAATGGTATGGAAGCAAAAAGATAATGGAAAAAACAAACGTCCCTCTCATAAAGTACATTCTGTTACTGTTAATGAAACATTTAAAAAGACAACATATTAGAAAGGCATTAAAAAAAGTGCACAGATATTTATAAACACAGCTAACGGTTGTTATATAGATGGATGAACCGCTGAACGACGAAGTGTTAAACACGTCTAAACAAATACACGTAATGTCATAAATACAAATAAAAGTAACATCATTGGTTTCGATGGCAGTATCACAGCCTATTTCTATACAGACGCGTTTGGCTCCGTATTCTGTAACGGCGCCACTTCTCATATCCCAACAATCATCACTGATTCATGGGTAGGAAATCCATGCGGAAGCCCTGGCAACGACCCAATGAGCTGATATGATTGCGACGCATATGGGCTAAGCTAAAAGCTTTAGAAATGACGAATCGAATCTCGGCTAACTGTAGGGTAAAACAATGAAGAAAGCATTCGATGCAATGTTCGGTATTTCAGTTTTGGTGCGAATTTTATATAATCCTGTGTAAGCTGGGAAAATATTATTGCTCAAAAAGAGTATGCATACATAAATATGACTCGGAATGAGGTTACTTACAGAAAAACACAACAATTCAAGCATAAGTGATGAGCTAAATAGTTTGCATGACATGCAGCTTACAGCAGAAAAAAGTGACAATAAGCGATTACATTTTCGTCACTAGTCGATTTCTTGCGTGGATTAGTTGCTCGATAAATTGGAATAAGTTTCAATGTGAGGGATGAAAAAAAACCTCAGATCTCAAATTAAAAAATATATGCGCTTAAAGCACAGATGATATAGAGTATTTAGCAGGTTGTTTTACATCTTCAGGCTAGCATTACGTCTCACACTGCCGATAGAAGACGATATTGTATTCGTCAAAACTACGTCCACGTTGAGATTCGCTCATATTGCACGACTCGGTGCTATAGCCAATACGGAATCGGTAAGCACTTTGCATATAACTGCCCACAGATAGTTCATATACTTCATCAGTGATCTGCAATATTTAAGCGAAAATTAAATTACGAGTTTTCGCAGCTGTTCGATACAACAATACAACAATAACTGCAATATAATCAACAACACATTTCAATGAAAATTACAAATTTTTCTAACACTGCTGCTCTTTTTCATAAGAATTTTTTCTAACACTGCTGCTCTTTTTCATAAGAACTTGCAACCTTCACTACACATATATTCATTTTATATGTATATGTATATGAAATGAATTTTCACTATGGTATCGAAATTTTCTCCGAGACGTTTTCATTCAGTCGATTTAGGAAAAAAAAACACCCTATGTACGCATTACCTTGCGCGAAATAGGTCGTTTGCTGACATCGGTCTTTATCGGATCTTGATCAAAACTGCACGCCTTCTGATCAAAATCACGTAGACTTCCACAACTGTCGATGTAATTGCCACTATCCTGCGTACTAAAAAGCAAATAACTCACAATAATGCCATAAGCTATCTTAATCCCAATGACAGAAGAATGTGCTCTAAGGTCAACAGAGTTGAAGTTGATAAATATTTTGAAATTGCACAGTTGGATTTTCCCTGCGCTAAGCAGAATTCAAGCCTTGAAGGCAATTAAAAAATATGCTATAGAAGGACTGATCATCAGTCGCTTCATCATCACTGGATTGCTAATAATATATAACTGAGAACACTCAAAATTATGTGGAATTACGCAAATAGAAGAGAACTGCGGAAGGAAATTTCTCGCCATGCGGTCACCGAATAAGCGTAAAAAATAAAGAAACCTTACTCGATGCGTATCTCAATCGGTATGGCAGGCATAAATGGAGAAATCGGTACATATAACGTGTAAAGACCACGGCGCGGTTGACAGCTACTCTCGATGCAATAACGCTCGTCCAACGTCACATTCAGACTCAATATTTCGATGTTAACGCCAGATGCTAACGGAGAACGAGAACTTAACGTGGGACGTGTAGTTCGATCTCGAGGAAGTAGCGCTGTATGCTGTTGTGACAGTGAGAAGAATACGTGCACCTAAAAAAGGGGTACGAATTTGACACAGGATACGACTCTGCTCCGCCATTTGTAAAACGCACAACTGTGCTCACAACCACTTTCAAATCACAATAACGGTAATACCTCAAACATGATCGGCTAACGAGAAAAAGCACATACCTCTTTATTGTCGTCATGCACGTCGTATTTATGCCGATCTGCGCAACAGTACGTTTGGCAGTGTTTGCGCTCACAGACTCCTGCCAGCGGTGGTGCCTTCGGTTGCGAAGGTGGTATCCATAGATCTTTGTTAACTTGGATAATGTTTCCGATATTTCCGGCTTTCTCAGGTGATGCGGTCGTTGCGATCACTGCAGTTTGTCGCCTGTGATAACCGAACGTCCTACTGTGCCAGTCCAATACGTATAACGTGGACATCGCGATTAAACTGAAAAGATTCAACAAATTTGCTCAAAACAAACAAACACACACAACTGATTTGGACGTACGGAATGAGTAGGGAAAAAATAAGACCACTAAGGGAAAATCTAGAAGACATTTTGGACAAAAATTAAAACGTTTTACGCTTCAACCACTTCAGTGTCATCATAGTGCCTAAAAACACTCAAAACCTACCAAATAGCCATAACGACGACGAGTGTGACGATGGTTCCTTGAGTGAGCTTGGAGCTGCACAGCGGTGGCTCATTCCTATGACAGGATGGATTTCGACAATGCCGATGTCTATCACGCCTATCTCTATCACGATCCTCTCTGAAAGATGAAGCTGAAATTAGCGCGAAAAAATGGGGTGCTAGGATTTGCACCAATGTTTCTTCACGTAAAACAGTAGATCTACCAACCTACCAAACAACGGAACGATGGCGATGTTAACACTATAAACAATTGCACAATGAAACGTCCAATGTCTGGCGAATTTTAAAAAGCGTTCAGAGTTTCTGATTGAAGAGAAAACCCTCTTTAAACGATCCCTTAAATATAAAAATCAAAAACGAACGAAATAACTGATGAATGAAGAAACAAAAAAAAAAATAGCTCTGAGACCTGCATCGATACTTTTCGCGAGAAGTACATGAAGGAGTGCTTGAAGCGAGAGAGGTGCGCGAAGACATGAAGCTTGCTTTATCAGAGAACGCCAAATCACTAATTCCACTCGCCATACTACCGATATCCTTATTATGCCGTCGTCGATGCAACTTCGCCAGTTTATTGGATAGCTTCTCTACTGCTTCGATCTTGTGCTCGAGATTACCCGTCAATCGGCATAGTTCAGTTGCTGCTGCGACCGTTTCGTAAAATATACGCGAATCATCAACCTAAATCGATTACGCTGCTCAAATAACACCTAACCACTCTGCACATTTACAAACTCTACAAACCACTTCGTTCCGAAGTTGCAAAAAATGAAACGAACGCACATAATGTTGTATTCTTTTACATTACATAAACATGGAATGAGCACACATTCCACAAACAGTAAACACTTCTGACCAGGTTGTACATGCCTAGCAATTACTAAGATGAGAACTGCGGCGAGTAAGGTGATATTCCTTGATGGTGACCGAAAGAATCTTTTATAAACCGGTCTGAATCATTGCCCTTTCCCTTTCCAAGGCGAATGCCTGATCGTTTCGATTGAATAAATATTGCACTTATCATGACCATTAATTATGTGGGATCTTACAGAACCCCTAACCAAATAACGTAAAGTAATAACATATGACCAGAACACTGCAACAGGCTCCGATAATCGATTTTAACAGAGCTGTGAAATTTCACAGTTCTCTTAAAAAGAACATTCGAACCTTTTACGAAGCGAAATCAAACCTGTAAGAAATCGCCATTGTCTGTGACAGCATCAGGCAGTATTTCGGCTAATTCTTGAGCTATTACGCCAACACGATGACGATTCTCTTCAGAAAGGCCCCACTGAAGAGCTATTTCCGGTTTATAAGAATAACCGACTACGCGGATCTGCGCCAATCGTGACATGGCGTCCTTTGTGTCGACCTGAAATGAACAAAATTCCGCTGTTGCATCATCAAATAAATGTTCGCGCTGCCTTAGACAAGGTTTTTTGACAAGAGAGGAGGGAAATGTGTTGATTTATTGAGGCCTACACGAATAATAAACTTTTTCCCTATAACAATAATAATATTTCAGAAAAAATAACATTTTCACAGGACGAGAAAACAAACTTCTTGTTAAAAGTGGTTGAAATTTGTGAAAACTGTCTCCCTGCTGGCTTGGAAGAAAATTTTCGTCTTACAAAATTTCCTACCTTCATCGAAAACTTATTAACGTTGTATCAAACTAACTGATGAAAGTTACCTCATGAATTTCCTCCTTAACACGACGATCCGATGGTCGGTGCACCACCCCAGAGCAATAGATATCACCACCGACGGTGAGTGGCGCCATCGCGCGATCCATGCCTATTGCCACCGACCCACTGTTATAAAATAAGGTCGAGCCATTCTTCTGCCAAGCCACATCTGAATCCGGTGGTTCGAACTGACCAGGGTTCGAAGCCTAAAATAATGCCCGATGAATCGTTCAAGTATAATGAAATATGTTACGGATGACTGAAGACAACTCGATGTTTACCTCACAAAACGTAAAGTTATATGGTCCTAAACAGCGCTCATTTCTCATCAATCACCCCATATTTTGTTGTGGAGAGGTGCCGAAGTCATCCCATAATCAATGCGCACTTGTTTTGCTTTGTTAAACCTATCGATTAGCACACAAAAACTCCCGTATTAGTTGGTGCCAGTCAATGCGAGAAGCCACTGATTGGCAGAGGATGGAACGAACCGACCCGCTGCTGACCGCGACAGCTTGCACTTTTAGCAACAAATACACGTTGCAAGATGCGAATCAAAGAGCATCTATACCGCCTGTGGCAACAGCTTATACACCAATATATGTTTCGTAGCCCTGCGTAATTAGCGCTCAAAAAGACGGCAGACTACATGCCAAACAAAGAACAGTATATGCGCGAAACTTCGAAAGTTCCAAATCGCACTACTTCAATATCCTGTCATGCCGCCGGCGCCAACTACGCGTTCCGGCCTATAACGCTTTTCGTTTCCAGTGCACACAAATTTATGCCAAACATTACGTCACTTACCCTAACAATGACTTTCTCAGATTGGTAGGCTTGCACAACTGGATCCAATCCATCGGCGGTGCATGCAATAAGACGAACGACGAGTAAGAAGTATTTCTGGTCCGGATTCGGTCGACCATTTTTGCGCTGATTATTCATCGTTGTTTCAGAGAAATGCAACCGTGGCACTGTAACTTTCGTCATCCGTCGCTCATGAATTTCGAGACTGCAAATATGCATATTTGTCAATCATTTGAATGAGATTTCACGGACAATCATTGTTCCAAAACATTTTTCTTTGAAGCGCGGATGTTTACGCGACAAAAATAAATGCACAACGTTTCTCTCACTGGCTAATCCCATATTGCAATAAAAAATAGAAAATTCTTGAAGGGAACAAGTTGTGGTTAACTTACGAAACAGGATCATGTGGCACGGGTCTTCGATCGGTGGTCGATTGTTTTATCTGAATTTCCGAAGACGGCATCTCACTTTTGACGCCACAAAATGCAAGCTTAAATTCAGTGATCAACTTCAGCTCGTTGCCCACTTTGACGAAACTTGGTGGATGATTATCGATTGCTTCGATGTGAACGGAGATCTGCAATAGCGGATAGAACGGAATATACAATTAGTGAAAACTCAAATGATGTAACTTTTCAAAGAATGATAGAAATTTTCAGACGTCATAACGTTATTTATTGGTCGCGAAACATTAACTGTTTATCAATAAGTTACCCATCAAGTTGTTCAAAGTATTCTTTACTGATCCATCGCTAATAACACAATAAGATTTATTTAAGTGCATTTTTGCTCGGTGAAATGCTTGGATCGCGGTAGCTTCGGCTATTCGATTGCAAGGCTAGCTATAACGGATTATGATTTTGCAAAAAAACATTTTTCACAACGTAGATTTCCTATAACCCGAGAAAAAGAAACGAACTAAATATATGACAAGGCGACTGCAACTTTCAACAGATAAATAACGAGAGGTGTAATATATACCTGAAAATGGTTCTTCTTTTGATTAACAAAGCAATTGTCCATATTGCTGTAATTGAATCCTTTATCTGCAACGACATGCATTTCCAACTGATGCAAAGGGCGCTGATTCATATCGTAGAGTGGTGCCCATTGATCTTCATTGAAACGGGTGAATTTGATTGCCTGCTGGTGGAAACTATCTTCAAATTCATCGGCTGCTACAGGTGACGGCACAATTGATAGCTGGCTCGGTAGTGCGTATATCTTTTGAGGTTCATTTTTGATATGAGGCGTAGGTGGATGTGCTTCAGTGCGCATTCGCTTTCTACTTCCAGGTCCATCACTGGACTGCGACGCGATGCTTCCTTCACTTGCACCAGAATTCATCATGTTGCTGTACGGGTCAACTTGATAGCCGTTATTTTGAAGAAGGTAGCCACTGTTCACTTGACGCATATTTACTGACGATGGCGATGCCTGCAACAAACGCATTCATACTATAAAACTTGTGCACTTCTGACAGGTGTGAATAGCGAAAGAGTAGCTTTAGGTGTGCAGTGCACGCAATTAGGCATTAAAGATGGAAGCTTCGAACCTGAGGTAGAGGAGCTGGCGTTGACTGCGATGTGTAGCCACCCATAAAGTCGGACTGCGGTGATGGAAGTGTATTTTGCAGGATACGGTTGCCCAATTGATGACTTTGATGGAGGAGTTCTTGTGGCACCAGCATCTGAGTGGCTATATCAGGAGGCACGCCCAAAATTAATCCGTTCCCATTTTGTGGATTGCCTTGAATCACTGAAACCTTATGCGGTACAATTTATAACGTTTTCATTGCAAAAGGTTACAATTTACCAATCACAAAATTACGAAAACTATGGCTTATATTGTTCTTATGTAAAGGAAAGGCTTACTGAGTGATAAATTGAATCCCATATCTAAAACGCCTCAAAAAAATGAACCAACGAGTATAAGTACCCTCCTGCCTACTTGTGAGCACTTGCGCTCTCCAAATAAACCTCCACTGTGAAAATAAGCCAATTTTTGAAAGTTACGGAAGTCAAAAGCTCAAAGTCTTGCTCATGAGAGAATATGCTGATTTGGCTAAACTGTAAGGAATTAAACAAATAATACTTTGCTAAAAAATATGATCAAGCCAACACTATTAGTCCATTAACAACCACATCCAAAAGCCTTAAAGCAAAAAATCAAGGTTGCTTTTGGTTTACCTTGATAATTCTGATATGCATCTGGAGAATATGGCGAATCGGAAGCCGAACTAGGCGATCCAGATGAACCAGCGCCACTGATATCGGTTATCGGTGGGCTTTCCGGTAGCCTAAAACAACAACAATAACATTTCCATTCTGTTACTAAATGACAAAATTTTTATAAAAATCCGATCCAATGGATATGACTGCTGAAGCAATTTTATCTTCCGACTTCTTTTTAAACAAATGAACATGTGGAAAAACACAGAAAATAAGGAGATGGCACAGTCAAACTAAATATGCAACAAAAAACCTCATTTATTTACCTTCGAAACCACACCCATCTATTACAGTAGGTGATGCTCAATACACTATTATCCCCCTCAACTCATCAAACCTTCGCTGATATACGACTTACGTAGTAACAAACAGTCAAGGGCTTTCCCTCACTGGAACCCCAAACTCAGTGGCAACTATCATAACCATCAGCATTATTTTCTACCTCCCCCACTCGTCCGATCAAAGAAGAAACACGAAGAACAACCTTGCAGGATTCTGGTACATCATTTCGTTGACTGGATCTGGGACTGCAATGTTGCTGCGACCCTGAATGTGACGCGACGGAAGACGAGTTGAATCTGCTGGACTATCGACGGGCGTGCTGAATCGTATAGGCTTAGTAAAGCACCCACTCGGAGTGAGACTACAACGGTGCCAGTCTGTGCCTCACCGCTCTGACGCCATTTAAATTATCACTGCGAGCACACTCGATAAAAATGCTTTCATGGTATCTAACGTACTTCAAAGGCTTTAAGATAAGCTTTTAAGTGAGAGAAGTAAGGCAACATCGATGCGTCATATCTCAGAGATTGCTCAGCAAATTCTATTTCTGCTGAAAGGCGCTATTTTAGTAGTGCTATAAGACAAAAATACCTAAGCGCGGGGCCATTTTATTGAAATATCCCAATGATTCCATCATTACTGATAAGCTATTTTCTAAAAAAAAAATCTATTTGCTGAGTGAATTCTGCCAAAAAAGATGCCGTTCAACATATTTCAAATTTCGCACGTCGAATATTAAATTACACCAATAATGGCACAGTTCACGAACACTATTCTAGTAGTAGTGGAAGTAATGAAGTTGAATAAAGCAGAGAAAACGATTCACGCTCACTCTCAACTTCTTCAGATTCTATTAACTCGGAAGGCAAAAGTGTCTCATTGGTAGTTTAAATTTGAGTTGCACAATTCTGCAGAAAAGAAACTAAAATGCTGAAATGTGAATGCTTCCATATGGGAAGCTTGTTCGACAAGAAATGAATAAACTAAAGGAAAAAAGCGGAGTTATGCTTTAATTTAGAAAGTAATAAGTTTTAAAGTTGAATATGCATGGAACACATTCAAATGTGGTACCATAACTCCCTCACTTTTTCATGCTAAATATTGGAATGCTCAATTCCACTAATTAGTAGAATCAAATCGCGGTTAATGAATGAGATATGCACTCACAAATGTTCGAAAAAATTTTTACATTCCAGAATTTCAAATAATTGATTTCAAACTTTTATATATCAATTTTAGTGCCCAGAAGATATTCGATGGAAATTTTCTTTTATTATTGCCATATCGCCTTATATAATAGCATCCAGCATGTGTGTGATTGTGCTTCCTTCGAAAACAACATGAAGCTACTTCATAGAAAACTGTACATTCGATCATACATTATCAATGACAGCAGCCAATGTAGCGATCGAGATGGTCTCTGCAAACCGAAGCTCTTTAAGGTGAACTCGAATGAGTTAACTGATTGAAAATTCTCGCATACACAAGGCATCGCCTTAAAAGAATTCAACAGACGCCTTTCAAGTCGATAATATCCTCTGCACGAAATCAAAAAATAAACGCACTCGTTATCGTCGAGGAACTGTAGGATGTTGAAGTCTCCGGTACAGTCACTTAGAGGATCGCTATAAGCCGAGTCCTCTGCAAAAAAAGAACGTTGAAATCAGCCATTATGAAATGCGAAACTGCAAGAATGGGGAAATAATAGGAGCTGGTACAACTGATGGATGGGGGAGGTGTAAATAAGACTCTGAAGGACATTGCTTACTTAGGCTATCCTCTCCCTCCGCTCCCTCTTTCCTGTCTCCTCCTGTCTTACAGGTACTGACGACGACCTCTGTCATCTACAAACCAAAATACCTCACATTCTTAAGATTAATTAATGATGCAATTAAAACCATGGGAAATGAAGAGGAAGAACAGAGCAAAGCACACCTTCAGAATATGCAATTTTTCTCCTAGCCATGCAGTAACATTGGTGGACAGGAGTGGTTTAGTTGGGGACAACAGACACGATGAGATTGCCGAAATCGCGGGTTTGCACACGCTCGTACGCAAATGCTCTCAACAATGGTTTGCGCTGCACACGGCCGCTCTCTCCGTACCAGGCCGTGTCCTCTCTCCGCCAATATCGATCTCTCGCCACCTCCTTAGTCGCCACTCTCTCTAGTTAACGACGTAAGATGTGGCATTGACGTCAGGTACGGCTTGTGCCAACTAATTTCAGCATAACTGGCGTTATTTATGTTCATTTCGGCATAGGCAGGTAGGTTCCCACCCATTGGCTACCGGCACTGTCTGTCGCGTTGCTTCTATTCATGCTTCACAAACATACCCTTGTCAACCACTCCCATTCTACTCAATGTGGACATAAAATTGGCTAATCACTCGTTCCTCACAGACTTTGTCTCATGCTCGTCGGCAAAGCTTCAAACAATATTCTCGCAGTCACTGAGCACGGAAGGTAGCCCTTCTGGTAGTTCCTGTGAAAATGGAACTTACCTTCGGACCATCGGGTTCCGAAGAACATAGGGACCACCCAAAACGATTTTTTTCTTCGCAAACATAAACAGAGAATTGCGCCTCGAAATATTCGTATCGACTACCGGGACTTTGCCTCGATGGGGCCGCAATAAATCGATTCCGGTGCGTAGAGAACTTAATTCTAGATGAAGTTTTTAGTAAAGAAAGTTGTACATGAACTCACCGGCGAACGGACGCATGCAGTGGACGTTCAAACAAGCGTTTGGTGAATGGCAATATTCGGGTTTGAAATCGGTCGGCAGGGGTGATTGGCAGAACCTTATCAAAAAAAGTGGGGGGCGTTTTTCGCAATGACATACGAACAGTGCAATGAGGGATTCAAACTGAAGTGATGACAACTGACCTCATTTCAGAGAGGAGCCGTCCGTGACACGTTACATTCACCGCACCCATTATCCACCACTTCGAAATCACGTTGAAGGCCACCAGCCACCGGCTTGCTATTCAACTTTGTGCTAGTGCTCCCCTCAATATGTTTATGTATGAACGCTGTGGAAGGCGAGTGCTCACTAACCAGTAAGTGTACAGAAGCGCGAGTGTTTCTTTCCGTTATCCACACTACGGAGAGAATGTATTATCCGTCGTTTTCAGGGAGATTGCGGCAATCACCGATTCGCAAAAATTTGTCCATGGGCACAAGTAAAAGAAAGCGCGCAAAAAATGTAAGCGGTTGTTGGAAGTGTTGCGTTACCTCGAGGTGCTTCGAAGTTGAATAAAGGTAAAGCATTCGCACTGAGCACTTGTGGAAGGCGTTCATCCATGATCACGCATAATCACAGGCGACAACAACAGCGACGATGACGACGACGACAAGCGGCCCGGAAGAACGTCTACGCCGAGCAGGCACACAACAAAGACACGTTGCGGAAGGCCGACGCAGGTTCAGTGGAGAATTTTTGTGGCGCGCGGCTGGTTGCCACTCACCTTCACACACCACCTAGCCGTCTTGACCTCCGCACACGTGCAGCTCTCTCGACTACTTTTTAGCTCGCTTTGCACAACAAACAAAACACAAAAACTCCGTCAGTTCTCTTGTTTTGCCATACTATTTCATGACGCTCGCGACACTTTAGCGGCCATTGTGGGGAGAAAAAACTATTTGACAGCGGTCATAAACGAATGCCTTCCAGCAGATTTAAAAGAAAACTAATGGTCGCTTGCACTATCACAACGTAAATTAGGTTTATTAATGATGCCGAGAGCTGCGAAGGTTATTACAAATGAAAGAGTGATTTTTTGAAATCACAAATTCCAATAACTGTGAATTTTGCCTTAAACTGGTAGCATACGGTTGAATGCCATACTTTGTCTGACGATACATCTCCGGAGATTTCTCACTCGGTATAGCGTACAACCGAACAAATTAGGAAGCACCTCCAGAGAAAAAAATTGGGACCGTCGCGCATTTTCGGACAAGAATCATCACATCAGGACTCTGTGTTGTGTCACTGTATGAGATTGTAGACTTTTGTTCACTACTGAGTTGAGCAAATAGGATCTGTTAGTTGCTTAGAAACGCCAACAGTCCTCCGATCGATCAACAGCTAATATGTATGATGGATTACTTTTAAAAACTTTCCATTATACGCATTAGGAATCAATGGTCCAGCTTTCGAAAAGCGATTCCCAGCACAATTAGTATACTGCATTGGAAACGAGAAGAGGACAAGGAAGCAAAGCGTGTTGTGAGAGCCTATGCACTGTGGGATTTTTTTTCTTAAAACGAGGTCAGAGGTCATGGAAGCTGGTTTTCGGAATAAAGTTTGAAAGATTGTTTGGGTATGTGCGGTGTGAATTTTATTTGATTCAATGCTACGGACGTTACGCACAGAAAAAATGCCGTAGTATGGCGTTCAACTTGTGGCATTCGAAAAGGATTGAATCGTCATAAAAATTGAAGTTGGCTGCTATGAGGGTGGTTTTTTGAAACGAGACTCATTGGCTGGTTAAAATGGCCATTATATTTGCTATCTGACGCTATCGAACCATTTACTTCCAACTGAGAACAAATACTTAATAGAATTTGGACTCATAAAATGGGAGGATTAATTTCTACGAGTGACTTTTAGTGCAAAAACCGGAAAGAGGTTCAATTAATTGTCGTTTAAATTTTCACTTCCATACCGCAAACGTGAAGTTGAAATTCTAAATAAAACAACGGTAAGAGAGGAGATGTGGGGGGGGGGGGGGGGGGGGGGAGGAGAGGAGGAGAGTGAGCGGAATATTTGCAAAATACTTCGAAATGCGCTTGAAAATACCTAATCTTCAGCATTAAATGCGCTTTACTGCTCAATGATCCCGACTAATACACAACACATTCCATTGAAAAAAGAGGAAAAAACCTTCGCAGTATAAATTGGAGATTGCAATAAAGCTTTATATGCAATAAATGTTGCAAAATTATACTTTATAAATGAAGTTGCATTCTGCATATCAAATTACATTCTGCACGTCAAAGAGCGGTTTGCATTTAAATGCCAATGCAAAACATTGACTATCTTTGTGGGGCTGTGTTATAATCATCTCAGTGCAAGAAAAAACAAAAACATTCGAGCCAAAATAATTACTTTATTGGGAAGAACTGATAATATCAGACTGGTAATATTGTATATAATGAGGCGATTGAACTGAGAATATCTTTGTCCTCGCTGCAAACCACTAAGAAATCCTCCCTCGAAATCCATCCTTTTTTCGTTCGATCAAACTTCTGGAAATTTAAGAAGGGATGCCTATTGTTTTCCGAACTTACTAGATTTCATTAGCAAACATTCTCAATGAAAAAGACTTCTTCTAGTGGAGTGAACGAAAGAAATTTCAGGATGAGGTTAATTTTATTTCCACATCCATAAAAAATGTCAAAAGCTATGTCGACTTCGAAACCTATTATCACTTATGGAGGAGAAGTACACTGAAAGATCATTATAGCATCTTGAAGGAATAAAAACGAAGTAAAAAAACGCATGTTGCGATCGCTATTTGCAATAAGTTGAGCTCTAAAGCTGCTTCGAAAATGCACATGGCCGTGCGTTCAGAGAGATTAGTCAAAGCACGAGGCTTTCTGCTTCAACCCTAGTTTTAGAAGGCAAAAAAAATTCATTCAGCTCCTGGGCGAAGTCTGCTAAACTAAGTTTCATCGGATTTTTCTCTCTGTGGGATCGAAAGTATCGTTCGGCTGTAATACACGAAATGTACAGCAAATATTCCACATTCTTAATGCTGTGTGTCTTTCGAGCAAAAAATTATACATGTGATTTTTGCCTTCTTTTTACTCGTCTGTAGTTGATTGACGTTCGTCGAAAACGTCAGTGAAAAATGAACAGGAAAATGCGTATATGATTGCCGATCACGTGGCAAGAAAGTTCTTGAGAATATTTTATTTAGTTTCGAGTTTTGCATTCCACCGCAAAATATTGCTTCCAATAAGTTGATTAATTTGTTCATATAGATGATCCGAATTCTCTGAAGTGAATTCTACTCAATATTGTTGAAATATTAGACGCATACCTGGAAAACGTGGTTCGCATGCTCAATCCGTTCCTCATCAGTAATAACAGGTTTTACTTTAGTACCTAAAAATGTATAATGTGCCTCAAATTGACATTTCATATTGTGACAACAGAAATTTCAGTGCACCTGAAATTCAACACCATACATTCGTTGAATATGAGGAGTCGTATACGAAAGAAGCTGATTTTGACAGTGTGGAGGCTTTCGAACGAACTTTGCCACTTGATGAGGGATTCAGTGACATAGAAAACGGATTATTTAGATAATGAATAGATTCTTCCCATAAGCTGTAACCCAATTGCTATTCGATATCGGCACGATGTTAATGAGTTGAGTCAATCATAAACTACTACAGTACAGTACTTGTTGGAGCAATAATTTGTTTCTGTCTTCTGAAGTCAGTCTTTCCTACTCGCAAAAGCAAAAAACTTGCCTCGCTGATTTTATGAAAAAACTAATCTCAAATAGTGGAAAAATTTGTTTAAGCGACTGCATTTTTTCTATTTCGGACCGTTATTTCTCAGAAAGCATCGCGAACATTAAAACACCTCCAATAGGAATATGCAATTATTTTTGCCTTCGAAACTGCACTTCATCTAAGCTTCTCGTACAGCAATCACATATATGCGCTGCTATTTCAGCAGCATAACGAACCGTTCATATAGCCAGTGTTCTTTTACTAGTTCAGAATTCTTCATTCTGCGATAAATTTTTCAATATTCTTTTTGTTTTTGTAACGTCTCTCAAATGAGCAATATACATAAATCTATACTAAAGAAAAAAGTAGGAAGAAATTCGAGATTGTTGATCATCTTCGGCTTCCAAAAAATGGGGACTATTGCATTTGAATATGTTCTGTAATAGAGTGGTCACCAGTAAGCCGTAATTACACTAATGGAGTGACATATTTTCAATTTAATTACTTCCAGAACTGATAAAAACTGAAAATGTACGGCGACTCACATACTGACCCCTACTTATCCGGTTTGAAGTTCCCCATTTATCCATTATGCTATAGCCTCACACTTTGCATTTTTCCACCTATGCCTCTTTCACACCCCTCTTATTCTTATTAACTGAAGACCATATTATTAGATAGGAACATAAACAAATATATAGAAATATAAAGAGTGGAAAATTTTTTTGTACTGGAACAGAAAAAATTAGGAACTGTTGTTAATTATGTTAATTAATTGTTTCTCAAAAATTTCAAAAATTCTTTCGACGAATGCTTTTCGATAAATATTCTGGAAATAGGCATCCAAAAAATTAGCTTTTTCTCGCTCTTTGAAAGTATTCGAATGAAATAGGAAATCACATATTACATTCATTGACTATTCTCCCTAACAATAAAATAAGTTTAAGTAAAGGTTTGTTCCTTGTTGACTTTTTTTCCATGAAATTATTAGATGATTAGTTAAATGCGAAAATGATGATAATATCTTTCAAATTCGCCTCCTGAAACATTAGCTTTCATAAGCAAAATAAGAGTTCTGCCTCAAAAAAAAAAGAAAAACAGTTCATTTTATGAATGGGAAATTTCTTGAGACGGGAAAAACACAATAAAAAAAGGAGGATTATATGAATATAAAAGCAAATCACCGATTAAATCATCGACAGCGGTAATGATATAAAATATGCGATGCCATTCAATTTTGCCGGAATTTTTCGGATCGTATAGCCTATAAAGCCAATCTAATTTTTCCTCTAGAGTGCCTCGAGAGAGTGTTGAAAGTAATTTCGCGAACTTCTGAAATATCCTCGCAATATCAATAAATCATTCTTCGCTTTTGTTGGCAAATAAAAATGAACCACTAATCTAAGTTTTAATTTTTCATTGCAATAATTTATTATTTCCTGAACGGGGGTATCAGATCAGCTAATAAAAAAATCTCAATACCCACAACAAGTGGCAATCTAATTAACACATATTAGATGAATGAATTTTTTAAAGTCACTACAAAATGATAAAAATTCGAATGTGTTGAGAAAAGTTCTATGATGATTTCCTCTACATTGTAAAAAATAATTTTTAAAGAGGTCTTTACGCCATTTATGGGGAAGCACAAATTTTTAAATATTTCTCACATCTTATGCAGTGGTAAGAGAAAATATTGAGCGGAAAAGAAAACGAAATATTTCGAAGAAGGTCGATGACATAAACTAACTGACGCTTATTGGTTACAGGAATAGGGTATGAATACCAACGTGAAAGCTTATTGCGCCATGAGTATCCAACTCAAACGTTTCGAAAATTAAATCTGCATAATGTTCGGTGTCACCATGTGGAAAAAGTTCTGCGAACATCGCTCGAAAAATGTCACGATGGATGAGAGCATTAGATGACGTTTCCTTGAAGGCGCGATAGATAGCACGCAACTCTCGTCGTGTGAAATGCGTTTCAGCAAGGACCTAAACACTCGCTTTTTGAGAAGAAAGGAAAACATTTAAGATTTAACATATGTTGGTTGTGTGTAGCATCTAGTGTAATAGGCAAATTAGAGAGAACGATTGAATCCATTTTCGACGTTTATCACACCACTATTCGATAAATGAAGACATTTAAATTTGCTTCTTGTTAAGTTTACGAGATAATTGTTATTTAGGAGTTTTAAATAAAACTGCATTCATTGCAGTGATTTTTTAAAGCACTTAATAATTATATTCGTCAGTTATTTATTAACCGTAATTATTGATCTCAAATGCAATTCTTGAATGTTGCAAACGAATATCGACAACGAGCAAATGTAAAAACACTTTATGTAAGTAAATACTGAAAAAAAAAATCGGATTAAACATTGTTCGCAATTAACCGATCCACAATTACGCACAGTCACTTTTATCCATGAAGTGAGGAAAAATTTTTTTGCTTAAATACCTCCAAATTTTGTGGTCTGAATGATTTCAAAAATGCGGAAAAAAACTATCCACATCAACAAAACATAACAGAATGTGAACTTCTCATTCATATGAGGTCATGAATACTTCTATTTTAGACCGCAGAACTCACTCGGTCATATTCGGTATTCTTAGACTAAGGCAGAAGGAATCGTGCACGATTGCACGTGGATGCTTGCGAATGCTTTGACCACATGGGTGCCACTTCCCCGACTGCTAATTGTATATTGCTGTTTGTATATCACGTTATCATGTTACCGGATTTTGCAACGATAGATTTATCAATGTGGATACGAAAGACGGATGAACACGGCTACGGATACTGCGAGGAAAGCAGTTCAACCATAAAGCCAATAAAAAATTCACTCGACTGCAGACAATTTTATGTTACTCAATAACTGCAGAGAATTTTGCATTATTATTGAAGGATGCAGCATTGAGAATTCGGCATGCTTATCCATAAGTTATTTTCCGTATATTTTAAGCGGTTAGCTTATATTTTATGGTTAACTTCTTGCAGATCATCAGGGACATATGCTATTAAAACGCGATAAGAATTTCATACGAGTAATGGAAAACACAAAAAATTCCCCATTTAAAAATACTTCCCAATGTGAAAGTGCCCATGACACCACGTACTCCGATTACGCAATTACATAAAGTCATTTCCTTTGCCCCGAGGGAATGTTTTCGTGCTCAGTCCTTCAACGCTACTTTATAGTAGCACTTTGAAATAATCAAATATTGGTATTCATGCAGAAATATGGGAAGATTTCCTGAGAATTTAAATTTTAAGCATAGTTATTCATCCAGAAAATTAAGCCAAAATTATACCCGTTGAAGACTTTCCGGTCGATATGCAGAATATATGAAGCTAGAACGATTTCCATCAGCTGCTTCTGAAAAAAAAAAGTTAAACAAAACAAAGAGCTCTTCGCTCATGCAATGCGAACTATAGGATGAAATTTTTGAAAGGCGTTGAATATCAACCAATGCTCCAAGATATGAACGCCCATATAAAAGATAATAATCCTAATGGAAAGTATATGGTGAGGATGAGATTACTCAGGCCATCTTTTTATACGCGATCCTCAGAGACTGCTATAACATATACAAATATCGAAGTGCATTTTGCTCATAAAATGCCTAAATTCAAGGTTTACATCGCAAAATCGATTGAAATTAAATGCTCTTGAAGGGTCTTGGCGTACCGAATTTGTTAATCTAAGACAGCTCTTAACTCCGATTTAGTGGAAATAATCTTCAATGAATGGAGAAGAAAATTGTGGACAAGTTATAGAATGAAGTTTTAATCAGTGCAAAATCAATCATTTTAGAACGCTTTAGAGCATCCTTAACTTGAAGGACAATGTGATTTTAACTTCCAAATATATATCGACAAAATACCGCCAATAAATGAAGAATATTATATGAGGAAAAAGGACATCTCCTAAAGAAATATTTCTCATTTCCGTCATTGCAGATTCTACTCGTATTTTTGAATTGCAATAGTTCAAAGTTCTTTGCGTACCAAAAAAAAACCTTTATATTTACAATATTGCGCGAAACGAGAGCGAAATTTCATCCCACCGCTTTTATCATCAGCCCACGTACCTCCGCATTATTTACTATACGCCTTACTATTTAAGTGGATGTTGACTCCATATTCTTCGTTAAATCGCTGTGAAGAATTTGGTTTCTACTTTCATCAGTTCCCATTCTCATTGCTTTCAAATAAAGAGCAATTTTCTTCATCAACGTAGTTAAACATGATCTGAGCGGGTTGCAATTGCTTAGTGATGCATCGACATTTATCTGCTACAATGGAATTAACAACTTTAAAATTCGAAGTGTTTGTGCAAAACAAATGCTTGAGAGACTTTTGTCGTTAGCTTCCTTACTTTATTTATTTATTTATTTATCATTTATTTAGTTGTTCATTTATTTATTTATTCATTTGTTCATTGATTCATTTCCTTAAATTTACGGAGAAAGAAAATATTAACATAAATACGTTAGAAGACAGAAGATAGAATAAATACAATATGGAGGACAACAAAATAAGTGGCAAGAAGGCGTTGATGTTAGTCCTCACGTTCAGTGTCACGAGAATCCTCGAGTTGCAGTAGCCGATGTCAATCATGACATCCAATTCGACACGGAAATACCGTGATGATGCTCATGTACTGATGGTGGGCCATAATCTTCACTGTGAAGTGCTTCTCGTAAATGTGGAATGTGGTCACCCACATCTCTGCGATGCAGTCCATAATCCCACTCCAGTCTTCTATTCTTGGAGACTATCGTCAATCCAATGACACCTATAGATCTTGTAAGGGAAGGCTTCGGTTGGCTGTGGACGGTACAGAGCATTACTATAAGAGATGTATTGAGGCCTTTAGATTTCCTTAGCCACCTACTGCATCCTTCTGCACGGAATTCTTCTCCATTCTTATCTTGACGATCCTTTTGTTGCATGAACGGATCCAGGCAGAGATAGTGTTGAGAGCTCCGAAGAGATTTAGAATGCGGTGGAGGGCATGGCGAGTGATATAAAACTTTTTAAGGATAACGAAGAGAGGTGAACACCTCCATGAAGATTCATAATAGTCTGTCTCTCTGGATGGAAGACACGATGGCAAAAAAAGCATTGTTGAGAGACACAAACCCCAAATATACAATTCCGGGCGATCCTGTTGCAATATTTTCTAAGAGTAAAGAAAACGATTTTTGTACGAGTGTGCCCGATACTTTATAGCTGTACTCTCAGCACACTCTTTAACTACCGTCTGCCAACAGATTAAAAGCAACCAGTTCTAAAAACTTTTACGATCAATTTTATGATACTATAAGTAACCATAATACCTTAAATGATATCGTGAATGCACAAATCCTCACTAGTTTCTAGTTACAAATATTCCTACAAATTACTTCGAGTGTGGTTCTAAGATATCGGAGTTCTTTGTTCGACTTCTGTTGCTATTACCGTAGCAAATAAAGCCTCTGAATGTAAGTAAGCATTCTTTGATTCATCACGGCTATGATCGAAACTGTTCAGATAAGCAGGCTGTGGGAGGCTGAGGAACCCATGTGTAACTTTCCTTATGTAATCCAAAATTTTTTCTACAGTCCAAAATGAAATCTAAAAGTACAGAAGAAAGTAAGTGAAAGTTTCGACTAGTGCCGCCCAATACGGAATGGACTTGCTTGGAACTCATAAACTGGTCGGATTCACTTATCCAAATCTCCCACAGCCAGCTCATCCCTATCTTTTCCATATTGCCTTTGTTTTATCACCGCCAAATTTGCCGATTGGATAATTAACGGCCCCAAAGCAAGTGTAGAAGTGTTTTTCTCCACGACAAAACCAATATCACTACGAGAATCGATCTCAACAATTGATGTCTTGTCAGTTTTTTGCACAAGCTTTTCTCATCTGCCGCTAATAGTTCAATGTAACGGACTTCGCTGAGTGCAAAAGTGATTTAAAAAATCGCCCTTAATATAAATTTGAATGATTTTTGAAAAAGACTGCTGCAGAATTATTGTTTCGATATTGCTGATTATAGGCGTTTAATTATGATTATGTCCTAATATCAAACCACTGTAAAAAAAGATTTTTTAAACGCATTTAAGGACGAATTTCAAAGATGTTTTTTTCATCGCTAATCCCATTTAAAGAAAAAAGGTTTCAGACGCATTAAAATCATAGGAAAGAATTTGCGGAAGCAATCCAGTATTTTGCTGTTGTTGTTGTTTTCGGAGAAGTGGGCGTATTGAGAGAGAAAGAAATGGGATTTGAAAAAGAGAACGAAGTAAAGCTGAAAATATAAGAGGGCTGAAAATATCTCTCTGTCAGAAGTGGTAATGTTAATCTCAAAGACAAATTGGCGACCGAAAAACGGAATGAAATTAATCAGAAAACTGCACAAATTCATACTCCTCGTATAATGTGCCACAGCTCTAAATAAACCATCTCGGCTGGCTGTTTTCGGTGTTTATCAAGAGCAAAATTAACTTGTCACTTCCGTGAATATAACATCATATATGCAATAGAAAAAGAACCGCCTGTTTGTTACATAGCATCGAGTTTTCACAACAGTATTAGACAATTTTTCGTTTATAAGTAATCGCCAATAACGAAGGTCCCGCAGTCATCTGAAGTACCATAAACTTTTTAGTACATAAAGAAGCATTTCATGTTCCATATGAACGGAGCCTCTCCCAAAATATAAGTAAACTGTTCACTTTAGCCTTTAAACTATAATGATTTGTGCTCATTTGCCAACGAAATGTTCATATGAAATGGTGGTCGTAAAAGAGAAGAATGCTGGTATACTGTGATATTGGTGAATGATACGGTGACTGAATTAATCGCCTAGATTTAATGGCCTAATTATTGAAGAAATGAATGGCTTAAAAGATGAATAGCAATATAATCTTACCTTTAACTGAATCCGCCAAATCTTGGTGATCCTCGACAACAACCGCTTGACGGCGTCTAAAATTGCTCATCGTAGAGTGTAGTCTATATGTTTTTCGTCGATATGTTCCTATTGATGACAGCTGTGTTCGATCCTTCGCCGACCGTTCATCACGAATTTCGTTTGCAATCAAATGTTACGCTACATAGAGACAGCTGCTCAATACTCCTCAATCAATGTAATTATTTTCATTCGCATTAGTCAATGCCAATCATCTACGTGAAACCTCATCTATATCCTGGGAAACCTGGAAATTATGATGAAAACGTTGTTTTTTACAACGTTTTCATCATAATTTCCAAGTTGCCCAATCCAGAAATCGTATTTTATACCATAAAACGGTTTTATGAAAAAAAAGATCCCATATGGGAGCTTTCTCTTCTAAAAAATATTTTAAACATTTCACGACATAAAGTAAATAGAGAATATCGAACAAACTTTATAAGAACTATGCAACGAATTGTATAAATTGATAGTTACCAATAAAAAATGCATACATATATTACTTAAATAAGGCAAAAAACTCGTTTGGTGTAACTATAAGAAAAGATAATCGCTCAGGGAGAATATAAAACATAACTGACAATGAGAAAGTAGAATCCGAATTCACCACTAATTGATTCAATATTTTAAGTGGTTTAAGCAAACAATTCAAAGAATTCGCTGAGCATAAAGCAAATAGAAGCTGTTCCACTTTCACCGTTCTTTCGCAATCAACACAACATGACATTATCAAGTTGTGTGCATTCCCTGCTTGGCTATGAAAAAATCAAGGCTGCAATTAAGTCTAGCAACACATCTGATGAATGATGCCGGCTGTCAATAAAAAAGGACGAGAAAGGCGATCGATGAAATATTAGTAAACATATCTATAGAAAGAGAATCTAAGATGAGAGACAATGATAAAGTGGTCAGCGTAAAGCTGTTGAGAGTAGCATCGATTGCATTCAACTTGCCCTCAAGGTGATGAGTGAACACATTCCGCCTGCACTAGCTGACAGATGACGCAAACTTTGTCGGTGCTTATGCACGGACTTGCCCTCTCATTCATTCGCCTATTACGTACTGCACAATTTATATATTTAAAGCCTACGAGCAGAGCAATAATGGCGCAACGCACTTTCATTTTCAACGCTTCACCGATTCTCAAGTGAATGAGTTGCTTCGATAGACTGCAACAAATTCTAATCTCATTGCCTTTAAGATGTCGATTGCAGTCTCCTTAAACAACCAAGTGAGTGAAAAAGAAAAACAACTGACTGATGTACAGTTTATGCAGAAATATATCAGAAAAAAGTTTATTGCATAGTATTCATTAGAATAAACTTCACCGCATACTCTATAGGTTATTCCTAGCCTTTCTGTGGTCAACTCGATAAAGATAGAGATTTTAAAAAACGGTCACTGATCGCTGTGCAGCATTTGCACTGGATATGGTAAATCTGACGAAAATCTATTAAAAATACAGCCTAGGCTGTTATGGGGGTGAAATTCTTTGAAAATACCAGTGCACTCTCACTTACGTAACTGACGGCAAGTGGTATGCAAAATTGGACAGCGTACTGAGAGACCGGTCTAGAATTTGTGGACTTTAAAAATGCCTTTGAACAATCAGCACGGCGAGAAGGGCATGGCAGACAGGATGAGACTATGAGCTGCGTGTTTCACTGAAATGTGGAATCCCATGAAAAAAACTTTTGAGCAAACTGCAAAGGAGACTCCTTTGGTAAAGGCAAAGGGCTTTAAGGACGCAATCGTCAAGGACAGAATACAGAAATAAACTTAGATATGGTAGAAATGCAGAATTCGAGGATGTATACGCCCTGAAGTCTCAGAATCCACTCGGTGCAACGATAAAGGCAACTACACAGTACTGTCTTCGCAGACGCAACTGCTGTTTCCATATTCGCCATCTTCTTGCGTATACCGCTGAACGCCCGCCGTCCCCCACATCACCACGCTCCATGTCACCACCCCGACCCCATTAGCGATCTTAAACAGTGAAATTATTTGCTGCTTCGTCTCTCCGTATGTCAGGACTGCAGTGTTCGCCATTTGGACGCTTTTAAAGAAAATAGTGATATGCAAAAGTAGAGAGAGATTTGCATTCACAGTTATTAAATACCTCAATACAGACACATACAGATGAGATGTCAGTGTTCGTTGACTTTTCACAGCCATCTTTTCCCCACAATTTCGCCAGCTGCCTAGTGATCGGATGGAATGTAAGGATACTACAGTCGAGACTTTTCAATAGCTCCATTTGTTCTGTTCTCATGTTCTCGTCCTTTTAGAAATAGATAGAGGTGACAGTTGATTATTATTTAGGACACGCATTGTGTGGCCAACTATAAGTCTCGCTCAGATTTAGAGACAGCCAAAACACCCGTTACAAGAAAAGCTTCGCGGAGCACATAGCGAACAAAACGCCTCGGAGCGTCGTGTCCTACAGGTACGGTGTACTTGATCGAGGCTATAAACCGTTCTCCAACATTCCCATGAGAAACACCTTTTCCCACGTGCTAAGCAAAGAAAATACTACTTACATGTTTTGCAACTGATACCCTATCAAGCCTAGTGAACGATTCGTTCGAATGCTTTCGGTTGAGCATTTTTCGAATCTGGCAGCAGCACAATTGCAGAGAAGCTGGACACACCCGGTGAGAAAAACAACGATTCGAGTTCGCCTTATAACCACATAAGAGTACGTAATACTAGCGTTGTTTGCATTTTGCGGCGAAATATTCCAGCTCCTCTTTTGCGATTATTAATTGACTTACCAGCGTCATGTAATGTGGATTTTGTTCGCATCCGTTAGCGCTGACACTAGCATGCATTTTAAACGACCGCCGCCGTTTAAATTGCACATGCTGTGTTTTGCAGTTTTATATGGAGATGATATTTATAAGTTGCGAAGGTTTATTTCAGCTGTTTCCTGCTTTCTTTGAGTGTTCGACTGACCTTCTTGAGGTTGCAGTATTGTACCTTTGCTTGTTTTATTCTTTGTTTTCCATTGACGATACACTGTTATTTTCCCACCGAAAAAAATGGTCTCTTAAGGCTTTTCGACTGATCTTTGCAATATTTATCGTTGTTTACTCTTTGTTCCACTAAGAAAGATTTCGTTTTTGATCAGCTTGGTATCCACAAGAATGGCTAATGAGTTTCTCAAGAGCAAATGATTTTGCTCAATTTTGCAGAAGCCGACTGGCATCATTAATGTGAATGGGATTCTGTTCCCTCTCGAATTTTTTCCTCCTCTGTACAAAATAAGTTCCCCGAAGAATGATTTAAAGATGAGGGGTCTGCAATATTTGTTTCTACATAGTGACGCCAACTGTTGCATTTCTTAAGGGCTGTCAAACCATTGAATCTTCCTATCATTCCGCATAACTTTTCATTAACCGTTCATAAAGAAGCTCAGACATCGTCTTCAGAAACGCAATCTTGCGTTTATATTCGAGCAAAAAGCCCCGGGCATTGTGCCCTGAACAGTTCATGGGAAGAAACTGAACTTCAGCATCAAGACGTCAAGGAATTGGACACAAATCACTACTCGACTCGATGCTTACAATGAAACGTTGATACTATCTTTGCAACGTCTGCACCCCGTGTGACAATGATCTGATAAAAGGGGACTACTTTGTCTGTACCTATGTGCATGTGTTTGCGTGAATATCCCTTCCTCTCTCAAGGTCTGAATTTGCTTCTAAAAGTGCGGAAGCAAGTCCGCTAAATTTCTGAAGAAATGGTGTTCTGAAATTTAACAGTCAGTCGCATATTTCGAAGCTTGAAATTTATTACGATGAGAAGTAACAAACTCTGAAGAAGACAACAGCACAACTCGGTTATAATCGAGTTTGTCAGTGCCGTATGAAAACCATCCAGAAAAATGGCTGCAATGCCCCGGTTGAGGTGAAATTTTGCAAGTAGTCATCATTTCGCATTCTTGGGCCATTTAGTTAAAAGTAAAAAAAAAACTGCAAAATCCTACTGCAAGCATAGGCGTTTTTATGACCCACCACATTGGTCTCTAGGGTGAAATGATGCAAGTGTGAGCGCAACCAGGCTTGCCGTTCGTGGCGAGTGTGCCCACCTGCGTTGCTGCAGTGGTGCGTTCTTTCGGACAGTGATTGTAGACCACAAATATGCCCGACCGTTTTGCTCCCTTGATTCTCACTCAGTTTTGCAGAAATGCTATTTCTTTCATTAGTTTTTTATTGCCCTTTGTTGCTTTCGGTCCTTTTTTCAGAGTAAAAACTGGGAAAACACAGGGGCTATAAGCGATTTGTTATGTACCACACAAACGGTGCAAAATTCCGTTCCTATATTGGTAAAGAGGTTGCAGGTGGGGGAAGGATGGTACAGATATAAGACCTATGCGAACCAGAACAGTCCGGGAAGTAGCAGTCGGACAGCTGTGCTCTCAAAAGTTCGTAACAGCTAAACAAAGTCGGCAACAACAGTGCTACTGCACACCGGTTTGGGCGTGCAGAACCCTCGCGGTTGGAGGAGAGGGTGTGATGTATCGTATCCTCTGCTGGGCGCAGAAGTGAGCATGCCCTGGTGGATTTTACTCGTCAAGCGAAAAACTTTTTTATTCATTCACCTCGGATAGGAGAAAAAAACACCACACAAAGACCACAAATACCTCTTTAGATGGAAATTCCACAATTTCCTTTCCCTTATTTCTCGTGCTTTCTTTATCAGTCACTGCTTGAAACAGGAAAAAGAAGTTGAACTTACTCTTTGCTGTTTCTAAACATTAGTAATGTTTTGATGCACAGATGTTCTCATGTATTCTTCTCCATTCTCCTCTCCCTCAGGTAACCATTCCAGGTTCATAAGCGACATCCCACTCTTCTAAAAGCGTAGACCACCCGCATGATGAAGCTTTTTGCCTCCTCCATATTGGCATCATTTTCGAACTTGCGTTACGTGACTCGTGATTCACCTTAGCTGGCCGAATGTACTTATCAAAGGAATTTTCAACTACTACCAAGAACTCATCAAACAGTACTTTGCTTCAGACTTTTGCAATTGCTTTTGAGAGGAAAATTAGGCATTCCGTCTATGTCTTGTGGAACATGACCGGATGGACGGCAATAAGACATCGTTTGAGCCAATGATTTGACATTCTTCCCATTCACTGTCTATTTATTCGCCATAATGAAAGTGGACTCTTCATGGGAAAAATCACCGCATACATTGCAATATGAGGTTTAGCATTACGCCCTTACTTCTTCGAACTAAGAGCCGCATTATACATGCTATGATTTCGCGTCTCGGTTACTGTCGTTGATAATTAAGCATCAATAATTTGCTCTACTTCCCTGATATACCTGTTTCTATTATGAGAGTAGTAATCGGTAATGGTAGAACTCAGCTTGAACAGGAAATTAATTCAGCTGCTCATGTATTTTATTTTGCGTCAATAAACGTTTTTATGAAAGTGTTTCTGTTGACGAGAAATTCTATTGTGCAGTTCGAAACTTGTAAGCTTTTTACAACGCTCTAAAGAATCGAACTATTTGAAACATCATTTTCCCGAACGAAAATTTCCAACTTGCTCAGAACTGTATGATTTAATAAACTGGTCGAATTATTTAAGTCGTCGATAGCTCTCATCGAAAAACTATTTGAACTACTTTCAAGGGTATCTTTTGAACAGAAGTCTTTGAAACAGCTTAGGATCACCTCAAATAGACATCCGGTCACTGGAACTTTAATGAAAAAACTAACGGTGTGGAATTGTGATTATCTTCTTCACTTGCGTCAATTTATATTATGTGCCTTAGTTGTGAAGCCTGGCTGCCGCTGCAACACTTCTAAAGCCTTCATCGACGAAAAAGTTAGAAGCATTCTTCTTCTCCATCGGGAAAAAAACCATTTCCATCATCCTCTTACTTCAAAATATTTCCGCAAAATTTAGCAATCTATCCCGAGCTGTTCTCTGTTTGCGTTCCCAAAAGTTCAGTCATAAAGTGGTGGATTCAAGAGACATCGTTTCTATCTATTTTGATGAGTTCCAAGCCCGAACTCGGCCGGACCACTGACACGATAAGATCGGCTGTAAGCGGCGCACTCATTCATATTCCCAGGTTTATTTTATAAAGCAAAAACGCATCAAATATGTCAAATGATATGTTCGGCAGCAATGAGTTCTCAGAAGGAACTTGGGTGTTCACTATCACCCGCTCACAAATAAACTCAGCGAAAGTGAGTAGAGAGTGGGAGGGTGGAAAGGGAGAGAATAAGTGAGATGAGGACCGTAGTTCAATTAAGATGCGTTGAAGAGATTCGGATTCTAGTGATAAAAACAAACTGAACGAACATATAGGGCAAAACATGGACTACCCTTGAACAGAGCATAATAAAAGTTTCGAAGGAAGAAATACCCTTAACAAAGAATCCAAGAAAAAAAACTATAATAGAAGTATACAATATGAAAGAAAAAATACAAAGAGGAATTTTGTGGATAATGCGAATAAATCCACGAATATTTAGGCAGCATATGAACACAACTAGAATAGCTGTGCAGTAATGCATTTATCTTTCTATGTGCAAATATCTTATCGCATCAATGCGATTGACAATATTTACGAGAAGAAGTATGAGAACGGAAAAATAAGTGAACTGCAAAATAAAAAAGGACAGAAATGTGCATTAATTTCATAATCGTTTCACTTAAATCACCAATTCATAGAAATCCGTAATGCAATAAAATGCTTAATTAATTAATTAATTAACAAATTTGAACTCCCTCATGAGATTTCATATCGATCTCCTCGCAGGCTTGACATTTCCTCACGAAAAACCTTTCTTACCCATATTTCCACTCATTAAATAACTTAGTTTTTTTTTTCTCCGACGTAAGTTAACTAACTAAAAGTTTCAATCCATAAAATTAAGGAATAAAAAAAACTCTACTTTAATAAGTACAATGATTTCCTTCCTATTACTTATCTATCTATTGCATCTTTTGTATACTATGAGGAATAAAAATAAGAAAAGAATTACAAACAAGCGCACTCATTCATTTCGAGAACTCGGATAAAATCTAATAAATTTGAAATTTCCCCTCCTTAGAAACATTAATCAAAAGTATTGCCATCAATAGAGTTGAATTAGTGAGAATTATAACAACTTTAATACATTTGTAATTCATATATAGCTATGAGTATCAGAGAGGTTATGCAGAATGAAAAAGAATGAAGGATATTAGTTATGCAACAGAAAACCAATGAACGAAGAAGAACCCAATCTCAATAAAGCAGTCGAAAATTGGGCGAAATTATCGAAGTGAATATGCAACAATTGCAATACACAACGGCTGTGCAGAGATGAACATACATATGGGTATAAATTAGGATGTTAGTGCGTACAAATTATCACATAAACGGTGGGCAACAGCCGGTACCATAATCCACGACTGAGGCAATTAAAGTGTGCTACGTCATGGTTGATAAATCAATCTATCGTTTACTGCTCGTTGATTCATAAATTCTCTCCGACAACACCGTCATATATCGAGGCGCTTGCAGTCATTTCCACATCCTCCCTATTGCATTTTTCGAGACTATCATTCCTCGTTCACGTTTCGGGCACCACACGTGTTCGCTCTCCATCCCCTCCCTGTACTCCTTCCTTTGTTTGGCTCTCTTCGGTGTTCGCGATAACTTATATATATGTGCTTCGCACCATTCATTTCTAGTTTGAAAAACTATTTACGATTTCGTTCAAAAAGGAGAAGTGGAGGTAGAGAACAGGTTATCATCTATATAAGCATATACCATACAATTTCCACTTGCGTATAGCACCTCAATACAGACAGGAACAAAAGTTGGCCGAATCATAGCTGAAAAGGCAACAGAGTAATCTGTTCTCGAGATGAGGACAGTACGTTCTGCTATCAGCTGCACACCTGTACAATCTTTGCAAGACTAGAAAAGGATAGAGGATATACGATCAACAGATATCAGCGATTCCAACTTTTTCTAACCGGATTATGCAATACCAAACTGATATTAGATTTGAGAGATTTACTTAGGGATTATAAGGGAAAAAAACCAACGATAAGATCCCATTTTATATCTGTTGTACGGCTATAAATTATAAACCTAGCATAAAAAATGATACGTTATACTATGTTAGTATTCAATTTTCAAATGACGAAGCTAGCTGAAAAAACTCATTGTCCCATATCATGACTACGATATCATTAAAACTCCACTTTCCCTCCCTTCCCCACCCCAATTACTAATGAATGTCGTTTTTTTGAAACCAGCTGAGGAACAAAAAAGTAATGAACAACAGGAATGTTCCACTCAGATCGCCCAAAGCCGTCAAATATGGAATCGCAGCGTTATCTGGGTCCACTTCCAACCACCACATCAGCGCGACCAGCCATTGACATATGTATAATATCAACATCACCTGCAGCAGATTTCCTGTTTATATAGTGACGTTTCTTTTGTAGCGCATACATCTAAAGTCAGCTTCTCGCAATAATGAAACGAATGAATTCACTGCGAAATACTTAATTGACTTCTATTCAAGAAATACGAATGAAACACGATTTACTGCTTTACTTTAAAATGTTATAAATTTGTTGCAAACGCTTCACGGAATACCCGTATTTGAGAAAACAACCTGCAGAAGTGCAGCGAGAAGATAAAGACTCGTGAACAATGCTCCAGAAGGCGGCGTTTCACCACTGTACAAAGCTCGAATAAGCCAATTAAAGATAATATGCCCAGGTACAACTAACATTAACAACACACGAGCCGACCGAGAATCCCATTCTGAAAAAAAAATCTCAAAATTCTGTGCTAAGCTTCATATTAATATTCCAACCATAGGCTTAGAAGCAAGTGAAAGCGCATCTCGCGCCCTCTCCCCTATATCTGCTGAGCAGAAATGCACTGACGAACAACAGTGTTCCCATTGGGCAGTTTTCTTAGCGTCTACTTAAACAAATAAAATATATGTATCTCTAGTTTCCGATGTCTCAGAACCAACGCTTGAGCACTTGAATGTCAGTTCTGTAAGGAATGTTCTGCATCGACTTCAAGTTATCCGGAAAAGAATATTCCTTGCCTCCGTCAATTAAGCTTTTTATTGTGGAACGAAATTTTCTGAATCAAATGTGAGAATAAAACTATACAAAATCGATGATTACCTGACGAGAAGAATGCGCGTTTGAAGCTATAAAACCTTTGTATAGACCAGTCATATGGTAGTACTCCGATAGTGGAGGTGCGATGGAAAAACGTAGCTAAACGGCTGGCGTGGACAGCAGCTAGGTTACCGCCAACACCTAAAATCCTTGTTTCAAAGAGACAGAATAATACAGCAATGCAAGATTTTAGATAAGAAGTTTCGATGTGACAACTTCACGGATGTTTTTCTGGGCCGTCATGACGACTTATCACGCTGAGTGAAATGCGTCTACTCCCAGAGAAGCAAAAATTCACACACCTAAAAAACTTTCACTGCTACCTTCAGAGAATTTTGCTGCGCTCGTAACACGATAACCTAATAGCTCTGTTTCCAACATGAAAATACTACTAGACGTTATACATTCAAATCCGGTTTCCTCTCATATCTCAGTTTCTTTATCAAACTATAGCGGTTGACGTAAAACCCTACGCTTTCAATTTGCACTAAATTAATGACAACTAGGAACATTAAATTCACTTCAGTAAAATGCTTCCATAATGAAGCGACATAAGAATTCAATAGAAAAATTTAAAGCACCGTTTATAACGGGCTGGAAGACGGCGATTTTTGGAAACCTTTTGATAGCACCTTCCAGAATAAATCCACCAGTACTGCTAATAAGCATGCTAAAGATAATTGGTGACCAGCCATTTTCGAGTACATCTTTTGCACCAACGTCGCGACGAGCTGCCATAGCCCAAAGAGGTGCGGCCAACAAAAACACAACCACGACCGCTAAGTTGAGCCATGATTCCGTCAGATGGGCTCGAAGAAATGCCGATCCTTCAATATATGTAGGTAAATTAAAGCACTCGGAGACTCACTTACTCGAAGCTCCACCTTACAGGTTGCCTGATGCAGAAGCTATACGGATAACAGAAAGAATACGACGATCCAGTGAGCCAATGTTTCGTATCTCATCACCAGTCCACCATGACCTCTGAACTGGACATAACAACGGTAGAATTTCAGGGAGCTGCTTAACTGATTATTTTCTACAATACAGCCTATTCAGTTGGTATTCGATCGGTGGCTGCTTTCAATTAGACAACTTATATAAATGGAGAAAGGGTGGGATACTACACCACAATGACTTCACACAACATAACGCGAGCGATGGAGAGGGAAGGAAGGAGTAGCAGAAACAAAAAATATTGCACATAGCAATTGATGCATTTGTCTTGGATAAGCATTTTTGGGTAGATGAAAACTATTATAATTAACTTTGGAAAAAGCAACCAAAAAGGGACAAAACGGCAAGAGTGGTGAGGTCGCCGAGCGATGCGGCGATAGGCGTCGCCACATTATCCGGATTGATGTGAAGACATCGAGAGATAAGCACAACGGTGATCATCACAAAGCTCAACAACAACGACGCAACCGACGCCGTTGTAAGACTACTCGCACATAGTAAAGTCACATGAGCCCAATCAATCTGCAACAATTTACTGCAACTTGAAGCAAATTTACAGCGAACACTACTCTTCTAGAATTTATTGAAGTCGAGAAGGAATCAAAATAAAGATCGATCAAAAGCTTCATATTGGAAATGGATCATTCAAACAGAGATGTAGCACCATTAATCACTGTCAGCATACCAAAAGACGTATTAAGTTTTTCACCTACCTGTGCGCACATTTCGAATAGTTGCTATAGGATAAAAAAACAAACAAACAAAAAATGGAGAAATTACAGACACAACAAGAATCTTAGGATCACAAAGTGGACAATTAAAAATGGACGTATCATTGGATCCGACAGCTGAAAGTGAAGCGCGAAGACAGAAGGAAGGCAGCCCAGGTTGGACGACGAAAAGAGCACCTCCCTCAAAAAAAATCAATTCTGCAACTACTTCAATAGGAGCTTAAAAAAGACAACGTACTTGTCCTTTGGGTATCCAAGCGAGAACAACTGCAAATGAAGAGGCTAGGAAAGCGACGACGATCGCCTGGACTTGAATCAGTGCCAAGTTCGTTGTTATTACCGCCCATCGGCTTTCTGAGGTATCCATATGACCCATATTTGCCTGCAATTATACACAATATAAATAAACACACCTTGGGATTTACTTGCAGCAGGGTGACTCAAGGATATTAAATTTTATCTTTTGAGTCAATGAATACTAAAGAAAGGAAAAAACAGTCCAGTGGAACGCCTACACAAACCCAGGTAAATAACATGAGTAATGCGAAATAAGACTACCAACCAGAGTGGACAGTCGTGAGGCAAGTGTCATTTCGAGGTTGCCTTTGAGACCGAGCAGTGCTGGCACCAGAATGAACGTCTCGGGAACCTTAAATGTTAAATACTGCAGTAATCTCTGTAAGTTCGAAATAAAATTTGAAAAAGATGGCAAACTTCATAAACCTTTTCAAACTATTCAAAACATTTTGCAAGTTGAAAAGAATACAATAAAGCATTATTCGGAAAATTAACATTTATACATTTGCTGTTTGAATGAAAGCATTCATAGGCGTATCGGAAATATATCGAACAATGGAAATAACTCTCCTTCCTCTTCCTCTCTTCGAATCCAACTATCATCCCACTCACTACCATTTATTACTATTAAACCTCATAAGCCTCAAAAACCTGTGGTGCGTTCTATACAGTGTATTGCATCGATTTGCGATTGAATTCAAACAATACAACTGGTAATTTAAACCTGTACGAAGAGCTCCCAGTGTTGAACGGCATCAAGAACAAGGCCAGCCAAGACCATGCCAAAACCGGCGATAAGGAATGGAAAAAGAACCTTAAAAAAGTACACATTTAAAAAAGTTCACTTCAACTATGAGAACCATACAAATAGCGACTGAATAGAGCACTGCAAACAGTAAGAGTGAAAGACTGTTCAAGAACGACGTGTACAACTCTGTACTTGACATATTGTCGGGTGCAAAGCCGGAATCCAGTTTTCAATCCAAGTTCTTCGGCAAATTTTTTCCGAAGCAGTACCTCCGCTCCAACAAGTTAATCAGATAAATCAATAACCAGGGCACTACAGACAATGACGTCCACGAAGAGAATTGATCTGGCTCCATTACTGCAAAAAATCCTTCTCTCCCCAAGTTGCCTCACTGCTCATTGGGTACGGTAAAGTACCAATAAGTTTCAATAAGAGTATATTACGCAAACATCTATCCTATCCAAGGCTGCTATAAAAAATTCACTAGTGGAGGGATGTAATGTAGAAATTCTTGAAGCATGGACGAGCTCAGCCTTTCCTCAATATCTGTGATATAATTGTGACTATCAGTAACAAATGCGGGAGCGGAGTTTAGTATGAAAAAATTCCCATCCACTTTTTATTGCCTTTCTGCTTCTCTGCACTTTCACAGCAACTTTTATGCGGCTATGATAGCTCGAAATCGATTTGTGAGATCCAAGTATCACTACCGCCCGTGAAAAGAGATAAGCTCATGTATATTTTGCAGGATTACTTAAAAGAATACCTCGAAGAATAAAACATAAGAGGATTCAGCTGGCAGATTGCGCTCATCCGTAACGTTCGTCTCAGCAACCTCATCCGTATCCCGCGTATAGGAGCTCGAAGTTTTCCTGAATTTAAAAAAAACACTCAAAACATCAAACTTCAATAGCAGTTTCGCATCTAATGATTATATTTATTAAACATTCCGTCCCAACTATGACCGATACGACGTTTTCTCCCACTAAGCTATGAACTATTATCAAAACTCTCCACAGTGTTACGACAGAAAACATGTTGCACGAAGAAACTGACTAAGAAATTTTTGAAACCGTAACTATGAATTTCATTAAAATCTGGGACTCGAGAAAAGAGAGGAGGTGAAAGATATAAGACGCTGTGTCGATCTGTGTTAAACAGCGACTGATAAATTATTTAGTGATTCTAATAAAACCAACACTTCATTTCAACTCATCAGTGATCAGCTGGTTCACTTTCCTATAAGGCATACGACAGTGGCGAAGCAACGTAACTCTGATAACCCGTATCGAAAATCTTGGACCTTCAGCTCCTTTAAAAACGGACAAGTGTACTTATTAAGAGCTTGACAGTTAGGTCATTTACCGCTTTTGGATACACTCGCAATGACCCAAAAGACCCGTAACTTCACTTCAAATGGGACCATGCAATGGAAGGAGGGCGAGTGATACAACCAGATAAACTTAATTACCCACAAAAAGCGTCTGATTAACGCATGTCGCTCATCTATAACCATATGCTAAATGCGTGCGCTCTGAATTTTTCCTCACCTTGCGTCATATGTTAAATCGCATCTGTTTAACTGTATCCGAGCAAATAAATATAAAGAAACAACTAGTGATGCTCTTGACGGAAAGACGAGACGTTTCTCTGATACTTTGGCACCTCCTAGCGCATTCTAAAAGCTAAATTCGATTACATAGACTAGAGAAATGCGTACAGCGATCGCCGATAACCAAGAGATGTCTCAAAATGAGCAAATGACAAACCCCGTTTTAACTAAAATTTCTCGATTGCTTTTTGAATATAGAACGTCGCCCATTTGTGCGAGAGCATCTATCGAATTGGCGACGACATCTCTCGTTGTCTTCTCACCGATTTCATGATCGAATCCACTACGAGACGTCTCTTTCGAGCAGCAATGAATTGTTTCACATTCCGTTTTCTTAAGTAGTATCCACGATGTTTATTTATTTTAGCAAAACGCTCAGATTAACTCGCATTTGTAAATTAGACTAGCCAATCTTGTACGACTTAGAAGATGTTTCTAAATGGCCAAAAAGTCACCTTCTCAAGTGAACTGACTAATCAAAGTAAATACTTATGCCTACCCCAATGCACTTCTGCAACTACTCGCAAAAATCACACAAATCTTATTGTCAGTGTTGACAAACAAATTCGTTCCCTTAGGCTGTCGCCGAAATGACTGAAAATTCACTGATATTCATATCATATGAATGGAAATTTCTAAAAAGTGACGAATTAGCACCTCTTTTCGATTCCTTATTTATCTTCTGAGAACCTCAAAAAAACAAACAATGAAATGTAAGACGTCTCTGTTAGTAGCACTTTCGAACAAACAGCCTCAAAAGCAAAAAAAAAACCTTTAGCTGAGTGGAAACGACTTCGAAATCCACTACAACGATGAATGGAAATGGAAAATATTCGAAACTTTTTGCATATAATTGCAAAAAAAACCAAAGAAATCTTCGTTGATCAAAGAGGCTAATAGGAGTCCTTTAAAAAAAAAAGGATATAATGAAGCCTAAAGTGTATCATGTGAAATGAAAGCGTAATTTCTAGTTAAATAGTCAATTTTACAAAACGTAATGCAGCAGAAGAAATATTTCTGAGCATATTCAATGAGCATTTAAGATAAAATCCCTCAACTTTTTAAGCGTTAAAGAAGGAATAACTTTTATAAATTACTTATATTTATATTTCGCAGTTTCACCTCAATATCTCACTTTTTTTGCTCTCAAATTCTCTCTTTTCAATAGACTTTATGCTGCTGCTCCATTAATTGAGACTGCTAATTCAATCTTTAATGATAGTACTCATTTTCCATAAATTCAATGAATTCTCTTCTATTTCTGCGATATGCTACAATCTGCCGAGATGAAAGCGCCGTTAACGAACGTTGAGACAAATCGGGGAGGAGAATGGTGGAAAATGAGAGAGAAAGATTAAGAAAAAACAAGGTGCCAGATATCTCTAAGCTTCTAAATATTCAGCTCATTTTGCTCAAAAAAAGCACTAAAAACTGAGAAAAACGATAAAAAAAATAGGACAAACATCCTTTCTAACTTTCGCATTGTCCATTTTCGTAAAGCAGTCTTGTCCGTTCGTAATCGCTAAAATGAAGCACAGAAGTAGAGCGCAAGCCGTATTTCACTGATCTTCTTTTCGTTCCTCAAATGCCACTCGTTCGCGTAATTGTCCCAAAGCTTAAAAGTTGCTCTGTCAGAATATATCCGTCAAACAATAATAATCGTTCGTTTCATAGACAATACATATACTTATAAATTCATATGTTTACACCTACCTAATCAAAAAAAGGGCACATCCTGTTAGCATTAAAAAAAAATCCTCTCAATGTCTGCTAACTTCTCAAAAGAATTTCCCCAACTGTTTCCTGCAAAACTGAAAGAAATTATCTCATTCTCTGCGTAAAATATTTCGTTCATTCGTTTCATAACATCCAACCGATGACGATCGCATTTTTCAAAGGAACTTTCATCAAAGCCGTATTTTTAAATGAAGATTGCACTAGTGTTAGCAACATTTCAGCATCAATTCTAAGTATAGGAGGATATTCAATGAGCAGTTGAAAGTATCCAAAGTACAACACAAATCCGATTTCATATACATGGATTTCAACTGTAATCTAATGGTTGGTAATTGTAAGGAATTCATTATGTTGGCAATATTAGAGAACATAAGGTTCAGCCAATTCATTTACAATGGATCAGCAACGATGAAGCGCGGACTTCGATGGATAAATTGCTCTTTGAAAACATATTTTGAATATTATCGACATATAAGTTGAACAATGAATAATAAACTTAGTGCTGTATGAAATGACGAAAGAAAGACGAGGAAGGATTCAGTGAGCGCATTTCCACAACATTCTAACAAAACGGGCAATTCTCGGGAGACCGATCGGAAGCGTATTCACCGATCGCGTTTTTCACACCTAAACGACGATAGGATATCTGCTTATGCTTCACCCAGTGCAGTGTGAAATAGAAAGCAGAGGGAACTAAAAGGTCAAGACAAGTGTATGTTAAAAGCGGCTCGCGTCGAGCTCACATAAAGCCGGTCGTCCGAACGACTTCACATAATCATCGATGAAACCCAGCTTGTCGCCTTATTTCCGCTAGGGTCGGCTTTAGTCGTGAGTGGACGGAAAAAAAGAAACAAACAAAAGATATTAGCAACATTTTGAGCGTGGAGAACTGCGTAAGACTCATTATTTGGAAAAAAAAATACGAATTATAAATTCGTTGAATGCACTGAAAATCGGAAAAATAGGGCGCTGATCGAGATGATCGGCGAGAAGCAACGAGACTTTACAACGCGCATTTGCGCGCATCTATGCTGAAGTTTGTGTCGCTGAAGTGCGCAACTTTGTGGCTGCGATGCGCAGCAGCGAAGAACACGCTTTACTTCACGCACCTATAATCCCGACAGTCCACTTCCGCGTTGTGTAAATTCCAACTTTCTTCACTCAAGTTTTTCATATACGGATATAACGACCCCTCCCTCTATACCCACAAAAGAAAAGTGCAAGCCTAGTTGGCAAAAACTTCCGATCGGTGGATTTTTTGAATGGTGGTGATTTGATGCGTCCGGCAAAATAACGCTTTTAGACGATAAATTGCGAATATGTTCAAGAGATTATTTCATTAAGGTGTTAGGTAATTATTTTGTATGAATTCTACTGGAGAGACTCCACTGCTGAAAAATATTCGCTCAATTGAGCGGCTATCGATGAGATAGCGGAAATACTTCAATGCTGAGGAAAGTTTAATAGACTACATTGAATGGAATTAAATTGAAACGAAGTGACTTTAACACGAATGATACGTGAAATGCTCGGCATTCTTTAGCTTGCTAAAATTACCTCTTAACGATTGCATAACATTTGGGATCGTTAAGACTGCTAGGAATGAGTTTGTATCATTTATCCTATAAACTGATTATCGCATTGAGGAGTTACTTACTGCGATTAGGAGAGAGAGAATCGACCCTAAGGGAAGTCAGCAATTATCGATAATTCTTTCTCGAGTTCACATCGAATTGAGACAATCTAAGTGACATCCACCATCGATATTCGTAAATATCTCAAATAAAGAAGAAATGCACATAAATTGCAAATGTTATTTTGTTGAAATTATAAGAAACATTTGAATTTAGCGCTCCTTTAAGGGTGTCGATGTGTCGTTGCATATTGTCGAGTGTAATTCAAGCTCTTTTCCCCCGCACCGCTCTCCGATCATGATGTTCTCCACTTATTTTCTCCTCTTTTTTCCCCCCCACCTTTGTTGTCTTTAATTTGCGGTGATATTTCGTTGAGAAGCGATCGGCACAACATCGACGCTATCCTTCGAATACTCGAGCAGATCGCTGAGTTCTTCTCACCACCAACTTTAACCACCCCCCACCTAAAACAGTCAACTTCTTCCCCACTCTTAACAATTGAAGCGGTATCTTTTCCCTCTTTATTGCCCCAACAATTGGGTGAAACTTCACCTCGTGCAGCTGTTTGTTGCCTCCAAAGTGTACTTATGCACTCTTAAATGAAACATTTACGAAGTTGTGAGTTTATTTTCTAGAGGTGTTCATACCAACTGGTGGAGATTATCATGCGACTCTATCGCTAATCACCTCTGAACTTGAACTTTCATATTTTTTAAAGTAGGTAAGTGCAATGTGCATATCTCATGAATGAGTGCATAGATATCATTCGGATCTCATTTCAAATGAACGCAATCTTGTTGCGGAGATATTATTGGGGTCGATGGTGGACGAGTGTTGAGGTGGACATTGAGTGGAGAGCATTTTTGTGTGTGAGTGGAGGTGCTTTGATTGACGACAAGTTGAGGATTTCTATTTGCGCATTGCCACTATCACTAATCAAGTAGGATGCTTTAAAATTTTCTTCAATGTGAAATCTCTTCTCAACGCTCATTCATCGATATTCTTCGTGCATACTTTGAGTGTTTGTGTTATGTGATGATGGGAACGCCTCCGGCAAGTGCGCCCTTCCAAAAACGCTGATCGTTTTTTTTTCTTTAGAGTTACTGAATTGCGTCACCTATTTTCACCGAGCAACACTCGTCGAATGAGCGAATCATTGTCCCGATGGGAAAAAACCTTCGAACATATACCTCGATGCTATTTTGATTTGAATTATGTGGAAGACTAATCTAGGCAATAAAATGAGCCATATAATGCTCTTGTCGTGTGCATGTGAGGATGCTATAAGCTAGAAATGCCCGTTGGAAAATTCATCCGATACTTATGAAAAAAGATATGCATGATTGCATTGCTTGGCAACCTTATATGCCGAGCCAGTGTTTACATGTGCTAGGTAGAGTTGTTGAAGTGGCGATACCGTGGCGACTTGTGAGTTCGTAACGCAATGAAGTAAGAAGATCGCTGAGTAGTGCTTACATGATTCTGTTATAAATTGATATAACACATAGGAAATCCCACAATTTGAAGCTCGAGCAACTGGAGTTCTTTGACGGAAAGATTGAACCTCAGGTGAAACATTTAAAACGAACGGTTAGCCGCACTTGCGTAAACTTGTTACTTGTACGCAATTCCTTTCTGTCCCCTTCCCCCCCTCACCCCTCCCCGCCCCCCTCCGGTAGGACCGGAGGCACTTTGGTTGCTTGATCATTCACACATGAATTACAAAACATATCTGAGTTTTTAAAAATCTCCAGAATTAAATCACAGTAGTATGGTTACTCTCCGATGGAAATTTTGACTAGTCCTCAGGATAGGGCTGGCGGGAAAGAATCTGGAATGAAAGAGGCTAGTCGGGTCGCAGTGACAACGGAGCTGATCCGGCAGCACATTTAATTATGGCGAGACGTAACTGTGAGCGAGACGGAGGAGAAAGAAACGAGAGGTGTTGTCTTGTTGTTTGATTCCTGGTGCACGTTGTTCGCTCAACGCAACACAATAGATTGTTTTCTTAGCCGGATTTTTGTCGCCACGTAATGGGAATTATTGCTCAAATACATTCTAAATATAAATATACACGTTTTTGTATATATATATATATATCTTTTTATGGTAGTATGCTGACTTTTCATTTTCCTGATAGCAGTGTCATATTCACATTTTTATTTATCGAGAGCTTTATCAGTCGCTTGAATTGGAACGATATCAAAAATTGTCTCACGAACAGCCATAATTCCGTCTTTATCAGTCGGAGTATTGTTGCGGAATTCTATTTTCAAATGAGCGCAATGATAACTTCTAATCGAAGTGGGTAATTTTGAGGGGGAAATTTTTTTCTTTAGAGATCATTTTCATGCAGCTTCTCAAACGTCTTCGAAATTGAACTCACCAATTGTCGACGGGCGGCGACAGATTTTCGAAGAAACAACGAATTTGCGTACATTTCTTGCATGCATGTTTTCATTAACTAGCGCACTAATCAAGTTCATTGCGATGCTTATTTGTAGTAATGAAGTTACGTGGTTATTCAAAGGATACTGAAGACGAAGCGTCGACATCAACGCCTACATCATCAGAAGTATCGCATAAAGGTGCTCATTGTTTTATTGATTCTATGATATAGGGTTTCTTAAGAGGCGGGGAGAAGTTAAGAGTTATTTCGTTTGATGTTAACAGTGCTAATATTTCTCCTCTAGAGGACAAAACTTCCAGTTTCTCCTACGATCGTCGTTGCAGCGCTGTTGCTTTGTTGTTCTCTGAAGACATTACTTAGCAGTGATCATATCTGTATGATTCAAAATCGATTTCTTATCTGGAATCAGGATTTTTGTAAGTGTATTGTGAGCTTTCGCTTCCGAGAACTTTTTAATGGGTCGTAGTTAATGTTTACACCGATCGTTTAACGGTGATTATAACGTTGGCCACGAAGTGCAAAAATATATAGCAGTCGAGTATGAGTTGGTCACTTAATTCTTTTGCTTCCTGTGCATTTTAGATTTTTCGTATTTTTCCGAATTGTTAGAGTTCAGTTGATATTCTGTGGATTTCGATGGTCTGAATGATTTATTGGATACTGATTCGCAGTGAGAGCGGGACAGTGCTGATGGTGGGCTGACACAGATACGTCTTTAGCCAATAGTTTAACGTTGGAGAGGAAGTTCGCTCACACCACATAGAGGCTTTTTTCTCTTTGAAGATTTAATGTTGTCCCTAAAGGTGGCAGTGAAACTGTGCTGCGCCTCTTCGAATCGCTAGACTTTGAGTTCTTCGCATACCAAGGCCTGCATAACCATTTCCACTTATCTTTGAAGCTCCATCTACCCTGTTGATTCCTTCAATAGAGCCACACTTTCCTAGCATTTGGCTAGTCTTTGCTGGCTCACCCTATAAATGCTCATAGGATAAAAAATCCGTTGAGGATTTAATTAATCTTGATCAAAAGCTTGCTTTTGCCATCGTTTATGGGTGCTGCAGGATCTCTGTCCCCTCTGCCACTCATTTGATCCATGAAAAACCTTGCCTTTGCTGCTTCTCTGCACCTCCACTCTTGAATACGGATAATATTGAATGAGGTTCTTTATAGGAGAGTATGTATTTCCTGAACGACTAGCGAAGGTGGGCGACTGGCGGAAGGCGGCACTGTCGAATAAATGCAACGGAGAGCCATCGACGTCGTTGAATCTTGCATTGGTGTTCGACTTCTTCAATAAATTTAGCAACGCATTCAACCTGTCTAAAGTGACAGAAGATGAGCTCTACGAAGCCATTCATGCTAATGTTAGTTATCTCATTTACGAGCATTTCGAGATGAGATGAGAGCTTCATTCGCTGGTTGACGATATTTGATGAAATGGCTAATTTAATTTAAGAGGTGGCAGAGGGGAAGTAGAAAAACAGTGCTTGAATTGCCTCATTGCAAGCACTTATAGTTGGGGGAGAAAGGGAAGGAAACACCATCTTGTAACAAGCCGTCTTATGCATTTTAATTGTTGTAAACTGTTCTCAGTGAAATTCAGCGTTTCAGCATGAAAAATATGTGAAATGTTTTTTCTTGTACTTTTTGGCTTAGGAAGGGTTTTTTTGTCCTTTAGCGCTCCTGTTTTTTCTCTATTTTATCTCTTACCGAATGACGCAGTTGTAAAGAAGAAGATTGTGAGGGACCAGTTAAAAAATCATCTTATACATCATCTTTGATAATTTAAGTCTTCACCCTCGTGATGCTCACTTTTCTACTAGTAACGCTAAGTAGCTGTCAAGTAGGCTAGACTGTTAAAGTTATATTTACTTTTTGCATTCAGTGGCAATACTTTTTGTGTCAAATTGCTGTGAAATTTGTCTAAATTATGCGTATATATGAAATGTTTATACATATTGTGGGAGACTGTGAAATATGCTAGATCTTTTGTGCACTTATGCATCTTTTGTGCACTATTTGTCTTTAATCAACAAAGCGTTTATTATAAATGTCCCATCATTTCACTTCCATTTAGGAGGAGTTCTGAGATCATGTGAAGATTACGGCTTAAGTTTTTCTCCTGCTTGTCGAGTATTGAGAATCTGATACACTATTTTCACGATTGGGAGGAGGATGAGGATTGACTCCAGCGCCTCTGTCTCGATGAGGGTAGTGAGCGGAGTAGCTAGACAAGACGGAACCGATTAGTCTACTTGGAGTTCTGCTCATTTCATCGCGCACTAACTTTTACGAAACGATAGATGCCGAATAGAATAATATGCCTAGCAAGTTATAAAAAAGCGTAGCTTTTGAGTGTTAAGTAGGGTACAGTGTGCCGATCTTAACCTTTTTTATGGGGTTCATATGATAACGTTGATTACTGCTCCAGCCGAAGGGGATAGGAGAAATAGTTCAATAGTTGATAGCAGAAAGGCTCGTTACACACACACTTCGTCATGCAGGCGTTTGCTTTGCTGCAATCATTCGTCGTCATATCATAGTATTGGGGGCCAGTTAGTGGTACCTACTTCGGGCTTCTCCTTATAATTGACACAAGTAAAATTCATGCTTAGATGTAGTATTAACGGCTAAGTGTGTTTGTTTTTTGATTTGCAAAATCCCGCCCGCTTTAGTCCAGAAAGGTTTCGTCAGTTCTCTAGCAATCTGTTACAGGACACAAGGCTTTCAGTATTTATTCATTTGTTACCCTCATTAAATTTCTTCACAGTCGGGCGTGGTTGTCGTTGATCAGAATTGCTGTCCAAAAAGTCCAATGATTCGGGATCGATCTCTGAAGTGAACACTTTCAGACAGCTTCTTTGGGATCGCGTGTTCTCATTCGTATGTGTTCGGAACTGTTGAGTGGCTTCAGCTCGATTGATTGCACTCATCAAATGCGGATGTACCACAGAAATCGTGTCTACAGGGAGACGAAGTTCGTTTCACTGGTTTATAAACTGTCGTTTTAGAGTGCAGTAATGCTGAGTGATAGATATCTTTTGCTTGGTAATGCTTATTACCCTTCTTCATTGCTAAAATTATGTCCATAACGGGAATTTTCCAAACAAGCAGTTGCTATGGAGCCGCAGAACAAGGTCGAAGACTTCTCATGAAAATATACATGAAGGCTATCTAGATCATCCTTCGCTTCAAATTCTTCATCATATAGGCGTCTAATTTTACAGAGCTCATTCAGTCGATGAACGGCAATAATGGTCTCTTGGGGACTGTATCTTTCAAAAATTATTCATCCTTATTTGCTAGGAATATTTGAACAGTTCTATCTGTAAGCAAAAATTCAATAACTTATTAGTTTGTTATTGCGTATCTTTATTTTCAGTGAGGAAAATTATAATATATCTTTGTGGGAGTTTTTCGAGCATGACTGGAAAGTGATGCGTAACAAAATCGGTTTCAAGAATCTCTTCACTTCCTCGAAAGGTAACATTGCTTGTCGGAGATAATTCTCCTTTATTTTGCATCATTATAGAGAGGCATTTATAAAATTCGTTATGTTGGGGTTCATTTCGTAGTTGGCGGTTGTCGCTGACACGGATGATGTGATTGTTTTGTTATTTGAATTTGATCGCTGTAGTTTATTTCCGTTTCACGTTGTAGATTGCATTGTGATTACAGGTCGTTGCAGATAAGATTGGCCTCGCTCTTATGGTTCTATTTAGTATTGAGGCATTTGATCTCTTTCATTTATCATGATCTGTTTATTAAAGAATTTTCACTTCAATTGTGACTTTTGCATCCATATGTTCTCCTCTTTTTTCCATCCAAAGTCAGTCGTCTGTTCATTTTCACCACAATGTTGTTCTAATGTTTACGGCAATATTTTAATGTAAGTTAGCCGTTAGAATCTAATGAAGATGGTCGTTTTAGAAAGTGCTGATCTCTTTAAATTCGAACCTCGCGTACGTGCTGCAATACTCTACGACTTATGCCAGTATCGGTTGACTTGTATGGATGCACAAGGCATCATAGATTCGGTATATTCACTTCAAATTTTTATATATTTTTTAAGTTCACTAATTTTTACAGCACTCACCGTCATTGCATAATATTGGAACCTATTTAGAGGTCCTTTCTACTGGTTTAGTTAATTGTAGTGTCATTGATAGATGTCTTGATGTGAATAACGTTAACCGTAACATAGCTTTGATAGGTCACTTACTGTTAATAGTTATACCTGAGTTTTTTATCTATTGATTTTAAGGTTAACTTTTATCTCACAAATTTCACTATATATCCAATACAGATGGGGCATATGGGCAGTGTAGGTGGTCTTTTGCGCGGAGTTGCGACCTGTGTTGATCATCGCTTGGTCGTTGGTAATGGAATTAATGTTCAGTTCTCTTCGGAAGCCGTTTTCGAGTACAGTAGTTCTTTTCACTAATAGCACTGGAACAAAGTAAGTGAGTACATTGGTTAACGAAGTGATTGGCATCACTTACTTAATAGGTATTACAGGTAATAGACGAAAGTGATTCGCCCATAGGGGATCAGTTACGTACTCTGCCAATTGGCACGTCCGGCGATGAGCAATATTACTATTTGGGAGGAGTATGGGTTTATCGATCGAAACCATTTACGCGCAGAGCAATCAGGTTTGTGCCTCATATACACTTGTTTCAAATTTTCTTTCAAACTTCATCCTCTGTTTAGACGATAGAAAGTATTGATTGATTAGAAAGAGAGATCTGAATTGCTGCAGCATACTGGTTACAGCAGTCAAATTCCCCGATGTATCGTTAATCTCTTCTGTATCGATCCTCACTCACAAGTGCAATGATTCGGTTACGTTTTTCGATGCACCTCTACCTGTGGCAATGTTCGGAGAAGTAAAATTTTGTTTTGAAAGTATAGCTGAGGTGGTGATGTTAAAAAAAAGAATCGCCTTTTCACGACTGATTCAGGTCGGTTTGTGTTTGTTATGTTGAATAGTGAAGCTGATTGCATTTTACATCGTCATCTTCGATTTTTTGTATGCCTATTCCCCTTCCAATCCTCCCCTTATCACGGAACACATTTCCGTATAACACCCATTTGCTTGATGCATTTCGGCTCTGCTGTTGCGCCGTGCATTTCTTATCGAGCAATGAGAATTCACACTTTATATTTTATATCTGTTTTTAGTGTATGTGCTCTTCCAGTTGGTTGCCGACTGCTGCAAATGCTTAGGCAAAAAATAATTTATTGCTCCTATAAGAAGTCATGATACTTTGTTTAGTAGTACGATTTGTTCAGAGCAGCTTTAAAGTGGCAGTACAGGGGCTGATGATATTCAGAAGAAGCTGTTCACTGAGTGGATCTGTTGCCAATAAGGCCTATTACTTCATAGGCTATTGTTGTTGGGAAAGTGAATCGATTTGTAGATGTTTTCTCGAACTATAGACTCTTTTAGTTTGTTTTCTCTAGTAGAGTGTTGAGCAAATTCTTTGATTATTTGCAGACAAATGATGAAAACTTCCTATGGGGATGGCTTTGAAATTGCTGCGAAAAGGATACGCAAAAAATCAGCGGATCGATATACACGGGAACAGAGGTATCATGAGCAAGGCAGAGGCCGTCGTGAAGGATTTCTTATGGAGAAAGAGTTTGTTTTTTTTCTTGATCACATCTTTTCGATGGCAGATTGAACGACGAGACATCAAGCTGCACTTATTAATTTTTATTGCTCATTCTTTCATTCTGTTTTTCTCACGTCCCTCCATCTGTGTATGAGTGTGGGAAAAGAGCCTTTCGCTTTCACCGCACATGCCCATGCATATCTAAGCGACCTCCTACGGTTATATGTCGCTATGTATCTATGTGTGTCATGCTGGGCAAATTTTCATTCCCATTTCTGCAGTGCATAATCATTTTCGATGTCGCCTATACGATGTTTATTTCATGCTTATATTTAATAATGCTTGATAATGGTTTCTGTCTGGAGGATGTGGGAGAAGGGCCAACGTAACATATGAGATTGATTCGAGCAAAGGGCAAAAAATGGGCCATGTTTGAATAGTATTTTTTAGTATATGGGGGGACGGTATCGTACAAGCGTCAGATTCCTAAATACCGTTGGTTTCGAGCAAATTAGAGAGCGTCAGATTGCTGTTTAGTTCAGATTAGAGAAATAGAGAAGAGTGTTGGTTTTCAGAAGTAGATTTATGCGGCGCAGGAAATCTATGTGGTGGGAATGCCACGAAAATATTCAATTTCGCCAAATTTCTATAATTTTTTCTTCAGCACGGAAATTCCACATATCTGCAGTGCATTTTCTTTTTTTTTTTCTGTATATGCTTTTTTTTTTAAATAAATTGCTGCAATAAACGTAGCTGATAATTAATTAGATTTAAGCCATATTCATTGTTAGAATAATAAGTTCGATAGTAATTGATTCGTTTCTATTTGGTGTGTCCTTCTATCACAGTTCTCTTCACTGTTCTGTTTTATATATTTTTTGCGTATATATTTTGATATTGCAGCATTGCTGTTGTTGTGAATCCACTGTTTTGAGTAGTCGGGTATATGGGATGTGTTTATAGAACGGAAAATGGCGTTGTGAGGATGGATGACTCTGTTAAAGGAAATGAGCTAGAAGGAGCTGAAGGTGATGCGGTGGATAGTTGCTTTGAAGGAGCTTATCCAAAGGTATCTGGTAATAGCGACACGACGTTGAATGTTTTTAAAAAAGAGGATGGTATTCTGGAATCTCGTCCTGTGCTCACTGACAAGGTACATCCTTATTTTATATACGTACATCCGATAAGGATTGTTGTCGTAGCAATTGAATTATTCATCCTTCTTGGCCATAATGTTTTAATGTTGTGCCGACCTTTGGCCTTCACAGTATATGTTGAATATTTCAGATTGCAATAAGTGGCCAAGTTTGTCTATTTTTTCATCCATACTTTTCAGAGATTTCGATCTTTCCATCCTTTATGATGCTCTTTTCTCTTTGTAATACCATACGGAGAGGGGGGAGGGAAGGGTTTACTCATACGCATATGCGGCAACTACCTGTCTGATATGACGCCATCTTGCTCTCCTGTACTTTCGCATCCTCCTTTTAACTTGCCGTTCTCATTTTTCCATTCCTCCCTCTCCACAGCTGGAAGCTATTCGCGCATCTCACCATTCTTAACGTTTCCGTTCGCAAAATTATGTCTAATGCACTTCCAGCTGAAGTAGGTAGACTTCGAACACGCGATCGCGTCATTTGCCATGCCAACCGTCATGACGCTCCTATCCATCGGCAGTTGTGAGCAAAGCAGTCTTGTTCGTTTGCAGCATGCTACTAGAGTGGGATTAGAAATAATCTCCATTAGTCCGCGGTGCATAGCAGTAACACTGTCAGCCGGCAGGAAGCAGTAGTCTATATCCCAAACGTGTTTTAAACTGCGTTGAAGATTGCGGTCATCGCGACGTTTCTTTTCATCTACGTTTTAGCGATTGTATGTGGAAGTTGAGGTGGTTTGCCTGTAAGTTTTTTATTTCAGATGAACGGATTTATGGATGTGAAGCAAGAAGCTATGGAAGGCATCGGCGAAAACCTAAAAGAGGTTCCGGCCATCGACAGCAGTGTTGTTTGCGATACTGCCGAAAATTTCGATGAAGAGGTTGTATTTTCTTCGCAGCCTTGCGGTTGTTTTGTTTTTCAGTGCGAATGGAATGGAAACTAACTTTTTACCTATTACCGGCGTGCCGACGAACATCGATGGACTTTTTGAATTGCTGCATTTTATGATCCCTGGTCTTTACTTAATCATTTCCAATGGTAAAGAAGTATTCCCATAGAGTAATAAGTTATCAGAAATCATTTCCTGCTAATACCAAAGGACAAAGTCTCGCAAGCTCTGATCTTAGAAATAGTCAATAGATGTTTCCAAATATATTCAGTCCATACTGATTCCCATAAGTGTTGTATTAACTATTAAAAACACTCCTAGTTGGGCTCTTAACCAGTTGCGAGGTGGCGTGTGAGAGTAAATGGTGTACCAAATGGAGCAGCGTTTACAATAACAGCGCATTAGAGTGCGATTATGAACGTAATTGATGACAGTAATGCGGCATAATGCGTCATATCCAATTTTGAAGAAATATCAGCGAAATGATCATTTTGAAGGAAGAAACTGCAATTTGTTTGTACGTTTTCCTAAGCACATGCGTTGTGGTGTTTTTGCTTTCGGAAGTCTGCGTAATGTTTGCGCAAGATTTTATGCTAATCTTTTCCGTCTTTCTTTCAGTGGGATTATTTTGAAGGAATCAAAGTATTTCTAGAATTCAGAGGGTGAAAATGAATTCGCTGTGAGACAAAAATGTGGAAATAACTTCACACCTTCGCACTCGGGAAGCGTTGATAAAGAGCATGATACGATATCTGAAGCGAAACGCTGTGATTTGTCGTCGCAGCTGCGGCAAGGAGGGAGGGAAATGAGGGGATTGTTCGTTATTGGTAACGCTCACCGATAGATTTATTCGTTGAAGTAAAATGATGGCTTTATGTTGTGGATCGATTGTTGCAGGAGTATTTCGAATGTCTACGGGAGCTGGACGTTAGATGGGAAGTGGTGTGCAGAAACGAAGATGACATTCATTTCCTTATTGAATACCTCCGAGGAAGTCACAAGGCTGGACATAGCGCTTTGTCTAAAGTAATGATCGATGTTGTGTTGCCATCAGTGCAAAAGACCTTACACTCGGTAACTATTGGAGTATGCTTATTCTGGTTTCTGAGCCAACGCTGAAGTATAAGTGGTGTACGATTAGCCTTTTTTTCAGGCTTTTTAAAGTGCTCTATGATAATTAGATGCGTCTGTGCTTGTGAGTTGGGAAAGAAGCTAGGATCGTTGAAGTTTAAGTCATCGAGAGTGTGTCATAGAATAGCTTATAGGTAATATCTCATCAAAAATATGCTATGCAGTAGGCGAATACAACTTACCATCAGTTCTTAAACACTTCGAAGTATTTGTTCAGATTGACGTATCGTTAACGAAAGGTTTCTCGAAATATGTATTGCGTCGCGCTGACTATGGGAAGGCTACGTTGATAAAATAATTATTCTTAACGATTTAGCTAGGTTCTTTCAGAGTCTTTTTCTTTGCGATATTCGTTGTTCTTGTTTGTCGAGTGAAGTAGCTCGTGGATTATAGGCATTTCTCTTATGCTGCCAACTGTGCCGATATGTTTTTGTTGATAGTTCGTTTTTTTGCAGCAGAAGGTCTTTTTGAAGAAAAAGAGTCGTTTCGTGCCTGCTGAAGCGGATGCCAGCTTTGCGGGCACTTATCAGCTGCGACATAGTCGTCGCTTGGAGGAAAAGAGACTTGAACGTGAAAAACGGATGGAGGTGCCCTATTATGTTTGTTGATATCACCTTTTTGTTGTTCATTTCGCCAGAAGGCAACGATCGATCTGAGTTGTGATAACTATATTCTATTGTGACATCGTTTAAACTCTATGATCACTCATGCCTTCAGTCCATCCACATTTACGGAGTCTATGCGATTTGTACGGGTTGATGCCATTACTGACACCAGTTGCTCCCCTTCGAGTGGACGGAAAAGGAATGAGCAGAAAAGAAATCAGAGCACAGGAGGGGTGCTCAAAATTGCTTTGCTTCTCGGGAATCGTATCTTGAGAAAGTAGCGCAAATGCATGTTTGCGCACCGTTTACCTTAAAATGCTGTGGGTTTCGAGGCAGTGAGATACACACCATCAAGGAGCACTTTAGCATTTGCAGGAAAGTGGAGGAGCACATTCCAGAAAGAGGCTGCATAGAAAAGCGGTTGTAGGAAGAGGGAGAGATTGGTAGTTTGACTGGGGAGCAGATGATAGTACACGACGAAACAGTTTTCTAGTATGGAGGCAGCAATTGGGAAAGTAGTTTGGAGGGTGAAAAGGCTATAACAAGAATTAGAAAGGTGTTGGAAGTGAAAAAAAAGAGGTTCTGAGCAAAAACCTAAGAATTGCTGTCTTTTGTGGAATATATGAATTTGATGTTATCTTAAGCGATAGTTTGCGTGTGCTTTAATATACTCATTTATTTGATCTACGGTCAGTTTATTCACCTCAAATTTTTTAGGAGGAAAGGAAGTTGCAAATTGAAATGGAGAACACTCTTCGAGAGAGGAAGTGGATGCGATCTGTTTTGGGTGGAAAAGCTATGGAATTTGAAACGCCCAAGCAGCTGGTTTGTTTGTTTGTTTGTTTGTTTGTTTGTTTTCATTTTGCTGTTAAGGCATAAGCGCTGTTGATAGCTATGACATATGGGTTTTATTGTTCTTAGTGCGTTTGTGATTTTCGAATGGTTTGAGGGGAGGAGAGGGATGTTAACCACGCATCTCGACGTGGTTGCAGTGAACTATAGCTGTGTGTTTTTTCTCGATAGGAAAGAGGTTCTAAGCAGTGGGATTTTCTCCGAAAGTTTTATTTGCTTTTAATAAACTATCCACGTATTATTCGGTGGAAGAATTCTCTTAACGTTGTGAATTTCTGCGATATAAAGAGTTTTAGTCGATTGTTCATGGAGGGAACTTTTATGCTGCACATTTTCCCATATTTTTTACCATAGTTAAGATGGACTGTAATTTTTAATTTTGACAGTGGTGCTTCAAAGGAAACCATTAAGTTTGTTTGCGGTTGTGCATATCCTTTACTCATTTAAATCTCAGAAAAGTCGCAGCTGAAAGAAAATATTTTGCCAAATGTTCCCTTCGCCTTAAATTCTCCTACGAATGTATTTCATAATCCTTTTTTGGAAGAAGGAGAGGGTAGGTGAGCTTGGAAATGTTCACTGTTACTTGTATGACGGTGCCTGTGTATTCTTTATAGAGCCGAGAAGAGAGGGCTAAGCAGCGTGAGCAACGCATCGAGCAGTACAACCTTACAAGACGTCTGCAAACGGGTATTTTTTCAAACGTTTTTGGATATCTTGCTTGTTTTCGTGGTACTTGTCTGTGATAAATGTAAAAAAAAATGTGCAGATGAACAGGTTCAATGGAACAACCGATTCTGTAGGTGATCGTATTTAATGGAAGGAGCGGTGTGGGGGAGGGGAGGAGGTAGGGGAAGGAGTTACCCATAAATCATATTTGCCGAAATTTAGTCTGCTCAAGTACTTGGCGTTCTCCGCGAAATTGTTGCGATCAAGTTTTCTACAAATGTTCATGAATTTCTGTTGAAATTCGTTAAAAATTGTCCGTGGCGTGTTTTAGGCAGTTTATTTTTCGCCACCTGGCTTTAGAGAAAACAGTGGCCTCGTAGATTGAAGCTTTTTAAATCCTTTGAATCCTCGAACTTGTTTCACTTTAGAATTCGATGTGTACTCACAAACACTCTATGAAAAATTATTTGTAAATACCGTAGCACACACATCGACGTTGCGGATGTTTCCTTTATAATGTGCAGAAGTTATTGAGTTGATTGGCCAAGCAGCTGAAGCACTTCGTTAGCGTCCGCCGGTCTCCTCTCCTTCGTATTCTTCACTTTCAACTGCTAGGTTTGAATGTGTTCCAGCTTCGGGGCTCTTTTTCTAAATGATTAAGTGAACCGAGAATATTGCACTTTCGTTAACAGCTCAAATGATTCGGTGAATAGGGTCAGCATTTGTATAAGTTGATTGATTGTTGGTCGACTCAGGTCGATAGCATCTAGGAACAACGGGCTGATGAGGACAGCCTGTAGCTGTAGTTATCCTTAGTTTTAATTCACTTTAAGAGCTGACAGAAGAACAAAGAGTTACGAATGAATTGGCTTCTCCTCTCTTCTCTGACGGAAACTATTGCAACCAGGTAATGAATTCAATATTTTCAGAACATGTAGGACCATTCAGCAGAGAGGAAAGTGGAGTGCAGGAAATCAAGACGGAGTTCGATTCAGTTATGATGAACAGTATGAATGATGACCAGACCATCACGGAAATTGGAGCAAATGCACGAGGAATGCCAAGCAGATTAGCCGAAGAACACAATCGTTTTGCCAACTCTAACGTTGTGGAACTTCAGTCTGTGAATATTTCACAGCATTCGGGATGGAGAATCGGCAGCGAAATGCTAGTATCTGATAGTGAATCGAAAAACCAGACTGCTATGATGGTTTCTTCTTTGATTCCGCAGCAACTACTTAACCGCTCAGTTGCAGAAGAAAATGAAAAGCTAGCAAAAGAATCGTTGAAAAGTGCTACCTTACAGCCAACTAACAAGCAGCACCTTAGCAGTATTTGCGCTTCGTTTCAGCAGGCTGATGACAATAAATATCAGTGTCGTTCACGAGGTCAGTGGCTGAGTTCTGCATATGACTGCACTGGAAGTGGTCCAATTTCTCGTCGAGACGCTCTCGCTGAGAGGCTTACATTGGCAGAACATGACACCTCGTTTGTGGGGAACTTTTCGCTGAACATTTATGACGATGGTGCTGGAGCATTGAACGAGGGAAGATACAGCCAGCCAACTTGTTCGCGGAATGGCGTCAGTAACGGTAGTTGGAGTGATAGCGATTTTCCAGTTGACGTATGTTGCTCTGAAGAAGATTCGTGTTTGGGGGGTTCGGCAAGAACTCGTCCGTTGGCTGACGTTTATGGCAGAGCGCATAGTCCTCATCTAGTTGCTTCGGCCAGTTTACCAGCCAGCTCGTTGTCGCGTTCAGTGCAGCCTTCATTTGATGGAGAAACGGGAGATGGGAGCGGGATGGTTCTTTTGCAAGAAGAGCGGCCTGCATCTGCGGATTTCTACAAGACTTCAAGAGTTCTTTCACGTGTTTACGACAACGTTTCGCCATCGGTGGTATATGATGTTGATTCATATGAGGTATATATTAGGTTCACATCATGTTTTCATTTTTTGCTGAGCTGTTATTAGTTTTGCAGGGATTAGACAATTTCATGAAGAAATGAAGTTTGCCCTTGCACAGCGATTTGTGAATTCATTTTCGTCAGAAGTAGTTTTATTGGTGTTTCGGCCTGTAGAATGTGACAAACTATGGTGATATAGCTAGAGGCATAAACAAGTTATAAAGACACTCTTGATGGATACTGTTCGCTGTTATCGTCGTTAATTTATAGCTTCAAGTGTTCGCTTTATGCATCATTTTGCTTCTGACTGCAATGTTATTGCGAAATTGACTTTCATTTATCATTTGGTGGATTTGTTTCAGGAACAGTCTGCAGTGGAAAGAGGATATGTGGATTATCCCTCTTTGAAGGATGGACAGTTGCGTTGGTTTCGGATTATGGAGCCTTTGGGCACTCGTGTCGTACTTAAGCAAGAAGGACCATTGAGAGAGCATGATTATTACAGTAAGCCGCTTGTACCTTTATTTTTTATTGGATTCTCATCAAAAGTAGCATCCGGAGTGAAAAGCTCAGATTGAGAGATTAACCCATGATGCACTTGTATACAGCAAAGTGCTAACTGATATTTTATTGAATGGCACATAGGCGTTCCATCAACGATTTGTGAAGGAAAAGGTACACAGAGATCTGGAGCTGCGATAACAAACCCACATAACTAAGGATCACGTAAAGGAGCACTAATGAACTTATCAGTTGACGTTTTCAGCGTTACATATTTTCGGCGATTTATTTGAAAATTAAAAGTAAATTAATGCATATCATTGATGTGGGCGAAAACGTCGGTATTTTTAAAGTAAACTATTGTAAACGTTTTGTAAGAAAAAAATCTAGTCTTACAAGTTACCCTACCGATAGGATACTAAAGAATGTCATGAACAAATCGTCACTTTCGTGGGCTGTATCTTTGGGCGTTTATTTAGAGATTGTTTAGTAGGTTACATCAAGTTCGCGGCCATATATTTCTTGGAAGACACAGCTCCGACTGAATTATTTTTTTAGTGTTCATTTGAGCACTTCTATCGATCGGCTTTAAGTTGAAGTAATTTAATTAATGTTTACTTTCACCTCATGAAAGAATTTTGAAACATTATTGCTGTACACATAATGAACAGGAATTTATGTGCACGACAGATTATTCATATGCGAGTGCACGCGATTCTTTGTGGAATTTTTTATGCTGCCGAACTTTCTTTTATGTCTTTATTTTATAGCTTTGTTGTTGTAAATGAACACTTTCAGTGCCAACTGTGGAGCAAATAGTAACGAATGGATGGTTCGTTTTCTTTGGATTATTTTAATCGGTTTTGCAACATTTGGCGATCAGATTTTAATCAGTACAGAATGGATGCATCCATCCCATCTTTCCTTGCATCCATCTCATCTCTTGCTTACATCTCATTTCTTTCCTGTTCGCAGTCCACTTTCTCCCATACTGCCTGGTCGTTGGAGCAGAATTTGTTTGAACGTCACTTGATATTAAGCTTGTTCTCAAAGCCGTTATCTTCGTTAAAGAGAGTATGCTGGGCTCATCCATTTGCCAGCAGCTTCCCTTTTCCTCTGCTGCCTTAAGCAGAAGATGAGAAAAGTGAAGAATGTTTTACTGGAACAGAAGATCATTGCATTTATTTACTTTCAAAGTGTTGTGGGCACACACAATGAATGAAGTGTCTTTCTTGTTTAGGAGATTTTCTGTGGAACCGCAAGTTGTTGATTCATCCTACGAAGTAACAGAATTTGCCCTTCAATTCGGTGAGTTCATTCTGTTTTTTTAGAGTGCATTTTCGTTGGAGCCAACGGTGAAACGAGTTAAGTTGAAATGGTTAAATAAACAATGCGTCGGAAATATATGAGCGAGCAGCGCAGGCAGCATGTGGCATTTGCGTGTCATGTGCCGCTTGATATTAATAATCTCCTGTGCAGATTGCAGATATACCTCCATCTAAGAGTTCTCTGTGATTTTGAGTTTTCTGCATTTGTGATCGTTGTAAACTTTAAACGAATATAACGTGATGAAAGATACGTTCTATTGTAAGTTACACTATGCCATACTATGTATCGTAGTACCATAGCATAACAACTGGTAATTTAGTGCCATAATATTGTAGCAGGAGATTTAGCTGTAGTTTTTAATAAAGTGATTATTTTCCAGTTATTGAGGTTTCACGTTTTAAACAAAAAATTTCCCCTTTGATGTAGATTGTTGAAGGCAACGCTTTGAACGGCTAGCTATTGTGCATGTTTAGAAGAGACTAGATACGTTTGAACTCATCAGAAAGAATCTTGAATTGTGTATATATTCATATACTTTTACGTTTTGCCGTTACTTTCCGTTGCAGAAATAGTACTCAGTGTTAGTAATCCTTTATATTTCATAAATATTTGATAAATTCCAGAAGAAATGGGACTTCCAAAAGCGGATGACGCAGAGTTGGACACGCCGCTGACCGAAAGGGAGGCTTGGCAGGATGGAAATGAGCACCTTTGAGGAATACGATGGAGGCCGGTTTTGAATTTGCATTTAACAGATGTTGTGTTTGGAGCTTTTGGCGTTTTCCTTTATTCGATCTCCGGAAGGGGCTTCCTGTCGTCTGAGAGTAGATGCGACTATGATCGTTAGCGCAATTAGTTAACAAGCTTCTTTAACCGCTTATTGTTAGAGAATAGCGCTATAAACAAATCTCTTCTACAAAAAGAGTTTGCGAACTGGATAAATAACATTCGGAAAGAGAGATCGGGTTTCCACGCCCACAAACCAAAGCGTCAGTGTTGCAGCGTAGTCTATAGCAAACCGTTTAGTGAGGGATTAAACAATACGGGCTTCACTATGGCCCCTCTCGAAGTAATCTTTCTTGTTGAAATATGTGCTGTTCTTTCTCGCTCCCTCTTCCATCCTCTTTTGTCCATCTCTATAACCTATTATCAGAAGAAATAGTAGGTTTTAGTCCGGATTTTTTTTGAAGAAGGAAATGATAAGTCGTGTTTTAACATCTGTAAAACGAGGTCCTCGTATGACTCATCCTAAGTTTATGCACTTAAATCAGTACCCTACTGTGTAAATGATGCTCAGTGCCAATTAAAAGAATGTGTGTGATTTGCCTTTGTTTCTTAATTTAAAAACGGGGAGAGAGGGAATATGGAACCGATATTGTCAAACGAAAAATATTTGCTTTCGCTTTGCTCTTTGTGATCGTTTCAAAAAGAAACCCAACTTGATCATCGTGGCTGACTTGTACTTTGGCCTCATTTCAGGATAACGGATTATATTCGGTAGATGGATGCCCCAATGTAAGCGTCGTTTTATAAAGACTCTTTGGTGGTTGGAATTATTCTGATCGAACCTTTAAAAACGCCGATTATTTGATCTCCGGAATCAGCAGCTGCAATCGCAAATCGCCCTTGACTTTGTTTCGTTTTCGAGAATCGTTTAGTTGTCAACTGTGGAATGTATACTGTTGATTTGTCTTATGTTGTCATGTGTTCAGCGATCTCTTTTGGAATTTTTCTTCATATTCATTTATTACGGCCGTGAATGCTTCTCACTTGACCGTCATATAACTAATATTTGTTTATGTTTAGCTTAAAAGTGAAGCATTCATCGTAATGGAATTTCTGTTTGATATGTTGCAGTGAGAAGCGTCGGAAAAATATTTCTATCGGCGTTTTGTTATAACTTCGCCTGTTATTCGTTTCGGGTGCCACTGAAGTGGCTTTATTATTATCACTCTTTTTTGTTAAGATCATCCTCGATTATGACATTTATTGTTTCTTTCTTCATTCTTATTCTCTCTTGCTATCCGGTGCATTCGAGTTGTTGATTATGTGTTGTTGGGTCGTGATTGCACTGTTTTTGATGAGTTGATTGCGGTTGATGAAGTGGAGCTCTGCTTTTCCCAATTATATTTGCAAAGCAGGGAACAGCTTTATCATATTCTTCCCCACTACTACTACCACCCCTCACCCCTCCCTTCCCTCTTTCTCCTCTCCCGATGTTGCCCGACTATAATAGTAATTAACATGCGTCCTCTTTTTTTCCTGTCCGGTTTTTCAGTGAAGTGAGCAATTTTCTCTTCGTAGCATGTCGGCTTGTAGCGAAATTTGTGAAGAAAAAATGAGCAAGAAATTTTGTGAAAGAAAGGATTTCGAATTTTAATATCGTTACCCTCCCATTCGATCTGGCTTCCATAAGGCCCTAAAGTGATGGCCTTTCTCCTTTCTGACAACAGTCCTGTAAAGAGCCTTATGTCTGATATAGCTGATCTTCCATGTCATATGTTTGAAGAGGTCTCTTTAAGTGAAGCATCGTGAAGATATGTTTTATGTGCTATGGCTATCGCGTTTTTTGTTATGATTATCGCATTTATTTTCTTAATAATATGGCATAGTTTACGAATATTTTCACTAGTACAGCAGTTCAACGTGTCTCTGTATTTCGTTGTTTTTTAAAGGCTCAGTGGTGGGGAAGAAGGAGGCGTTCTAGGGACATGGAGTATCGCCGTTATTATAGCGCTCAATTTCATCGTTGTTGGTGTGTTGATGCCAGTACTATGGCTTATTATAGTGCAGATGTGCTATCGATATCATTTTTTAGAGCTTTAAGTGGTGTGTTGTTTCATATTGACGACCCTGTTTACACGTTATGTGATTCGGAATGAGTTACTAATCGAAAATTTAATGCTAGATACATAAACGTTGCTAATATGAGACACTCACTCATTCGACGTGAATTGCTCGATGTTGTGGACGTGTGTTGCGTCTCTGGTTGATATTAGCTGATTGGGCTGATACTGGCTTGTTTTTGCTTATTGGGACCTTTTCCCTTCCGAGGCCGGTTGTCTTGTTCGGTGGCATTGAAAAGTGAACTTGAATGTTGTTGAACAACATGCTGTCGCAGTATAAACCGTCGGATGTGATGAACTCGAAAAGTTTTTAGTGGTACGGTGTAGGTATATTTGAGTAAGACTTAGTAAGTTTAATTGATTTGAGCGATTTACATGCAGCCCGTTCTGTGCTAGTTATGGCGGCCCGTGAGTTAGCACAAAGGAGAGGATATTGGTGTTACGATAATGGTATCGTGTGGGTGCTTTTTTCGCCCCATCAGCAAGTTAATATATCTGAGCGGCAGGCCATTTTTGATGATTGGCCCGGTCGAATATGTTGAATCTCCATCGAAACGCAGCGGGTACTGGGGAAAACGTCCGCTTTTTCCTGGCCAACTGGCTGGACTTATTAGCAGTGTCAAGACTCAGCAGGATATGATGGACGCCTGAGGCGGCTTCGCATAAGTGCAAAATTCAAATGCAGAGTTCGAGTAATAAAGGATGTTGTTTATGTTTTTTAAGTGCCGTACGTACTACTGGAAAATTGATATTCTTTGAATCTAACTTGCTTAGATTTTTGCTAATTCTTTTTGCCAGTTGTCCGAATTTTCTCAGAAATGTTCTACGGCAGAGGAGGCAGGAGGGGTCTTTTTGAGGAGAGGGTAATCTTTTCGATTAAAAATCAACTTGTATTTCTTTGGGGGATGGAGTAGGAGGATGTTATTGTATTGAGCTAACTCTGACGAACTGACCGAAACTTTCACACCATCGAAACTCAGATTAATGGGAAGAGTGTGGATTTCGAGTAAATTCGCAGTGATGGCAAGTCGGAACGTAAAGAGAGACTAATATTGATATATTTATTAGACTTAAGGAAGGGTAGCATGCATTTCATTTAATATGTTCGGGATGAAAAAAGAGATACAAAGTAGGAAGACGAAAGATTAAAAAAGAGGAATGTGTGGCAAATAAAGTCCTGCATTTCGAGGTGATTTTAAGGACTGCTTAGCAGGGAAGGACTTGAAATTGATTCCCCAAAAATCTTAGGTGCATTTCGACCTAAAAGTAGTGGACAATAGTAGTGGACAGTGCTCACTGATCAGCGTGCGAAAGAAAACAATCTTCTCATTAACTCAATTTCGAAAATGATTGAAGTAGAAAGAAAGTAGTGTGGTACTCTAATAATGGTTATTTTTGTGGAGACTCCGCTGTAAGAAAGAGCAACAGCTGAAATTTGATTTGAGAGGAACCACTTAATTGAGCTATGGAGAGTAGAAAGAGATAGAGAAAGGAGTCTTATGGGCATACTTTTTTGCATTTGCGATGAAAGCCAACGGCGAGTAGGAATCGGTGGAGATCCAGCCCTCATCTTCTCGACTAGACAAACATATAGGATCCAGGAAAAACCATGTTGAAGAATCACTCGAAGGGTGCTGTTTGCCACGAACATTCAAATGACCACTCAAATAGCCAGAAATTAGCGTCAAAGTCTAGTTTGTAGTGTTCCGAAGGAGTCTAATTCAAGGTACCAGTTAAGAATTAGAGAGAGAGAGAACGGTGTATCACTTCCTTTAATTGCTCGAATATATTTGACAGTACTGAAATTGCATTTTCCCATTATTCCTGTCGGGAAGAGTAAGCAATTCCGAGTAAAATGTTCACTGGTACTTCTCATTCCCTTTTTTGGGCCTTCGGCTTGATTTTTTCAGATGGAGAAAAGCGAATTTCTAGTATTTCGGTGACTATCTCTATATCACACAAAATTGGATGGGACGAAGTGCATCGTTGCTTTCTATAATTATTGGAATCGGATTTAATCTGTTCTGATATTACCGTCATTGTCAACATTATTGTTATTGACATTACTGTCTGAATTATTATGGTTGCTGCTGTTAGTGGTAGTGGTACTAGAAGTAACTATAGTACCATATTTACTTATGTGTGAAGAGATGGGCACATTGCTTCATCGTTCATTTAAGAAGTGAATTTAATTTTATAATTCGAATCCGTCCCATCTAAACAGATTAATAGAAACTTTCGCTGTCCGGCTAATCACATATATTTCAGTTCGATTTTTGATTCCATACGTTGAATAAAAATCTAAAATTTAAGAAATTTCTATTCGAGCCTAAGAACTCTTATCACTCGTTAACGAAATTCCTAAATATTGATTAAAAAGTGGCAAAATTTAGGAAATTTTGAGTGTTTTCTCTTCTCATAGAGCCCAGTCTAAAATATCGACGTCTAATAGTGACGGTTGCAAAGAGTAATATATAAATCACATGCTTATGTTCTATGTTTCATATGACGATTTAAAATTTTATGTCTTTAACGGTATATATATATATATATATATATATATATATATAATATATATAATCAGTGATAGATTAGAAATTCATGCGAGTTAAGGTTGTCTTCTTTCTTTTGCATGGGGATGGTTAAATTTTTCTAACTGTACTGAGACTATTCGTGATGATACATGATACATATATACCATTTTTCTTTGTTCAACCGAACAGCCCATTATTTTTTTCAACCCTTTGAATAGCCCATCCCTGGATAAGTTGGTCGGTGAAAAGGTTGTTCCCGAAAAACATAATAATTAATCGTTTTATTGCACAGTCGCAACTAATGAAGCAGTATTTTGTGGCCGTTTTGTGAAAAGGCACTTTTGAGTTGTTTCCATATTTGTTTTCATATTCCACTAGTCTCTGTCGCTTTCACTTGAAATCTCATATCGCAATTACTTCATTGTTTCTATGACGGTGCGCATTTATGCTGACGTTTTCGTTGATTCAAATTTATGTCGTACATCTGTAATTTTGAGATTCGACGCTGGTGGCAACTGATGAAGTTAGTGGTGCGAAAAGTGTAAATTTAGTAATTGCTCGTCGGAAATCGGTTCGACTTGAGGAACTAAATTATCATTGGCAGTGAAACACAAAATTTGAAGTTTATAAAAGGTGTCGTTTTTGAAGTGACAGTAATATGGAGCCACAAGATGACTATTTCTTGCGGATCGATTCGTTGCAGTTTGAGGCAAATTGCTGCTGAATATGTGGCAAGAATGCACTAAGAAAGGGAGGAAGTCGTCAAACTTCGCTCAGAAATTCTCTCAAAAACATACATGAAGAAAAATCTACGATGATGTCGTAATCCTCAAGAGCTTCCTGATGCTTTCGAGCAATTGCAATAGGTCCCTCAAGAATATATAACTTAGACTGAGCAACTCGAAGGAGATTAATCACAGCACAGCTCTTTCATATCGAATTGTGTCTTTGAAGCCGCAGAACGTTTGGTGATTTTAAAGACAAAAAATGTCGCATTTTTTTATATCCGCTGAGAGCAGTTGTTTTTTGTTGACTGAAGGATCTTAACAGGGTCTGAAAATTTGTTTCATAGAAGCATGAGAAGAGGGCGGGATCATGTTGTTAACAAAACTCTCATATACAACGTCGAAAGTTCATCGTCCATTTTTTCGTGACTAATTTCAAAGGACTCGATTACGGCATTAGATTTGAGCGCACAACGCATTAGGCCATCTCCAGGGAAAACATGTCGACCGCGCAATGATTCAAACCGAGGATCCCTTACCCTTGTAGACGCATCTCACTTAACAATCCATGCTATTTAAGTGACTTGAAAGATACACTATTTTCACTGTTCCTCTGCAACAAACTTCTTAACGCCCAATGTTTTATATTTTTTACTTGTGTTTATATATGATGTACGATGAAATGTCATAATTATATAAAAATAACACATTTTCACTTGCCATGCTGTGGATATCCTTCGGCTTCAAAAGTTTTTCTTCTTTCTGTGTTGGGAATTATTTCTGGATTTCGATTTTTGGCTATCATTTGCAAGACTCTGCGCATTGCTAAACAAAGTTTTATCAGTTGAATTTCGATCCATTATGATTGACGAAAAAATTGAAACTGATCAGTCAATGTCGAGGGAAAATGCTTCGGTTGATTTCCTGCTATATACGCTTTCGTTAAACGTGATGCTATAGTTTTTGTTCAGTACAATAAAACGTCTGCTTTGTTTTTTCAAGTACCGATTGTAAGATTTCGTTTTATCTACTAGCTAAAGTATTTCGTAAACACGAATATTAGAAGTGGACAACTGTGAGATCATTTGCAAGTATACCTCTATTAGCGATGTCGGCAAAAACTGCTTTTCCTTTAAACGATAGTGGGAGATAGTACACCTGGAATACCTATAAGCCTCCACTTCTTAAGTGTGATGTTGACAGTATACGATCACTTAGCAAGAAATTTATTGTGGCACGGTAACGCAGTCATTTCTCGGCGCACATTTATATAGTCATGACGATGAGGAGACTGCAATATTTGTACGATAGCGGTGCTTTTGTTTTGGTGGTCGGAATAATTTATAGCTGTGCATAGAAGGCAACGCCTCGATACTTAAGGTATGAAAGCAATCGAATTATTAGTCGGACAAAGAGCTCTTGCATATTTTAGATATGGAGGCATCAAATTTATGCGAAAGAAACGGTTGCAATCGATATGGATTCAGTTAAGAAATATTACCTCTGTGTGGCCGGCGAAACTTTTAGCCTTTATCAATCTCAGCGTTCTTACAAACGCATTTTTTCAGTCATTCTCGAAGTTATTACCTCTCCATTTCATTCTCGAGCAATTCTTTTCGGCTACATTTACAGGATTTTCTGGTGGGACTATTTTTGATCGCTTAACGTTCCATCACAGCAGTTTTCGTTTGCCAAATTGCATCAGTCAGCATATGACGGAAACATGAGTTTCTTTTTGTTTCGATTCGCATTCAGTGGCTATGCCAACCGACCTCCTACACTTGCAGCCATTTATCAAACTAAATAAGTTTTAGCAACTGACCTACCAAGTGTTCGGCATACCTAACAGTGAGCAGTACATATACGCATATGTAGGCCATCATTCGATGATTGTGAAACTTGTGTTATTGATGATGGGTAGTTTTTACTGAGAATGATTGGTCCTGACATCTTTGTCAATAGTTTCTAAGTAGTGCCGAGAAGTGTTCGCTTCCTCTAGGATAGAATTTCAATTTTAAAATGTTTACTCATGAATTCATATTAGCGACTGTAGAAGTGCTTTTCCATGCAGTTACCTATTCAGTTATGCTACTTAAGTACTGGACGACTTCGAATTTTCGGTAGGATATCACAGTGAGTACGAAATGCTAGAGCTGGAATTTTATTTGTGTAAATGAAGTGTATTTGCTAATATCGACGAGAGACAATTGGGGAAGGGATTTGAAAATTTGCTATAGTTAATTCAGTCACCGTGGAGCAAATTGGACAACGCATAGAGAAAGCAAACTCACTTCATAGTTAGCTAATTACCTCGTTCTTTTTCTTGTGTTTTTGAAATTTCCTGTACTAACTAAAAAGATCCGCACCCAGCTGACAGCTATAGATGGAATTAATTTAAAAATGCAGCTGAAAGAGTTGTTGATTTGAGGTGATTTGTCTGGCACTTTGATAGACTGTTCAAAAACGAATGAGTGTTTATGAAAAGGACGCACTAATTAGTGCTGAAGATTTGAATTCCTATTCCACAGAAAATTTTTGACAGCTGTGAATTGAATCTGCAGTGGCTGCGCATCTAAAGAAGCTCCAACTGTAATTGCTTCGATCTTATTTGCTCTAATTCCTCTTTCTTGGCTTGCAAAGAAGCAATCTTAATTAAATTCTAGAGAAACATTTAATCCGAGTTTTCATCTTGTTTAAATTGCTTAAGTTTTCTTCTGTGGAAGATGTGGAAAATTGCTGGTCATTTTCACGATTGTATTCATCTATTCCGATGAGAGGCAGTCGGTCAATGAGTGCAGAAGTTGTTTTGATGCAAAAAGAAGATGAGTGAATATGAGAGGAATTATTAGCATCTCAAAAACTTAGACTTGTGGACAAAATCTCAAAGCCGAGAGCACAATGAACAATAGCGGCAGGTCATTGATAATTCGCATTTTCAGGTCATATTATCACGACTTTAGCATAATTCGAAAGCAACTAGCATTTGATCGAAGAAATAACTGTTATAATTTGCCTTACTATTATTATAAAATAGTTGAACGCATAACTAAATTACTGTGCTATCGATATGAGCTGTAAAACTCGAATTATTGTAATTAATGAATTAAACTCTTCGTATGCAAATTTTTAACAAAAATACAATGAGTTTTAGTGGAGGGATATGTGGAGAATATTACTATCGGTGTGTATTTGCGCATATTCCTTCGTATCGACTACTGATGCCGCGTTCCAATTGCACTATGACGATGACAGGTTAATTGGAATTTCTTTTTTTTTTATGCATAATAGTTTCATTGCGTTTCCATCCATATTTATAGGAATCTGAAAACAAAGGCTTAAGGTAAGCATCCGGGGAACAATTTGTGAACCATTCGTGTCTATAAATCTTCGAAAATCAAGCGTTGATGAAATTCTGCATTAATTGATTCACTAATTGCTGAAATCGGATCTTTTTTTTTTGGCTAATGGAGTAGGAGATGTGAAATTTTGCAATATTGATTCGAGTCTTATTTTCTTAACTCATTTTGATAGAGTCTGAAGTACGACTTTACAAGATGTACTATCATAATTGCTATAAAGCCACAAAAAAGCATTAATTAAGAAAGAGTTAAGCTTTGAGAAAGCATTTGCCGGGCAAAGAATGCTAAATCGGCTTCAGTTGGCTTAATTCTTTAAGCTCCAATTTAGGTAAGAGACATTTCTTCTCATCAACGTTTCTAGTTGCAGGCAGCCTTCTGGGAGGTCCACTGATTGATTTGATGCTGGTTCACTTCAAACGGAATTTTTGAACGAAAAACTGTCATTGGAGGCGATTTTTAAAGTAGTGTATAACTAAAGATTATAGTTAGCGCTGGACTAATACAAAAGTAGGCAGAGCTTAGGATACTGTGGAGTCGCATGAAAAGAGGGACTTCTTAAATCTTTCACATTAACCGCACACTGCAGAGATTTTGAGGTAGGCTGTGAAGGATGGAGGAGGGGGGTGTCCACGCCATTAAATGGGTCTCGAAATCCTGTTGGGGTCGCTGCTACGTCGAAACTGTTTTGCCTTGACGTCACTGCACCAAAATCATTCGTTGATATCTATCTGTCGAACACCTCGTAATTGTGTAGCTGAAGCTAAAGAATTTCTCAACATAATTTCTAAGCTGTATGATGAACCATGCCACCACAGTAGTCTATGAGTTGAGTTAAATTTTATGGGCACAAAGAGCGCGATTCGCAGGAACTTGCCAAAAGCTTTCCCCAGAGGCCCTGCTGTTGTCAACCTCATGCAGTATCATATCCTTGGGTATAAAACTTGACATCTATATAAGAAAACTACATATGTTTCTTACAGCAATATTTGTCTGGCATCAAATTTCTCAACCAATGATCATTCAAGGATCCATTCTGGAACCGAAATTCCATTTGCGTAGCCGTGGACGACAAACTTGTCATGAAGAGCAATTGGAACGAACGCAATGCTATGTTGACTAAGAGGGGCTGCTTGCCTGCTAAATCCATCTAGCCTCGAGGAAATATATGAGCATTTTCTAGATCTTGTAGGTGATGTTGCTGAGGTCTTTGCAGTGAAGAAAAGGATCGCCAAGGACACAACCACTATCGGCACTGCTCGAGTACCTGGGGCGTTTAATTGGTGTTCTGAGCAATCCTGAATTACCTGAACACAATTTGCGGGGATTGTATATGAGGGTCAAAGATATGTTGAAAAGGCTCTGCATACTAGGCACATTAAATAAGGACAGTGCTCACTGTCTGCCTACGGATGACCATATGAAATATAACGTATTTTGAGAACACTTATGAACTGTTTACATCGAGGAGAATGGATTTCCCTCATAAGGTGCTTGGAAAAGATAAATTTGAGTGAAACTTTCCATGCAACGTGAATTCACTTGCTGTTTTTTTTTTCAGTAGTGTAACACTACCAAAAGGGGGATATTTATGAGGAGCGACTTCGTTGCAGGATTGAATGAAACCCAAAAGGCGATCATTTCGATCATTAGAGCAATACGTCAGTGACCTTCGCATAAGATAAAATATTCGAAGGGCAGCACCGAAGGTATCTCAAAATAATGTCAACTCCATATCTTAGATTTGTCGTTGCAGAATTCGATTCAAGCGGCCGTTGTTCGTTCCGATGTACTCAGATTTCGGCTCAGGCACACTGGCGAACAGAGTGTACCGCAGTCGTGCAAGAGTAAGTCACACTGATCGTTCCCATTGATATTTTACGGCTCACTAGCATTTCAGCTATAAACGCAATCGTGTTGTTATAATGGATATATTCACCATTAGAAATACAACATCTGAGGGAATGCACGCCTTCCGCTGGGCAAAAAGTCTCCAGTGTGGTGTTATCAAAACAGATGCTCATAACCGCCCTCCTACTTTTGCTTGCAACTCGTCTGCTTGAAACGACTTCTCTGTATTTAGAGTCATTTATACGTTTCAGATAACACTGAAATACCACGTAACAACGTGTGGCATTATACTGCTCGAGTCTATTGCTTGATTATATGCAAAAAAGAAAAACTTCAGGTACTTAGATGAGCAGATGAGCTTGGAAGATGTTTCGTGAAGTGACTCAAATCTTCTCATTATCAGAAGCACCTTCTTGAACAAAATATCCCCTTCAAAGCTCTTGCGACACAAGGAAAAAAGCGCAACTCAAGGGTATCGACGGCATCTAATAACTGGCACAAATACATCCTCTAGATGGTCTCCTAATTACGGTGTAATGATTTCGCCACTGATCTTAACGGCATGACCTTTTTTACTAGTATGGCGAACAAGGCAAAGAGAAACATTGCAGTTTTCTGACATTATCTCATCAGTAACATCGAGCTTCATTAATGTGTTTCAGCAGGTACGCACTCAGTCGCCTATAGTCACTTGATGTTTTCAAAAATGAGAAGTAATGTGAATGGTTTTGTTGTAAAATTTCTTATAATTGAGTAGGTTCTTCGCTCAGGTATTGATAATCCTTTGCAGATCCATCCTCCTTACGCCTATGGTACTAGCCCTTACTATCGGGCATCTTTCGAGACGACTCCGCTGTTCGTTTGAAGATCACCTCGTTCCTCGTATAGCGATCCATTACTTGGGTCGGATGATATGTTTCCCAGCTATGAGAGTAACTGCTTCAGTCAAACAAATCAACACTCTCGACTGATACTGCCTCGTAATCGCAATCGTTAAAGATCTGTTGAACTCTCACTGCCAGCACATACTGCAAAATATGCATGGAGCCTGGCGAAGTGAACCCATGATCATTTATATCAAACTGTGGTTGAAATGAAACGGTCTGTGCTGAAAGAAAATTCAGAGACATGACTAAATCAAAAGTCCTGTATAATATACCTTATAGCAACTTTTCTGGATCCATACAAAAATAGTTGCAGGAACTAACTCGCTGTAAATTAAACTACCACACACTGTGGGTTTTCATATGCCTGTTCAGCGGGTCAACAGTTATATAACCCACCAATTAATAAGAAATATGACAAATGATGTGTGCTTATTTGATTTAATTAATTTGATCGGTTTGATAATATAAAGGATGCATTCTTGTGGTGCCTCGATGTGTGTAGGCGAAAATCGACAGACGTAAAAATGCACACTAATCTTTCCACGTTTACATGTTCTATAATCCTCTTCACCGGTAATGAATGAGATTGAAGAACTACACAGATGATCTCGACTTGTATCCGTAACTGTAGCTTCATAGGTTCTTAAATGCAGAATATCGAAGAAGAAGACACAGACGAATACTTACATGTGATACTGTTTAACATTTGCTCTGCGGTTTTATTGTAACGTCGTGCTTGAAATGCTGTTTGTTACTCTAAATTGGCACGGCTTTTTAGCTGAAGGGAAAAATTTTTGTCATTTGATCGCTCTGACATATACTCCTGAATGAGGCATGCTGAACGGGACGACCCAAAATTTTGCATTTATTTGCCCTGAACTGTAAAATTCAACCGATATAAGCGAAAGTGAGGGTTACTGTATGTGCAACTTTCGAGGTAGTCGTCAGGGATGTTGGCAGAGCCACTTCAACCTCTTTCAAAAGCTCCAGAGCAGAGCTCATGTTCGTGTCAAAAACGCAGAATTTTAGGTGGTAATATTATGATACCGATTTGGCCTTCTGTTCCATCAGAAAATAGACGTGACATTTCGTTCCTCCAGGAATGATAGCGACGTGGCAACACACTTTGCCGTATGTGTACATAACGGTTCATTTATTTATTTTTTACTTTTTCGTTTTTATAGAGAAGCTTATGTTGAGATGAAGTATCCTGTAGACATATGGGTTTGTCAGTTAAATATTAGTGCATAGGTGTACAAATGTGCACTTCTATCGATAAACGAAATAACAAAGCGAGTTATGCGTGTGCGCGAGGAAATATCGTCAAAAAAAGTGCTTCCCATTTTCTGAGAAGTCCAAATTTATTCGTTACGCAATGATGGCCGAATTATATATGTGAGTTTGCTCTAAATCAAAGGTTATGTCCATTAGAACTTCTGCAAAACACACAGTTTGGAATTTCCCAATTTCAGTCGAACAGTTTCGTACGCGTTAGCAAAGGGAGGCGACATGTAGAGATGAACGATTTCGAACAATCACCACACCAACACTAACCGCATCGTTGTGAATTTGTGATTAACAAGTCTCAGTTTGCAATATGGAATTAAGGAGCAGCGGAAAATTAAACATCCCACCTCTTCTCCTTCCCCCTCCCGCCAATTTCGTTAGCTTTCCCAAAAATCCACAAGTTTTGTTGCCATAGAACAGAAGTTTCGGACCTTTCCGCCACGAAGGAGGTCAGGGAAAGAGTTCCGTACATAAGGTCGGACGGATTTCTACGGAAGAAGTCAGTCACCCTCCTGGAGACACGGCATGGTGACATGTTGCGCGGATGTTACGACGCTTATGCCACTTTCTCATATATGCACATATCGCGTTTTTTATTTCTTGATGGAAGCGCATTTCTACGCCTCTTTCCATTTCATCTGTTCGAAGCGGTATTGACGAGTGTTATTCGTTAATTGATTAGGAGGTCTCGAGTGTGACGAAGATGTTGAGGTACCAGGGTGTTAGTGTGGAAGGTACGGAATCAGGATACGGGTAATTATGTTGGAGGAGGATAATGTATACGAACGTGCCAATTTATGAGTTAAACATAAACGCACAAATGTGTAGTTAAATGAGCAAATGATATGCATGGACATCGTAAAGGTTCTACGTCCTTGTTATTTGTGAAAGAACGAAGCGCTTGGTGGGTTTCGCTAAATCACTATGCGATTTGCCGTATTCAGAGGTTATGGATATGAACATGAGCTCTGATCTGCAGAATGTGAAAGTCGTTGAGGTAGCTCTTTCGAGGTCGAGTTTCGGGTCTGAATGCAAAGGTCTTTGATATACTCTCAGAGCTGGGAAAAAGGGTTCAGTCGACCCTTTGCTGAAGTGAAGCTTTTTTCTATGTCGACGAACCTACCAAATGAGATTGAGGGACAGGTGATCTCCTCCATTTCGTGCTGGTGTCCCATAAAGTGATTTAGATCGATTTTATTCACGGTAAACATACACTGGCAATATTTCTGACAAGAATCGGAGTAATGTCGTATTCTTTGCTAAGGATATCAAAATTTATCGCTTATTGCACCACACTGCATGATGTTTCCACATTATTCTGGAAAATGACCTTGTAGCGTTCCCTGGCTGATCAAGATCTTAACAGCTGAATATCTTACGAAAAACGGATGGTACTTTACATTAACAGCAGACATAAATATTGTCCTACGTTAGCAGCTGGATTCTTTCATCTACAGGTTTCTCCCACAACTTCAGCGATTTGATTGTTTCGAAGGTTTCGGACCTCGTTTTGCCCCTCTTCCTTTGATTTGTTCCTGAAGGATTCGCAAAATTCCTTCTCTGTCGAGGCTCCACCAAATCCTTTCTAATATGGCAGTAAGACAAGAGATTAGCCTTTAAAATCTAAACATTGAAAAAATCGGTAATATTAGTGGGGAGGGGCACCACGATGGCAAGGGTATTTTATGAAAGACGGTTTGCGTTTCTCATATTTTCTTCTTTTTCTTAAAAAAAAACATCAGAAATTTGTGGTGTTGCGCTGTCGCTGACAGCAGCCCAAAGTTGTAAAATAGATTATTCACGTCTTGCTGGATAGTTGCAATTTGTGCAAGTTTTCATCAATTGCTGCCAAGCACTTCTAAAGGATCACACTTCTAGTGGTTCGAGAATGCTTCATCCTTGCTGCTTTATGCAAATTCAACCATTATCCGTAGAAGGCACACATAAGGACTCCTTTACTTGGGATCATTGAACTCACGCACGCTTGAAACTACCGCGCTCATTCCTTCAGAATTTAACGGCGGTTAAGTCATTTTCCATGTCACAATCTTACTACCCTTACGCATTGAATTTGAAGTAATTTGACGTCTGTTCTCGCAGATTTGTCGCAAACGTTTTCACGAGCCATTGGTCATCATTATATACATGATGCTTTTAAGGGAAATTTATTGATAGTAAGTAGCTCCGTACATTTAATCACAGCAATAATTCCCATCCTCCAGTTTTCTGAAAAATTAGAGATCACCTGTTTGCATGAATTCCGAATCAATAATTTCCTACTGCTTGCGTCCGTGCTTTTCAACTACGGCGCTGAAATTGCCCGCTACTTCGGTGAAAGTAAACCGTTCTGCATAAGGTACAGCAGTCATATCATCCAGAAATCTCCCTAGGCTTCTCGGCATAAAAGAATCGACCTCAGATATGTTAGTGCATGTGTCAGCCTTAAAATGAACGAAACGCCAAGTCGTCTCACCACGTGGGATGGATAAAAACAAAGGAATACACATTTATCGGAATAAGCAACATTCAGAGCAACTTGTGTGTTAAAAAAATCGTCGGAGAATGCGTTGTGAAATTTGCACAACAAGTCTCCATGCCGTACCGCAATAAAAGTTTCATAAGCTTCATATACAATGTTTTTGTCCTCTTATGAAGCAATTCAACACGTACAATTAATTGCTATGAAAACCTCCTCTTAGCGGGTCGGGTAGCAGGCGGGATGAGAGGCGGAAGGGTGGACAATATGTGTAACACGCTTCCTCCATTGTAGTAATATCCTACACTTTTAGCTTGCTGTATAAAGTTGCTCTGAAAAGTATGTACCGCAATATTTTTGTTCGCACGGTTCAATAGCACATCAGTTTTAGAGCATTGCCGCTAATTCCAAAAAACACTTTTTTCGTTCTAATGTGATCACCATCGTAAAACTTCATGCTAGGGCAAAGTTCAAAAGAGATGCTATTTGTTAATTTAGGACATATCCCACCTTCGCGAGTGTGGGCACAAATTTTGTCAATTTAGTTGTCACGTCGAAGCTTTGAATTCAGCAGTACGTAGGGGTGTGAAATTCGATAGGATCATTCGCATTTTTATTCAATCTAGTCATTTGATTACTCAATCGGACATAGGATTGAACTATGCATAGATGTCTAAGAATCTTCGGCTCAGCTTTATTTAACAGATAATTTCGAAATTTTTATTATGAATGCTGCGGTGAAGAGCTGAAGTCGGATCCGATGTGACAGCTGTGAGCGTTGATGACATGCTCAAGGCCGCTTTTCTACTAACTGCCAATAAATCTTGTGCCACCGGACGAATGCTGTCATCCCAACTTATTACTGCCGTATGCGCTAATTGTATGTCATCACCTATTTCAGCTGTCACTGTTGAGGAACATTTGCATAGCAATGCGCAAATCCGATCACGATTTGATCGCTGTGCCGTAATTTGCCTACCGGTGGGAGGCATTCATTGTAAGACATTGATGATAACGTTCGCGCCCCCGACTTTTTTTCTGATCCGTATTTCTTTCTTTTCCTCTCCTCAAAAATTGTTTTAAATCATGCCGACAATGAAAAGTTCGTAACGCTTACACTTTGAGGAGAAAGAACCTATAGTCTCGTACAATATTTATTGGTTCAGTACTCACATAGCTGTAAAGGATGTCGTTCAGTTGTTTTCCTTTCATCAGTTTGTAATGTTGCCTTGAGAAAAAAAAAAAAAAATGATGGGGAAGAACTGTTAGAAATCAGTTGTGCCCATTGACAATTGCTATATAATTCTAGAATAGATATTAGTGTATTTGCTGCCTTATACGAAGATGGAGGAGCCTAAACCTATTGCGGTTGGCTTGTATAATGCGTCACTTCATAGATGTTAAACCACTTTTCGGCGTTGTTAATGTACAACTGTCGATAACGAGCACGCGGCTAATCCCGAAACGATTTTCATTCACCGACATTTTGGGGATTGACAAATTTTCCGTCCACTGGAATAGTCACATCGTAGTTTCGGTCCTTTTCAAGTCTATTGTTTGATCATGTTGGCACTTTCAGCGACCACTTCCTCGGCATCAACTCATTCTCTTGTTTTCCCAGTCGTGTAACGTTTTTGGATACACCGTTCGATTTAGCAGCTGTTAGTAAAGAAATCTTCTGTTCCTCATTTCTTTCCTCTCCTCTCCGCAAACATTGTTTTAGTTCACCCTTGACAGTGAAAAGTTTCTGATGCCTACACTTATTTTTGTCCGGCAACTGCTTCGATGTTTACATATAACGTCATGATCAAAAGGCTACTTGATGCTTCAACATTTTTCCCCATCTAATCGAGTAAAGGTGCATATTTAAGGAATATGAACAAGTTTGGTAATAGCCGAAATCAGACTGTTTTAGCCACGTTATGTCCCGTCTCTGTTAATTTTGCTAAACAACCTGCTGCACTCTACCGATACCTGCGTTCAGTGAAAACTTGCCCACATTTCAATAGTCACTTCCATCGAATATTGCCTTCAATTTTTGTACGTCATTCGGCATAAGAAGCGGTATTCTTTTCGATTGGTCTTCGTCGACTCTCGTGTTATTTTTGTCTTTTCCTTTCATTGATATTTCAAAGATGTTTGTTTGGTTCTCTGTCCACGAATTCTTTCTACATTGAAAGTTGGGCCTACTTTCCAAAAGAACGCTCCTAAAATTTACAACATATAGAAAGTATCGTATTCGCGTATGAATTATTTTGCATGGGAGCTTCGCTATTTTTGAAAAGTATGCGAATGCTTCCACGAACGCTTAAGATTCAAGGTAGAGGTTAGGAATTCTAGCGAGTGCTAGAACTCTGTAACACTTTTTTTTGGGGCCGATTTAGCAGCCTTTTCATTTTTTTCTCGATGATTCTATGTGTCAGTTCAACACAGAGATTCCTGTGAAATCCGTGTGATTGGGCCGTCCAGCATGAAGTGGACATACTGCACTTTCTAGCAGTTAAGCTTTCAGGGTTTAAACTTTAACCTCAAAACACAACCGTGCTGAGAAAATGAGAACTTCAAATAAACAGCACTAAATCGAACGATTGGCTAGCTCAAGATCAATGAGCCTTAATGGAGCAAAGATGGTGAATCATTAGAGAAACCTTTGGATGATTTAACCTGAAATCCACTCCATTACTTGAGATTCTCAGACAGAGAGAGCGACGTGTTGACAATGCTAAGAGACGGCGTAATGAAGACCGCCCACATCGTAGAGGGACAAAAGCAACGCTACTGTTCGGATGAATGGCAACTAAGACTACAAGACACTTGAAAGGGAGAAGCCACTCGTCTTAGCGAATAACGCTGAGGGAGCATCAGCGACATTTGCAAAGGGTGGTTCACCTTCAACAGACGGCCTCAGATCGTCGCATTTCTAGCTGTCGTCATTTGTACCGCTCAATCGCGTCTGACTTCACGGCTTTGTGCACCACCGCTTCATTTGATCTGTCTAGCTTGGGGGTGCGTGCTTTTACGTAGATGTTTTCTCGGAGCCCATACTTAGTAAATTTCGGTACGTCTAAGATATTTTGCAGTGTTCGCTTTAAAAAAGCTGTTCTAAAACACTTAGAATTGTCAGATGAGCGAGCCGAGGAAATCAAGGTGAAAGAGTCGTATAGGTGAATCGAGAGTTGTATAATATGACTTTTGGCTTATCGAGAAACCAAAATAATTAAGAGGAATGAACTAATGTCATTTTAATATTTGCAATAACTTTAAAAAAGCGTCACTTTTTCTAAAGAAAAAGTCAGACCCAACAGTGTGGACTGACAGCCTTATACGTCAGTTCACGGACAAGCGTAACCACGTACTTTTACTCATATGCAAAGTAGTTTGTTAACTTAAACGCTCGTTTTGTAGGCAGCATAACAGTTAAACCGATGGAAGAGATGTATGCCAATGGTGCCATGAATAATGATCTGAATGGGTTGCTGCAAAAAAGTTAAATGTCAAGTTTTATATCACGGCACACAGCCGATTCTGAAGAGGAATTGAGAAAAGTTTGATTTCCTGCGTCGAGAGTGATATTAGTAACGTCGTTTATTGAGTTACACTAAATTATACAGTGGCGTAAAGCCTTTGCGGTTGACCGCAAGGAATGGTTTGATGTTCGTAACGTTACATTTTTACAGCACCAGCTTCAGCGTGGTACAAGTAGTTGAATTGAGTCGATGAGTGTGGCACTTCATGACGATCGTTGAGATGTGCTATTTCGCTTTCGCCTTCTTTTGATGCTAGGCATTGTGGAGTGCTACCTCTTCACATCTTTGCTGTGGAAACATTTCAAAAATTACAGTTTCCTTCACATTTGCTGTTTAGTGTGGCGCGCCTCTTTGCTTATTGTTTTACTGACGTTCCCTTCAAAGTTGTCAGTCGTCGTATTTTAAATTCATCTTCCGGTCCATCTATCATCTTCCACGCAATAAAAAACTTGAAAACATCCAAAAATGTATTCTGTTGTATTCTTGATGTTCTACTGGTTGCAGCATCCTGAAAATCTGAGTGGTTTTTTTGGGGAGTGGGGGAGATCGGACATTGTACTATTGAAACGTTAAAACTTCTTAGTCAGAGCTGATGATGTGAAGATTTGAGTAGCATTCTCTACGATCCCTGTTACTTCCCTTTCGATATGTCATTTGATGGCATATTTTCATTTCGAAAGTTCCCATGCCCGTAGCGTGAATGGAATTTTTTCATTTTCAACTCGTGTGACAGTCTGTAGTAAAACTTAGATAGTGACATTTTTTCGATATATTCATTGGAGAGGATGCTTGAAAAGTTAATTCATAAAGAAACTCCTCATAATTCCATCCCTAATTTTTCAGTATCGTAAGGGTTCGCTTGTATCAGTATCATCTACAAAGATGACGAAGCGATGATATTTCTTGATTGGCTATTCGTTCTCTTGTGTGTATTGCTATTGTGTGAGTGGTTGCAATGTTACTGACAACAGTTCTCAATATGTTTTTGAAAACGCTCAACACTCAATTGTGAGAACAAGTTTCTTGTTCTACACTTTCTTAAATTTTACTGCAATAAAAATCGCTACATGAATCAATCGTTTCTAAGTTCTCAGTAGTGTCTACAGTTGCATCGGATAATCCACATACTATAACGGAAACCATTCCATTAGTCGATGGAAAAGAAAAGTATTCCAATAAATACGATGAATGATATAAATTGTGATTTTTCATTAATTGCAGAACATTTACTCGATGTATGAAAAAATTTCTTACAGTGGGCTATTCACCTAGGTTAGATGTCATTTCCTCCACTTAGTGCTATAATTGCAGTTCTGATTTTCTTGGGTGGTCTTCTATTCCTCTTTTGTCATACCTACGCTCACCACTGCTACCATACAAAATGAAATAATATTCTCTACTTCTACTTTTCTACGTCTCTCTGAATTTAAGTTCAGCAAGGATAAATATGAATACTAGTTCATTAAGTACTACAAAGTGGCAGAAACAATCACTTTACCTAAGTCTGAAATAAGACGAATGGTCATCATCCAAGTCCATTACAATGATCGCAGTTTAGGTCTAGTAATATCTGTCTGTATAAGGTAGTGAAAAGCACGCAATCTGTTCTGTGGAATCATTGCACTACCGATGAATGCCTGTCACAATCCACTCTATTCCGTAATCGTTGGACGGATCATGTTGATCCAAGAAATTGAAGTTGCATTAATGCGGCAATCGAATTTGTTCATTCTCACAATTTTGTTGCAACTGTTCTTTTCCGGTGAATCCTATTATGCCCATTTTTCTCGAAATTATCTACCCATAAATAGCAAAATTTTGTTTGTTTGAGGGGACATGACAGAAAATATGTTGTCGAAGTGGATATGTTTTTTTCTTATCTTGCTCCTAATTGATTACAGTAATACAGTGGTCCATATTTAAGCATTGAAATGATAAAAGCAATTCTTCCATGCTTGGATTTTACTGTACGCTTATTCGGCTAGTGCTGGGTGAAGCCGTGTTGCCCATAAACAAATACTCTTCTCGTTCATCCCACTCGTAACTCACCCTCTCAAGTGGTGTAGTCATTTTTGTTTTGCACAAGAAATATTCATCGTTTTTGTGTCTCTCTCAACAGTCTTAGTGTAGAAATAATAATTCTTCGAAGTATTATTAATTATGACGCGTTATTGTAACGCATTTTTGCTACGCCTAAACCATGCTATCGGTTTAGGTTGGCGTCGTAAAAAACGTGCCATTGCCATGATTATAAATTATTATCATTCTTTTTTCCTGAAATCATCATATGAGAAAGTCATATACAGACGCCTCTTATAAGAAAAGTATTCCATGCCGTTTCTTCTGTCACCTCCGATGAGAGAAATTTGTGTGAACAAAATCCACTGCCATTTATTTATCTGCTTGTTTCATTTATGCCTTTATTGTGGAGTTATGAGTTCGAAATCTCGAATTTTTTGCGCTCATATATAATTTGCTTATATAATGTGTAATTATTAATCGTTAAATGCAATATGACAATAGCACTGATATTCCATAAACTCAACGAATCTCACTCACAATTGCATCATATTCGTAATGCCTCACTTGCTTCAATTAAGTGTAATGTTACAGCATGCATCGAGTCGGCCTTTTAAAAATCATCTGCGCACAAAATAAATAAACATTCAATTGCAGTTTACAGTGTCGTCAGTCCAGAGCATAGCCTTATGCTGCCATACTTCATTTGTTAGTCTTCATGGGAAAAAACTGCTGAATGAATTGTTTCAAGGAAATTTATGTAGAACAGTGTTGAACCTTTAAAGCGTCGTCGATGCACACATAAATCATTGAAACATATCTAGTGCTTTGCTCCGAGATGAGTTATTATATGTTAATAACAGGTTAGTTGTAAGTACTTAATTACATTTCAATAAATTGAACGTTAATGTATGGAATAGACCAGCGCTGGTCGTTGTGTATTAATATCTGAGGTGAAGAAGAAGCGAAACGTTATGAGAGGTGGCACTTGCCGATACGATTCAATGATCGAATTCTCTCCCCTTTCCACGAATCTTTTGTTGTGCCGCATTCTGTGTGCTACGCATACGATCGTCTTTCTTTAAATACGCCGAACGTTATGTGCTTCCCATTCATAGCGATCGTATCAGATTTTCTAACGTTGCGATGCGGCAGTTTTTAGCAGTGAACCCTCCTCATACATAATAGGTACGTTATCAAGTCAACACTATCTGCACTGTGACGCCTGCTGTAGAATAGAAACCCTCCTCTCTAAATTCAAACGTTCTTACACATAAATCATCTCATTTTTCGAATGTAGTTACCATTATCCATCCCTATTTTATTATTCATCTGAGTAGGACGTCGTAGATCACTGATGTCTAACAATCTTTTTTTGTAGCGGTTCAGGAGCGGTACATAATGGGGCCACCTCTCAATGAATAGAACAGGTAATAACCGAAATTGAGTGTCTATCTGTAGACGCAATCGCTCAGACAACAATAATGTCAGTCTGGTTTGGCTTCCTCTCAATTTGATCATTTAATAGCAGCTAATCTATATTTCTTATATGAATCGCATAGGATCTGTTAGTAAAGGTGTGACGAGCGTTATAATTAGCATTGGCTGTAAATTTGAGGCCAATGTTTGAAGTGAGGGTGAATAGAAGCCGAAATTAGCATGAAGATGAAAAAGCTTTTTCCATGCTTCACTTATGAAGTCGGAAACTATACGATATAATAATCGAAAAAATAATAGAAATGGATCTGAAAAAAGTTTATTGAATGTTTTAGAGGAAACTGGCATGCGTTGAAGAATTATGCTGTCTCTGCTTTCGCTGATCCTTGCATCTGGTACAGTTCTACGTGCGGATACTGAACAGTGGTCAGCTAGCACATATCCAGATCCTCGAACGAATTCAACGCAATGTAATACATGGCCGAATTCGACACTCTGTGATCCAGATCATATTCTTACCGATCAGTGGCGACTGAATATTCACGAAAACATCAATCGACAGATTGAGAATAAGTTTTTCTTCAAAGAGTTACGAAAAAGCGTGACGTAAAGCTGGTGAATTGTCAAATATCTACGCCTCAACAGTTTACTCTCCATCAGCTTGTGCAGATCTCATCTTTAATGCAGTAATAAGTAGCAACGTCGCTCTTCAGTCGATCTATTCTTTTATTATATAAATCAAAGCGTCTTTATACTTCACTAGCTGAAGCATCATAGAATTATGTTATACTGTACGAAAATTTTTGAGAAGAAAAATAATGTGCACCTGGATGAAACCATTTCCTTCAGTGAAGCACTCTCGAAATCTTCGAAAATTCTGTTCCTTAAAAGTTCGTTGAAAGTGCTGGTATTTATGTTATAAGCACTTATGCTATGTTATAAGCAAAGTTATAAGCATACTTAAATGCCTTCTAGTGTTTCCATTTTTTTTAAAGCAAAATAACTAAGAGGTTGCCTATAATGTAGTGTATTCAATTTCAGGATTGCGTGACGCCGATATACTTTATAGTGAAAATGCAGCGGCTGAATGTTATCAGAACATAACAGAAGGAGTAAAGATTTATGTTATTCTTGCAAAAAGGATTCAAACGGCTTCAAATCATTCAACAACAGATTCTGATTTGGTAACACTTCGCCAGTTATTAAAATCCACCTAGCTTGAGGAAAAGCTCGGATAATTTTATAGCTCTTCTTAAACTGTAGTTTATTGAAATATATAGTTGATTTCTCATGAAAACCCATATTTTTTAACGTCTTAAAACCACTGATTCGATACTGATTTTCCCTTCACACGTTAAACTTTGTTCTGATAATTGTTGCATTCGTCAGCTGAAACTTAAACTAACGTATGCAACGAGTGAACGAGGATTTGGGGTAGAACGGTTACCCCATGAATCCGTCTGCAAACAGAAGCGTGGTTAGAACGCAATTTGAAAGTGGGAGCATATTGTTGTACTTACAAAACGTTGAAACAAAAGGTTGCATTCCATGCAGTGTGCAACGTTTTTTTAGGTGAGCCTCAAGAGTTACAGGCAAGTCCTGTGCTGCTGGGAAAATTCTGAACTTCTGAATTTCAGACCGAATTTGGCAACGATGTGGCTGAACAATATGGGCTTAATTCGCTGCCGTGTAAAAACTTTTTGATTATCGTTGGCGTTGAAGCAGCTAAACTCGCATATGTTAGGGTAAGTACTACTTCATTTGTGAAATTTTTTGTGGTCAAGTAACAGTGGAATAGAAAACGGAAGGATAGCAAAAGCTTATGAAGTAAATCCGAGAATCTCATCCACCCATGATCATCATTACAAGATAAGTGTGTCTGCAAATGCTGATCCTTGAGCATAAACGCTCATACGGGATGTTTGTTTTCTGATTCTTTTTTTTCAGTCTTTCTTGTGGTCACTTCCTGGTCTTTTTTGCGTATTTTGGTTACTTATTCAGCATAAACTTTATCCGTAACGGATATTGTTCAGATGTATAAATCGCAGTTGATGTATCGTAATTGAATTCGGGTTTGTTCCTTTCGCACAGCACATAAAAAATACGAATATCTCCGCAAAACAACATGCAAGAAAAAAAGAGAAATTAATAAATTTGTAATGAAGTTTCTCAGACAGGAAGAGATTTGAAGTTACCAGCCAATTTGATGGAGCACGTGTTCAACCAATACACTGCTTTATTCAACGCAAAAAACTATATGGAAGGACTGAATAATATCATCAATGAAATTGGTGAGCAAATGATCGATCCATTCAAGGTAGGTTCACGTATTTAACAATCCTTAATCAGAGCTCTTTCTATGCAAATAGCTTCTCTTGCAAGCTCTGGAGCTTGCTGCTGGCCAAACATCCGAAATTATTCTTTGGATAATTTAAGCACCATATCAGTACAAAGTACAAATCAAAGTGATTAATTGTTTACTTTAAGAAATTTTAGGAGAGCTAAAACGTGTTTAAAATAAAAAAAATTACGACGCGGTTTATATAAAATGTTTAGTGATGTTCCTCTTCAAATGGCGCCTAGGACATATGCAATACTTACTGCATCTCGGTTATGCGACTGCCTTCAGTTAGGGACGCAAAGTTTCATCGAGATGTTGAAAAAGGCATTGAATTTCAAGCTTCTAAACCATCAAGTCTTTCGGAAATAGTGTTAACATGGGTGTACTTGTATAGGGGATGTTTTGGAGGTCGGCGGAGGAAGAAAGTGATACTGTTGAATCGATTTTACAATCATAACGACTTCCGGAACAAATAACAGAAGTCCAGTTGTGGCGGAACTAGAAATAATCGCTTCACGAAATGATGCTCCCAATGGCTCAGTTTAAAACTGCCTAATTCAAGGTGACCTTAGTGGGAAAAAAATGCGTTTTAATGATACAGTTCTGTGATGTTGTGGTGAATATCGTGGCAGAGTATCTCGGTGGTTTAAATGCATCAAAGTGTAACTTGTGCTAATTTATCCAAAAATTTGTATGCGAAAATTTAAAAACTGACACTTTATTCTTATATACATATTGCGAGTTATTTAATCAATCATGAACGATAATGCAGTAAAGAAAATTTCGTTAATTACTGTGGTAGAACTCTATCAGTATTCAGGCTCAAGCTAGCAGCCACTCAGCAGAAGCATCAGATGATGCGACGACAACATCGTTTATTAGTGACGAATCGACGACACCTGAAACCGTGCTGGAATTACTTTCATCGAAGGATTCAAGAACGAATGGACAACTTGCCCCATGGTAACGTAATTTTAAATTTTCTAGTAATCTATTTTTTGTGGTTAACTTTGTTTCAGAATTCTTGTGCACTGATTTACACGAAAATTCGCCTACGTAATTTCAGGTGGATGTACGTTGTGATGACCGTTGCTATAGTGCTTGCCATTGCTGCACTTACTTTATTGTTTTTAACACGATATCAAGTCAGAAGGCGAACTCAAGCGCTTCTGCAAACAATTATAGCGACAAATGTAAACGATAACGATAATTGCAACAGCACTGAAGTGTGCAAAAATAATTTGACCAAACATGAGTTGGGAGCGACATGTATGAGAGGTGATTGTTTATAATGTTATCCAAATTTGCCATTTATGCAGTCATTTGAACCTAAATTGTTCAAAGGTTTGTTAAACAATACACCTTGCGGAAAAAAAAAGTTTTAAGCTATGGAGAGTTATTTTCTGAAAGCCTGCAAATTGTGTGTTCATGTTCCTACTAGAATAATGAACCATTTCTGTTGTAGTTCATTTTGAAATTGAGACGGAAATATTCATGTGAGTATGGAAATATGGAAAAGAATGAATATGGAAAAATTTTAGATGGTACAATGAGCGTCATTGTTGCCGATTCGGGCAAAAAGAACGGGAACTCAAATGGAAATGATATGAACAATACATCACTGCAGACAAGTGTCGTCGCCTTAGGCACCGAAGAAGGCCTTAAATATATGCTCAATAGCGCGGCGGATGACGCATCTATGAAACGATGGGGGAGTACAGTTCCAAAAATCGAAATTTCTTGCAAAGAAATTGTTGGCGAGAATGTTCAAAGTGTTGAGCATTCACCATGTGCTTTACAAGTAATTAGCGTCTGTGCCGCCGATGAACATGAAATGAAAAGCGGCGATGAGGGAAAGTCAACTTTTCCGTCCTCTGCAATATCAGATATCGGATCATACTCCATCGAAGAAGAAAGTCTTTTCAACAAACAGCCACGAGAAAAGTTGACGTCCTCAAATCAGGAAGCTACATTAACGCATCATGAAAACATCAATGCGTCTCAGGCGAATGCTCATTCCACAGCGCGAACAAACTTGTTTAACGAGGTCGAGACACGAGGAGTGCTGAAGGATGATGACCAGTTTAACGTAGACGAGGTTTACTTGCATGTACAGTTTATTTCATACCTGTGATCGTTCAGCACATGGTAGACCTAACTGCCTCAAGATAATACTTTCATGATAAGTTTATATGCAAACAGTTATCGCCCATAACCAAACTTAAGCTTGTTTTTTCACTGTCAGTTACTGTTACAAATCCTCATAATATTTTCCCAAAGGGCGAGGAGAATAAACTTTAATTTCAGACATTGTCTTCCGCTGATTCGGATGATTTGGAACATAATTGCGAGGTGATGCGACCAACCACACCACCAAGAATCGCAACTAAAGTATGAAATTACTCTTCTTCGAAAAATATTCGACAAATTGTCGTTGCATATATGAAACTCTTTTTCTTCGTGCGCATGAAATGATCAATTTAATAGAGTCAATGAAAACTTCTTTCTAGTAGTTCATGGAATAATTCAACTTCAGGTGTTATTATGTAGAATTTTTGACAGTATTATATATTTACCTACCGACTCATTAAAGATCGACCGCACTTTATTCACATATGAATGCAAGTAATTCATAAAGTTCAGAAAAAAAATATGTCGGAATTTCCATTTGTTTCAGTTAAAGTCCATAATGTTTATATCATGGCCCATAGGAATTTCCGAATCCACTGGGGTAATTCGATGGGAATTTTCAGTCTTTTATTGATTATTTAAATTTTCACAACTTCGCAGTCATTGGATGGATCGATTTTGCATTGTTTCGATATTTTGCTGGCAATTTTTGGATGCTTTCGATTTTGGTGGAAGGCGCAAACTACTTTCTATAGAAAGTTTTAAGAACAACAATAAACTAAACATTAGTAGGCTGCGTTATGTTTCTTTTTGATGTTTTTTTTTCTGTTTTCTGAGGCATATTTTCTGTGTTATGTTCGTGATATGAGTAGCTTATACCTCATACTTGAAGCAGCTAATACCTCTTCTAAAATTCGCAGTATAACATGCCAAAGATGAATAAATTACCTAGAGTTTTGCATCACTTCACTAAAATCTAACAAAGGGAACCAATGGGTATTCGAATGAAATAAACCCTTTCAAATGCACTTAATTACGACGATTTTTAATTTTTAGCTAAACTCATAACCACTCTCTATCTGCGTAATTATATTTGTGCATGTTAACATCATTATGCGTCATAAACAAATCTTTTGATGCTAGAGTTTCATCCACAATAATAAACTTATTTATGAATTTATTTAGGTTCATTTGGATGCAATCGCTCTCTCAACTGATTTTATAACGAAGAAAAGTATGACGTAAAAAATGGCGAATTCGATTATGCTTGAACAACTTCAACGAGATGTTGGACGGAGAAATGGTTTTTAAGCAAAAGTCATCGACTGCCGGAAATGATTTTGTGGATATAACGTAATGGAGATAAAATAAGGGTGGAAGATTTCACAGATCCTTGAGAATAGATTGAACATGAATTTGTGCTCTTTGCCCAGTGTTTTGCTGTCAGTGAAATGTGTTAGCACTTTGGTTGGAAATGCTGAGGGAAAATAGCACCTAATAATGTAGAGGAATTAGTCGCTTTTTCTTTATTATAATGTTTTCTTTATTTCCTTTTTCATGAAACAAGGAAATGTTCAAAAATCTTGAGAAATATCCCTTTTCATAGCATATTTTGAACACTTTGCATATTGCAACTTAGCCTCAATTAGACTCCGAAAAATGTTCGCCACCATAAAGAGGGCTAAATAACATCTCATTTGAAACCTTAACGAATCGTTTCAATGTGACGATTTTTATATTCATAGAAAGAAATCTGTTGAAATTTTTCTCCCGAAGAAAACAGTAAAGTTGAAAGCCATCAAAGAGCATAATCAACGATTCTCGGCGCTTCATTGATGCAGTTTAACAAGATTTAACTCATGAGTTCATGTAACAGTTTAGTTTTTTTTGTAAATATTTTGCCGTATTTGTCTTTCGTCTATTCACGGACTAATGTCTCATATTATTTCCTTTCATAATTGATGCAAATTATTTGTTATTGTTTTATAGATTCCTATGTTTTCTATTTAGAAGTTCTGAAACGTCCTTGTTTCATTTTTGTATCCATCTATGCCTGCAACGTTGAAAGAACTCAGCATAGAGCACCCGTCTTTTTAGTATATATATTTGTGGGTTTGTGCCCATTTGTTCATTTGAATCAGCTCGTTACTCAGAAAACAGTTATAGTTTGTATGCTATCTTTTCCGTGGGGAGGTTTTTAAGCTAATATATCCAAGTTTTCATCTCGACCCTTCAACTTCTGGGTCGTTTCAGAGCATGTGATACTTTCTCTTTTGGGTAGCTACCATAACTTTCCATGGGAGGGTGGGGAAGAGGGTGGCGGGCGGGGTGGAGGGGACGGGGGGGAGGGGCTAGATGGGGAGAAAACGCCCACCGAGAGCTGTAGCTTCCTATGATAATATGCAAATAGATAGTAAGCAGTTCGACAGTTATCGCTTCTTCTTTAACGCTTCGCAGATATTAAAGGTTATGCACATGTAGCAGTAGCATAACAGATGCACTTCTTTAACCCTCATGCGCGTTTATCGCGTAGTAGCTTCGAGTTCTTATGCCATTTCCCAGTCCCACATTTCTCACGTCACTAGGAGATAATGGGCCAACAAGAATAAAATGAGATGTCCAGTTCGATGAAGCGAGTGAGGCTAATTACCTTGCAGTTAGTCTCAACTTTCAATTTTTGAGAAGCGCTAACATCCCATCGCAAATTTCTAAATAGATGCCTTCATAAAGCTACCGAACTAAAAAGTGACACAAATTTTTTCAACTTATAGGAAGTTTCATACCGGGCGACTCAGTTTCAACTAATGCTGTCCGGTTATGAATGACGCAGATACGGCAATACAATATTCCAACAAACTTTTTTACTCATATAAAACAAACAGCATCCACCAGTATTTCACATAGAAGAGATGAGATGGTGAATACGATTGGCGAATGAATTTCACAATGATCTAAGGCATGCTGCTATATACACTTTGGTGTTCGAGTTGATCACCGAATTGTCGCAGCGTCACCACAGGCCACGGAATTTCTTTCCACCGGCACCACACAGCTTCCACCGACAACGTCTTTCGCGAAACAATACTGCTAAAGTGTACGCAGAATCAGGCAAAAGAGTAACTGTTGTTGTGCTGAGCCGTTCACTTTTAAAAAATAAATTGTTGCGCCATTGTGTGGAAAATTTGCTGCTTCTTTTGACGCTATTGTTCATAATTCTGTGAAAGCGAAGAAAAACTAATGAAATTAAGAAAATGGTGCGACTGCTCCACTAAAAAAGCCTTATAAAGTAATTCATCTATTGCGATTGGTTTCGGTGCCGAAAAGTGTCAGTTGTGACCTGAGGTAATTATTTTCAAAATATGGCTATAGACGGAATTCGTATCTCAGTTATATTCACGATAAATACTTCGAATGATCGTCTAGCTTAATTTTGATATAAAGACATAGTAAATGTAATCCAATGATTTTTTTCATCGACCACTCTATCAGTGTGTTCCGTCTGTATTCAGATCTTTGCACATTACAGCTTTATGAACAAAATCCGTTCGGCAGATAGCGTTCACTTGTTTTCCTTTTTTCCGTCAGCCATTTCTTTGAAGCAAGCTTTCAGTTCGAAAAGTTCCCGTGATATAATTTCATCAAGACTTACAGAAAAACTCAGGTAGCTAAATCTTGAGCAGTCTTAAGTATGCGGATACCAGTGTCGATCGAACAATGCTTACTCACTCGTACAGAATACTTCCATGAAAAGAAATCTTGTGTTTTCTACGTTTCGAAGCGCCTTGAGGACTCCACTGAAAAAGATGGTCGCGGAACTTTCCTAGTCTCAGTTTACCCTTCCCGTAGGCAGGTGTTCATGCTTAATATAGCCATGCAAAAATGAGCGTAATTAAACGTCCTTGATGCCGCATGACACAATATGTCGACTTGGTTGTTCAAGCGGGAGCACGTAGGAACCCCGGAGTCTTTACGGAGTAGCTTTGCTTTTAGTCGAGGATGAATCCTCTTCATTGTGACGTCCATTCATGTGAAAGGGGTCCTATTTCTTGCCGGATTTCCAACAGAGGTTTTCTGTTCGACGTTTTCAAACAAGTGGGGTAAGATGAGTTCGATAAAATAAATAGCAGCCGAGAGTTAGTTCGCTCATTAGTTTATAGGCGATGGGATATCAGTCATTCAATGAACACTTCTAACGTATAAAAATCTTCGTCTTGCTAATTAAGTGAAAAGAATATAGCGGTTCAGTCTAAAAAAAACGTACGATCATCGTCGATAGTAAGTTGCTGATCAAATGGCGTCAATAAAACATTCTCGTCCATTCCGTCTGGCGATAAGCTTTCCCTATAGAAGTGCAATCTGCCTAATGCGTTGTTCTGAAAATGAGTGAATATTAAAAGGTGCTCTATTCTCGGAAAGTTTATGAGAAATTCCTCATTGTCTTATTTTTACCAATAAACGAAAAAAAACCCCACTTGTCATCTTATTGTTCACTAATTCTATTATGCATTGATATCATTCTGAAAAACAGTTGACTGCTTTAAAATTGTTGCTTGTGAATAGTTAAAGACACAAAAGATGAATTAGAGTCGATCGTTATATTCGAATGGGATTGAAGGAGGCGATAAAGCATCAACCAGATAAATTTGAAAGCGTTAATCCCAGTTAGTTGAGGATATTTTTCATCGAAAAAGATGCACCTAATCGTAAGACATTTGCGCTTTTCTGATAGATATATGTAAATGACCTAGCTAGACTTCTTTTTCTACTACGAGCTTCCTGAAACATCAAAGCAACAATAGTATTTGAGATGAGAGTCTTCACAATTAGTAAGCAAAGTCGGTAGTACAGTAAACCAAAACCACGGTTATTTTCTCTCGTGAAGCAAGCAGCGGTTTTTCGGAGGGAGAGCTGATAAAATGTTGGAATTGCATGCTTTTTTTCGTTGGTTAGGAGTCGAGAAAAGTGAATGACGTGGATGGCTGTAATTTCTACTTTTTGTCTGGCGCCGAGATGTGGAATCAACGTTTTTGGCCATAACTTTTATAAAAATAATGGGAATATGCAAATATGCAAATATTAAATTAAGGAGAGTTAATTTCTGGATCCAGTGACGCTCAAATTCAAACCTTTCCCTTTGCTACGAAGCAAATTCCTAATGTTGGAATTAAACCTTATGCTCGTCACTGACTTCGGTAAGATGGGAATTATCTGTAATTTTTGGACAAGTTTAAAGGTTACAACAAAAACGAAACAGTTTTTTCAGCGACTTAAGTTCCGAAGTCTAAAATTTTAAAACCAGTTTGAAAGACCAAAACGGACTTGATATCTCCTCATCTTTGCGTGCAAAGTGCTCTTCCGTCCTCGCATCCATAACTTTTGAAATTCAATTATGTCGTTGAACGTTATGGGACGTTTCATATTGTCATATTCAACCACTCATTAGGTCAGAAAGATTATGTGGATTTCTGCTATTATTGGTACTTTCTTAATAGCCAAATTCGAAATGAAGTGGCGACGATTTGATGAACGTCATATAGAACTCTCCATAGGAAAAACTGCTGAAAACTTTATTGAAAAAGCTGAACCGGAAAATAAAAATTATGTAATCTCAAGTACGGAAGAATTTCAATGAAATTAATTCATTATTGTAAATTAATTCATTATTGTAAATTGTAAATTAATCCATATTTGTAAATTACTTTAAGAAGTGGTGAAAATGAGATTTGAGTTTTTTTGATCATCAAGTGAATTTTTTTCCACCAATATTATAGCAAAAACACAAAATTAAACTACTGTTCAATCCCCTTCATTGCAAGTCGATCAGACTGAACGCCTTCGAATCAAATATCGGAATTCTGGAAAGTGCTGTTTTGAACATCCAGTATGTTATCCGAAAGACATCTGGCGACGTTAACTTCACAAGGTAGATTGAACAGTTGCAAAAATAAGCCAAAAATTTCGCTTTCTTAGGGTTTCATTCAATTGATGAGAATTTTCTAAACAGTTCGAAAGCTGTTCTTGAAATGTAACATTTTTTTGTCATTCTGTCTTTATCACTTCTATGCACAAATACTTTCCACTTTCATCGTCTACATTTTGACCTCAAACGCTATATTAGAAACTAATTTTAGGCCGTTTATTTAGAGAGAAAGAATGAGGGATAGGCAGGTTTTAACGGATTCAACGAATAAACAGCATCCACCTCAGCATTTGAATGGTGAGGAAAAGCGTATTATTTAACAAAGATATACAGTATACCGTTCGAAATTTCCAATATTGGGTACTGTTATAAACTGAAAGTTGCAGTGAACTCTTCCACGATGCTTCTCTAGGCATCATCTTTGCTCTCTTGTTGGACGTAAAAAATGTGTGTTTGAAAGAAAACATATAATCATAGCCCGAATCGATAACTTGCAGAATGTTTTTGGCTCGTTGAAGCAGTTTCTCCCGGTTACTTTTTGGCCATAAACTTTCACCATCGAGTCATTCGTGGTCAAAGTATCATGCGATGAAACGCTTGTTTATCCACCATCCAGCGGTCAAATTAAACGGTGATGAGGGAATGGGTTGGGTTGAACCTTGGACAGGTTGAATTTCCCGGTGTGTAACAATCGCAGTAACTGCAGTAGACAAACGAAATAATTGCTAAATTTTAAAACGTGTCTGCTATGCATGTAGATCCGTTCTGTGAGCATGAGGCGTCGACACGTTTGGCATATTTGTCTTAGGAAGGTCGCAATAACCAGAGCATGGTATGGGGTCTAATGCAAGGCCACTGCGGAAACAGAAATATTAACAGTAGTCCGTGCAAGAGATAATAAATTTATATTTTCCTCCACAGAGAACCATAGGTAAATTTCTTTGTTACCAAATGAGTGAGTACCAACTTCGACTCGCCCATATTTACAGCATCGGTATACGTAACTTCAAACTTAGCGCAGAGGAAACAGGAGGTGAGCGATCCTTGTGAAGGATATGAATAACGCGAAATGACGTATGATTTGAAAATACACAGTAATGAGGTGATATAAGATGAAGTAGATGGATAGGTGGTGATAAGGTGGCGCCAGATACCTGAGCACAGAGGACGACGACTACAATCGATAGGACCGCAAACAGCATATTGGAGGACGTAGTGATTAGTAAACGAGTGTAATATGAAGGTGATAGACGGTGATCGTCGTCTTGGGCGATCTTCCGCACAACAACAACGATGCGTGCACAACACGCACCTAAACGCCTCAAAATAATGGAGTTTTCATAAGGTACATCAATGAGCTTATAAACGAAGCTTATTTCCGCAGCAGTCCATCACTCAGTCAACAGTGTGGTGTTCACGCTTCGAAAAAAATACGGATAAGGACCGAGAAAATTACCATAATTTGCTTGGTTGACAAACTGGTTTCTGAAATCATCGTTGGCGGTTTTCAGGCTATGATGCGATATGCTCACTAAACCGTAAAACTCTCCGTGAAGAACGAACACCGACCGCTGTTGGCCAAAAATAACAGCGTGTTGCGTTGGCACCAAGCACTGAAACCTTTTAGCCAGTCCACCGAGAACTGTCTCCTGTCTTCCTTTATCCTCCACCCCTCCACTCTCATTTAGACGCCTGCATTACGCCCGTGCAGACGAGATTAAGATGCTATGGTCTGTCGGTCTCCTTCATATGGGGCAGATAAACCCATCCGTAAATTTGGAGTTAGAAGGTTGTTTCATTTAATAAAGGACGTTAAAATGATACTGCCGGAAAATTGCTGAAGTTAAATTGAGCTCAGAAGTTTTCATATATCTATCTAATATATTCTCAACGAGCCAGGAAATGCACTCTCAACCAAATGCACGGGATATTGATTTGTCATATTGCAAAATTCGCATATGCAAAATTTCTCATCGCTCGCAAGTGAGAGCAAAGCAAAATTTTTGACGCAGACATGTGCAACTGACAGTTTCATAAGAAACTAAGCAAGGAAGCATTTTCTGAACGTTCTCTCCATTTTGGTGCATCATTCTTAAAACATCATTCTCATTTCCTTTGCTTTCTTTCACGCTTACTCTTGATCACTGAGTGTCTACTTTTTTTATTCTACTCTCATTTTCCTATTTCTTAAATCTCTCGAAAATTGCATGCTAATCGTTCGTTTTGTTGATACGTCAGTGTTCAGACGATTCTTGCCGCGAGTAACGATGCCACAGATGCTTGAATTTTGAAATATACAGGGAATGGTGGAGTAGAGCATTCGTTGTCTCAGTAATTTTGTCGAATAATTTAGTGCCATCAGGTCTGGTTCATGAAATGAGCGCATGACATTGCAGTCCCTGATGCAGCCTTTCCACCTCTTAATATCTTGAAGGATGTTACAAGTTAATTACAAATATTTCATTTTGCAATTATAACACAATCTTCGTTTACCTAGAGAAAGAAAAAACTTTTCTTTAAAGCCATAATAAGGAATCCACAAAATAATGAAACAGAATTTTAAATTTAGGAAGAAAGCAACAACGATATCACATGAACCTAATAAAAGTGAAAGAATCTTTGCGACGAGCATTCACGATGAGTGAGCTAAACTTCGCCATTCATAGTGGCGTATTGCGTGACGATGATGGATTTGATAGAGTAAAAGTAATGTTGTCTCGGTGGGGTTGGTGTAGCTCGAGATGGATGCTTCATAAGAGAACAAACTGCGAATTTCACGCTTCGCTCCATCTATTTAACGCTGCACTCAGCAAATGAGTGTAATTAATTTGATGCGGACGACGTTGTCGTCCAACCTTTGTTGCTAGATGGATCTTGGATACCCCCCACATTAAACTCCTCATCTCAAGCCCCCTTCCTTGTGCATAATTCCTTCGCTGACAACGTTAATTAGCCCTTCCAAAATATCTTTATCATGAAATTCTTTGACGGATTTCCAAGCCTCGTTTCTCGAGCGAAAATTCGCGTTTTGCATCATATAGGTGCTACTGTTGAAATGGGCAGTACTACTAGGCCGGCTTGAAATATGTAGTATTATTAAGTCATCGAAAATATATGGTCCATTATATATAAGTTATACTATAAGCAGATGTAACATCTAATGAAAATTACTTCATGTTTAATAACCACTACTGACGTACTTTATAAATAAATGCATTCAGGTAAAAGGCTTTGCAGAGCGGTTCCGACATGTTGATACCAGTATCAAATGACTCGGTAACAAAACTAGTCTATCAACAAGTAGAGCTCTAAAAGACCTACAGTAGCAATAAGTGTTGAATATGGAATAAGATAATGAAGCGAACGACTATCAGATCCTATCATTCATATAAAATAGGGAGAGAGGAAAAGAAAGAGAGAAGGACTTAATGAACTTTTGCTGTTCCTCACATCACCTATTACTAGAGAAAAGGAAATAAGTAACATTACAATTTATAAGGAATTTCAGTTGCATTCGTGAATAACAGTACGGGAAAGTAATGATGAAGAGCGACTTTTATATGGTGCGAATGAAGTGGGCGGGTGACATCAACAAGCCGAGGATATTCTAATGTGATCGACACAAGGTTAGTTGAAATAACAAATTTCTACATCATCATTGACTCCGTGCGTTATTTTTTTTTAATGCCAAATGGAGAATACTGGTCTTCATGGGATATTGGACTTAAGAGGAAGGTTTTTTCGTCACATGACGTTATAATGCTGTATACTGTTCAATGCATCTATCTCCAAAGGCTTAATGAACGGAAAGAAAAAGCGGTTGGCGTGGCTTAGCTCGGTTTTCATAGTTGTTGCGAAAGGCAGATACTTCATCCACAAATGGGAATGACTTCCGTTAGGTGGGAAAACCAAGTCGAAGATATTTGCTTAGTATGTAGTAAATTTCACTTATTGAAAACTACGCATTTCTATGGGAAGACTACAGCGCCTATGCCATCTGTGGTAATTTTATTTAAATATTTGTATTGCATTTCAAGATATCACTAATAGTTTTGTGTATTTGTTATTAAATAACAATAAGTATGGTGATTAGTAATCAAAGGCGTATAACAACCAATAAATGTTATTTATTTGTTCATTCGTTTCCTTTGTTTCGTGAGCAGTTCTTTTCATAGCAGTTTCTGATTAGTAATGTTTCGTTTATAATTTTAGGCAAGTATATAGACAGACAATTACAAGTAGTTATTGTGCTTGACGCCCAAGTAATGAAAATCCTACTGGTGATTTTATAGCTCGATCGATGGGAGACGTTCGACCTCTGTATTTGCGTTTGGAATTCTGAGTAAAATGATCAAAATTTTCGGCTTTTCATGTAGTCCGTTAATTTAGGATATGCAGTCGACTTTATACGTTAGACGAGGATTAAAAACCACAGCTCTTTTCGCTTAACTTGACAAATTCAAAGCTAAGAGTTGAACTTATTCGAAAGGTGGAATAATAAAGATTGTCCCTTGTAGCACTCGAACCGGGAAGTTTAAAATGAGATCAATGTGGTCATGGCTGATGCACCATTTGAAGAGTTTTCGAAACGGACAATAAACCAAGTCAATTCACTTATAACAAAACTTTATTGAGGCAGATGTTTTGGAAATATGACGAAAAATGCAAAATCAAGCAAAGGGGATAGGAGTGAGATGAATTCTGTGATTATGCACTGTGCATAAACAATGCTATATTTCGTCCATAGTGAGAAATTGCATGCTTTAAGAGGAAATGTAGTGTAAAGGATTGCATTTTCGAGGATATAAAATACTCATCATGAATATTTAACGTATATGTAATTTTTTTTGAAAACTTACCTCCCCCCCCGCCCATTATTTATAATTTAGCATATTATAGTAAATGTTCGTCTCAACAACAAATATTGCCACCAAAGTGCTTTAGAAAATAATTCCCGAAATTAACTTGTGTAAAACGTTGAATTATCTCCCAAATTAATCGTAAACCTTATGTTACATCGCTTTTGCAAAGGTTTATCGGCATTTTCGATGATAGTAATACTATTCCGAGATTTATGAAACGTTATGGATATGAATGTCTTAGAAGTTATATAGGTGAGTAGCAAATTATACTACCACCATTAAATATAAGCAATTACATCATATAAGTTATGAAAACAGTAATTCTTTTAATTGAGGTAACTAAAATACTTTAGGAAGTATGATTACTTGAAAGGTAAGTAAAACGCTCTCAAACTCTTAGCTGAGGATGATATATCGACATGGCTTTATCAACTACTTGAAAGGTAAGTAAGACGCTCTCAAACCCTTAGCTGAGGATGATATATCGACATGGCTTTATCAATTACAGCTTGATCGCCGAATTTCTCCTATCAGATATTTTCTAAAGATTTCATCAATTTCATTTGAAAAATTCATTTGTGCGATAATTTAAATCTGTTAAATTATTCGTTCCTCCGTCTCTTTTGATTTGAATTAAATAGATTAGTGAAAAGAAGGAAACTTTATTCTATCTTCAGAATTAATGAGGATTTTTGAAGGAAAAATTTTCCACTTATTTCAGAAATTCTCATAATTTTTCTTATCACCAATAGAAAACAGATGAGTAAATGATCAGAAATCAATGAAGTAGCGTGAATTCTTTGATGAATTTCTTCTTTAAATAAATTTTTTTATGGCGATTAATATTTATTTCTATTGTTGATTTGTTCATTTCAATGAGTAATCTCTCTTGTTTACAATAGCACAAATCTATTCTCTTTCACGACTGCCTTAGACTCCATAGACATCTCTATCTGTATCTGATGCTTTGTTTGTATTATACAGTTATGAATAACCATATTATTTCTATCATTCATATAAAAAATTTGCCTATATATCATGTAAATTAGATTAAATTATTGCGTATTACTAAACCGATTTGCTACTTAAATATGATAGAATACTATGCATAGAGAGATGAAACATCGACGATCATAAAAATTTATTGAATTCTTTGGTTATTTCGGAGGAAATCCACAGGCAACAACTCTTGTCGGTAATATTTGAAAAAAAAAAAGTGTTTCGTTGCATAGACGATATACAATTCTCTAAACGTGAATTAGCTATTTGAGGTGAAAATACTTGTGAGCAGTTGTTCATGTGACAAAAATGACACTTACTACCAATATCGGAAATGCTAAAAAAAAGCGACCACGATATGCGACTACCAATTCGATTATTCAAAAAAATCGAACCCAATGAACTGCAAGAATTATGGTGCTCGTATACGGAAAACGATCGTAGATAATGACGCTACTCTTTTTATAAGGTTGCATGCATAAGATTATAAATGCAATTTTACTGAACGCACTAATTAAGAGCAACGTTTTTGACTTGGCGCAATTCTATCCGTTAGAATTTTGTAAACGTTTTAGTGGCATCATTCATGCGCGTTAATTAGAGCCTTCGGCCTTCTCGTACGCACCTTTCAGATCTCACCGACATCCAAACTCCTTATCCTTTTGTTGCCTTGCAGAAATTATTTCTTCTACTGGCAGCGGGATCAGCTATGATGTATTTCAGTATGCTCAAGCGCATAACAAAACAGACTTGTCCCAGAACACTAGGTCCCGGTGCTTGAAAGCCATCATTGCGGTAGTTCCAAACCAAAAAGACTCGATCCCATCTGCCAGCTCCTGCACCTATCCTCGACGAACGCATCTGAAATTTACGAGTGGAGAAAGCAAATTTGCAAAGACCGGGTCTCTTCATTTTCTGCAAACACAGACGGATCCGACATAATCACCCGACTGAACAACGAAGACTGACAAGGCATACGCAACGTTTCATTTACCGACCACGCACCAATTCTTGAAACAGACCTGTCCAAAAATTTTCACCTGTCGCACCGTAACTTCGCTGTACATTAACTCGTCAGAAGTGCTCTATAGCCACAATTCGCCCTGAACTTCACCAGCATACTCATTCGGCCGTCCAGTAAGAAGCGCCAAGGCGTGGTTGCAAAAAATTGTCTGATGATCCAATGGCGTGTGAAACGACTGCTCACCGACGAAAAATGTTTGTTTCCGCTGGTCATAAAACAAAGGTAACCATGACAAGTTTTCATTCGGCTTAAAAGATTGACCTCAACATAAAACTTCAACTTTACAAGGCGGCAACATTTAATCAAAGCAAACCTTCATTGCATAGTTCCAATAAAGCAAAAAGACAATAAACTTATTTTGCTCTTATCACAGCCAATAATCGAGAGGTGGCACATTTACGAGAACTATGGACATAAGAGACCCATAAATAACGACAAATTTTAAAAAACTCCAAAAGCAAATGTCTGCTTCAATATCTTAACGAAATTCCGGAAAAAAAAAACTCTAGACAAACAAAAAGAGAAGGCAAGGATAAGCTTTTTGAAATGAGCGAAAAAGAGATAAGAATAGCAAGCGAAATCTCGTTCCAATTTGTTGACATATGAAGCATATACTCCCAAATACACACGTATATAGACTTTTAGGGAGAACAATATCAAAGATGGAAAAATGGGTGCAAGATGGAATGCATACAAACAGTTATGCGTACAATAAAAGAAGCTTTCCACAAGACTAAGTGTCAAGCGATTGCTTCGCCCTAAATCAGTTAAATTTGCAAAATGCTCACCTTTCCTTCAAATTAATTAAGACTAAACTTTATCAGCAAGTAATGTGGATACGCTCAAATCCAATACAACAAAGCGCATCCATATCTCAAATTTCCATCAGCATATTCTACACCGCTTAACATGTACAATAGTTATCTGCAAGCGAGATAATTACAGCAAAGTATAATTGAGAGAGAAACTCATTGTTCAGCAAAAAACAATACATATAAATTACAGGAATTACAAACGTCTTTCGAGAGCGATTATTTCATATAGTTTTCAATGATCCCTACAATTTAATGAACTAAGAATGGTTAGAACTTCGTTTTTCTTTATCGTTTATATTTTCCACCACTTTGCGATTTTACTTGCAATTTTTGGTTAAAAATTCCCCTCATCTCCTTTCATCTCAACTCATCGCAAGCTTTCCTTCGATTTTCTCCTCGATATAGCAGTAAGAATTCAAGTCCATCAACTGGCAAGCGATCAAAATGAAAATGGAATTTGTTCATTAACATTTTTGGCCCACCAATCGTTGTTCATGAGCCCTAGGCAACAACCTGGCGATTCGTTAGGCGCTAATATTGCTGAAAATCGCGTAATTCTCTCCAAAATTTCTCAAATATTTTTCAGGCTTCCTCAACATGTGCTTATAAAATCACTTTTTTCTTCCTTTGTCTACCTTCTAATTGCGACTCATTTTCGGAGATACTATGACCTGCATCGTGCATCCGATTTAGGAAGTGAGATGGGTGGACGAGAGGCGGGCGAAAGGGAGAGGAGAGATGGTTACACATGTGCAACGCAACTGCACAGCGATAGAACTGTAAAAATAAGATTTTTGCATGGAAAATACTGAGAAAAAAGCGTTGATGCATTTTTGATGCATATAGCACAACTGTCCTAAACTCCGAGCTAGACTGTCGAACCAGTGAAAATCCGCCATTTTCAGCAACAAAATTTTTTTGGCACATTAAATGGACTTATATCTAAGATTAAAGAGGAATGTAATAAAGAAAGTTATTATTAAGGAAACAATAAAGCCGTTTCTATCTAAATTTCAGCAAAAGAGAACCCATTTCTCATCGATAAGAACAAGATATTCATGCGCCGCTTGTCGAGTAATTTCCACTTGCGGCTATCGTACGTACACCGACTGAAATAGATTCATATTAATTATTGCAACAATTTCAGCTAAACGATAGCCGCAAGAATTCCAATTTTCAAGATTTTCCTTTTCTTAGCAATGAGAAAATCAAGAAAATTCCACCGGTTGGGCTTTCTGCAAAACATCGAGCAGCTTCAGCGTCCACCTACGTACACATTTCATCCTCATTAAATATCTCTTGAACGTTACTGACTTTTCTTAGCTATACAATCAAAAGTGATTCAAGCGGCAATCGCATCAACTATGCTAAACATACAATCAATCATAATTAAAGACAATAAACGAATATTTAATGCGTTGAAATTATTTGTACGCAATCAATGATCCACTTAAAGATATCTGCTGATAGCGAACAAAAAAAGGGAGATTAGAACGGCTGCATACAATGTTTGATAACCTCCCCATATATGACTATATTTTAGAGGTGTAACGATGGAATCACAACAACAAAATACCACATCAACTATGGGCCAGCACAAATATAAACGTCTTTTCCGAGCATCCTACGGCTAAAGTATGAAATAACGCTATCTCTGCCCTTATATCAGCCGCATAATTAAATAACATAACAACTGCAAAATGCAGTACAAGAATATTCGCAAAGATTGCATAATTCATTCGCTTAGCAAATCATTGACTTCTCAAAGTGGGCATAAAGTACTGATATAAACAATAAACAAACAAAAAACAATACTAAAAACCGCGACATCTCAATTCCACAACTTTTCCCCTCCCATCAATTCCTTAGGAAAATTCGAAAAAGGTTTCATGCCGAGGAAAACGAATGATATTCACTTCGACAAAAACAAAATTATAAGACCAAAAAGATGAAATTTCTAAGTTTGCAAAATAATCTATGAAAGTAAACAAAGCGGATGAGAGAAAATAATAAATTAGATTAATTCAAATTCAATGGGATTATTTCTTCCCATTATTTCCAAATAAAATATGCCTAATTCTTATAGATTAAATTTCTTTTTATCATTGAGATGTACGAACAAATAAATCCCCACAGTGAAACACATCTGTTTCGAAACAATAATTCCACTTCCACGAAGTAAACGACAACTGCTCAGACAAAGCAATGATCTCATGCACATAAGTGTTTAATGAGCAATAAAGGTGCGAGGGGCAAAATTAAGTGACAACTGTACATATGAATCCTTCCTCTCTCCCCCTCCCCCTCGCCTTTTGGTTGGGGATTAGGGAACTTCTCTTCTGAACAAAATTGGGCGGACCTTTCTTACAAGCAACTCTACTGAAATTATTCGAATCGGCTATCATCATTTCGTGAACATATGAATTAATGACTCTGAATGTTTCGATAAGGTTTTCGAAAGAGGGCTTAAACCTAATTTTTAAAAAGGGTACAAGTCGGAACTTCGAATAAGGGTAGGAAAGATCACTGACCTTTATTGGAAAAGGCGAATATCATAACATTAAAGCTCTCTCCCCAGTTTCATCAAACTAAAGTTTTCTCGCCACAAATAAGCACTGACTACCCTTCTCCTCCTTCCTGCTCTCTTTCATCACGAGAAAAATGAGTGCTTTTAGTAAAATGGAATATAGCACATGTGTTCTACGCATTGATTGGCAGAAAATAAAAAAAGCACTTGGAATGTGAACGGTGACAATAGTGAGCAGTGAGACACACGCACATATATCATATCATACGTTATGTAGCGCAAGTGAAGATCGCAACTGCGAGATACCCCCGAATGCACAAGTGATAACGTTCTAGGGCCAAAATTTGAAGAAAAAGTAGTATGCTGCAATTTGAGACTCCGTCTGATCTTAAGCCGCAGGCCCAGGCTTGTGACACAATCGTGGGTGGGGGGAGGGGTGGGGTAACGATGCTTCACGGAATTCTGAAGTTCCCTGACTTCCGACCTCAATTAAACTCATCCAGCGCATAATACTAACACAGCCAGAAGCAGTCAGAATGCGTAAGAAGTTGCAAAAGATATGCAATGAGCAAGCCTGAACATTTTAGAGTTTAGCTTTCGCGTTTCTCTCCTCGATAAGAGTAATATTGGAATGCGTCCACACCCACTGTTGTGAAGGTTTGCCCTCATCGCATTTGTCCATAAAAATTTCTCCTCGTTCTGCGTCACAATCCATGCACTGATTGCTGACCGGGTGATATATCTGCTTCGAAGTGGGTAGGTATTTAAACAGCTGATTACCTTGCATACCGTGACTGAAAACACTATTAGCTGAAGAAAATCCTGATGCCATTACAAGAAGAAACCCGAAAACAGAGCACTACCCCATGGTGCCTGCAGTGGTTTTCATCAGGATGCCACTCATTGCGACAGTCCTTAAAGTTGGCAGATATATAATCAAGGTGGGATAAGATCAAATTTCTCTTGCAAAACAGCGGAAACTAGGCAAAAATAGATGAGAGCTTATGCAACATGTGGAACACAAACAATTTACTATAAAGCAGCTTAAATGCATCAGTAATTTCATTAACGGCTACAACCACTCAGATTTTTCTCTACTTGCCTCCCTCATTCGAAAGCAAGCTATGTGCCATAAAAGTTGGTTCCTTAGTACCTCTTCAGCTTAAGCCAATCAAGAGGAGGACCTTCGTAGACCTTCGAAAGATTCGTGCAAGAAAGCAGAAAAATTGAGGCTGTAAATGAAAATTAAAGAAGAAAAAGCTGTGCAATTTCAAGAAGAAAATTTCATAAAAGCGAGAAAAATAAAATAATAAAAACTACTGTTTCACGCAAGTTTCGAAGCTGAAACGAATTTTCTACTCAAGAGATTGTGGACGGATGACGAGCAAGAATTTGACGGTTTGGAAATGGACAGAAATTTTTTTTTTTGAGACCGAGAGAGATGAGGGGAAAGGGGAGGCGGAATATTGTAATATGAGCAAATTAATTAACAAAACTCACCATGAGAATAAAACGACCGGTGCTTTTCTTACCGAACTCGAAACATCAAAACACAACGTTCGCCCTTTTGGCCTCACATCGAATGAGAATGTAAGTCTCATATTCTAAAATAAACCCTATAAGAAACGTAAATTTTGTGGAAAAAAAATAAGGAAGTCCCGAGTATCCAACGAAACTTGTATCCTTCCTTTATATATGTTATAAAGTCTTTATATTCGACAGCCTAAGTTCTCGCAAATAGTCGATAGTACTGCAAAGTAATAGCGAAGTTTTTAATGCATCTGAAAAAATTTGATTAACTATAATTAGGCACAGATTCCTTGATTAATTAATAATAGATTAAACATTACTCGGTGTGGATAGCTCATTTCTAGGATTCTACTCCAAATCACGCAGGTAACATACATATAACAGGTTACCCATGCGTATGCAAAAATTTCAGGTCTCTGTTCTACTATTATAAAATACATGATGCGCACCATGCAACAGAATGCGTAAGTAAAAGAACGCAAGAAGAATAGGAAAAACGCACCTCACATGCCTAACGCCAACGTAATGCGTATATCAGCAGGGTGTTCTTTGAAGTGGATCCAACCATCTACAGGCTCACAAAACTGTTGATCGTTGATCGTGGTCAAAATCATCGACTGGTTCATTCAGTGCTACAGGTCTCTACTAACCATATGCTTTGCAATTCGGTTTAACCACAAACAGTTTGAACATTATTTTGAAGCTCAACTATGCAATATACATACCTGTTCTCCACCTCCAGATGGATCGTCACTAATACATTTACGGAGTCCAAAACGTTCATTGCCACCTCGGAACTGCGTATCTACACATGTCTGTGCCTCGACGTTACGCAGTTCACCTGAACAGATAATGGTCGAGCGGGGACCAGAAAATTCAACTCGCATAAAATAAACATGGCATGGCGATCCGCATTTTTTATATCCCCTCTACTCTACCTCGTCGCTTGCACCACTGATATGACACTACAATCGCATTTAGCAAACAGTCCCCATATCTTATCACGCACTTTCTTCAGTCAAATAACGTGAGACGACGATTGTCAGACATTAGCGCATTCTTATGCAGTCAAGCTTGCCACTTCCATATTCAAAACTCCATTGTGTCTGCTTCCAATTTCGCCAGATAAACATTAGAAAATTTCATCTCCTTTTAGGGTTCCTTCACTATCGTTATCCAATGCCACACGTTTGTGAATCGACGCTAATCAACAAGATCTTTCTAAGGCAGCATATTCTTTGTGTCTGATATGTTGTAAACGTATATTGAGCATATTCCATAAGTGCATATCACAATTTCGATAATAAAAAATGCACATTTCCTCTCACGTCCCTAATTCCCTGCTACAAAGTTGCTAAATATAAAATCGTCCGAGGCGATAAGCACGGTACTAATATCCTTATGAGCAGTATAAAAATTACGTTGAAGTTGAAAGTACCACTCTTGAAAAATTCTTTCCACTCGAACGACCCGACCCAATTGAGCAATACGAGTGATTCTCAGGAAAATAAGACGAAAAATTCTATAACGAAAAATGGGCGGACCGTTTGCACTATCTTCGGGTTCAACTGCCGGATAGAATTTATCCTGATCAAAGGCGACCTCTTTCATGAACCACTCGAAAGACTTGCACTTCAATCGTTCTCGAATTGCTTTTTGTTTCGTTAAATCACCTAAAATATATTCACATAATATTGCATAACTTCGATGAATATTTATTAGTGCAATACCTTTTTACAATACGCATAAAATATTAAAATTCTACGAAACAAAATTGCTAATTCATACTAAAGATTATCAACATTACAATAAAGAAAAAAATAAGAAGTGAAATTTTTAGACTTGACAACTCCATTGCTGGCTGCTTTAGCCATACTCCTCCTCCGAAATCACACGATTTGTTCGTTTTCTTTCACTGCTCTACAGCAATTTTTCCCACTTACTTCACAAATACCGAAGGATAGTGTATGTACAGGACACTCGAAGAGTGAGAATCGCCTGCTATTCCCGTTGAGTCAAGAACTTCTTTTACAAATAATTCCCCTCCCTCTCCTCTCCCTTGTATAAAGCGGTTTCAAATTGACCAGCCAGAAATGGATGCATGAAAACAAATTAGAGTACATATTTGTCAAATCTACGAGAATGCACCAAGCCTCCTCTCCTTCCTGGTCTTACCACAACTCGTGTGCTTACAAATCTTCAAAAAATAAGTTGAAATAAAGACTCTGCAATAACGGAACTATTCGGGTAATGATGTGCCTCGAATAAGCACAAATAAAATAGCCAACTTTCTATCGAAGTGGGAGATTTGAAAACTGAAAACAAAGAAATTCTTCAGAAAGACTTATTGCTTCTCGCAAAATGTTGCATACCGCCATACACGCCACCTTATACAATCCATCTTCTGCGCAAACAAAATAAAAAGTAAGGAGAAGAAATGAATAAAAGAGAAGAAGTAAATGAATGAAATTGAAGGAGAGTAATTAGATGGATTACTAATGATAGTATTTGAGGTAATGAGGTACACATATCAGGTCAGCAATATATGATGGAATGGCCGAATAATTAAACTCCTTCAGAACATTTCAACAACCAACGCACATACGATGAAGTAGCTCTGTTAATGGAAGCACTAAAGAAGATGGTTTAAAGTGAGCCTAATCACGTAAAAAAGCTAAATGGAAGCCGTCTTAAAATAACAATAAAAATTGGAGTTAGAGATCGGATCGAGACTACCTGCAATCATACCGCTCTACTAAGCGAGTGATTCATCGCAACCTTCTTGAATCCCCCTTATTATCAGTGAGAGTTCAAGATCTAAGAATAAGCTAAGCATCACGATAGCAAGGAAGGCATTTCTAGAGAAAATAAATTTGCTTTTCACATTAAAAAATAGCTTTCGGGGACGACATTGTGTATAATTTCTAAAGATAGGCAAATATTTTTGAGGTTTATAGATTAAGACGCATTGGCGATAAAAAAATAATCATAGCAAATATAGCCGACCTTCATCCGCATTTTCCATGCCTTGCCTCCTCTGATAGAGATATTTTTTATAATCGTCCATCCAAACTTCCGCAACCCTAAACAAGTGACAATCACAGTGTCCTCAGATGATAATTAAAAGCATTCTATGGAGAAATTTCGAACATATAATCATAGATGTTGATGCCTTCAAAGTATGAAAAGAATTCCCACAATCGGCTTACAGAGTTCTTGAATGTGTTCTAGGACGTACTAGCCGCTCTCCTTTGTACTGATGAGAACCCGAGATATTACACTGCTTTGTTTTTCCAACAGAATTTTTCAAAGATAAGAAGAGATTAAAACGCTCTTCGATCCTCCTCCTCTCAAAGCAATAACTCCGAGACATAGTTGTAAGGTAGGTTATAAAAAACTGCCGATCTCAAAGTAAATGGCAATCTTATGTTAGTCTTTTGATGTGAGTCAAACGTTTAAGGGTACAGCGAGCAGCTACCCAGCGAGTTACCTCAGATCGCGAGTGGAAACTACCTCCACTGACTTGAACAGTTTTGCATGGTGCTTTATATACAAGTATGACAGATGCTATACTTTAGATACCTGTGGGGGATAGCAAGTTGAGGTGATCGCGCCTTGATAGAAGACCAGGATCCTTAAGGAAGCTTAAAAACTAGACTGCCCATAATATCGAATCATCTCTTATAAGTCAACTGCAATATCGCACGTAGGTGCTTGTTACAAAGGCTGGATCGAAAAAAAGATCGTTCCGAATATCATTTTGGAAATTTATAAATTGCGAATAGCGAAAGGAGCAAAAACAATTCGAATCATCAAGTAGGAATGCCTCGAGCGGCGTCCAACAAAACGTTCTGTCTAGCTCATAGCTTCACTCGCAATCCCACCGAAATTTCAGTTAAGCCACCGTAAAGACGGGTTTAAACAGTTCTTCACAGGATCATAAACGAAAAGAATCACTCACCTTTTATAGTTACGTGAGATGAAATCGCCCACTCCAGGATTGGGGAATGGAACATGTTTGCAACGATAAATGTGCCCAACACGTGAGCACGGCGCATCGACCATACTCCCATGACATTGCCATACCTCAAAAACATTCATACTCACATCACAACGAGGAAACTTGTTGGCCAATTGAATTGGACCATGCATTCCCGTGAAAGATTTATGCTACAACGTTTTCGCTGCTTTGTTAATCGTCAAGGTACATCACAAAAAGCAGCGATTATTTCGTAGAAAGCATTGAGATATTTGAGGCCATCGACGGCTAAAATTCGGCCACTAATCGACTCCAGCAAATTTTGCATTGAGGGTTCACCAATCTGTATCACATTTTCAGGCAGCTTCTTCCATCACCACAAAAAAGAGCACACCGAAATGCGTAGTATCACTAGTCAAATCAATAAATGTCACGGAGTAAGTAAAACACAACGGTTGCTTCATATTTCAGAAAATAGTCCTGACTGAACACCATGAAATGTCGTCTGTAAACGAGGCTGAGAATGGACGCACGAACGGAGTCTCGGGGATGAAGCCTCGATCAGAGCTCCACAAAATGATTTTCACTTCAAGATCAGCGAAACTAACATTACCTCTAGAATAAACTTAACCAACCTTAAATGAAAGTTCATACTGCTCGCCACCCCAAATATCCAGTCCCTCATCGTAACCACCCAACTCCCAAAACCATTTCCTGCTGATGGCGAAGTAACCGCCCGCCATTACAGGACTCTTGAAAGGTCGGGTGGGATGTTTCAAATCGTCTTCGGTTAATGGTAGCCGCTTGTAGTTGAATTCCCAATCGAAGGAACCTCAAAAAAACAAATAACGTTCAAATATAGTCAGCAATACCACTAAACGACTGTGCAGGTCTGAAACGAGATGCTTTTGTCATTCGAAAGCGAGCGTTACGTGCTTCTAGATATTGCATCTAAATGCTGATTTCTTGAAGGCCTTCTTTCATCCAACAGTTTACTTCTCAAAAACTAATTTAATCTAAACAATCTTTCCTCATAAAGTTTTTTTACTGCTGAGTGAATTAAGTAGCTCATTAACAAACATCAGCAGACATTTGTTAATGAACCAACAATAAGGCTATAAGCTAACGAAGGCTACTCGTTGGCGAGATCTAAACTCATATCGTCCAAATCATTAATTCGACTATTACAAGATGTCATCATCCACTCCACTAATAGAATGAGCGCATGCCGTTTTTATATCAGAGATAATCCAATATGCTATAAAATTATTTCCATTATGGTGGATAATCTCGGAGGATATCAAAAAGATACTTTCTTCTACGTGAAAATAGAGACGTAACGATCGAGAAGAGTCAGCAACTGCACCTTGGCAGCACGCTTTCTATTCTGAAAGCGTCTTGCACAATATGGAATGAGGTATACAAAGCACTTTCAACAAAGAGCATCTTGAATAGACGCATACTTCATCAAGGATATTTGAGTTAGGAAGACAACAGATGGATTTCTTCAACGGTTATCTTCTCCTCTCCTTCCTCCCCCTTCAAGTATGTTAATTTGATTCTGATCAGTGAATTCAGCAAAAACGATGATGAAGATCGTAACACATACCTCGTGCACCCTCATCTTGAGCCCTATATTCGAACGTGTCGCAGTCAATGACGTCCACAAATGGGCACACTACTGTTCTAAATAAATTCAACTTTATCACCTTAGAACATTACAGCGAGATGCTCAACAATACTACAACGGTTTCGAGTCGAGGAAATATCGGTGTAACTATCAACATATATAACTTTTATGACAACATGGAGACTTTTTTGACCCGATCCGACGATATACCCAAAAATGTCTCCCATTTCAGGTTTCTTCAGAAGTGCGCTATGAGAATGCTGCATAAATGCTCTTCGTTAAAACGAAGCCATGATCTCTTTCCGCTCCTGTCTTTTTCCCCAGTTTTCAACCAGCACGACCTACTGCCTGCAAATGTTTTTCTTTTTTTTTTGCAAGTGACAACAAAATCTGTTTCATTGATGATCTTCAAATATTTCTGTCCCTCCCCGGCTGAGTATTGGTCTCGCACATGACTGTTACCCCTAGTCATAAAGGAGAAAATTTTCCTCGATTAGAACAAAAGAATAGAAAAAACTCGCTCCCGTTGAACGCGTCAAACGTTGCTCAAAGAGCGCTCCATTAAAAATTTAGATGTAATAGCAACTCAAGTTCCATGATCATATTTGAAGTTTCCAAAAAAAAAAGCAAGAGATGAGCGGGTTCCCCTTATTCTGAGCGCAATTCTCTCCTCAGATATTCCTGTTCATAACAAAGCTGTTCATGTCTCGAGCACAATCACTTCTTAAGATTTGCATCGTTACTTCATAACAATATATCGCCTCATCTTTAATATAACTGCTCATATGTTTTTCATTATTTCTTCATAGTTTTCTTTGCATATGTGTGCCTCATTGTTCCTCATTTCAAATGTGCTTTTCTATTCTGTTTCTGACTAGGCTAGCATCTACCTACATGAAATGAGTTTTATTTATTCGCTCTATATATGCGAATGAATATTTCATTCATTTCAGTTCAGACACGACTTCGCCTAAGACCTCACAATGAGATCTCCAGCAGCTCGTTGTTCCACTCTATCTCCTCTTCCCAGAACAATAACTAATACCTATAGTTGAGGGTAATTGGCTCTATAAGCGGTGGCAACCAATTATAGTTGGGTTCGGAGTGTGCATCCAAGAAAACCATTATATCGGCGGTTGCGTGCTGTGCACCGATTTGACGTGCGCGAATCAAACCCTCTCGCTTTCTGAAATCATCATTCAATAATGAGTATAATTTTAGCGCAAAAAAAAGAACACTTCAAATATCAATGATGTAAAAAAAAAAAAAATAAAAAAGAAAAAACAATAGTAATATGAATATTTTCTAAAAAAAAAAAAAATTCCTATATTTTAATGCAAAACTTCTCATCGTTAACAATAAAACGTATGCTAAACGAAATAGGTACTAAACGATGAAAAACCTTTTCCACTCAACAAAACAATCCTATCTGATATTAACCTCAATGTTTCCTCAAATGGCCATCGACGATCGCATAGAATAAATAAGATCATTATCTCAACACCACAAAACTTTCATTCATTCATTTTTTTAGTCCCTTTTCTAGAGCAAAACTATTCCAATTGCCTCCCCCCACCTCTCCTCCATAAATCATTTTCATCATCCTAAGAGTGCATCTCTACAAATAGTTGTACTTTGGTGGAATATTCCTCGAAGCAACTGCGCTCCAAAATTTTCATCTCGTTTCCTCCTCTCCTCTTACGGATATCTAGGCTCACTATAAAAACGATCATAAATGATCGACGTTAATCAAATAGCCATCTATCAAATAAACATAAATTAACGATCATCTAACTTTGTTCGGACGACTTTAACGATGTGCTCGAGTTTGGCTAACTTGAGATATTCATCGAGAGGCTTCTTCAAAAATGGTTTTGTGCTCGCATCATCCACCAAAATAATCTCCTTTAAGATCTCTTTCGGGGTACGTGCGATCACCGAATACGCACTTCGTAATAACGTCGAATTGTGCTATAAACTAATCCACGTGTGGAACTATGAAATTCAAACAGACAACATTACGAAGGATTTTTCCCACTTGAATTTGCAGAAGAATCTTTTCAGCATATTTATATCGTTATAACAACGCTTTTCACATTTTTCTCCATATGAGTGAATAAAAAATTCTTTGAATTTTCCCCCAACACTTCCACTCTCGCAAGCTATTAATTAATAAAATCTATTTTATTAATGACACCTATGAGGAGTATTTGGGGCAATCCCTCCCTCCCTCCCTCTCTCTCTCTCTTTCTCGAAACGATTGGAATAGAACCTGGAAATGAAGACTAGTAAAAAAAATTAATTCCGCTTAGAAAATGGGCTGAAATTTGTAGCAACAGTGACGACAGTGAATACCTAACGGAAGATTAGTTATCATCGTCAAAAAAATTTACTATATGAAGCTGAAAAAAAAAAACTAAATGAGATTAAATAAAGAGTTCAGAAGCACGACTACTTGAAAAAAGATCAAAAAAACTCTCTCACGGGTTCTCAAACAATCGAAAATGAGCCGTTATTCTCTCATCATCTTTGTTCTTTTTCAATGGTCAGTTGTCTTTGATAGATAACGCATCATTTCCCTTCCCGATTGTTATATCCTGTTCTACTCTCCCCCCCTCCTGCGGCAATTACTCTTCTACCATAAAACGTCCAATAACATACTCCTTAGAAACTTCTTAGACAACGAGTTGTCTATGACCAAACTTCTTCCAAAAAAATGCTCAATAAATAGCTAAATGTCGTGGCTGATTTGGTTGGAAGGAGTTTCAATTTTTGAAAAAGCATAAAACGATCAAAGATCGGCTAATCAGTTCACGTACATATGAAACTGAACTGTCGATCCCATCAGATAAAATAAAAAAATTCCTCGAGTTAAATTCCATACGAACTCATAACTTCTCTGCTAGCTTAAGAACATCATATCTCGACAACTTTAATTAGAGTCGTCGACCGCCTTCTTGAAGAAAGAATGAAAGAGCAGAAAACGGGCGGTACTTAACTTTGATTCAATAACGATAAGGCAAAAACACACACACAAACAGCATACTGCACTCGTATTCTTTAATAATCAAAAGAGAGAAGTTATCATTAAATGTGTGGTTCTTATAATGCTGCAGCAATTATCATAAAGCATATCTTTTGATTAAAATAAGGCAATGTTGAAGTGTCGATCAAACGCATTAAGTGAACGAAACGAGAAAGAAAGAAGAAAACCTCATCGTGGAATGGGAAAATGACCGAAACTGATGGAAGCGCTTCGAGATATCTCAGATTCTGACAATCTTTATGACGTATATCCTTCAATGAGCGATTCAGTGGAATAAGGTCACTTACGAATGCATCGTACCCGTTCACTCGATATAACTCCTCCTGAAGAACTCTCTGCTCCAGGTATCACGCGAAAATATTTAGAAGTGAAGAACAAAAAGGATACAAAAAGGGCAAAATATCCGAGAAAGTATTTCGTTTGGTGCATAAAAAAGATGAAGAAGAAGGAAATCGACATCATTTACTGGCCAAAACTCCTTATCGAAGAAAAAATAACGATATAAAAGAAAAATTTTACAAGGTTTATATGTAATTTATCAAAAATCTAGGCAAAACATTTCCCTATTTCGAAGATCCTAATGGTTTCTCTCCTTCGCTCTCAGCTATAGATGAGGCTTCAGAACGAAATAAGAAAGAAGTAAAAGCAAGAAGCGTTAAGTCTATACGACTTACTTGCTTCTTCTTGATTTGCGGATCGGTTGGAATTGCCACCGGCTTGCCTCCTTCACCGGGACCAACACGTCGTTTGTCGTTTTCCATCGCCGCATAATCGTGCCAATCCTTCTTGGCGAGAGATTTATAGGCTGCGAAAGGATCCGCACCATCTTCGGCTGAAACCGAACTAGAGCTCTTTTATCATAGAAACTAGAACAGAGGAAAAATAAGTTCAAAGGTAATGAGACATCATCAAAGTACGCTAACCAGGCCTTGTTCATGTGATGCTTAGCATTATTGCGAATGAATGGCTAGTTTAGTCAGTTTTGAGATGACGGAACGTTATGTTACTTCATTATCGAAGACGATTATCGATCGCATTTAATAGATCTCAAGTGATGAGGATAATGTAACGCATCGTACTCTGAGGGATGCACAACGAGGATAGTAGGGGAAAAGCAACGATTCGAGGGCAATCACTAGAATGTGCATGCTTTCAGCTAATATTTATCTGATGGCGACAATCAGAATGTCAAAAGATCTAGATTTGTGCGCATTTCCTACGACACTAGCCTAGTGAAACGTATATTTAACTTATTTGCGATAAACGATGAAGTATTATTAGAAATAGAAATAAAATTATTTCCCTATGAAAATTTAGCGTTCATTTTTATCCTATGTTGATTCTCGTCGAGATTCAATTTCTGCCGAATATCTTCAGTATCCGAATGAAATTTGAGATTAGCTTTAGCCAATATTCGATTATAAGCCGATCATTTTGATAGGCTATTAATTTGGAAAAAAAAAAAAATTTCCATCAATTATCAATATTCAATTCACTAATTTTTATATTCATTTATAATCAGTGCAAAAAATATCTATAAATAAATCAAAAATATACGATAAAACAACATAAAAATAACATTTTAAATGTAAAAATTTAAAATTTTCAAAGAAATTTAGATAATTTTAATGATTTATTAAACGATATAAATAAACGAATAACCTTGTATCTCTTTATTTTGATGACCAATGAACATTCCGGCTAACATTCCACGTTGATTTTCAATATGTGCATATTTTTTCTCGGCCGATAAAGATGATACGATAAGAAATATGCATAAAATCGAGAAAATTAAACCACAATATTGAAATATACGCAATAATCGTTTGCTAAGAAAATATCGTTGAAAATGTATTATTCGTCGATCGATAATTTGCATCCTCAAAAATTAAATGATATTTTTGAATCTTATTTTAAAAAATAAAAAAATAATAATAATAATTCTAAAACAATAAGGCTAATCGATAAAATATTACTAAATGGAAAAGTTAAATAAAAATAATTCTAAATTAATAATAAACATTAAATAGCAATTATTATTAATTTTTTTTTCTTCAACTAAACAAAACAAACAAATATGGAATATATATTCGCAAAGATAGACTATTGAGAGTTGCGGAAGCTTTCGCTATTAATTTCAATACGTAAATATACTTGTGATAGTTGAAATTTCTTGATGATTTCCTCACTTGTGGTCAATTCCTCACTAGACGATGAATTCAATGTGCCACAAGATGAGGAGAGCTGTAGAACTTCAAGCACTATGGACGGTAAAGAAAGGGGGGAGTAGGTGGGAACGAGAATGATAAGGAGGTAAAACATTGGGAAACTTATAAAGAGAAGTTAATAGACGAGTATTTAGCTATCAAAAGTAGAACGTTTAGCGATAATGATCAGCTCAAAAAATATTTATCATCCTCCCACTTGGGTGTATCGCGAATTAAGCAAACGCCATAACTAGACTTCCATTGTGTAAAGCAATAATATACAACAACAATTTACACTAATTGCTAAACGCTTCCAAAAAGAAAACAAATAGATCGATATCCCAACTTAATAGTTGATTTAATTTTCCGATGAAACGATATGAAATATCGATACGGCGATCAGGAGATCGCTTTGTTGAGTATAAATGCTATCAGTAAGTGAAATTTTACAGCGGAATTGTGATCTATTAGATAAATCTTCAAAGATCGCCTCAATTTTCATCATCCACAAAAAATTCCGACTATACAACGAAGGAGTTTTTTCATCGTTTTTCAGGATCCCGTCGGAAATATTCCATGAAATTTATCCAGAAACGTCGAATTATCCGCGAACCATAAGAACTATGATCGTAAAAATTAGACACCACATAAAATACATCATTAATATGAATTTCGGATTCTTAACTTTAACGAAACGAGTCTTTCTAAACGAATTATGAAAATTAAGGTTTTCCTCTCCTCGAATCGGTTTCGATCCATTAAAGACAATGCACTCAGATGATCGATGGAGCTAATTAATAATTACGCTGGAGAAACAATATGAGACGTGATCTTTTTCTTTTCAATTATATTAACAATCAGCTCTAGGAAAAGCACGCATCATGGCAAGTCCCAAGGCGTGGATCCCCCACATCGAAGAGAGGTCGATCCCTGACGGAGATACGTGAAAGAAACGACTTTCACTGCTCCTGCTTCTGAATCCCTGACTCTCTCGTACTTTATAGAAAACGTTGATTGTTTTAATCAAGGAAATGCGGGTAAAGTAAGGCATATTCTGGTGTTTAGAAAAAAAGTCTGCTCACCTAGGATACCAATCACTAATAAATAATAAGCAATGGATGCATAAGATCTATCCACATATGGGGAAATAATGAAGCAAGATGGTCGTACCTTAGCTCGAACCTCAAGATCAAAGCTGAAATAACACGACCACCACGTCACCACCACGAAATAATCAGCTAGCAATCGTGAATTTGCAATGCCACGTAGCGATGCAACGTCATACGATCCGTTGGTTCCGCTTACGCTAAGTGATTATGCTTATTCATTTTTCAGCATTCTTCGAAATGGTCCACGTTTCAAATACATCTGAGAGCGTAGCATCGCTAGCTTCTATCATAAGCGATGATTTTCAACGATCATATATGTGGATGCAAAAATTGGAGCCAAATTAGGAGGATTCAATACGAGTCCTGAGAGTTGCAAGTTGATATTCTCAAGTTCCTCCAGAGCAGTTGCAAATTTCGTAGAGGAAACGACACAAAACCAACGGAAAAACTCAAATACGATCAGTTCGAACTTTACGATTGTATGGATGTGGGGCGGCGGAATTCCATAGCGCATTTATTCGGGAATCTCAATCATTTTGGCGCATATGTCCCACTTTATATGATTACATATTCCACTCGGCGTCTAGACGCTTTCATCTTTGAATTATGGCATCAACGTATAGTTTAATTCATTTTATGCACTTATAGAATGAACGGGAAATAGATTATCGAAAGAGAAAAAGAAAGAAAGAAACAGCAAAGAACACATAACAAGAAGAACTCTTCGATCGTCGAAATCCTTCAAGAACACAACAATAGAGGATATCGCATAAGCTAGAAAGAAATGCTGAAGAAACGTATGAAAGTAATAGTGGAAAGATGATTGATGGGAAAATATTCCAACCGGACTCGATAACACATAACAAATCGCTGCTTCCTCTACCCCACCCCCATTCCTCGTTTAAAATTCTGCAACATCGAAAACCCTCTAAATAAATCACTCCTCTCCTCTATGCTTCGATATTTTCGTCCTTCAATAATGCTTACATTAGAGAAATTTACCCTTCGTATAATTATCTTCGAATATTTTATCACAAATTAGCTCACAAATATAGTCATCTAGACCAACATTTCATATTGTCATCATAGATTTTTTTGTGCTATAGAATCAATCTCGTTCAAGAATTCATATTTCCCAAGATGGCCGAACTTTTCTCTTCTCAAATGTTAACACAACTAAATATCATTTGAACTAAGAAAAATACTCGTGGACGTTATAAAAAAACTCCTCATGTGTGCAAAACTAATAAATGAGCGAAATTAATTAAAACAGCATAAATATTCTCTTAGCAATAATTTTACTCTCGTTAAAAATAATCGAAAATTTCAAATAAATCATTAATGAATATATAACTGATGTTAGAAAAAAAAAAAAACATCTGACTAAATTAAACATAAATTTAGCGTTACAAGCAAATCTTTTTTTATTTTTCATAAAGAAATATGAGAGAAGAACGAAGAGAAGTGTAATCATATATATCTCTAATATAATGGAAAGAAAATGATGAGGAATTTTGCTTCTTTTAATCTTTTAGAAGAAAATAGAAATTTTTCTATACTTAATATAGAAGTTATATTCAAAAAAAAAAAAAAAATTATTATTCAAATTTCTATAAAATATCGAAAATTTCACAAAACTATCAAATGGTTTCTTTCGCTCATTTCTATTTCAGCTCATTTTCTTCGTCATTTATTCTCCTTCCTCATAAATAACACTATAAAAGCGATGACTATAAATGTGTTAGTGATGAAAAAAACAAAAAACAAAAAAAAAAACAAAAACAATATAAACGACGATCAATTTGTATATTTTATGAGCCTAGCAATTTACGATAAATAGACGCTTCTTCACTCATATCCTTCTGATCGCGTATCGGTCGTTTCGCATTTATATAATCATTTTCGGCAAGTTCATCATAAAATCGATCCGGATTCCCACCAAAGTCACCTTGATGCCTTGGTACTATATGTACGTGAACATGCTGAAAAATGAATACGCTCAACTTTAACACAAAAAGCATTAATTCATCAAAAATTCATTACGAAAAAACAACTTTTCCATTGAATAAATTCCATTCCTCTCGTTTTTCTTTTTTGCTCTTCTCTTCAAATCCTTCATTTTACATGGAAGTAACGGTCGAATAATCTATCACCCATATATCCGGAAAAAAGTATTAAAATACGCAATTTCGAATCGCAAAAAATTGAAATCTGGAAAAGTATTTAACGTCCCCTCTAAGCATCTATCCATAAAACATTTCAAAGCCTCGAGTGGATCATAAACGAGCGAAAGTAATTATATTAGAATTAAGGTAAACTGATAAAAAATATTCGTGGAAATTACCGGTATGGTCTGTCCAGCGTCCCGTCCATCCTGAACGCAGACAGTTGACGACTTGGTGTCATACTGAGACTCGATCATCGCTTGAACTTTCTTTGATACAGAGAATAAATCGGCGGTCTCCTCATCCGTCAGATCCGTCAACTTTTCCGCTTTTCTTATTGAAGACACAAGAACGTCTAAATTAACGTCGTACGGAAGTTAAAACCCCACTGCCCTCCCCCCTACTCCATCTTTCCCTCGACCTTCGCTTCAACATGAAATTTAATCGCCGAGTGACAAATTTTTATTTCAGAAACTCTAAGCTACGCCATTGCCTTTGATGATAGTTAAATTTCCGATCGTTAGAGGATAATTCATCGATACGAGAGATCAATAATCACTGATTTCAATCAGAAGGAATTTTAGTAAATATTAGAACGACTGAGATGACATGAACTGAGTACTGAGTGAGTACCTCCATATGAAATATCTACTAAATAATTACGTCTAATCCACTAATGAGGATGAGAGAACATGTAAGTGAAATCCAATAATTTTTTATCATTACCTCACTGTCTATATTGGAATTTTACTTAGAGATCAATTAAACGCAATGAAGCGAACCTCGTTAATGAACACCACAACTGATTCTTTAAAAATTACCTCAAATATAAGCGGAATACAAAAATATACGCCACAAACATCATACAATAACAGAATTGCCGATGCTTCTTCCCATATAATTAATTCATCTTATGTGATAATATAACGTCGATTGAGCTGATTAGAGTTTATCAAATGCAAACGGCAATGAAAACTGATGGCAATTTCTCTCATAGGAATTTAGAAATACACATGAACATATATTTATACAGAAGCAATTAAGAGGTATTATATTTTTTTATTTGAGCTCTTTTATTCCCCCTTCCCCAAAGAATTTTTTTTTCTTCTTCTAAATTACCAAGAAACTATTTATGAATTTTAGATAAGAAAAAGTGAAATGCTCACTAAAATCGTCACTCATTATAGAAGTGCACCAAATATGTGGTATATTTATTATAATCGTATGGAATAATGATCTAAGATGGAATTTGGTTCAATAATGACAATAGGAGAAAGTCTAAAGTGGATACGAATCAAAGATGGAAACTTACGTCCAGGCAATACAGGGCTTCTGTTCACGAACGCGAAACTATACTCACTTCTGTAGAAAACAACACTGCTTTCAATCGAATGCTCACCGAACAAAAACGGTTCATCACCTGCGAGCATTTCAGCAATTCAAATGATCATCTCTTCAACGAATAAAACTCAAATATTTTCGATGGAAATTCAAATACTAAATAAAGATAGATTTTTGCGATAACCCATGACGCGGCCAACTATCTTCAATACGTCCGCACCTTTCCACTTATATTTCAAAAGAAAACGACGACCACAGATCTCATTCGTTCACGCCGTTTCTCTCTCCACCCGATCAAGAATAATATAAACTTGCTATTCTACACTCAAACAACAAATCTCTTTCGGTTTTTAGGAAATTCAACTGCGAGGAACTAAGACACACATCAGGCGGCTCTTTCACTGGCGAATATTTCCTGATGAGATTCGGATCCGCTCCACATGTGTGTCATCTCTTCATTCATTTAGAAATGAAGTAACTATTACTGAAAATAAACAAAAATTCGAATTTCAGTGAAAACGAAATTTTCCACTGCGCGATACTGCAATTTACTGCTTCGATCTCTGTGGGATAGATTAAAGAAATATGCATTTATGTCATTCACTTCGAAATTTTTTCACTTTTTAAATTACACGTGAAATCGATGGACACGATCTGCAGCGTATCGTCCCATTAAGCTATCGTTGAGAGGTAAGTCGACTTATGAATCGAGCAGAGACTTACTAGTGAGCTTGAACTATAAATTCGAAATAGTTAGTCCCATCACTGAATAAACTGCACTGAAAACTGAGCGCTGAGAAAAAACTAATAAATATTTACCTCTCAACTAATCCACTAAACGCTTAAACCAGCCGTAAAAGAGAATTAGGAATAAAACAGCTCAGAGATCATATCATTTCTACATCACTTAGCGGGATCTCACCTTCATCTTGTCCCCTCGTCTCCTCGCCCCTCCTCAAGAGGTTGCAAATTAAAAACAAGGCTTTATTGATGTGCACAACTGCCGACGCTAAGAACGGCAACTACCTGCATACAACTACATAATCTAATGATTTACCAGGGAAGCATTTGCATACAAAATGAACTTAGTAATAACCTTGAAATATACCAATTAAAAAAATAAACAAAAAAAAACAAAAACAAAAAACAAACCGATAGGCGTTTTCTCATTGGTGATGATAGAATAGAGATCACTACGACGATGAGCAAAAATCGGTTGAGTAGTTCGCACTTTGTTCAAATATTCCAATGAAATCTCCGCAAAACACATTCCTGAGTCAATAATAACCATTCAACTACATTAACCTTCGAGTTAACTTTTGCAAAAAAAAAAAATTTCATTAACGCACGGAAATAATCGCTTCAACGCTACTTATCTCATCCATCTAAACCGACAAAAAGGCAATTAGCATAAATTATATTAGAGAAAGAAGTTATTAATTCCTGCGCTACTGCGATTTGTCGATTTTTCATTTAAAGTTATTTCTCGATTTGCATTTTTCCACATTTTTCTTCTCTTTTGAGACAATTTTCCAAAATTTTCTCTTGCCTAACCATAATCATTGAAGTACTTAAGAAGCATCGAAATTCGAGAGGGAGGGGAAGCTGAAGAGGAAAAGAGGGGAACAGTGTGCAGGAGTGGAATGAGTTACCCAAAACGGATGCGATACTTCGAAATGAAAAATAAAAGCTAGATCCAACCAACTGTCTCAGAGCACTGCGCAATGACCGCTCCCCACGGATCGACCACCATCGCATGTCCGTACGAAAACCTTTTATCGTTATGTTTTCCGGTTTGTGCCGCAGCCACAACATAGCATTGCGTCTCAATTGCACGCGTTCGAAGTAACGTCTGTTGAATAACAACACAGGATTACGGCAGCCGTTAGAAAACATTTAACGTCTATAGGACTATTTTCAACGGTATATGCACAGAATTGCTCCTATGAAAGTCGATATCCCGTCATCGCCATCGAGAACGCTGAGTGTACTGTGCAATATATTTGTCTTTACTGCCGAATATTCTCTCGTTTAAGATGAGAGAAAATGCATGTGGTGACTGCAGGTTGAGAGCAAAAAAAGCCTCGAAAGAGTGAAAAAGTGAAACAGCTCAAGTAAAATTTCCAATTCACTATCTTCTGACTATAGAAAGCTTCAGAAGAGAAACAATTATAAACAGCAGAAAATAAATATGTGATGCACTTATTTATATGACCCCTATGAAGAGCTCACCTCCCAATGAGCTTGTCCTGTGTTGACGGTGAATGCTGATGGATAGGTCAATATTTGCGCTCCTTTACGACGATTCCAAAGTGCCAATTCAGAGAATCGAAGATCATAGCATATGCTCATCGCCATTACGCCAAATGGCGTCCAAATTGGCTTCACCAACTAAAACTCAAAGCTGGCTGAACTAGCAAATAAACTACATGTTAAATAACTATAAAGCTCCTCTTTTGAGTTGTTTTCAACTAGACGAGTCCCTTTACACTCTCTCGACGATAGTAAGTTGCAAATGAGTATAATTTGTGTTTCATAGTAGGCGAGTGTTTCTATTATAAGATAATTAGAGATCGATTAGAGATCTATTATAAGATCGATCATAGCGAAAAAATACGGGGAATTAGTTACGCATAACGACTGACTTGACGTGCATTGCTGTCTGTTCCATTTGAAGTTTACTGACAACGAAACAACCTTCCAAAGTATGCCTTTTGTTATTTTAATCATTGACATATCAATTACATACTTCCCTTCATGGACTACCTCTCAAATATATTAAAAAAAAAAAAACTTCGACAAGCATCACTCAATTTGGCACTCAGCGAAGTTTGATTATACCATTAAATTATGGTGCATTGCTTTAGAGTACTATTCATATCAGTGAGCTCAATTATTTGACGAAAATAAAAAAAAAAAATTAAAGATTCAATATTCTTGAGTCGGAATCAAAAAGCATAATATTACCTCATGACCACCAGTCGAGAATTCACTTTCCATAACGCGAACTCTTTCATGAATATCCAAATCGAAAAGATGTAGCTTTTGATATTTACCACGTACTACACCTTTATCATCAATTATTAAATGCGTATTATATGGCTTATAAACACCTTTTGGATCCTAAAATATATTACATCGTCAATGGAAACTTTAAATTTTATATACATATATATAAATATATGCCTATTTAATATATAAAGCTATGAAAATAATAGAAGCAATAGGAAAGCGATACGAAAGTAAACCTCATCGGCATAATCAACCTATCGAAATTTGCCTATTTACTTCCGCATCATCATAACAAACAATTCGATTCCCAACGTCGATTCACTAACAACAATCTAAGCTACTCTTTATTCACAAAGCTAAGTCGTCGGGTACATATTTCTCTTCTGTCGAAGTTGCTCTATCGATTGGCTTTAGCAACAAAACAATATTCTGCTTCAGCTGTATATTTCAATTGAGAAAAAAAAGAATTAAACCACGAGTGAAAGTTCTCGCCGTACCCATAAAAAATGACAACTACGTATTTCTAAACGGATAAATAAATTCTCCGATGGAAAATAAAGAAAACCATTAAACTTAATTAAAAATATTCAATCTAAGCCTGATTGATATATCTGCAGTTCCACCTTAATAACTTCCTATACCCTCTAGATCACTCGGTAATTCTTATGCGGGAATCAAAATGGACTAATCAAACAAAAATATCCATTTATTCAGTAAAATGGATGCAGCTCAGATAAAACATCGCCGTCGACGCCCTTCAACCACCATCTCTATGAATAATGCTCATTAAAATTATCACAGAAATTGTTGATAACTCTCGAAAAATTAACAGAGAAAACAATAGAAACAATCGCATTTTCCGATAGGAATCTTCGATAAACGATATGATCCACATTGGTGAATTTCTCTAATTAAAATATCGAAACGCGACCGGAAGCAATTCGCTAAATTTGAAAGAGAGAGATAACATATCTCCGATATTGATTCAAAGATATCCCGAATATCAACAACGATTAATAACGGATAATTACTTCAAATTATCCAAACTCATCATTCTTTTATCAAAGAAATTCCACTTAAAATAATATTTCTGTGAAATTTCCAACGCTGAAACTTTCATTACGACGAAAATATAACGGGAAACATTACTGCATTTAAACATGAATCGTTTAATAGACTTATTTATGATCGAAATACGACCATTATAGAAGCATATTTTAGAGATTATGTGGGAAGAATGGGTGATTATTTCAACTGAAAGATCAGTAATATGAGATCAGCAATGAAAGCAAGACCTTCTGATGGAAACCACCAAGCGAGAGCCAAAGGCCAAGTTCTTTGGCGCATTGTTTGTAACGATTTATATATTCGCAATCCTCGTCCACCGCCATCGAGATACTTTCCTCTCGGGTACGGCCAACAAAATCGAAACATTCCGGAAAGAAAACCATCTAAAAATCAAACAACGCAATTAATAAGCAGCAATAATTTCGTGACGACAGAAACCTTTATGATGGCACAATTGGCTAATGCGCCATCTTTCCTTTATTAAACTCTTACCTAAAAATAATATCGACTAGTGAACGCAGCCGGCAATCCCTTTTTACCTCAATCTCCTCTCCTCATCCTCCTTGTCGTTCGCCAATTTGCATCAATTTATGCTAGTTCAGAGTTGATAGACTCTATGCGAGTAATGCTTCAACACTTTTACGAATCTGTGGCTTAAGTGCAAATAAATATGCACGTTAATCACCTTAGCATCACGTTCTTTGGCTCTATGCATCATTGAAAACGCTGTCTGGAAGTTCTCTTCCGGATCGTGAGTCGCTGTCATCTGACAAACGGCAAACAACGAACGAGTCGAAGATTGTGACGACGCCATTCTACGAGCGATATTATACCCAATCGAAAACATTCAAAATGTTCTGAAAGCGCATAATCGTAGACGAAACATCACATACAGACTACTTCAAATTAATACATAAAATAAGGCGCTATACTTCGAATATCTCATGAATGCTCCATTGGTGGCGATGATCATTAGCACTGAATAAGCTCACAAATTGCTAATAGCTTCGTTTATAAACGGGTATTTTTCATCAACGGAAATCGACGATACGATGACGGATCAAGTGAGACGCAATGATGACACTGCCAAGATATTCAATAACACCTTACAACGTTGCGCTATACGGAATAGCCGGTAAAGTTTTTCTCAACAACAAGGCTCAACTTCACAAATAACTACCAACGTCGAAATAATGAAACAACGGATGTAAAAATTAACATTACGTTTGAAATCTATTACGCGAATGAGGAGCATCCCAATACTTCACTCAGAATGAATCCATACGATCAAATGAGGCGAAGTGAATGCTAGATCTCTTCGCAGTTCGTAAACCTCCTAAAGACGATCTCCTACTGCAAACATTGTTCACCTCTTTCCCTTCTGACATCGACTTATCCCCCACTAATATATTCGGATCGAAAAAGAATGCGCCATATCGATAGCATTTTAGGGGAAGACAATGATGCCACATAATGATTTCAGCAGAGAATAACGAACATAAGAGAAATATATTCTGAAACAAAATGCGGCAACTAATCTGATATGAATCGTTAAAATCCAATCATAATTCATTTAAATAATCAAAAATATTAAAATATTAAAAAAAGATAAATAAACTTTTCAATATAAAACGTATACGTAAATAATTTTTTCTATATAATATTCGAAGATAATTCGTTTATTTATTCAACAATTAAACAATAGATTATTCGAGTTAAACAATAGTAAGATTTTAAAGAGAAAAACAAACAAATAAATAAATAATTCGCATAAAAACGTTAGAAATTCGAATAAAAACAAAAAAGATCTGCATTTCGTTTATATTAATTGCTAAGCAATAATTGATAACAATAGAAAAAACACAACCAATGTCTATAGTTAAATGAGAAATTCTTAAGCAAATCTCATAAAACTAGAACGAACTCGAAGCGCTTATGGAAGCATAACTACAAATCGAAAGTCACATCTATCGCTTCATCGATAATCACTCTCATCTATGAGATCTTTTAAGAACGAATTAACTCTGGAAGAAATTCCAAAAAATGTAAAAACATGGAGAAATACATAAAAATTTGGAAAAATGAAAAAAATCTCCCACATAATTTCTTCACTAAAGAAATTTTATGAGTTAAATTTGCAAAAGAAAAAGAAAAACACAACAAAAAAAAAGAAAAAGGAAAAGAATAGAAAAGAAAAAACGGGGAGCTGATTATATATGAGGAGATTTAAAGTGAATTGCAATAGTGAAAACGATCTGCTGCTTTTTTGTTATCAAGCAATCACCACATGCTATCATATATAGGAAATACAAACACAAACACAGTTTCTTTTATTTATTCTGCAGAAAATTTTCGCGAGAAACGCTGAAAAAATGAGTTTTTCACTTATTTTTCACTAAAATATATTTTCCAGTAGAATTTATCGACAAATTACGAAGCTTAACGAGACGGAAGAGATTTACACGAGTACCACATATCAAATTGCAAAAATGACTAATTATATCGAATGCCATCTTTTTTCTTAGGCCAGGAATTCACAGAGCTATTAATTTAAGTTCAAATTATTGCATGGTACCTATAAATGCACTTCACCCAGATAGAGCCTATCAAGTATCACAGATCTTTGTACCTTTGCAGTTATAAGTGAAACTGATAAGCTAGTAATTTCGGCTTTCTAACGTCGCATTAATAACTGGTTATGAATTGTTGAGAATTTAAAGATTAGTGAGTGACCTCTTCAGCTTTCCCTCCCCTCTCCCCTTCCTCTCATATCGTTCTTCGAATGAATATCTAAGAGAAAGCCATGCCGATAATGTGTAGCTAGAATAGTGTGAAAAACACAATCACATTTGCCCCCATATGTGAGATGCCCTAAACAAATAACCTATGGTGAGCAAGATGCGCGATATTCTCGGCAATACGTTAATGTACCGTCATTCGAACAATTTTCATACTCTCAAAACAACCAGAGAAATAAACGAACAAATTAATTAGTGCATAGGAAAATGTAACTGAATATGGATAAAACAAGGTAACCATTGAATCATGTTGCAGTAGCAATGAAGAGAAAGTGGGTTCGAAATTACGCTTTATCACAGATGGAATTTTATTTTTTTTAAAGGAACACCTAAATTCCGCTTAAGTGGAAATCTGCCGGAAACTGAAGTTATTTCGCGCGCGCTCGATCCACCACATCCACAATGTCGACTCCACTACTTGTCATCCAAACGACGCTTCATCGCTCTCACACCTGATTTACTGTACTTATGATAACGTCTTCCAATACGCTTCAATTCACTCTCATATTTTGAGCGAATTTGATATTCCACTTCCTTTGCGATCGGCAATTTGCCCATTCGCTTCAACGTCGAAAAGACAATTTTTATACCCGCTAATGTTGTCGCATATCGAAGCGGTGAAGCAACCTATAAGATTTTCATCTGCTGTAAAGAAAATAAGAAATAAAATGCACGCAATTAATAGAATTTTGATTCAATAACAGAAGATCGAGATTGGGAGAGAACTCGAAAAAAAAATTTTTAAGGAACAATAATTATTTGTTTCCATAGGATTCATATTTCTTGAAAATAGGAAACACTCATAAAGATTTTCTATGGGTAAAAGTCTTCACTTTAAGAAATTCAAATGCTAAATTCCACTTCGTAAGATTAATTAAACTTATCCGGAGATGTTGCTCCCGGATTATAATCCACCAACTGTGCACTATTGCTATTATTTTCATTCGAAAGCATCGGCCAATTGCAGCAAATCTGCGTAATCACCATTGACTGGCTCACGCAATATTTCTGCACTTCTGCTAGCAAATGTTGTTCGTTGCTTTTGTCCGACTGCTATATGCTAGCGGTTTTTGTTCTTTCACTCATATTGAATAGCATTAGCACAAATTGGCAATCGCCGGCATCCCTACATGTTTCACAGATCGCCTATACAAGGAACGACAACAAAAAACACTCTACAAAAGCACAATCGGTACACCTGTCGTAATATAACTGCTTGAGTGAGAAAACGGCCACCTTTTAAAAGAAGCGATCAAGGTGCCATCGAGCAACGCGACAGCGCCACACTGCTCCAAAATAGAACAAAAATGGAGCCGTCAAGCTGCGTAATTATCGGGTAGTACCATTCCCATAGTACTTCTAAGGTAACAGCTCATTCTCAGCCTATCTTGCCTACCGCTTCCCCGCTGCTGCGCGCTAATCAGAAATAAAGTAAATAAAACGCTTGCAAATAAAATCCCCAATGAGTACCTTGAATAAAATAAGTGTAAGAACAAAGACACCAGCACTCGGTGGAGTGTTCTTCACTCGATCTATCAATGACTCTGGAAGATGCAAATGCTCTAGAAGACTGATTATATCGATACCACTGAAAAAAAGCCATTAAATAATATCACAACAAACGATGAATGTTTAGACAACTTCTAAGCGATATCACCAGATGCAGCCTCAACCGCAAACTTTTACTGATATGATGTACTCTTATGTTGACGCCTCGATCCAAAAAATTTTGCGCTCTTATTTCTCCGTCAGATAAAACGAAACGAAAACATTAATATTCTACTAGTCACATTTGCACGAGTTCACTCTTCCTCCCCTCTTTCACTTCATATGAGGATGAGGCTTTCGCGGTTAGATGCGCAATTCTTACCAGTACTTTGAAAAAGATACGACGAAACTATGGGAAGAATGAGCCAAAAATGCACGAGAACAGAAGAAGAGATGGTCTGATCAAAATGAACTGGCAATCAAAAGCTAAACGTAGCGAAAGAATCATGCTCACTACAATGAAGGACCAAAATCAACAGAATGTAACGCAACCACCTTCTCACTGCTGCGTATAATCCGCCAAACCACATTAAACTGCCCACAAAGTGCACAGGTATCGCGATATACCAGTAGCGCTTCACATAATATTTCACCTTTGCAAATAATCCCACTGGTCGTTCCTCCTTAAAGCAATACACTGCAATAAATATCAACATTCGGAATCAGATTCCTCGAGCAACTAGCCTTATTTCTCCGACACTAACAAAATCAACTATTTTTAAAATAAGTTTGCACGCATGCTGACGAGGATTTTATGCCAGAACTCCCTTGAATACGAAGTAAAGGAAGTGAACAAGCCATGAACCGTAATCATCGACGGTGGTTCTTTGATACTAAGCCAAACATCGCCATCTCCGTTCCCTTTCCATAACTCCCAACATACACACATAAATTACGACAGTCGTGTTGGAGCGCAACTACCATATCAAAATGAATAAATTATACTACGATATCACAGAGAAAACGCTACGTGGTACTAAGGTGATATTATCGAACAGATTCATACAGATCCCTCTATTGTTGCTTTATTCAGAAATGGGAGAGGGAATGGGGTAGGAAAGGATGAAGAAGCTGCCTGGGATTGGAACTCGTTATCACTTACATTTAAAGATCCGACAGGAGAGTGTCTTTGAATAGTTGCGAGGTAATAATGGCAAATTATGTCGAATTAACATGCGTAATACGCGTGAGAAACACCTTCTGAATAAACGGATCTCACGAATAAATAACTCATTGTAGTTTAAGGAATGCACCTTCCTCGTTCTTGTATTGAAAAAAAAAAAGAAAGAAGAAACCTAAATCAATGAGAAACGTACTTAGCCCACTCTCAACCCACATCGAGGAAACTACAATATGAGCGCAGAACCGTTTTTATGAAGTCCCTTTTATTGCGATATGCACTAAGTCCATCAAAAACGTTCACATCAAAATGTCGTTCTTCAAATTTATTGTCGTCAGTTCTTTAAATAAAACTTTCACCTGTTAATCCGACTTAATAAGCATTATCTGCTAATTAAGCAATTTCCTGATATTATATGAATAACGCCAAGACTTTTCAAAAATCTCCCTCAATCTGAGTATCAAAAACAAAAGAATATGGAACCTTTTTCAATTTGTCAATTTCAGCACGTTTCCTTTTCTTCTCTTCATCATCCATTGTAATTCGCCACATCCTTCGACTCTGAATTTTCGACTGCTCTTACACTAAAGGTACAGATCAATGGTGAGCATCTATTCAATAATGACAACGACAACTAAAACGAATTAATCGTTAAGCAATTAGCGGAAATTAACTGTTGGAATACGAGAATAATGCAAAGACTTCTCTTCTTCCAATTCATCATAAATGGAACGAGGTTTCTGATGTGAAGGCAAAATAGTTTCGACCACTTTGAACAACGAGGGAGCCCGAAATTAACCCGTCAAATGTGCATCATTTTTAAAGAACATTACATACTTGGAAAGGTACACTGTAAAAGATTTCTATGTCAGACGTTTCACGATATTCGGAACACGATATTTACGTCCACATCAATAAATATTAGCTGCTAGATACCAAAAATTTGGACGACAATAAATCACAATGTTGATAAGACTTACGTGACTTGAGAAGCATAGCTGAGACACCTGTTGGTTCTGAACGGTCATCGGAATAAGCGGTGGGAATCGTGAGCATGAAAGCGACGAGGTTGACTGATTGTTGTGGCAACACAGCGAACGACACGACCAGCGAATGCAGTTGCGCGAAAAATTAGCGTCGTGAGTAAGCGAACATGCCGGCTTAACAACGCCATACTCGAATCTGATCAGATGAGCAGCCAACCTCAACCCCAATGACATCATTCCACACCTTCAATGGCAAAGCCTTTTGCTAATTTAAATGATTCTGCATATCAAACGCAAAACGAATATGGGAATCAACGTGATTTGAAGTACCTTTCCTGCGTAGCAAGACGATTCATTAGATACAAAATGAAATCAAAGGAGTGGAGGATGGTGACTGAGCGGAGGAAGGAAACCGCCTCATTTAAGACTAAGAATACACAGCTCTGGATAAATTACGCCACCGAATTATTGAGGTGTTTTGAAGAAGCTGAAAAAAAGCCTTGAAGATGAGACACAGGTGTAATCCTTCCAATACCAACTAACGGATAATTCTCCCGAAAATAAAAACAAGAATAAAAATTCAGGATATGAAACAATAAGCAAAAATTGCCTCCCATATAAGTTGGAAGAAAAGTCGTTAAACAATCGTCTTAATCACAGTATCTGTCCTAAATTTCCTCATCACACATTACAGCAATAGCAACAATAAATGCTATGGGATGGCGAAAACATCAACGTCCACTACCAAACTGACCGTCAATGCAACCATCTTATAGAATTTTGCTTTACTCTTCTCTTAAACGTCAGTAATAATTTTATAGCGCTTCTCAATGAGCTCTCTCGTTCATCCGTTGCAATGTGCCACTAAATGTGCACAATTGAACGACTAGGTAATGCGCAACACTCCGACTATTGAAGCCGGTGGAATTGACCAAAACATTGAGTGTCACAAGAAAGTGTTGAGCATTTTTGGTGGCAGTGAGGAAGCAGTTGAAAATAAAATGATCCAGAGAAAAAGATGCCAATTTTTAGGAAGGAAAGGGTTGAAAAGGAAGGGGATGGGAGAGAAAAACGCAACTTCACTAACTTTTTTGAGAGGTTCGAGGAGGAGAGGGGAAAACGGACGGGTTTAGTAGCATACCATTGCCACCTTCTAAAGTACAAAGCAGTTAGAGAGAGGGAAGAAGCAATACGATTTAGAACGTTCATTTGCCTACCAAGAATACATACTTTTTAAGAAAATGTGAGGACTTTCTGACTTTCTTACTACAAAGTCTTCCATCCACATCAAGCAGAAGTCTGGGTTGAACCCGATGCCAGTGTCGCTCATGACAAGAACCGGTTCACCAAATCATGATATGGATGTGAATTAAATCCTATACCGACCGCAGTCTTGATTGAATTGGAACCAACTGAGTTAATTCGGATGACTCAACCAGGTGAGAGCTGATCACTTACACAGCAAGATTCGGGGTTTATACCAAATTGGTTCTCGTTCGTGCTCGGGCTTGATCGGGATTTGCCACGGCGCACAAATGAGACTCACTATGAAATGCCGTATCGGTCATTAGCCATTAACCGTCACTAATACGCAACGTGAAAACGACCGTATGCTATAATATCCAGCTACGATGAATGCCGATTTTCTATTCAACAAGGTGAAGTAGAAATTAAACGGTCATAACCAAGTACGATGCGTACTGAAGGTTAATTAATCAAAGGAGAATTTATCGCACTATAGAGAAGAGCAACTTCAAATAGCGATATCAGAAATAACTTAGTGAAAAATCTGAAAAGCAAAAAAACAATACGGAAAACAAATCAGACGATTAACTATACCGCAGATGAAGAAATAAACGATAAATACCTTCATATGCATCAATTAATCGCGCTCAAATACCTCACCTCCGTTGGCTCATATCTAAGAGAAAACGGCCACCCATGTTGCCTTTCAAGATTCATCACTAAACAGGTGCTACGGAAAAAAAATTCAAACATACAACATTCTGCAGTAATTCAACGAACAAACCCCGAAAAGAGAGAATTCCGCTAGAATTACAACTGTTTAATTAGTAAGACCCGTAAATATCTCGGGTTTCAAAGGCACTAAACATTCAAAGAACTTCATCAAGAAGATCAACAGATATCTTATCACACCTTCGTCTCAGCAAGATCAACAGAAAATCAACGCAACAACCATACGGTTCATCACATCCTTCAACAACAAATAAACATCAGCAGAAGATAGGAGCACAACTTCAAAACGAACTTGTAGAACTCTTCATGACATTAGCTGACTTTTGAAAGTATAGGCGACGTAGAGCCATGCCAGAGCCAACAAAGTCACCACCGTTTCAGAAGCCACTGGTGATGCTTTCGAAACACCCTGAAAGAAAAGAAAATGTCTAGGCACGTGAAACACTTCCGGCATCATCCCTTCCGCTTTTTCAACACAATCCAGCGAGTCACTGCAGTCGAATTTGTTATCTTACACATCTCATCCGCGCAATGCAATCTCGAGATGCGTGCATGTCCTAGAACCACACTGAATAGACGGATCAACCAATCAGTAGCTCTGATCTGGATCTTACTGCCTTGAAAAATCGTAAAGAGCTGCCAGATAGCACGGACCTTGTCTATTTGGAAAAAAGCAAAAAAAAAAAAAACAAAACAAAAACAATAGGATTTGAGCTAAAGAGTGTTGGAAATGAACAAGGACGCATCATCGCTCAATTAAACACATCCACTGAGTGCAAATTCTACTCATCGCATTCAGTTTAATTTTTATCTTCAATTTCTGGCTTGTTAGTTCCCCACAGAAGGGAACTAATAAGCCAGAAACAGATACTCTTATCACTTAAACATTGAAAAACGCCTGTGCATAAAATGCTTAATCGTACCAACAAAATCATTAGAAAATGCGTCGTAAATGATGCAAGCCAATCATCAACGATAATCGGAAAAATACGAACCGGATGCTTCAAGTCGACAGTGAAAAGTGGCTTCACTTTGCTCGGGTCTTCATTATGTCGTTCAGCCTGAAACATTCCGTAGAGTAGGTGAAGATCTGCTGAGCTCCAACTGCTCGACAATAGCAATCACTACAGAAAATGAGATAATCGAAGACCAATTAATGATAACTGCAAACAATGAAAAACAAAACGAGCACAGCTTCCTGAAAACAATAACGCCGTTACATTTCACTGATAAGGCTGCGAGAATGTGCATATACAACAGAAATTCCAAAAAAAAACCTTGCGATAAGCGGCGTAACCATCTTCGTCGTATATGTGAACATTGAACGTCTGTGCACCCGACTGCTCGTGATCTAGCTGCCATGAAATTTGATGCTTCGAGGTCTCCTCGAGGACAGCTGCTTGATATGCTTTCCCATTCACGACACCATAAATTGCCATATCCTTAAAGCAGTTCTTAGGCGCTCAAATATGAACTAAAGAAAAACTAACAACTGACGCTCATTAGGGGCATTCCTGGGAACGTATATAGACACACTTTCAAGGTATGAATGAATATGACCTTCATGCACTCCCTCAAATACATGCTCATCAACCTAATTCTATACAGTTGCCAATAATACAAGCTCACCACCTTTACATGGACAACATAATGAACCTGCGCAGAGCTGACCTAAAGCAACGATGGTCGGCGAGAATCAACCGATGATAAAAACAAGTTCTGACAAGATTCGCCTGGAAGCTGCAACTAAATATTCCCTCGTAAATGGATGCATATCGTAAAATGTTCAATTCAGGATGAAGAGCACTCATACGGCAATTTACAAGCACTTTAAAAATTGTCCTCTCCATCCTTTCTCTTTTTTAAAAAATTTTAAAGTCAGTCTGATATAACGTGCCCATTTATGGACAAATATTGTCGCTCAACATCAACCTCTGTTGTAATCTTCAATCGGATTTGGGTGCCGGAAGTATAAATTGCTTGGTTAATCTGGATAGAAGACTTTAGGCGGGTTGGGTGATCGACTCATCATATCAATCTGCTCATATAGGGACATTCATAAAACTTCAAAAATTCATTCGTTTATCAGAGATTCGGCATGTGCGACGCTATTAGCGTAGGCATCTCTCGTAGCAATCACAATTTCCTTGTATTCACAAAGACTAATGAACCATTTAATCAATATAAATATAATTCAAAATCTATTCAAATCGTTCATAAAAACAAGTAAAGTTGTGTATTTTTTGAAATTCGAACCACATTCGCTTATTAATTCCCAACAAGCTAGAAATAGGTGAAGCGTGATTATCGACGAATATATCACAGCATCATATTATTCAAGCTAATCACAGCTACAACTTCTCCTCATCATCGATAGAAACATTCGACGATCGCAAAATTAATTAAATATACGCTCATATCAAGGTGTTCCAGCCTCAGTCAAGAATGCAATGATTATTTGTACAAAGTAAGGCATAAAAAGAAAAACCTTGGGATTATTTGCACACTGTAACGTGAATTCGACGATATACGTCGTGCTAAAGTGGAAAAACGCATCCGTTGTCGAAAATGTTGTCGACGAATACTTCGGAGATTCGCAGTTTGCAGCTGCAGACAAAAAAAAATAGCCTTTAAGTTTTAACAGTACTTCAAATTCCCACATAAGCATAGCAATATCCGAAAAAGAAAATCCTCACCTATACACAAATCGAAACCAATATATATATTTTTCCTTCAGAATGCACTTTAAATGAAACAAAGAAATACATAAGGGATTTCATTTCGATCCTCTTATTCTCTTAAAAAAGAACTCTCACAATTCGCATGCCTAGATTTCCTTCCAATTAATAACATCAAGTTGAGACCATTCACCTGGAGATTAAAACCACTAGAGTTTGCTCACTTTTCATGTTTGTAAGTGGGGAGAAGTGAGGAGGAGAGTGGGTGGGAGGCGGCGTAGCTCCGCTGAAAGTGCGCTTCATCCAAAGAAGCCCTGCTCTAAGAACTCGGCACACTCAAGAATATTTTATTATTTCAGCTTCCGCTTTAAAGTAATGTTCTAAAATGATTTCAATAAGCATTTTTCAATCCACAGAATCCTTACGCATTTAATCCGGACCGGGTTCCACTTACGCCCATTCAGTGTATTTACTCTTCTGTCGTCTAAGTGAAGAGAAAATACACAACTCGCATCAACAATGAATACATATGTCGTCGACTTTTACCGCACAAGCAATTTTATTTTCAAGCCCGGTGGGCTCAATTTAAAATCACCTCAGTTTAGACGATCGAAAGATGAGATACGAGCTAGTGCACTAGAGGCCAACTAGCACAATTTTAAATGCTAAAAATGAAGATGACCAAAGGAAACGCCGAGAAACAAACCGAGTGTTGAGCTGATTACAGTGGCAAAGATGAGCCCGCTAATCATCATATTGCACGACGCTCGCAATGAAAAGCTGAAAAATACTCCATTGAACGGAAACAAAGCAAAACTGCTTTGTGTCATATATCATCTGGATATTGCATATTACGAGTAACGAATTTAGGACCGTATTTATGTCACCATCATATCAAGTTATGTAGATTAAATACTGCTCATCTGAATCTCATCTTAATCACTTTCCACACATCTCCACGTCGTTATTGGTTCAACTTGAGAGCAACTCTAGTGGCGCTATCGAGATTGCATTAGTTCTCAACAACTTGAAATTAAATGATACATAAATGCCGATGAAAGCATCAAGCCTTCTTCTCACTCAAACCTCAGACGTAAGCGACAATGTAAACTTCTCGGCAATATCCAAATAGCACTATTGGAAAAATTCACGAATACATTCAAACCTTAGTTGGATGTATTTCGTATCCTATTAACGTATAGATTTCCACTTTATAACTTCTATTCATAAAGAAATATTAACTATCAGTATATCGTGAGATATAGATAAGTCGATTATATCATCAAGAAATACCCTTCCCCCCCTCATCTCTCTCTCAAAAACAATACTGAAATTAACCTCAACGAACAACAACAATAAAAATCGCATACCCCACCATCATACCAACAAATGATTACGACGAACTCGAGAATATTTCATTCGTAAACATCTCAAATTGGCAAAACGCCACACCTATGCGATATGCAGTTCGATAAGCGCATTAAGACCAACAACGAAACGACATCAACTAACTATCGCTTCAAAATTATTTGACAATCATATTAACGAGAAATTTTCTCACCTCTAGCCGATGGAATATAAAATCGCAGTAACTTGACCTTTAGCATAGGTCAAGCTTCGAAATCTATTTATATTCGATCGCTTCAATACTTCACTCTCCGACAGTCTAAACTTTAATGCTTCGCATAGCATACTTAACGGCAATTAATATCCACTTTAGAGATCGAACCGTGAGTTGCTCGTTTCCTCTTACCTTCGATGATCGATTAATATCTGCTTCTTTGCTAGCACATCGAAAAATATAGTGATATTATAGCTCGAATGTATTTTATTTTCCGATGAAAATGAATATCGACATAATATACAAACTGCAAATATTAATCGTTATATTTCCATAAATAAAAACAATCAACTCATATAGATTAAACGTAAATTGTCACTTTTATACAATTTAAATTAATAACGGCAATAAAAACAATAGAAATTATTACAACAATAAATTCATCAATGGAGCATTTCGAAGTAAATAAAACTGCCAAAGAGCATTAAGCGTTCGCTCAACAAGATGTTACTTCATAGGAACGAGAGCACAAAGTGCTTTCTCAAATTATCTATAATTTAAGCTATGATAAGCTTCACAGATTATCAATTGCCTATTCCTTTAAATACAATGAAACGATTCAACGTGAAACAATTAAATTACTTTTATAACATAAATAAAAAAGATTTCCTAGCGAATAAACGAGCAAAGCCAAGAGGAAAAGTTGAAATAATCCCTCATTAGGCAGAAATATCGAGAAATTAATTCTCCATCATCATCAACTGATTAAACTAATCAGTCTACACGATTATCACCTTATCAACAATCTCTACTCTTATTTATTAATTCCTCATAACATCATTATTCTATGCATAGTATATCGACGATCATATCGACTTATTGAAACAATGGGTCAGCGCCAAACAATTGATCGCAAAATGCATGATGATTAATATCAGAGATGGGCAATCATCGTTCTCTCGAAAATATACAAAAGTTATGCTTAAAATAACGAGCATTTTAGAAGTGAATAGAGGGTAAACATATTCCTTTTTTTTTAGAAGCTGACCGAAAGATACGGAACGAAACCAACACCTGAAAAACAATGACAGCATCATTAACAAACCCTCCCTCCTATCCTCCGGCCATCTCCCCTTCAAGCTGGCTCTTGCTCAGCCTGATAAGCCTATTGAACCTGCATGATCTTGATATGTCAGTCGGATACCCGAATACCGTTTGCAAATTCTTCCCATTGTGAGTATCTCCTTCGATGGGAAATTCTGAAAATACATTAATAAATACATCACGATTCAACCGTTAACGTCTCAAGAACAGAATTGAAACGTACGCCTCCGAGTAGCCGTTTCCCACAACATAACCAGTAATGATATTAATCGAAACGGAGAAAATGAAGCTGACTATCATCATGTAATCGCTTCCGAGAGAGATGATTCGTACCAACCGAATACTGTTGTGTATATCCGCTGATCACATTACCGGACGCATGCTCTGCACCCATCTGTGTGTACTGATGTCCACTTGCAAGTTGTGGCGATTGTCCACTCCGTTCCACATCTTCATTTCGTCCCTCCACTGATGTGATGCTTCCTGCAGTCTGAAATGTAGACAATAATAATGCATACAGGACGTACAATGAATTCCATAACAGCCATTGCTATAAATACCTTGGACGTGGGATTTCACTCTGTCACAAAATGCAGCTGAAATCTTCGCACTTTTATCTGGCAGCAAAGATCTTCAATAACTATAATCCTTGATGATTCTCGATACCTGCACTTTTCGTTTTTTGGGAAAAGGTGGAAGAGGAGATGGGAAACGAGGCGTCTTCTTCTACTATCTCTCTCCTCCCCTTCTCCACAGATAACTTCTTGCCCATGTGGAACCGCTCCAGGTTTTCCTTGCTCGGCCAACTAAAGCAACTGTGCCGGCCTGTGTGCTTATAGTTCATCACTGTTTTGTATGTAAAACTAAAATTGCAGCGGGAAGCGATAGGTTTCATGAAAATAACAGAAAGAGAGTCGAATCGTTTTCAGTATAGAACCAATCGAACTGATGAAATAGAGGGAACGGAGAGAAGTGGCATCCTTCCACCAATGGCGATGATAGCTTTTCGATTCAAATAGTGATCAACAACGCAATCGAACATCAAACCGCTCTATCCTTCAAATTGTCAATACCGCGTTACCAGAAGAAATCCCTCAACCCTGCCCTCTTTCAGCCATCACGTTCATAATGAACAAGATTACAGTGCAGGGGCGAACATATTGAATCTAAGCCTATTAAACATTTGATCGCAAGAACCCTTAAAATATGAAGAGTGGAAATTTATTCAGCCTCTGAGGCTGTTGAAGTATTTCGAAATCAAATCAAGTTCTGATTGATAACCTAGTTCGTATTTGGTGTGTAAGCGTTCCGGAAGGATGGTCAACGATATTGGTACATAAGCACAAACAAATAAATAAAGATCATCGTCTCAGTGGGAGAGAACTCTATCTTTAAATGAATAAAGTTCTCAGCTATCAGATAAACGAAAGACACGAGAACATATTTCGACAAACCTGCACAGGGAGAAGTTGTTGTGTACCGTTACTTGTTTGTACATTGATGTAGTGTTGACCAGTCGATGGATCCATTAGCAGTTGTAAATGCTGAACGTTACCACTTGTAAGCACCCGCAATGCTGATCCACTGTTTTCCTCTCCTGCAATACAACTTGGAATTCATCATTTTTAAGATAAAGCATGGCACTTAATAGAGCCGACTATAAACTACCACGTTGCACAAATTCCCTAAGAATTTCCCTTCCACACAGTAATTGTCTCATAGCTTATAGAATATTATATTCAAGGGGAATTCAAACTGCCGATATATTCTTCAATTTTGGTCGAGGCGATCGTCTTGCTAGCTTCAGACAACGATATAAAGTACCAATGAATTAATGGATGTAATTTGTGGATTCAGATGGGAAGCAGGACACACATTCCTTCAGCAATTTCGATACCACTGCACTGTACAAAGACTTTTTACCTTCTCTTTATATCTTCTTGGATGCCAAAATTTTATCACCTTCATTTCTCACAGTGCATCGGAGCTAGACTTCACTGCGACAATTGCAGGGTAGTCGCAAATATCTGCATACAACGGACACTTAAGTGAGGTGGGAAAAAGACCTGATTAAGTGGTACCTACTCGAGAACAACTTAATCACTTCCATATTTGGTGAAAAGATTCACCTCCCTGTAAGACCTTTGACTTAAAAATACTGTAAAAAAAGATAGAAGAAATTGCTACCTGCGAGGATGACCTGCGCAGAGCATTCCCCTCCCACAGGTATCGGGACACTTTGTAGACTGATCACATTCGTTGGCATCGCAGTCTCACTTTGTGGTTGTGACTCCTCGCCCGCCTTAACCAAGCATATCAATGCACAGCCTATTTAAAACATATGCTGGGACCACTGTGAATAACCAACTAACAGCGTACGTCAACGACCCGCGAACGATACGGAAAAGAAAACGAGCAATGATAACGAGGGAGGAACAAGCAGGCATACGGCTGTCCTACAGCTTCACTCATATGTTACAAGCTATGTATGTATATCGCTTGCCGTGTACCTACTCTCCCACTTACGGCCCTCTCGACGTGTCGCCGGGCCATAGTATGAATGAATGATCAGCAACGAAATCATAAAAACCGCTTCCCATGAAACCCTTATTCTCAGCGAGCAAACGGTGGCGGAAATTGAGTTGTCTCTTGTACACTTCGTTTGAGTCCCCAATGAATCATTAGCATTGGTTTTAAAGCAATTCTGGGTGAACATATATTCGACTCCTAATCGAATGAGCTAAGAGGAATCAACAAAATTAGGAAAATGTAACTTTTCCGTATGACCTGTCCCGAAACGTTTCCTCCGATCCAAGTAACGCTACATGTTCGCATTGCAATACAAAACTCGCAATTTACCTAGTTCAATTAAATTGAAATATTCTCTACTGAACTCGAAAATAAACTGAAACACTACGACAAAACTGAAAAGTTGAAAAACAAGTCACCTCTAACTTCTTCTGTAAAATACAATTGTCTGACTTAACGTCGATACAAATTACGATCGAACAACGCATAGTTCATTATAGGGAAAACTGTAGAATACAATGAAAAATGAGCAGATGCTCAACAATTTTATACGCTTTCAGAGTGACCTGAGGAACAATACTGCAAAATGTAGAATGGCACTACAAAGAAAGATCACAGTACTAGCAGCGATTACATTAAAACAACGATACCTAATATTCACGCATACGACTTATTACCCTATTGATAGGTCGCTCTGCGCACTATGCTTGCAATTTTTCAAAGGTGACGTATATAATACGGATTTAAGCTGAGCACGAGATGGACTCATAAATAGAAAAACAATGTACTTCCAATGACATAAACACTTGGCTGTAGCAAAAATCACACTTGATGAGCCATAAGATGGCCAAATTTGGCCCCCACTCTGTCTGTCGCTAAAAATATCTCTGATCTTCAATCATAGAAATCTTTCCAATACTAATCTATTGGCAAAGCACTTAAACTGCTCTCTAGATAAATTTTAGAACGATGTGAAAGTGATGAAAAACTAAAAGATGAGCGAACCGAGGAATGCACAAAAGTGGAAGGCGAACATCCAGAGTCATTGCTTCGATCTGATCGATTAGCTTCACGATATCTAAAACAAAATTCAACACACAAATTTACTGCAAATAACTGCACTCTGGCCTTCTGTCTCACTAAAATTTTTGAATCTGCGACTTGAAAGATAAATCTACATCTTCACATATTCTGCTCTCAATCGCTGTGATTTGTAAACGATAAAAACACAAAACACAATCCACTTCCTCCCTTTCAAAGAACGGAAAAAATTTAGTCGAGCATTGGCAATTGATGCGTAGAATGAAGCTCACAATTTGAGAATATTAAATCTCTTTCGATATACGTGTACATCAGATTAATCAGATTAACATAGTTCACATGCACTTGAAAAATATTTGGCAGCAGAGGGGGGAGAAGACAACGTATTTCTTCATAGATCAAAATTAGGCCTTAACCGTGAACTGCAAAATGAGTCTACTCGGTCGTAAAGCTCCCAAGCTATGATAGTCTCAAAAAATGATCTGCCTCTCCAAGAAGTCGAAGGAATAATTCCAAATACAGGAAAAAGTAATGCACTCATATCTCCAATAGAGAACGTTTTACAATAAAAGTTTGGAAATATGGATCGATAGAGATAAAAATGACGGACGAAGTGCTCAGCTAAATCACCCATACGAAATGCTTAGAGCGAGAAGCAACAAATGAAGGGAGATGCCATATCCGGTGGGAGAATCCTTCATTGCTGACCCCCGTCCTTAACCAATTCTGTATTTCTAATCAATATATGGCTACATTTGAAAAAACAAAAATTGGAAACCAGTCTGCTACAGACCTATAAGTCATGAATCTCAAGAAAAAGCAAAAGTTATCATCTATAATAGGCGAAAAAAGCATCACACCGACCGATACGGACGGGATTCTCATAGTGCATTTGGAGAGCATTAAAATGTATCCATACAGGGAATGAACAGAAAGGATTTCAATTATCGCATACTTGAAGTGAAACACGATTTGAAGAATTCTTCACTCTCATTTGCTAATACTAATTCATCCATCTGTACCATAGATGAGTCCACCTTTTCTAAGCACCTTATATGAAATAAATACCAACAAAGACTTTGAAATCGAAGTTCAACTATCAACAAAATTTCACATTTTTATAGCTCATTGTACAGAGAAGATAAAACAAACGTTTGAATAGTGGAAATAATTAATGTTAATGATAGAGATTCAACAAACTTTTTAATATAATTTGCCAGTGGATCGACATAATTTTCAAAGCCAAGCGAATTGAGTGCACCCAATAAATCCTCACCGGTGATCGTTTTCCTCTTTTCCTAAAGAAAAATGATCATAATAACTGCAATAAATAATCAAAAACCTTTTGAAAAAAAAAAAAAGAATCATCACGTTAAAAATTACTACATATGTATTTATAAAAATCACATAACAATGAAGAAATTCGTTGCTTTTGAATCTTAAAAAAACTCCCAAATAAAATTCGATGGAATTATTCTATGCTTAGTTCAATATTACTTACTTACTTTACATTAGTCAATAAAGAATTCATTAAGAATAAATATCTCTTCATATCACTATTACTTCCTTTCAGCGGAAACTATAAGGTAGCCTAAAGGGACATTAATGATATTTCGCCTTTCTAAATGAAGGAATTTTAACAGCACTAAGTTGAAAATGTCAGCATTCCACTTTTCCAGCATCTACTGCAATGCGATACAATTGAAATATGCATCGAAATTATGTTTCAAGGCAAAAAAAAAAACAAATATGAAAATAAGGAAGCTCACATAGACGCATCTGTCGCTAGCTTCTGAAGTGAGGAACGATATGAATTCGGAGACACACTCTTGCACACACTCTTTAGCATCCTTGGCGACTTTTCCGGTTGATGGAATCACATTTTTCATCAAACGGCTGATGTTCGCTGAAAGCTCAACGTAACTGCAAGCTAACTGACGCATAAGCCTTAATTCGAGTAAATGAACATTGAGGGAAGCAGAATTCTACGCGTCCCGATTCACCGAAAAATGCGGTCCATATTACAAATTCAAAACGTAAAGTCTCATTTTCATTCTTATCCACATATCGTCAAAGTAATATCTGCACGCAATAAAATTTGACTAATAACCCACTTAAAAAATCATAACATAACGCTGTTGACAAACTCATAGCCGATTAAGCTCGCCGCTGAGCTTCGTAAACGTCGCAGTGTGAATGGACAGTTCAAGCCTGAACTTATCTATTCATTTGCTGCAATCAGAACAATGAACCTTGATAAACTCCAGCTCCAGTATCGGAGTCGATGCGACAAAGCAACAGATTCACGGCACGTTCTCATCTCAGAATTTTTTGCTCAGTGAGCGCATCAATAATTTATTTATTAGATCAGATTACCAAAACAGACTCTGACGAATTCTTGAGCAGGACCGAAGCAAGTCACGACAGAAAATAGAGCAACAATGAACTCATTAGAACCAAGACAGAAAAGAATTTTGATTACGAAGTCAAACCAACACTAGAATAGAAAAATCAACAACACTGATAAGGTAAGGGAAGTCAGACAGAAGAGGACAAACGCAGAAAAGTCAGGTACAACTTCATCGGGGACCGGTCAGAACGGGAAGTCTTGAAAGTCATCAAGAAGCTTTTTTTCGATCACGGCTTCGCACTAAATCGCATTTGGTTCTTTTCATAAAAGTTTATACGATAAGGCTAACATAAAGAGACAAACCGATAGGCAGAAAGCGATCCTGTTCGAGAATTAATTTCCCACCATCACTGACTGGTGAATCTTCACCATCCACGTAATCTTCGTTAGCGATTGTTTCTTCCATTATCATGAGATCTCGATCGTTTGCCTAAAAGTGACAGATTGCACGTAATCTTTAACTTAAATGGGAAATATTATCGATACAACCTTTGCACATCACTAGTTAGTACCTTTACGTTTAAGGGTGCGGAAAGCAACGAAAACATCATAATATATGGAATTAATATTTCCGTTGTGCAATCTATATCTCAATTTTCTTTGCGTGACTATCGACTGCAAAATAATCTGACATTCGAGGAGATCATGGTGATACGTTGAAGGAACGAACCTCATCACCATTCAGCTGATCGCAACCTCTGTGTCGTTCTGAGGTGTCACCATCGCTGTTGACGACATCTGTGCTATGCACTTCTTGATCCTCCTCTTCTTGTCCATCGGTAGTCCGCATTCACGACTTCTTTTATCGTTACTTCTGAACGAAACGCCTCAGGAGAGATAACTGCAACCATAATGAATTCCAAACTGCATAGTTACGGTTCATAATGGAACTGAAGAGCGCCATAGATTGATGAAATTCTAGGCATCCAATATAATAAAGCTTTCACATTCGTCAATAAAAATTAACAGCAAATTTCGAAAACGATGTGATGGGCACCTACAATCAAAGGGCTAACAAGACAGAAAGTTCGCTCCGACCTACTGAAGAATTCAATTCTTTCTAAGATTCCCCGTATTTCTTGAAAATTCTCAACGTTTCTGAAAATCTTTCGAATGGTCTAAATTCGAAGGCACCTATGAAAAACAGGGGGAGCGTGAAGGAACTGAGGTGGCTGTAAAGTTACGAGTTCTAAGAAATTCCACGGATGATCAAAAAATGTTGGAAAAACTATGGAAGTAAACGAGGCCCTAAATTCTTCTATTTGTAGTTTTTCGCGTTTTACGCCAAATTTCATCTCCGTAATACATTAATAACTGGAAGTGTGCAAAATAAAGGACACTGAGCAGCGAATACAACATAATCAGAACAACTAAAACAAACCACTGATGTCAAAAAATATAAGCGACACCTGACCGATACACAAAATGCTTTCATCCTATACGAACCTCTGATCCCACATCCCATAGTACCTAATTGCCTTTACCCTCATCTCCTCGGTCTAAAAAACTTCACCGACTCTGAGAACCTTCAAAGAACCGAACGACCATCGGATCCTTCAATTCCATTGTCATTCCAAAATGAGCGAAACGCCAAGGTGGTCTGGTTGGCGGGATGCAGACGAACAAAGAAATGCACTTCTCGCACATAGAGCAACAAATAGGAGTTGTGCGCGTGCGCGAGAAAATGTCACAAGCGAATGCTAACGAATATGTGGACGGATCTCTATGCTGTGCCCGAATAAAACAGAATAAAATGCCAAAATATACCAGCGAATGTCGCATGAAGTCACCTCCGAGGTACTGTCCGAAAACGAGCAAGTCGTTTGGCTCCATCAACGGAATCTTATTCCCCAACCAACAAGTAATAGAGGCATTCAACACTTCTGTTATACGGCAAAAAATCTTTCAGATTTCTTGCCGACACCAAACTGAGGTGTATGCTGAATCATCCACAAGCAAAATTCCTTCACAACTTGACTCACAGTATCAAATTTCGCGGTGACAACAACATTAGGCTAATGTAGTTTCGAAGAAAATCGAGGTTTTCACGTGGTGAGAGCGAATTGCATTCCTCGCTTCCCTTCATCTCATCTACTGAACAGATTTCACATTTCGTTCATTCATTTGTCACATGAGCGTTAACATAAATAACACAGTATCGCTCAGCTGGAGGGTCAGAGCCGCTCAGCTGGAGTGATTTTTGTGATATTCGTGGACATATCGGTGTGCAGATGTCAGGTGTCTGTCTCGACTGTCACATTCATCACCTTCGTCTCACAGCTGGGGGCAAAGCAAGTTGCGAGATCGTAAACCGACCAGCAAAAAACTCGAGGTGTGCACATTCCAGAAAGCCGGTTCTCATAAAACGATCTATCAGCGCATCTCTGAAGACTGCATCAAGAGGCTAACAGGCGGAGCACGTCACACTCATCGGACGGTCGCCTTATACGTAGATGGCTTTTTTTTAGTTTCTTCAGCAAAGGTGAAACGAACTTGTATTCCTGAGAAGTCTGAGGACATGAGCAGAACACAGTTATGGAAATTAATGCCAAGCAGCGAAAACATCACTTCTGCGGTCAGTGACTGGAAAATTTGTAGAATATCGTCCGATGTAAGTGAAACCTTCTTGCTGATCTCTTTTTTTGTCCGCAGGAGCCTTGAAAGTAAGCCAGCGTTAAGATCAGCAAAATCCACATCCCCGCTGAAGCGTTCATGAAATATCGTCACTACGTCATTGATTCAGTGAAAAGTGGACCTCCCGAACTAGTCTGCAAACGTGCAATAACTGGCTAGTAGTAATGATGAAGTTAGAGCGAATATCGCTTAACGCGTCTTAACTCAACTAGAAAACTTTTAAATACATCAAAAGCTGTATATGATACGTCTCCTACTGTTTCTAACGAATTCTGTACGATGAACTCGATAAAAAAATTCCACAAAAAAAAAAATTCAATCGTAGATTCGCTTCATTAACGGATCGAAGTGCCGCCGGCTGACCAATGCCCACCTGCAGTGGACAATCGTCGAATTCACCAGGCTGTAAAGGGCACCAAAACGAAGTTAAATCCGCTTCGGAGAAGCACCGTAACGAAACCGCCGTGTCGAGTTACACTAGTTGAAATTTTCAAACGATCGCTCAGACCACGAAGTGTGGAGAAAACGAATAAAGTGGCGAAAGCAATGAAATCAGGGGCGCCTACATGAAGATTCACCAACTGAATCAGAGATTTCTTTCGAGCAGAACCCTTTGAAAAGTGGGAAGCCGAAGACTGCATTTATGCAGAAGAGGGATGTTGAAAATCTCCGAAAAATGATAGACCTAGAGCTCGAACCTTTTTTTTTTTCATTTGAGGATACAAGGCGCGCCTCGTAACGACAAAAGGAGCGCTTATCCCGATCCCCTCACTGCAACAATGGTAGAGAGAACATCCCGCGTTTCATTTTCTAAAAATCATCCCTCACAACAAAGTGGGCTTTCATTTGCCGCATTATCCCGTAAATGTACGAGCTGAGGCCTAAGTCAAATCATTTCCACTGGCGGATAGAAGTGAGATCGAGATCCGATCCAGTTGAGAACGAAAAATAGCACGAATAAATTCTGCATAACGCCGGCGAAGTAAACGAATGCCAAATCACACCTCACTTCATATGAATACTTTTAATACTCCTCTATTATTACAACTTTATGTAAATAATAAAAGACGACGATACTATCCATACTCTAAAACACTCTGCTTTATTCATATAAAATGTCCCAAAAGAAAAATCCGAGTAGAGATCTCTTCAAAAATGAATCTTTTAACAAATTCCATAGGAAACATGAAGCAATCGAAATGACACGACTGCAATGACCGATCAACACGACTGCAAAATTCGCGAAAACCCCCTTTCGGATTCTTCTTTGCACCGCTCATTGATACTGCACGTAGAGAGATGGATACTTACGATTGCAATCTAGCCTGCTCAACATAGCCGAGCAATAAACCCACATTTGCGCGATAGCCACACGATCGAGTGATAGCCAAATAAATGCGAAGTCATTGCTCACATATGAGAGCGCTTCCCGGTGCATTATTTTTATCTTTTACAGACCACTCTTGATAGGGGGGAATTTTCACTCTTTCTATTAAAGATTCCCTCAACACCCATTTCTTCCTCGCTATCTCTCTACTCGAGCTCGATGACAGTCGACACGACTTGCTCCCCAAAAGTGCTTCTCCTCATCTCATCTTGCAGTTTTGTTGTTACTTTCTACGGATGATGGATTATTGCATTTTACCACTCACAAACTGATGAGCTTAGGGCGTTCATCACTTCTGAAAGTCGATGTGCATTAGTCGAATCGAGATTATTTGAATATCGGTATGGACCCTGTTTGGTAAATTTTGCAACCGATGGTTTAGTGATTGCAACGGTGCGAAACGTACGTGTTGTTATGATGAAGAAGTTTGTGCTAAAAATATCTTCACGGATGGGAAAGCTGCAAGAACTCACGAAATTCGCCATCCCCGAGTCGATACATATTCGGGGTAGAGAATGAAATTGGAGGTAGGAGAAAGATGATGCTTTTTTTTTAAGATGAGATATCAAAAATAGGAAGTACGAATCCTATGTTTATAGATGTAAACAATGAAAAAATCATTGTCTGAAATCATTCCACACATAAACTATGCAAACAAAAACCCGACGAGTTTTTTTTTTGCTTCCAATTAAGTGATCCTATAAAGGAGAATCAATGGAGCACTGCTCTCAAATATCGCATTTTTGTGCAATTGTTGTGTAATGCAATAAATTATATCGATTGTGAGTGAAACGATTAATGGTGATGATCCATCGTTGCGCATCACCTCAACGGTCAATATCAACGATTAGCCGTTTAGAAATTTCACTGAGTTAACATTTAGATGAGAGTGCAATCTTCGATAGTGTAATACGTTCGTTAGGTAGCGGCGGATTATACCTTCACGGGATGGGTATCTTCTTTTCTTTCCCGCAAAACGATAATCACTATATCGGGAATCTTATGTCATAAGAACGTTCTATAATAAGACAAGAAAAAACAATGGAAAACATTTGAATAAAAAAGAGAGAGAAAAAAAAATGCAAACACCATTAAAATGGCAAGAACGATGTCGTCTCAACAAAACAACAAAATCGCATCTTCGATAAAACGTTTCCGTTGAAGAGAATTGTATAGTTGAGTTCTTATGGTGCCAATTTCACTTAGTAAAGTTACAATTGAATCGTTTCTCGCTTCTTTTTTCGATTGAACGAAAACTTTTTCGCGCATCGATATTTTCATAGAACTTTCGCAAAAGTCATTTAATTTTCGACACTATCGAATTCATATGTGGGGAAAATTTTCTTCGCAAATCAATTCTTAAAGATAATTTTCAAAGGAAATTTTTGAAGAAATAAATATCAACATGGAAATTATTAATTAAATTTTTTTTATTGTCAAAGATATACTTTTCTCATATTATTCTTTTCGTATTAATTGAAAATATCTTCACGTTAAATATCATTTCAGAGAATCTTTAATCGAGTCGAATATTAATAATAATACTTCGAGAATAAAGATAGGAGGGAGAGAGAGAGAGTTTTTAATGTGGAATTAAATGAGGAGGGGGAAAAAAATGAAATTCATTAAATTTTCTATACGTTTATTTTGAGAAGATGAAAAAATTAACGAAAAAAAAAACAATCTTCAAATCGTTCTCATTGATAAATTATTCAATCATGAATATTTCGATATTTTATAAGCGGTAAAAAAACCATTCAACAAAAAATTTCAAAAAATTGAATTATTTCTTGCGAGAATATTCATTCATATAAGGTGTGGTGTATTCAATAATTTGAATAAGATAAACAAACAAACAAAAAAAAAATCATATAATTCGAAATTATTTTAATTTATTAAAAAATTGATGATATTTCTTTATTGAAAAATTACGCAAAAAAACGAAAATAATTTCAACGCATAATTGAAATTCGCAAACGATTAATCAAACTTTACAAAGGCATTCAATTGAATGACTGAAAAAATTGAAATTTAATAAAACAAAAAAAAAAAAACAACAACAAAAGAAATAAAATTTGATTAAACAAATTAATCGTCTTTCTAATCAAATAAACCAATGAATTATTATGCGAATAATGTATATTATATTGAAAAAAAAAGAGTACAATAAACGCAACAAATAAAAATCATTCGATATTTAACGTTAAGAAAAGTGTTCCCACATTCGATATGCCCCACATATTAAGCTCATCGGATAAATTTACCATTGAAAAATTCCCATTAGAGACGATCGAAATTTGATTGATATTCATTTCGATGAGGCGTTTTCCTACCTAATAATTTGATTAATTTCAACTATCGACAATTTCCACCTTTCAAATTATCCACGTCTCATACGCTAATATTTTTAAAGAATTATGGAACGAGATTTCAAAAAAAAAAAAAAAACACGACTGTACATCTGTGAATTGACGGGCTTGAACAAAAGCGCTGATAGGATGATGAAGTGGAGAAGAGGATGGAAGTGGACCGGGAACTATATTGACTCTCGAAGCATCAATAAACGCTGATCGAGTTCGAAAAAAACGAAATTGTTTAGCGAACGTGATTCTCGGGCAAATCAACAACATACAGCGCACATATTTTACATCAACGTGCAACAGACTCTTTCCGGTGGGACGAGTCTCTCGTAATGCTTTTTGCCTCTTTGCAATGCCCACTGAATTTGCTGAAATCGAGACGGTTGTGGTAGTTCTGAATCCGATAGTGCCAGCTCCTGAAATTGATTGTTCGAAGACAAAATAATCGCTCAACTGTACGCAAACATCGGTATTGGAAATCTCTTTGAATGAGATGCAAATGTACATTTTCGCTTCAGTTGTGCATATTTATTCATTAAATAGGGATAACTTTATATTCCATAAAAACTGAATTTCTTCAAGTCTCCCAAGGAATGGAGTACTTTTTTTAGGAAGGGATGAGCATAAAACTTGAGGAAAGGACATAAGTGCTGTAAAAAAAAATACCTGAGGTTTCGAAGGATTTTCCACTTCTTGCATTGGCAATTAGGTAGCACAATCAAGTGAGGCAGGCAACAAAAATACGCGAAAAAAAAAATTCCTTAAAAAATGCTTTACTCAAACCTTTGAAAAAATTACTGAAAATTTCAGAACAATGCGCAATCTGGATCCGGAATATCAAATCCACGAACTATTACCATAAACACTAGGTAATAGGAAGGGAAATGAGGCTTTGCGCTCATCCCCGAACAAAAATAAACGCAGAGAATTCCCGAATTTCCAAAAATTATATTATAAGAGAAGAGCAAAAAAAAAAAAAAAACAGGACATATCGAGTGCTATTATTTGGCGGCTGAGGGGGGAAAGGGGTTCACGTTGCATCTATACCAAACTGAGGATTGCAAAACAAAACGCCATTAATTATAAGTTGATTTTAGAAATGCAGCAATATTTGCGTCATTTGTATTGTAGTTTTCTTTTTTATTGTGATATATATTGGCTTCATCAGCATAATTTTATGAGATTTGTATGGAGGCAATACGTTAACGAATATAACGATGGGAAGTTAGTTTAATTGCCAGATGATGTGTGCGAGCAATGTTTTGCTTGAAATTTAAAAGATCAAGTACGATTAAGGAGCTTACTGCGGGCGTTTCGTAAAAATCTCTGAGCATTCGTTGATCGTCTTCGCAGTCTTCTATCATCACCTCATCTCAACCTCCACCCTATTTTTAGCTGAATTTCCACGCTATTGCTCATCATTTGCAAAGTATTTTGCTTTCCGCTTCCAAAAAAAAGGAAAGAGAAAAACCGCTTCATATTAGTTGAAATAAGTGGTGCTCATGATCGTGTCATCGAAATAAAAAGGCAATTTTATGTGGAATTCCTCCAAAAAAAGCTCCTCCTCAAGTTAGCAGAACTCGACCGGGAATATTCGATTAGGCGTGACGATCAAATCTGCCTTTTTATGAATTATACGAAAGTCCTTTTGCAAGCGTGTACTATAGAACGTGATATCTGCCTGTATACATATATGTATGTCTATCTGTTCGGCAATTTCAGCTTGAATACTATTGAGGCTAAAATTATGAAATTTAATGGAAACTATAGATTCGATTCCCTAAGTCATCTTACATATCTATCATCTAAAGTGAGATATCGACAGCTAAAGATGTGAGAAATTTTTATATGTTTCATATTTGGTGGATTTCCATCCTATAGCGGCTCGAAAAACGTAAAAGCGCATTTTCTATAGCGGCTTTTATGATTACAAGAGTGGAAAAAAGTGAAAACACACATCAGTGTACAAAAATTTTTGTTTCTTAAATTGTATTTTGTGGAACTAACTGCTCATTATACTATCATTTGCGAAATGCCCTTTCACTTCTGCTTTTCTCTCAATGAAGGATCTTTGACCATTAAAAAAAAGACAAAAAACGCATCAGTATTTGGGTCGGTTATAGAAAATAATAATGTCATGGTATACCTAACAGAAAAGATAAGATGAGAGATAACGCCACTATTTTCGGGACATTGAAAATCATATTGAATTGAACGCGTTTAAATAAATCCTACATGGAAACTTGATACGAATGAGGCGAATTCTTATTCGCAGAAAGCGTTATAATTTCTTGCTTGCTCTCCATAGATCAACAGCACTCGTTTACTTACTTCATAACTATTTCAGAATTAATTCCCATAAAAATAATAATAATAATAATATATATATACATATATATATATATATATACATATATAACTTATCCCATGCAAATTAAACTTATCCCATTAGAAGAACCCCTCATTATTTACTATTACAGTGAACATTTTTCCGCTAACAACAATTTCGAATATTTCATAAATGGCGGACGGATATAAATATCAAATATTCGGATAATTTTCTTGCTAGCGATTCTTTAGTCTAGTAACGAAATCAACGGATTGTACGCGAACTCCAATAAATATGCCCGAAAATTCGCATAAAAATTTGAGTTAATAAGTGTTCGTCATATGCAGATGCAAAAAGACAATTCAAATGTTTGAGAACGTTCATCGAGAAACTAAGAATTCTCATCGCAAATGAGGAACATAGCTTATTTCTCAAACTTCATAGGAATTAACTTCATTTCTGGCGAATTATTTGTAATTGTCGAGAGCGACCTTTGAAAAGCGCCATCACAATATCGCATACTATGTAATGATTAATTTTTCTCAATGGGTGCAAATTTGGGGGGTTGAAAAAAGAATTCATCCAACGAAAGAAGAGAAAAAAACGTGGTCGCTGAAACCCTAACGATTATTCGCCAATAAGTGAAAGAGCAATGTTTCCGCCTAAGTTATCTGAGAGATTAATTAAAACAATCGACCCTATAAAACTAAATGAAACGAAACATATAGACTTGGGAGAATTTAAATAATTATAAAGGACAATGGTAATTTTGAAAGAGAATGAACGGGAGGTGATGAGAACACAAAAAGATGCCACTTACATCGCCTTCATCGAAAGTGTTGACGCGAATATGCATTCCCTCGAAACAATCTTCTACGTAACCCTAAAATTATTTCATTCATATATTTCATTATTTTCTCTGGATGTTTTCTCTCTTTCCACCAATATTCTTTCATCACTCATATATCTTTATACTTTGGGTTTTCTGTATTCCATGTAATTTAGCTGTGTTTGTGTTTCCTTTACGTGCTCACATATTTCCACCGTAAAGGTGCATTTTCAATTACTATTGGTTGCTTTCGCTGATCCTTTTACCTAGTAGTTTATCTGATAGGAGGCCAAACAACGCCGTACCGGAAGACGTTCTCCCTGACAACGATATTCTCAAAAGAACGAATAATAACGGTGCTAACTTATTGATGAAACTTATTCGATAATTTACAGCTTTTCAATTTTTATTGTACGATAAACGAGAACGATTCAACCATATGAGGTGCACGATTAGTAACGATACTAAAGCGAAAATAATTCTAACGACGAACATCCTTCCTATCGACAATCGATGAAGTGGTGGTGTTATACTCCGGATTGAAGGTCGCCATATGAACACGCATTGGATTGGCTTGTGGATATCCGTACTGCTGCAAACTCAAATGATCAACTGTGGAATAAGTTGCATTAACGAGGAATTTAAATGCATAACGCTTACGTTTAAAACATTTCCAGTTAAAATTCTAGATCCTGCGATTGCATTTATATTACGTGAACGTCACCTAAGGCATTATACTTTTGAAGAGAACGTTTCTTTCACGCTTCGAACACTTACAATTGAGTTTTTTGCGAAAGTGATCTGATCTCATCAAATTAATAATCAAACAAATAACACTGTAATTAAAATGCTGTGCAGTAATCTGAGTGTGCGCAGTCATTTTTTTGCAAAATAAACTAAAATAATTCAAACATGTGCAGTCAAGTAGTTTGAGCATGATACAAATGCAGTAAACCGGTAGTTGAATTTATGTATATATATATATATATGCTATGATCGCGTAACTGGGATGTGTAACTGAAGTGCACGTAAGCAAAGCATTCGGAAATATATGAGTAATTGAAGAACACAGTAAGTATTGGAGTATGAGACTAACAATGCAGTAATATTTAAGCAGAAAACGAGGATTCAAAATGAGAACTATTATGGTGGAAACTCTCATCGCATTTAATTTTTCAGCAGCAGTCAACAATCAGAAAGATTACTGAGATTGTGGGCCTGAACGACAATTCTTCGATCTCAGCTTTGAGACTCTTCGTTGTTGACGCAGGCGAGTCAACAAAACGATTCTCGTCATTATCTCTTAGACGTTGTATTAGGTGATCCTCACAGAACGAATCTTCCATTCCTCTTCCTTAAATTGGCGGATCGCATATGCATAACTTATTGCCGATCCTGGAATAGACTCTCTCTCCTCAAATTACCCCACCACCTCTAAACCGCTTGAGGAGATGAATTTTCACCTAAATGAAGCTCCCTTTCTTTGCAGTCCCTCAGTTATCATCTTTCACTTTCACCTGACATGAAAAAAAAGTTTGTTTCTTTGCATCTAAAATCAAGTACACTGTCGTCCTGCATATTCCAACTTTTGAAATTAAAGCAACCTAACAAAACTCCTCCAACAATAATGGAAACTTGGAAAATACCCCACCTTCAAGAAATCTTTTCGAAATCCTGCCGAAAAAGGGACGGTTTTCAAGAGATATTGACTGGTAAATATCTCAACTATTATTATAATGACAGTTTGTCTTTAATAAAAGAAATCGTTCATAATTTCTTACAGTAATTTTTCGATTTTCTGGACGTTCCTGAAGAGAGAGAGAAAAAACACTTTGATATCTTTCACTATTGATTAACGATGGTTTCGCTTATTGCCTCTCGCAATACAAAGATTATAAATTGCCGGAACATATTTCACAAAATTCTGTGCGCGAATATTAGCGATGTTGTTGCTTTGAAAATATCTCTATCTTTGAAATATTAATGGAAATGTGGAGATTTTAACTTTTTCTTCTCATTGAAAAGAGAGAGAGAGAATGAGTGGAACCTTGCAACGAGTCATTAAACCGCTTCTCACCTTGAAGTTGTTTATCGAGTCGCCTAATTTCCTTCGAGCATATTCCATCCGCGTGTAGCGCAGAGTCCATTGCCGATAATACTGCTCGTGAAGCAACCTCATATTCCATATGCGTCCGACCATCTGAATTTCACCAACCTATTATTTCAGGAGGACTGAAATGAAAGCAGTTTACGCACTTAGCGCGAGATGTCTTTCGCTCATTTTCATAGAGAATCCTCAGCACTCATTTTGTTATAATATCGGCGAACTAACATTATATATGAAAAAGAAAATACCATAAACAATTACGTTAATTGCTGCAGTTTCCGTTAGTACAAATCGTATATAATTTGATACTTACAGCCGTACTTATTTGCTTACCTGAATGAATTTCCGCACTAATACATCTGTCGAGCACTTGGAAATATGCAAGACGGTATTTTTATTCGAAACTCTGCGCACAACATACCTTCAAGTGCTAATAGTGAATAGGGATGGAAGCATTCGGCCGGCTCAATGAGAGTTTAAAAATTACTTGTGCTTAACGGATAGGGGTGGTAATAGCCTCTAAAGCATTTAATTATGCTGGCAGTCTATTGCTCTTATTAGCATGAAATCAAGAATTCACTTAGCATAATTCATACTCATTGTAACGATCGATTAGAGAGCGCAACAATCTGCATATTTTCACGACTAAAGTCTTTCTGTTTCAATGTTTTGCTCTGTATTTTTATTGCTATTTTCATTGCTACTAGATGAAAGTTGTAACAGCAAAAAGTATAGTCTACAATGCTGTCGATTCTCGACCTGACTCGAAACCAAAACACAACGGAGGGAGGGACTTATTTTTTCCAATTTTGCCGTCACGGCACACTGCTTGTTTCATATAGTGGAAAATCTAGAAGCGCTTTCGTATCTTCTTCCTAAATTTTACTAACTTCGCTTAGCGGACATCAAAGGTGAAAATATTCGTCACCTTCGACGACCACAGTAGTGATTTTCTGAATGAGATCAGTTTGTTGTGGAAAGATGGAAGAGGACGTGAGCGGATGGAGGGAGAATAAACCATTCTAAAAATTATATTTGATTCCGTTTATAAGAATTGCCGTTGAATTATATGAATGAATGAACAGATACGAGTGCTGAAATTCAACACGGTAACTTCATTTATAACTTCTTAGAGCTCATAGTTAAATAGCAATATAGATTTATACTGACCAGAACGTGAATTGGAGCGATCTCGAAGTGAGCTGGATGCTTCGCTATCTAATCGCTGCTGTTCATCGACCACTGCGTTAAACTGAAGAAAATAAAAATAAAAACGAAGTTTCAAAATTTCAGCATTATTACTGCAATAATTAAATATGCATTGTTTGAAGTTTTAAGGGATATTATATCTGATCAAAAGCGCTTCCATACTAATTTTTCAACGATATTCATAAAAAACTATCGAAAGAGGAAAACGGAAAACACAACACATTAAGTTCATATTTACCTCAAACGTGTCTATAATTTGCGGACAACATACAACGGCAACGATCTTTTCGAAAAAATGATTTGAATAATGGAACGAAGGTGAACATTATGACTCACAAGAAGATTGTCCCATAATTGAAGCTGAGAATCCGAAAGATCGGGACATGATCCACGCAGCAGGTTCCCTTCAACGTTACCCGATTCCTCCTCAGTCGGTTGTTGATAAGTAGTACCCTATAAATAAAAAACGATTCGCAATATTTATAGCTTTAGATCACAAATTTTTCATTTCTATCGCTAGAACTTATAAAGGACGGAGATAGAGATAGAGAGTCTAAATGTGCAAAAATAAATCTCATTGGCGCAGAGGATTCTCGAATTTGTTTATTCTTCTAGCTTGACATTTCCACTTATATCATCCGTCCTGCAAAACATATAGCGGTGTTTGATCGTCCAAATGCAACAACATATGGTCCGCTTAAACTTCAGAATCTGCAGCTCACCCATTATATAGCGGAACAACATAGAGAACATTAGTCAGAGATGATATAGAGCTTGCACATTATTTAAATATGACCTATGGCTGTAGGATAAACAGGCACGACTGTGAAATTTTCATCCTCAGTCAACAACCTTCGAGAGGTCTGGCTCTGAGGCTGCAACCTGTTGTCGAATTTGGGTCGATTCTCTCGTTGAAATCTCATCTCCGTCGCTCGCATAACCGTTTGGATCGGCCGGATGTGTAGAACTCGATGAAGCTTTGTTCTTCAATAAGCACCATCAATACGACCACCCACAACAGAGTGCATTCGAATGTGCACGCTGCGTGTACATTCAACAAAAACTGATAAAAGAAGGCGTTCTGGATACATCGAAAACTGTAATCTCATCACGGTGTTAACAATGAAAAGCACATGAAGTAATTAGGTTTTCCAAACTTTGAAGGAGCAATGATTAGGGGTATCATTGTTGAATGTAACAATCGAAAAAAAGACTTCCTAAAATCTGAAATCGATGGAAAATTAACAATTTTTGAAATATTACATATTTTTCGCTAAACACTCACAAATATATGTGAAATAATAAAATATTCTAATGTATAGTTGGAACGATGGAAACGTTTTACCGACAGCACTTACAGATACATTAGGAATACGGAAATGGCTAATACTGAAAAATAGCTTTCTTCAATAATAACCATTTATGGTTATTATTGAAGAAAGCATCCCTCTCTCCTAGCATCCCATCCCCCCTCTCCTTTCTCCGTTACTCTACCTCTTTTATCAAAAGGTATGGATTTTTACTTAGAAACGATCTGAAGTGCACCATCAATACATAAACGAATGTACTGATGATGACGAGCACGAGATGGAAAATGATCAGAAAATCAATGAGGCCAATACCACCAATTCTGTACGCCAGGAATTCTCACAGAAATATAGCAAAATCGATTCACTGATAAATGGCTAATTTTCGTCAGTGAACAATTCCGCACGAGTAAACGAGCGTCTATGAATTATAAATTTAGAAATGAAATGAGATTAAAAAACGATTTTAACAGATGAATACAATCAATTTCAATACCTCAGTTTGATTGTTAGCGAATTCCTTCAATCGTCTATGACGTTTACGTCGTTTCTTTTTAAGAACCAACGCTGGGATTGGTGGCCCTATGCCCGCTGAAAGAAACACTGCAAATGAGCTAGCTCATTGTAAAAGAATCAATAAAATTTCAGTAGAAATCTGTATCGTAAAGTGTATGAACGAAAACCTATCAAATATATGCTATAATAAATTTTAGTAACTCTAGTGGAGTCATTTTTGTTGAAAAACGAAACAAAATATCTACAAGAATGCAAACGGTCTTGACGGTAAGAGCAGATCTGCAGGAAGAGAGAGCTCCACGCAAAGCTTTTGTGCATCTCATTCGTGGATGCGCTACGTTAAATCTGCTCTGTATGTCGTATTGGTTGCAAAAATCTGAATCATAACTAAAAACAGTGAGAGTAAAATGAAACAATAACGCTACCTTACAAAGCATCAACGTCGTGAGGTGCTGAAATACTTCACTAATTTCCGAATTACCTTACAATGCAAATATTTTTTCGGCTTCAACAAACTCACCTTCAAATAAATAAATACCAACAACTATGAGTAACACTAGAGAAGGTGATAAACACAGCGTGCAAGACAGCATAGTTTGTGGGTTTGTGAACGAGTTTAATCCAAAATATTGTTGTTCTGAAATAATTTTGATATTTCATCAAAACAATAAGTTCATTAAGATCACTTATGGAAGTTACAGATGAGTGCATTCAATGGATGATTCTCTGGAAAAAAAGTGAAGGGACAACCATTAATCTGAGTGATATTAGCTGAATATCCAGGTGGAACAAGTCCAAGAGGTGGACGAATAAGGAATGGTGTAGGAGCAATACGTGGAACAGGGAAACGCATGAGGCCAACCGGTCGTGGAAGTGGATAACGCGCCGGTTGCGCCATTGGAAATCCTGCTGCACCTGAAAAATATCCCAAATGTTTTGACGTTCCTCTCATCCATCTTCTTCAGTTCACTCTCATCAAACCATGTGATATAACAGGGCATTTAGCGATCCACTTGTCGAAATAAAAATCAAAAATGTCAGCTGTTCGGATTGTAGCCTAGCGTTCAGATCTGATCGACTCTCTTCAAAGAAGCGAGTTCATCTCTTCAGAACAGGATAAAAAAAGTTGATTACGACTTGTGGGCGATACGCAATTGCTCGACTATATATATATATATCCCAATAAGATTACTTTAGAATATCGGTTTACTTCTCTATTTCAGAGGAAGCCCATTATGTCACTGAAAGTGAAGTTAAAATAATCTGTCCATTCGTTGATACCAGAAGTGATTCTCGATGTAACGGCCATTTCAAACAGTCGCCTCGGAAGCATGTCACTTCAAGTGACTATTTAATATGCGATTTATCAAATTGAAATGGACAGGTGGAGTGTGAGTGAAAGGGAAAGAATAGAGTAATTATAACTTTCGAATTCAATGAAAGAAGCAACATTACCATGAGGAGGGAAAACTGGTTGGGGCATATCGATGATAGTTGGTATCGATGAGTAGGGTGCTGTCGGCTCAGTGATATTCGTAAATCCATTAGTTGGCATTATTGGAGTGTCCGGTAAATAGTTCGCAGTCGCGCTGCTGTCGAAAGGAACATTATCATTTTGAAACGATTCGGCAAGTGCCTTTCTTGAACGTGGCACAAATTCAGGCGCTTTTAACCATTCTGTAACAGGTAGTTCTTTGGAATTCACTCACATATTACACCAACCTTCTTGCTCTGCTGCAAAATTCAACTCCGTAAATGCGTTTTCTCCCATTTCTATCCTAGTTCAAGCTGACGAAAAGAAATATTAAAGTAATGCTGACACCAAGTGATTTCGACGATAATATCCCATTTGATGTTCCACAAAGATAATTACATTTTACCAATATTTATATCATCGTTGCATCTAGTGAAAAATAGCTAAAGAAGAGAAGACTGAAATTTTCGTGAAAAATGAGAAATTCCAATCTGTCGAAATGTCTTTTTTTTTGATATTTTCTACTGCGTGAACAAAGATGGGTAAAAAATGAACCGTTCCTAGGAAATCGTAGTAAGTTTTAACGCTGTAAACCTTGAGGATCAATCTTCGAAACTTTTGGAAGAGTTGTAGTACATGACGTGGCTCCCTGCGACCGAGAACTATCATTTTGCTGTCGGTTTATGTCGCTAAGAGTTTCCTTATTCCAGTATGAAGGGGGTGGCCTATCTTCCGCGTCAAAGCAGACGCGTTGGAGACCAAGACTTTCCATTTTATCGGATTACCTCCGATCGCCTTGCCATTCTTTCGCCGCTGCTTCCAACAAATCTAGGAAGAAATTACCCTTCAATATGTGAAGACTGACAAGTCAATAAACGCAAAAAACACGGGATGTCCCTAAAATAACATGCACTCGTAATCGCTACAGAAGTCGACATATCTGCGAATACTGTCTGCAAATACTCATCCAACCACTTGAACGTATCATCAGGCTCAAGTTGGGCAGCAATCTAGAACCGGAAGTCTAACTATTCTTATTGCTTGAAATTTTGTTACAATGAGCCAATTAAAGAAGTCGTTAGCATTCATCGCTATTTCATCGTACATACTGATGCTATTTTGCATGCTTCCGCTAGCAATTTGCTTGCAGTTGACGCAAGAGCTATTTAGCACATTATTGACATCTGTCCACTTGCACCAACTGATTGAATTGCCAAATATCTTACAGCTGATTTTGCGACCTCTTCTCGCTTTTTGGATGCTTTAGCAGCCATTTAAAGCGATCGCCACTTTCTGGATGATTTTTAAAAATTAGCGCTCAAAAGTTAATTGCAGACATAATATCTATGGGCGCGGAAAATATAGTTTCTATAGAAAAAACATTCGAACTAAGTATCAGTGATAATATTTGTTCTTTTTTTTAGTGCCCTCCACAAATTTCTATTCCTTTTTATGAATAAACTGTCTCAAGAAATGAGAACAGCAGAAATGCGTCATCGATAGCTTTGTTTAATAGTAAGTGAAATGAACTCTTCATTTTATGAAATATTCAGTTACAACGATTTTCGGTTATTTTTAAATCATTAGACCAAGAAATACCTCTAAATCACTCTGCCAGACTCTGGAACATCTTCTGTGGGACGCTGATGAAATGTGACTGGCAGTTTCATTAACTTTCAAGGAGTTGAAGGTATAGCGCAACGAGTCTTTTTACATTGTACGATGTATCCATAGTGATATCAAGATAGGCTAGGGGAAAGAAAGCACGAAGAAAGCGGAGAGGAATGAGAGAGAAATGAGGAAGAGTTCAGTGCCGTACAAATTCGTCTGCGGCAGAGTGAGTATAGACTGCGAACTAATATAAGAAAAACTGTAATAGCGTTCGAAGGAAAGTTTGTTTTCATAATGCAAATTTCCTTGGAAATTTCTCCTCATTTTTTTTCGTTGCTAATGCCATTTCGCTATTTCACCAAAGTAATGAATTTTTTTCTTTAATTCTTCTCAACGTTTCAAGCAAAGAGAATCAAATTCCGTTGAAAGTTCTTTTTTAACTCGCAGAAATCCCAATCGATCATTCAGCATAAGTAAAATATTCATAAAATATCTTTGACGATTTGCTAAATATTAAACGATTGGAGAAAATTGGAGAAATTTATTAGAATATTGGTGAAACTTCAGTTTTACAGGAAAATCCTCCACATTAGCAAGCGTGTTAAGAAGCGTTTAATCTCATTTTGAGGTAGTTTGGCCGTTCATCTGTGCGGTGTATTTACTCATGCAATATATGGACAGGTCAATATATACAAAAAGCTATCTAAGGCGAATTTTACTAAATTAGAGCCCATCTCCATAGAGCCATTAAAATAAGCTGGCAAGTGCACGCAGCAAATTGAGTCGTCGTTCTAGAAAGCTGAGGAAAAAACGAGACTAAAAAGATGATGAAACACCATCTATGTTAACAGTAAGCATAAATTGCACGAAATAGCAATTTTAAACGTCGAAATTTTTCTGAATTAGCTAAAAAATCGTCGAAAATGTTAACTCTTTCTTGCGGGAAAAAAACCTCTCAAAGTATTCGTTTTGCAGAGCTTTTTTTCATTGATATTATTAAGGCTGCCGTGGTTTAGTGGAAACGTTGTTGCTGCTTATAAAAAGCTCAAATTTGATACGTTCGTTTTTCACAACGCATCAGTTAGATGGCACTTTTCAACGCAGTGCATACGCCAAATGCTATGGCCAACATACTTCAACGATGAAAACAAAAGCAAGAAAGTCCTCAAGAGAAATGCTTGAAAACTTCGTAAATACGCCTTATAGGCTCAACCTAGGAAATTGAAAAGGATTTCATAGTAAACGAGATGCACATAGCGGACAAAATAAAATGTTCCTCATTCAAACGTTCAACAGAGAATTTGTAATGAATGCGACAAGAAAACTGACAATAAAAAAGGCGAAATATCGGGAAAATTAGCAATAAAATGATCGATCGAAAGCGACCGAATCCAAAAATTTCTGGTAGCCTATCGATTGATGGATTTTTTTTTTCGCTCTGGAAATACGAAAAAAAAGGAAACAAATTGGAGGAAATGCCAGCTGCTAGCGTCTTGTGTATTCATATTGCTCTTCAAGAAGAAATGTAGAAGCGCCACCAAATATGTATCCTTTTCTTATCGTGCGAAACTGACGAATGTTGAAATTTTCAGTGCAAAATATACACCACCGGTCATGGGACATTTCTGTCCAGGCAAACATAATGAGGCCGCTAAGAGTCCCTAACTGGAACAAATAAATGACTGACGCAAAAAGAGATAAGAAAGATTAATTTTAATAGCGATTACACTCGCCAAATTTCATTGTCACAAGATGAGAGAGGTTATATGGCGAACGAAGACGTACGTGCGCAAAGGTGATTGTGCAAATGATGCGTTACTCGGCCAAAAAAAACCGGAAGTTCATGAAAAGGAAAGGTACGATTTCGATGGTTGTGACTCAACGATCGAAAAATGAAATATTCATGTGCCCAATCATCAATGGAAGCTTACATATCGTTTCGAAAAATGCAATGTTTTCAAACGGCCATATATAAATATGAATTGTCAATAAAAGGCATGCTTTTAGAGGCAAGCGTTTTTCAGCAACACACATTTCACGGAGCGCAAACTATACACAACTTGGATGAGATTTTCGAAGAGGACATTACGTTGCCATCATATTGCACTGAAATGTACCTCAAACACACGAATGAGGCGAAACAACCATGATAAGGAAACAAGAAAAAAAGAGTCCAATATTTTTCACAAATATCTTTGAGATATGATGAATCGCAATCTAATTTCGGTCCTCTCTTTTATCGTTGGTCCTTTTTCTCTCCTCACTTCATCTCATATTTTGTCATTGAGAGAGCGCAAAAACTGAGAAGTAAAAGTTTGGAGAAACTATGGTCTTATAGCAAACGCTTTCTAGCGACCCAATTTTTAACTGAAAGGACTTAGAAACATCGTTACTCACATAAAAGCTATTGATCCCGTTTATTTACCATTTCGACAATCTAAAACCATTCTAGCTCATTTCCCACTTCGATCATTTTCTACCTTGACGAAATGATGGTGAAATATGCTCGAAGTGTATAATGCCGCCTAAATCGACCTCTCTCATATTGTCATCTGAGAGGGGGAAAATATTTTGCGCTGAATGCAGCCTATGAGGGAGTAAAAAAGACGTTAGCAGTTGCACTTCGAAGCCGTTTTCCACAACGTCACATCGTTGCCTTCGGAATTTATTGCTGTTTTCAGCGGTAAAGAATCTTAATAGCAAATGTGCAATAACGAAAATATAATCATCAATAGAGGAAATGAAAATAACGCCAAACAAAATGTTCATCCGTCATTTATGCCTCATTTCATAATCTCCAATTGAGTAGAGTAATTCCACTCAAATAACCAATCTCAAAAGGTTTTCATGGAAAATCGCAACATTTATAATATTATTATAGTAATTTGCATTTACTGAGAATAAATCATTGAGAGAAAAAACAAGAAAAATCTTTGTGAAATGTATCGTTCTTTGTTTTTAAACAAACGACGATCACAATGAAATAATGGAAAATGAAAAATATAGAAAGATGAAATAACATAATCTTTGAAATCAAATGAGTATAATTCATTGCAATAAAAACTGCATCTGGCGAGCTTACATGTCTCCTGGTTAAGTACTTAGATATTGAAGAAATCTTCAGTTAGTGCAATTGGCATTTATTTCATTGCCACTCCAATAGCATTCACATTGAATTGGAAATTCTGTGCGAATAAATTTGTACATATCCCATTTCAATAGAACATATTATTGCTGTATTTTATATCTTTGAATACGATAACCTTCAAGAGCTATTCGACTGTAACTTTCCCAGCTTCTATCATGTCTGTGAAAGATCGTCCAATGGAAAATTATAAACGAATTTAGTGGTTTTTAGATTACTGCCGTAAGATGCGATGTATTTAAACGCCATATCACTGGTACCTCACTTTATCGTCACAAATGTGTGCACTGCAAAAGTGAGTAAAACTGAAACAAAGCAAACCACGTTGGCTTGCGAGGCTAACGCCGAGGAAAAGCGGGTGAACGCGTGCGGGCAAGAACGTCTCAAAATCTCGTGTCGCGTTCAACTGGCTTCACTCCGCTTTGCGTTCGCATATTTACACAAAGTTCTGTGGCAGCTAGGTGATACGTAAATTCACCAATTTTTCCCCTAACTTTTAACCTTCATTTCTATCCACTGTGAACATTTTCCGCATGCCCACTTCAGCAGTAAGTTTAAACAGTTCTGTATTTGCACTGAAGATAGACTTGACGTTAGCAAAAATAGATCTATTTTCATTATTATTGTATTTAGATGGATTTCTGTACTGACGAAACGTGGGAGTAACTTTTATGTTAGAAAAACTTTGTGAAGTTGCAAGCGTGAAGTTCGCCCATCAAATTTTAAGGAAATGAATGAAGCGATAGGAACTAGCTGAACAACGAATGCAAGCGAATAATGAAATGAGCAGCAGTCAGGAAAGTGAGAAGAGCCTGGATAGCAGCTGTTAGAGTGCCCATAATAAAGTTTAACAGAATGATGGGGCTGCTCAGAATACAAAAAGCAATCGGCACCAAAGCCATTGCCTCGCCGGCGCATTCACCAACATCGGCACTAACGCGTTGCGTGCAGCCGAATTGAACACAGCCGACTGGCTGCTTCGACGACTGTGCTCCGCACAGCATTCACTGCCCACAAACCGCGAAAGTTTTTTTTTCGTTGAATTTTTACGCAGATTATTTCAAATAATATTTTCTTGACATCGACGATAATATCTTGTTAGCCAAGTTGCACAAACGATATGAGTACAGTTAAACGAGAGCGATTCTCTATCGATAAACGAGAATTCAATAAACCTCAGCAAGGAGCATCACCTCATTCGAATGGCCAACGAACGCGCATTGTTTGTAAGAAGTGCTCTATTGAAGGAAGCGCTCACTGTAACATCACATTGCTCTTAAATTTATCCAGTCGAAGAAATGTCGCCTCAAGTCATATTCCGTGCGAGCAATGTTTCTCGAATCAGAATTAAAGAAAGTACGGTATAACTGTTGCTGAATGTTAAACACAGCCATGTTCCTTGAACAGTCTATTTGTAAAATATGCTGCAACTCATGCTTGCAAAGTTGTTTTTTTTTCCTGAAGGAGAATCTTTTGTGACCGAAAACTCTCCTGCTTCATATTTGGACTTCTTTAGAGCCTTCTATTCTGCACTCACTAAGACTAGTACGAATATAAAACTAACATTAGCCGAACTTCCAAGAACATCGACCAAATATCCGATAAGATCGAAAGATGTGGGCTAAGGCAGCTGACAAGAGGAAGCGAGTTTGCTCTCAACATCTCCGCTAATTATTCCGCACAAAGAAAAAAAAACGCTGAAAAAGCTTCAAAAGATCATAAAAATGGTTTTTTACTGGAATATGCGACATTCGAAACTCGCTTAGAATTTGAATGACCAGAAACTCGGTAGGATGCTTTAATCTTGTGAGTTTAAAATGCAAATGCAAATAAATTCCCTTCACGATGAGTTTTTCCTTTCCTTTTTTTTACAAACAATGCGGAAATATAAAAACGATCAATTGGAACATTTGCATCAACATTCATCTCCTCTAATATTTCATCTAAAATACCACATAAACAATGAGATTTCCAGCAAATTTCTTTTTATGCCACCTATAATGCACACTATGGATGGCATATTGATAGACACTACGTGAGGATTTATGGAAAAAGAGTGGCATTTTGTCTCCAGTTATCAAACACCTATGGGTAACAAAAGCAGTGGTTCCCTCCCTCTCCATATCACCCTTTTTCCCATCTCATGCCACTTCCTATCTTCCATCATTTTTTCCTTCTAATTACGAAGCTTGAACCTCTTTTACAGACACTGAAAAAGACTCGTGTGATTTCTAGTTTCGATAGCCATATCCACATCAGAACAAAGGATAGAAATGGCGAAGAGGATGGGACAGGGGGAGAGAATGCTCGGACAAGCTGTTTTGAGAACAATCGCAAATGGATTACATAGGAGTAGGAAGGGGCACAATAGCATTGTTTTTTCGTTAAAATCGAGGCGACCACGATGGATTTGCCAATCTGATATCTTGCATTTTACATTTTCAGGGAGAACAATGCAGAAGCTTTATCTAACCCATAAATAGACCAATTATATCTGGTAAATAGAAAGCTAGTCAGTCGTGCCCAAACGGGAAATTCATATGCTAGACAACTCAGATTATAATTTAAATGCGAAGTGGAATTATGACTGAAACGCGAACTAAGTTATGAATCCATTTCACTGTCTCAAATTGTGCTCCAAATTCATGCACTGTGCGAATGGTGTGTATGTGTGGGCATTGCTCATATGCAGTGAATCCTTCGTTTTGAATTCACGCGATTACATTCGTCATTACGCAAACTGTGCTTTTTTCTCCTCTTCGAAAAGCGATCAAACTGTTTCATATGAAGAAATAAACCAAAGAAAGCCAAGGATCTTTTCACATGTTTGTGTACAATCTCATGATTTATATCCCATCTTAGTTACATTATTGAATCTGTTTATTGAAAATTAAATTCTATAGTGCCATTTAAGCTCACGAAAATTCAATAAGAGTTCAGCAATTTAACGGCAGTATACTGTATCTTAAACGTCTCTTACAAAGTGCTTCCAAAGTTCATGAATGACCGAAAAAGAGTGAAGGATGTAAATCTATAGGATCGATCATTCCAGAAGTCATACGTTTCGATCATAGCAGAAGGTTATTAATTAATTAGCCCCATCCGGTCGTCACATAATCATCGAAATCTATGCTCATCGTCTATACAGTTACCCTAATAAATGCATTACTTATTTGAAAATTGAACGTGCTTAAAGATGCTTTAGGTGAAGTGCTTTTCTTTGCACTCATTCGTACAATGCAGTTTTATCGTTTTATAATCGATAATTCGAATGCATCATCCAATAAATTACCACTCCCTCCCTAGGTCTCTTTGCTAAAGTTGCAAACGGCCATGATGATATAACCACTGAAGTAATATTTTCCCTATCCATTTTTGCATGATGCAATAATTCTATGTTAATCTATCTAAGGTTTCAAACAAGTAACGCCTCTATCAAATGCAAACACCACTATAAGAAAACTTTTATTGTTCGATGGGCGAAAATGGCCAAAAATTCTACATATTTCTGTTTTCCCACCACCTTAGCATGCTAACTTTATGATCATAATCCATATTAATAAATGAGGAAAAGGAAAATTATGGCCCGGTCAGACTGGCAAGTTCACGTGCTAATTCTCAAATCATTTCAACTATGCTCGTGAACCTAAAAAATAAGATACGACAGCAAATGAAGGCGTCAAAAAGTCCCTAATCTTTTTCTGACTAGCACGTGATCAATGATTTCGACCTTATAATCGCGTGTGTGCGAAAAAAACAATCGATCAGAGAGCATACTAGACAGTGGGAAATCTTTCACTATCTTAAGTCGTTCATTTGAAGCACGAAAAAATATACGAGAATAGAACGAAGAGAGCATTAGCAAAATAAAGGAAACCATGTGCTAATCACGTAATTGACGCTAAAACTATGAAAAAATCAGTCATCATATGTGCATTACTGATTGGGAATTTAAAAAACACTGCCACCATATGTGCTATATGAAATTTTATCTCTTTCATAGAGATCATTTTTTTGTCGTTTTAAATTTCTGCCATTAACTTGGTGAGCTCTCTAATGGATTGATTCATATCGGTTCAGATTTATGATCGTCAAATGTAAAGGTGTCATCAAGCATAATATTGCAACTTCGGTGTACCTCAGTTAATGGTGGCGAGTTCTTGATTAACAATGCCCAGCAACTAATTAGATCTTCTAAAATCCCAAAAGTGGGAAATGAGCCGATTAAAGAAACGCCTAAATAAGAATAAAGAAATTGTAGTTAAATCATACTATAGCATTGTATCTGTATGATGAAATACATCCAGATTTTCAGCTATGTTGAAGTCTGAACATTTCTAAATATTTCGCTATACTTGAATGGAATATTATGTCCATTTAATCATGTTGTCTAAACTAAAACGACAATATCAAATTAAACATCAAATTGAAACGTGAAACAGAGGGATCCAGAACTGCACATATTTCACTATTACCGAGGATTCCATCAGAGAAGGATTCGAAGAATCGGAGGTGAGGATGCAAAAGGAAATATGCAAATAACTCGAAGTACAATCTGCAAAAGAGAAGAGCTTTTGATAAGCTGGATCGTCGCACAACACTCACAAAAAACGCACCGAAACTTCGAAAAAAAAACGAAGGATAAACGCATCATCACAGCAAATTGAATGCCAGCCGAAACATACACACACATGTCACCATTCAACGACGAACGTCACTTAGCCAATAGCATTGGCAACGTTTGTGGACATTGAAATATGCATGAAATGCATTGAAGAAAAATATTCTCATCGCACGATTTATCCTCTCGTAATGTGGACGATAGCTTCAATGACCGCGATATAAGCCGACATATTTTGCCACATTTAGTTTCATCGAAAGTTATCGCTGAAAATGTTGGCAATATAGCATACATCAAACTTAGTTAAGATATATGAATTAAATTATCACTAAATGAATAACAACAAATAAAAATTTCGAAAAACTCCAGTAATTATCCAGTATACAATCAACGGTTCAAGTGATAGGAACAGAAATAAGGAATTTGTATTGTAATATCCGGGAAATGCGTGTTTTTAAAACAAGAATTCATAAAGAAATAATAGCTAATTTATAATTTGATGTCTGTAGTCTAGACGAGAATCGTCGAAGCCGTTCCAATCATCTTGAAGTGAAAACAATTCGGACAATGACTGATACAGCGAAGACCACACAGCGAAAACATCAAAGGTGAGAAGCGATCCTCACTTACTTAGAGGTCATTTATTCAGATGACCTGCATTCAGTTTTTATTAAGCGTCTGAAGACTTCGTCAAAAAGAATGTTGTAACACTGGAACTAACCTAGATACACAAATGTGGCTTCACAACTTCATTTCGTGTGTACATATTGCAGATTCATGGTGAGTAAATGTTAGGATTTAAGAAGGCATTAAAAAATATGGATATTAAAGAAAATTACTAAGTACCTGCATAAATATGGGAATGTTCCGAGGTAGTGAATCAAAACCATTGATTACTTACTTTATTATAGAGACCATTGACTATAGACCAGCACATCTTATGTGTTGACCAGGAATGCGAACATGCGTATGTTTCACGAGAATAGTATTAAATCGGTGAAAGATTAAAAACGAGAATATTTTCCGATATCAGCGCAGTTGATCGATATAACAGATTGCTAACAATGTTACATAACGCGACTTCTGTTCAGCAAAAAACAAAAATGCAAGAGATGTCAGACGTACATTCACAAATGTCACATCATAATAGTAATATTCTATCTGCAGGTACAGTATTTGGTGCTACAGAAATGCACCTTTAATTGCTGAACTTTTTTCGTATATAACACAGAACCCCCTCATTTAGTCGTGAACACAGCGCTGAAGAAATATGCGGATTTAATTTGCTTAAAAGAAAGTTTTGGTACTATTTCAACGTAAACGTTTGCTTGAGAGCAAATTTGAGGTAGAGGAGGACAAGGATTAGCGGTGACCAATAATATTCGTTAACAGCCTTCAGTGATAATTCTAAAAATTATCTATAGAAGTGATAGGACTGTTTGTAGGCATATGAGTCAGAACACATTTAAAAATAACCGCCAATTACTGATACGATTCAGTACTGGATGACATATTTTCAGATATTGTTGGTCAATGGCGAATCGGTCATCAAGACCAACTGATGGTAAGCAGACTGGTGCACTCAATCGAGCGGCTAATTAAAAAAAAAAAAAACTACTTATTCAACCAGTTCTCCTCATTTCTTGAACGAGAGCGAATCGACGTCGGCTTTCGACCCCAATCGATTGCCGATGAAATAGAACTTATGCCACAAGTTGACTGTTAACCGGAACTATCAGAAAACCGATATACAGAACGATCACTAGAAAAGCAGAATTCAGCTTGCTGTAGCAAAAATCCTATGCAACAAAACTCATTCATCAAATTTTCCCATTGCAATTTTTGTCGCTTGCGAGGTTAAACTATCTAACGGACGAACAGATTATCGTCTTCACGCCAAACATATTCGTTTACATTAGTGACCCCTTTGGAACAACACATTTGAAATTCTTTAATGTCATGGCTTTGTTGTAACTGATGCCTCAAATGTAAACAGCATATGTGCATGAAGCTGGGAATCACCTTCGATAATGATGAACAATAAAGCACCCAACGGCTATTGCGAGAACTTCGGAAGCTACTTTTATGTCGATGGGAATGAGACACAGTTACTGGGAACACTGAAATAAAACAAAACGATCAGAAGTATGGAAGAATCAAAATGTACAAAGAGGACTAAATGCAACACAGAAATGAGAGCGAACGAACTACGAGCATATTAATTAACAGAGATATGCTTGTTGTTGCGGAAGCGCACTAATTGTTTTCTTAAGTATCATGATCGATATTAATGCAGCTTCTGGCAACGGTATTCCGAAAGAATTGCTCATGAATGCCAATTCTATAGCCCTTTTATTATTTCATCCGTTGAAAGAGACCTCTCTCTCTAGCTTAGCCTCAATATGTCCAAAAACAATTTTCTTGGTTCCTATTATATCAATAATTTTCTGCAATTTAACACTTTTCGTCCGTGAAAATTTTCATATTTTTGGTCGAAATTTCGAGTTATACTTCAAAAAAGATTCACGGCATTCATGCAACCGCTCAGGTAACTCACGATGAATTGATTCCAATAGGTGGAAATCCTCCAACGTCATACACAGGTAAAGAATGCTTTGGAAACTGAAAAGTGATGAAGCTAAATTCTACTTTGAAAGCACGAAGTGTTGAAGGTAATGGCTAGTTTTGCTAATGCACCAGCCGTGACCGAAATCGGCAACTCGTAATTGCCACTTTTTGAAAAAAGATAAAAACCTGAATAGGATAGGAGGTAGGGGGAGGGGGGAAGGAACGAGATTCAAACTGAGGACAAACTGAGCAGATTTTGCTCGCAATCATTCTCCACTTGAATCAAGGCAACAGAAAGGCAGAAATCACGAAAATTTCTTTCCGACCTCAACGTAGCAGTACTGGATGCAGTATCGGTTAAACTAAGATCCTCAACAAGCAAAATTGCCTTCATTCTCGAATGCAAACTGTAATGAAGTAGAAGAGCAGGTTCACCTATAAGTGAGCATTAACCTGTAATATGCCTTTATTCAGAACAAAAAAAAGGGAAAAAATCTGCGTAACGCAGTGCGGTGATAGGAGAAAAATCGATGGCAGTGGAATAGTCTATTTGAGCGCTGTTGAAATGAAGTAAATCAAGAGGAAGCGACAAAAGGAGCGAAATATTCATGTGGAGAAGAAAGACAGAACAAAAGCTTCTACAGTTCTTTAAATGAAACTGTCGAAGGGGAAAGAAGATGTGCAAGTCTCGTATCGAATTTAATACCTCGGAGTATGCATTTCTCAAACCGAAGTGTGCAGAAATCTTGCAAAGAAATACTTATAAAACATGCTGCAATCATAGACAGATCGCTTCAAAGCGTCATTCTTTCAAAGACTCAGCGTTGAAAGCCTGCAATCGGATCTTTTAGTTGGGTTGCTATGAGATGGGAAAAAATTCTTCAAAAACTGATTCACAAAACATTTTTCGAACGTTCAGAGAATATTCTATATCACCATATAACGAGTATATTACTCAACAATACACACAACGGAACGAAAGCTTTTCGAAAGTGTTCAACACATTTAGGATAGAAGCGTCACAATGTGCTTTAAATGCCTTCGGGAGGGAGAGAACGGGATTTTTTCGCACTCAACATTCCATTTAGAGGCACGGCAAATTTTTACTATCCTGATGCGTGTATTTTGGTCTGCTGGAGGCATACGAATATCGTCTACTCTTAATATGCAGCCGTATTGAAAATTCACACTAAACATGCGTTGCTTATTGGTAGAACCTTCGAATTATTATAGCTTCGACCAATCGTTGAGTGTTGAAACTTCGACACTTCATGGAATCTAACTGTCCGTTTATAAAATAGGCCGCAGATATTCGATCCGAAGCTGCATTAATATGCGACACAAGGAGAAGCTCTAAAAACGCTCGGTTGCTAAATTCCGCTGAATGCTGCATGCGCGTTTGACTGCGAATTTGCAACGTTCACTTTAAAGGCTGCATTCCTGAAGACGGGTCTTATTCATTTAAACAAAGTGTCAATGACTCTAGTTTCCAAAGCAGATTGCTAGGAGAAATTGTATAAAATGACTTTGCCTAGTCTAAATACGTCACTTTGTTAGGACGTCTTCAATGAGCGCCGTAATCCAGTCGTCCAAGCAGGCTTGCAACTATAGCATAATTGAACGCCCTTACAGGAAACCAACCTGTACCGGATTTAAAAGGCTATGATGGTAGAGACATACTGCAGAATGGCAATTTAAAGAACGTTTCTAAAACCTCATACAACGACAAAGTCTGCTGCATTGCATTGAGTTTAAGCATAGCAATAGTAGATTAAAATACCTCCAAAGAAGGTAACCAAAAAGAAAATGGGGCATAAATTGAGAAACCTAATCCTAACTCAGGAAACAGGTTAATGGTATTTTTAAAAGGAAACGCAGGAAATTTATTGTTAGCAAGGCCACCAAAGGAAATGATGCACATCAAAAGAAGATGCCGCCAACGTCTCACAAATATAAATATAGCATTAAGACAACGCGAACTCTCGACTAGAAATTTATCAAGTCTGTTGTACGAAACGCGTACACCGACGCCTAATTTTCAGAAAACAACGCCTGACGCTAAGAAAAACAAAACAAGTTTCGCCGGTATCGATAGGAAAGTGAGAGAAAAAAACTGATAGGAAGCAAAAATAAAAAGTAGAACACTGAGGGACGACAGGAGCCCAGAAATCTCTCCCAGTTGCACGGTTATGTTAGAAGTTCCGTTGATATTTCGTTGCTTAGAAACTTAGGCATGGTAACTCGAAAGAAAGACTGATGAAAACTTAAGCATACGCACCTCTATCTTTGACGAAAGAACAGCCTCGAACGCACAGAAAAAACTAATCCAATCAACCATGAGTACATGATTTATAATCCAGATAATATCGAACTCTGCACGCTGCTCCAAGATAGTATGAGCCACTATCCAGAGCCGCTCAGCAGTGATGTTCCTGTTCCAGAACATACTACACTATGTGTACTGCATTTGTGCCTGTGTCAACCATGGCAGGGTACAATACCAATTCATAAAGCGCAAGCATAGGAAAGGTACAGTATCGGCAAACTTCGAAAAGTATCATAAGCAAAATATCACATCAATTTTTCGACGAATAGATATGACGCACAAATTTCGCACTATGCGTCCACCTGATATTGATATGGTACCCTAAATGCAGTTTTTATAAATAGAGGTACCAAAAAAGGGCCGGCGAGCTTCTGTTTTCATTCTCCATTAATATCAGCAAATGAAGCGCCCTATTTCCACCCTCCTGTTTTTGTTACTTCTGTTCTTTCGTTTATGGCATGTGTTTCCTTTTATTTACTTTTTTATATCCATTCAGTTTTGTTTGCACGAGTAAGCGTAGTGGAAATAAATTCAACTATGCAACGATCATTGAAATTTTTGATATATTCTTCATTTTTCTAGTCCAAGTTAGTAGTCCATTATACAACGATAATTTCCATGCACTCCATATTTCGCCTTCTAAAGCGCTGCCTTCTTTGTTGTTCTTTAAGAACAACCTTACTGGGGAACTGGCTTAATTTGTCGAATGCTAGCGATTCTACAAACCTAGATTGAGCATAACTCTGAAATGAGATTTGGTTGGCTTTTGAGGAATTTTGACGCTATTTTCCTAGCAATTATCATTTCTAAGTAAACTTATTAAGCGGCGTGTGTAGCGCGATTCCGGATCATTCCTTCAAGCCCGACTGCATTTTTAACACATTCATCACCAATATACCACCTGATTGTTGCCGCAATAAATGAATCGTCGACGAGCCTTCCGCAGCAAATATCGGCAATGTTCGACGCATTAACTGACGCATTTATTTTGGCCACAGTCTCTCTCTTCGTCTTCCTCAAGAGTCCTCCTAAAAGGCAGCAAACGTCTGTTAGGTGCTGCCGAAGCAGTTCTTGTGGAACCCTTGTAATTGGCCTATTTTCAGTACAGCCCAGAGATCCCTTACCCGCCATTTCTCGCGGCTCTTCAAGCGCTATGGCCTATGCGCAGAGTGCTTTATGTTTCTCCGATAGACGAACGTTTTTGCAGCTCCGCACATCCAGCTTCAGTGCCTCGCCAGTTTGGCCTCATGTGGTGCTCAAATATACCATTTCGCACTCCTTACTTCCTTGACATTTACAGCCAGTTTATAAGAGTGCCACACCTACCAACTGCGGTAGAGACTGATTCCCAATCTTTTGCCGCATAGCAAGAGGGAGCATTCATTTCACAGTGCTCAAATAGCGACCTACAATGCTGAAAATAGGAAGAGCGCCTAACGAAATAAACGCTAAGCGTAAATGCGGCGCTTCGCACATTCTCATATATAGTCTTTTCACGTTTTTTTCATGAGCCTACAACTTCAAAAGTACCTATCTTCAAGGATTCCCTCACTGAAAAGCCACGCTCAAAGAACTTATCTGAACGATAAAATGAGGCGACCAGATTATCTTTTTTTCCGAGTACGGTTACGCATTAGCGGAATATGAACGAGGTACAAGAAAATTATTACTGCATAATGCCTGCCAACTTGGACCAGAAAAACTATGAATGTTTCAGAAATTTTAATGGTCGTCGCATCACCCAGTACTTATCCCCTTGTGTCATTTGTTTGCTCGCTTGCCTTTTCGCATGTTGCGAAATCATTACTCTTCCACAAAAGTAGCAAGCAAAATAACACGCCAAAATTCGCCTTGATATAATACAGGACAGCTTATTAATATTGTGCAATTGGCGAATTAAGGTCCACATACTCAAAATTAACGACACTGCACACTCAAAAGTTCGCAAATCTGATAATTTCCATAGAAAGCAAAGAGAGCCATTTTATTCAACCTATCAGTTACAATTACATAATAATTTATCGTTTCTCTAAGTGACAAGAGATAATGTACTTATAATGCTAACAAATGCTGTCGACTCGGCGAACGCAATAAATCCTCTTCTTTCGAAGTTTTCACTTCAAAAAGGGCACTTCTTTAAGAGGTACTCTTGCATCAAGCGTTATCAGTAAACAAAGCACTTCGGTTAAAATAAACGATCTGTAAAACACATTGGCGCAATAATTCCCTCAAAAATTCAACATTTCTTCTACTAGTACCAAAATTCGAGTGTAATAAATTAGAATACTAGAAAAAAGTTTCTTTTTGGACTAATATTTCGAATATTATAAAATTTAATGCAATATTTACCATTAAGAAATATGGAAGAGCAATTATCATTAGCGAAAAAAAAACCCCGTTAACACTGTTTCGAAATATGAGTATCAATGAGGGATGCGCCAATCAAGAAACGAAATGATAATGAATGGAAATAAAGGCGAGGCGGTTATGAAGGCGTATACACCCGTACCAACGAAAATCCTACACCTTCGCCTTTCATCACACACACATACACATACATATACACAAACACACACACTCACAACGAACAAGAAAAACAAACGAGGCAACATTAGTAAAATCCAACGTATTTCACATAAATCGCATATTACTTCTGATGAACAATAAATATCCTTTTTAAATCACCAAATATAAACTAAACATATTATAACAGCGGCATTTTCCACTCCAAAACAATAATTAAACGTTCAATCAAGCGTGATCTACACTTCTGATGCACTAACAACGGAATTACTTCAAAGATGAACATCTCATGTTAGACTATTTCGAATTTGAATTTAGAACTGTTTCGAATTTCGATAGTCTCGAAATTCGAAACAATTCTAAATTCAAATTGCAATTCGAAATTAAAATATTAATTTCATTGAGCAGAACTTTTTCAAAGGTTCAACGGCGGTCTCCTATAGAATCTATTAAGAGCTTATTTAAATACAAAAATTCTTTAAAGTTTCTCTAAAAGGACTCCTAAAAATAGCAATATATCAGTTCCTCTTTTAAATTCCCTGAAATCTGATAAGCACAAACAGTGACAAAATAATTCATTAGCTGAAGAACGAATAAAGATAGATAGAAAGAAAGCTCAAATTCATATATAGAATCTGTTAATGTCTGCAGAAAGAATATCAGCGGAAAGTTGGATGAAAAATAAAATCTTCCAAAGCATAATTTCCATATTGCAGAGAAGAAGAAGAACTTATATTTCCAAAACACTATCTACAGTGAAACATACAACACATGCATAATAACCAAGAAAAGAAAAGCGACCGTTCAGCGACCGAATCGAACTACATCAATATTACGAAAAAGGAAAAGAAATAGCAAGAAGATTTACTAGTAATCGACTGGCTCAGTGCCATCACTGGTAGTTCGCATACTTGAATTGAGCTGAAGGGTCGATCATTGTGTTCATCGGTTGTTGCTCGTATATCGAATGTGGTGCGATCAACAAATTCGGACTAACGGCAGGAGTGGGAATACTACTGCCATTCGCTGGAAGCACATACGCTCCACCTAACGGCGATGGCGTATGCGAATGTGATGGTGGCGGTGGAACACTGCCATTGTGGGTCGTACTTACGAGCAGGTTCTCATGACGCACCAGTTCTAGAGCGTCGATCACATCCTGAACTTCAACAACTTTCAAAATAAATGATCACAACGAAGCAAAACAACAATCAATTGAGGCACTGAGAGATTTTGCATATTCCCGCAACAGTAGTAACTAAGACTTTCCCCATGAAAAGGCCACTTCCGTCTGATTTAGACTAGTCTTTTACAATAAACATATCAGTGCGTAAGCTATGTCAACGTTAAACACAGACACCAGTGTGACAAGAAAACGAGGTGAAGGCTTTTAGAATCATACGAAACTTCAATGCTACGAATTTCTCAATTTTTGAAAAGCGACGTTTTCGAAAGGTTTTATGCTTCATTTCTTATTTATCCCTATAATTGCAATCCTTATAAGAAAGCATTAAAATGAAGCACAGCAATAACCGCAAATGAAAACATGAAAGACCTACCTGCTTACATTTGCCATGGAAGTTCATCAGTTGAGTGAGTTCGCGAACGAAATCATCTTGTGAGTAGTGTGTCGCCGGCAGACGTCCTGAGAAGGTGCTAGCTCGCGCAAACCGCTTCTCGTGTGGTCCATTGTCCAACTCAACCGTATAATCGCTGCTCGGTGGCTTCACCTTACATGTCACAACTGCTATGCGCATAGCTGTGAACCTTTAAGTTGTTACAATATAACGCATCTCTCGAATCAGACAACATCTATTTACGCCAGTGGCATCACATTCCCTCACGTTTATCCGCCCTTATTTTGACCGAAATTTCTCTTTCTTTTCAGTGGGAAGATTCACTACAACATATTCGACGGATTTTGATTAAATTTACTCATCACATCGAACTCACAATTAAGTCGCTGCAAAGAATGCAATTTTTAACTGAGGATCTTCGAATGTAACATTTCGGCCATGAAAACAGATAATCTGATTGAGAAAAAGATGAAAGAGAATGAAGGATAAAGTGCACGTCCTCATAGGATAAATTTGAGCGTTAATCTTTGAGGAAATAAAGCATCTGTCAGCTGTTTTTGCTGACTACGAAGGTGAACACGCCTCTTACTCACCTAGATCCACTTCAGCATAGAAAATTTTATTAACTGTTAACTGAAACGATAATAACCTACCGCTGTTTCGAGAAAACCTCGAACGAAGCAGAATCCGCAAGTGAATTTGTTTACATCGTATGACGCCCAATTGGCGAGACACTGTCTTTTGAAAACTTCACATCTCATAGTCCCCTACCCACCCTTCCCCTCAATCCCACAGAAACTCACATGTCAATACCTCGTAAATGAGACCTCATTTTCTATCAGGGCATTTTTTTGTATATAACTATATGAAAAGCAAAGCAAAAACACAAAAATCGAGGTGATCTCCATTTTTCATTCTTTTTGCGCACATACTCCTATAAAACATCCTGGTTTCATACAAGGAATGAGTAAGTCCCCTAATAATATCTACGAAAAATGCAATTTTCATAATAATTTGAAACTGCTGCGCATTAAACCTTCCACTACCATTGCATTAAATTACGGAACATACCGGACTTACAATTTACCAGCGCCTAAGAATTCCAGTATTTACCCTGAACCTTCCCAAAACATGACTAAGAAGGTGCAAAGTGTAGCCGTTGAAGGCAACTGACTGCAGATCAGAACATCGTTAGAGAGCACAACGGTATCTATCCTATCGATGCTAAGAACGGAATAATGGCTAACTCTTGAAGAACCTGATAACTGTAAATCGAGCATTACAAAGAACCATGACCGAAGTCAATGCCAACGTACCTAATGTGTTGCATAGCATCAATATCACCCGAATGCGTGACATTCGATGAAATGTCACGACTGACAAGTTCATCATCTCCATTCGGTGATGAGTCATTGAATTCACCTAGCACGTCTCGTATTCGAACAAGCTCCATATTTGCATTTACAATGTATTTCACCTAAACGACAACCTCACTCTGCGCAACATCAAAACTTTTAACTAACATTTAGCTTGCGAAAAATACTCCGCAAACAACTAGAAAATCGACTGATCGTTTCTAAAAGAACGAAAAAAAGAATGAACACTATCAACATGTAAAGCTCTCACAGAGAGAATAAAAGCTACATTCAGAGAAAATTTTGTAAAACTTTTGAGACAGTGATAACGTATTTGCGAAACACAGAATGCGCTTTAATTTATTGACGTGACTCCAACACTTAATCTGATAATGTATGCTTACGAGACCTTTTCAGCATCTGCAATATCGCGAAGATAATCCTTGAGACACTTTGCCTGCAGACGTTTCAGATCAAGTGGCTCGAGATGGATAGGTGCCGTTGTACCTTGGCCAACAGCATGCGCGCTCGACTTCACCGTTAGACATATCGTACCACCCGTCACAAATGACAATCGCATCACAAGCGCTGATTGATGTGACTCCAATATTTCCGCCACCTAAGAGAAACATTCCCAATACCAGCATTACTTGCGAATTTAATAATCCGCGATTTTGCACTTTGCAATAAGCACTCAGAGCACTTATAAACAAATTTAAGAGGAAACACGTCGCCACCTATCCAATAGGTGCAGACTTCATAACACATTTTTCCTCACATTCTTCTTTTAAATTTCGATGTTGGTGTAAATGGTTACTGTGATGAGGTGAAGACTTCATCAGTGACGCCGAATGAAGAAAAACTATTGAAGAAAAAAACGACTTCAAAAATGTTTTGGAAGAAATTTGAAAAACATCGCACCTTATGAAAAGCAAAGACAATCTGTGCTTCGCAATTCAGTTAAACGAGCAGAACGAAAACTTCACTTGAAATTAAGCTGCATTTGCGAAAACGAAGAGAGCAAAGTCTTCTAAAAAAATTCTTTCAATTTCCATCGAAGGGATTTTCGTCGCTATGAAACTCGCGCTACAAAACGATGTCGCCATTCAAATGGAATATTTGAGCAGCAAACCAATGTTAGGGGCAAAATCATATCGCTGCGGAAAATGCTGCGCAACTAAAACTTACCTGATCAAATTCAAGGAATCCCATGAGAAGATTCTTCTCCCACAATTTCCGCACGTTATTTCGCAAGTCCTAAAAGACTTACAAAAGTCAATAAAGACGCCCACGTTGAACAATGATACACAACTGCAAGTGAGTCAACGATGATGTCATTGTAAATGACCCGAGAACGTTACAAACACTGTAGAACGACTACTGTTATCATTAACGCCATCTGACGCTTAATATCGCAATAGGGAAAAAGCAGCGCTCAATGCATCTTATCATAAGGAACCTTAGGATCACCTCAGCTCTCACTCGTAGGACAATTTCCCAATCCCCATTTTCTTCCTCTACCGCAGGCTATACCGCGCCCACTTATTTTACTCTTCTCCTCGCAGAAACTTCAATGCATCATCGACCATTAAACTCATTGTGCTACAAAAAAAGTAATAAAAACCAAAAATAAAAGCAGGGAAACTGTTGCAATGAAAAATAAAGAACCATCGCCATGAAAAATCTGCATCTGAAGTGGATCTTGCCTGGAAAATCTGCAGAAGCTCAAGCATGCCACGCCACACACTAAAACGGACGTTTGTATTCCCACATTCGTATCGCAAATGCGGACACAGCACGTTCTTAAACGTGACGATCTCTGAAACTGAATTCAATATATCTTTTGCAGACCAAACTGAGATCACCTTTAAGAACTACGACGTTCAACAAAGAGCCAGACCACGGTAAGTAATTAAATTAAGCACTATTTGGGCAACCAAAAGCATCCTGTACCACTGTTCCATCCAAACGACTACTTAGCTGTCGTTCCAGCTTTTTGCACATATCAATTGAAACAAATGAAAGATAGATTTTCGAAAAAACCTTTCGAGAAGTGCGTAAACTTTTTTTTCCAGATAAACAGTCACTATATCAGACAACAATAAGCAGTCAACTGAAACATGCCAGTCAGAAATGCCTGTCGGATTGGTGCCATTAACAGTTTTTTCTTTCTTTGAAGATCAAAACAATCTAACGCTGAGCGCCATTGATACGTGCACCAATATCTCCCGACCGACAGTCGTGGCATTGTAGTTTGTAACGCAACAGATCAAAGTCGCGATCCTGAAGACCTCGGGTAACATCCGCATTAACTTTAAAATGCTGCATAAACAACTTCTTGAAGTTCTCCCACTGAAGACCTATAAAACATCTTATTGCACAAAACATCCGATGGAATAAAAATACTCTCGAGCCATTGCGGATAAACTTTTTTATCAATTATGAACCATCACTTAAAAAAAAGAAATGTGTACTTGATACGTAGGACAAACATTATATTAAAAACAAATAGGTAGAAAAAGTGCAATGAACGATACTTTAGAATTGCGCTTTAAATTTAGCACTAAAAGGCAAATGCAACCACCATAGGTAAGAATAAAAACGGTGCAAATGAACTCATACCTGTGTCGACCCAATTCAGCAAGAGGCCATCCTGCGCTTTACTTCCATAAAGCCAGAAGCATGTGGCTGTATAAGAACTCATCATCCTCTGCACTTGGCAATCCTTTAAAAAAATTTCACTGCTGTTATGCTCATAGAAAATGCAACATAGTCGTAACACACTAAACAGATCATTTGTAGTCCGATCAATCACAGGTTGACCGACACCTAGCACGCATTCATATATTTATTTTAAACCACATCCCTCCTCCTCCCTCCCTTTTGCGACACTTGGCAGAGTGGTAATCACACAACCGAAAAACAACCGCAATCGTTATATGCATAAATAAACAGAAATAGTAAATCACTCAATTTGACGCCAAATCGACTGATAGAAAGATAGTAATGGGCAGAAACATGCGGAAATAGAATATGCAAACACCTGATTGCGCCTAGTCGCGATTGTGAACGGTAATGAGAGAGTATGTGCAGTAGCGAATTGCCCTGATGGGGAGAACATCGTCGCACGAACGTGAAAATAAAAAATCGGCCGTTTACCAGATGAGCGTCCCTCTATCAGTGATGGAGACAGATCCTGGAACTTTCTCTTTGATCGGTCACATAAATATTGCATAGGTTTAATTTTTCACGAAGACTGTCCTTCTTCAACGGAATAAGAACTTTTTTCTCTATAATTTGCACGTGCTAATAATGGACGCAATGTTCTGATAGCGTACAACATAAATCGTTTATACCTTTTTTCTTTATGAAGGTTTATGACCAGAATGTCGATGACGAACTGATGACAAAGTACAGTTCGACTTCAGCACCACTTGAAAGAAAAAACATATCAGCAAAACTGTAGAATTTCTGCTGATCTCACTAACGAACGCCGATCAATCAAACATAGAAATCATCGAAATTAAAGTAGTTTGGGAAAACACTGATAGATCAGGGCAATATGCAAATTTGGCATTCTGAAATATTCAAATATCAATCTCACTTACCTGATATGAATTACTCGACGAATGACGTCCCTTCTGTCGAGTAGTGCATAACAGGTGCGGATAGGTAGCTGCCCAATAGCGATTCTTTGAGTTGTACGCTGGATAGATCACGACCGATTCCTTACTATTGACGTCGGATTTTTTGTGAGCTGCACTTCCACCGCTATGCTCTGAAAAAAAAGGTCCAATAATATACAAGAAAGTGAAAAAACGTTTGTAAATTCAACGGCCAATTCTCGAGATATTAACCTATGGAAAACTTATGGAGCTTTTAAAGCCAAACATGAGAAACAAGTTTGCCTTCGTTGCAAAATGTTTTTTTTTCAACTGGCACGAAACCTCAGGGGAGTCAATTATCAAATCACCCAACAATTCATTAAAAAAGTCGGTAGGTCGATAATCACTCGAGTGTCAACGAATAGCTGTCACATCTTTTGAAAGCTCCATTAGTTTTATCATCCTCAGCTATATAAAAAAACAAAGTCGTCACATTTAAGAAATTGTTTCGAAATAATCGCACCCTCAGTTCGTAAAGTCTTTTAAGCTAAATCGACCTTGATTGAGACTGTTACCACTGCTGCGTTTTGTTCCCGAGGTCGGTTTCATGGCGAGAAGTGCCGCCGAAGGCACCGCCCCGATCGGCGACGGCTGCCGGAGCATCTTTTGACGTCGCATCTCCGACTGCAATCAGCACCTTTGCGCCTCGCCAACTCTCATGTTTTTTTGCGCAAGTTTAGACCTCTGACGCAAGTAACTCAAGAAAAACGCGCGTGCATCTATATAGCATAATTTCGAATACAGCTCTGAGGCTATCACCCTAAGAAGGCTCAATCAGAACCAATAAATATTACAAGGAAACTTTGGAGGTAAAATACCTGCCAATTCTTGAACACGTACATAAGTTCTTCCTGTACACGCATTTCAGGAATGGCCCGATGGAAAGTCGCAGATGGAGGATGAGGGAGTCTTATTTGAGGCTATCGGGTGCTCTACTGAACTTCACGCTCTTCAATGACGAACAGTCGAAAGACTGTCGACACATTTGTAGCTTCCAGCAAACCGCTCACTAACAGAGCCATCAAAAGGAATATTGACTTTGAAAACGTGATTTTCACATAATTAAAATTCAACAAAAGTGAGAGCATGCTAAATATTATGGCTCCATTCTCTTTAAGTTTAAGTTCCATTTATTATTCTAATTCTAAAATATAATTGAAAAAATACTAGTAATCGAATTTAACAATGTTGCACTAAACATTTACTTGGTATTGAGTTTACACCAACAATTTGTATGTGACTCCTTTGGCAGCAATGGCTAATTTAAGCGAAGAAGACGAACAGCCCAGAAAAGACTTGGAGCGTCTCAAATGAAACGATCTTTCCCGATCCTCCCATCCTCCTCTCACCGCTGAGATACTTAATAAAGCGCAAAAAGAACCTTTGAAAAAAGAATTGATGTGAGACAGATTTGCATCGATGAGTTAAAACTTTTCGGAAAAATAAAAGTTAAATAAACTATTTGATACAATGAAGTTTGTAGCTGAGAAGTCAAAACTACAACAAATAAAGAAGAAGAATTTTAAGGAGAAGATTAGAAATTGCAGAATGATATATGATGCCGATTAAGGGATGATGAAAATGTAAAAAAGAATAGAACTGCAGTGTTTTTTCTCGTCAACTTTGCTGTTTTCGTCATCTTTTGCCCATAACAATCTTTCCTCTTGACGCCAAACAATGGGAACGATATAAAACCAACTGCTGTAAAAGGATCATATCAGTTTCGAAAAAAAGATTTCAAAGGAAACGCAGAGACCAGAAAAATTTTGAGTAGATCAATAGAGAACTTTGAACAGATAATTCACCTGGATTTGTTCGGCGGTCTCCTCGGATATAACCTGTATTTCAAAATCCTTGAAGACAACGCCACGTGCAAGTGCACCACAATTCATCGAGAAAAGATTATTTGTGACGAGAATCGCATTCGTCGATGGTTCAGTGGCCAATACACAATCCGACATCAGCAACTCGAGCGCAGCAAATACGGCCTCACTAAGTGGTTGAACTGGATCAAATGAACCAAACATCTTACGATTCATCGTCAACTCGTAGCGGAATCCCTTAACAATCAAACACATCAACACCTCAGACACTCGATGGAAACGAGAGATTAAGTATGGAGTGTGAGTTGTTCATATGAAGCGCGCTTTACAATCTGCCAAAAACTTCGGCCATCCGTCATGAAACGGCCACACAAATGCTGTAGTTTAAACATTGTATGCTGCCTCAACAGTGATCAGCAAAATACTGCGAAATTGGATTGGCCCTTAGTTGACAAAAACTATTTCAATGATCTGATGATACAGAAAAATGTGCACTAGCTGGGCGTTTTTAATTAAATATCCCCAATAAAAAGAGACACTTGAAATAATTACCTGAAGGCGTGCACCAAGCACGCCAAGAGTATACATCATATGGCTGTAGAAAGAAACAAGCCTTGTGACAGGTTCAACGGGCATCGCTTGAAAGTCACACATACGCTGCACTTGTGCGGCACGTACCTCATTCCACAGACGAACACTATGTTCGTTGCAGAAGCTCTGCAAAAAAATGGGACCTAAACGAAACCCATGCAGCTCTCTTCATCATTCTGCTTCCGCCTGGACATAGGCATCGTCGATGAGGAAACTTTTTTTAGGGGGGAGGGGGAGGGGGGATCTTCGAGCAAAAAAGGAAGTGATGTGAGTATGATTACAGTCGATTCGTGCGACAGTTACTCCTTTTTTATTTTGCTGTTGCGACAAATAAATTAAGCAAAGCAATAAACGGTCGTATAGACACGTATTCAAATCAGGATAAGCGAAAAAGAGAGAAAGTACAAGAATTTCGTCACTTGTGCGAGAAAATGATCAATAAGCAAATTCTTCAACTCTTATCAATAAAGATAAAAAACAATAAGAAAAAATTATTAATGTTAAAATGCCAATCAAACAAAGCCTAAAAAAGAGTGAAGATTAAATTACCTTAAACAGCTCAATGCAAGGTATAAGCTTCTCTTCAGCAAACTGATGAAGATGGAGGTGAAAGCTTTCGATATCGGCCGCAGAAAGGAGTGGCGCACTATTCAGCGCCTATAATTCAATAACGAAATTACCCAAAAGAAGGTGAGCATTCAATCGCTTCAAGATGATACACTCATTTATTGCAAATTTCGCACATAAACCGACAATACCAAATTATCGGTGATGACGTGTATTTGGAAGCAATGTCAACCTACCGAAGGCAATTTCAACCTCTCTAGCTCCTCTCTCACCTAAGAAACTACTTATAATTTTTTGACAAAGAAACTGCTCTCGGCTGAAATTTCGAAAAATGCAGTCTGCTGCAATCTTTTTATTTAACACACTCACAAACGATATACGAATAATGAGGATAAAGCGGAGCGGTCACTTTTAGCACTCTAACAGAAGAAGGATCCAGCATCCTTATAATCAAAATGGGCTGATCACAATGCCATGAAGGCGATATGAATCGCAAATCAAGACCTTTGCCAACAATGGACATTTCTTGCGTCGAACATCGAAAGACAGCAAAAATTGATTTCTTTTCTCTAAATGCGTATACTTCAGATGCATCCGGATGCAACTGATGAAGGAAAAAATAGGCCTTCCATCCTAGGCTATTGCTCTTATCGCTTTTCGGATGCCTTAAAAATGGCGTATTTGTGAAATTTTAAGAGGGAAAAAAGAATTTTATTTTATTCTTTGGAATTTTTGAATTGCATAAATGCAGGTGTTACTCGCACATTTCTCATACTACGTCACTTATCAGCATCCTCACTTATTTATAGTGCTTCGGCATTGCCATACAGAATTTCAATGCAGACTGTCAAACAATCAATGAGCATTTTTTAAAACAGACACAAAAAAAACCATCACTACGTGAGCAACCCATGTATGTCCCATATAGGTATCTATCGTCCTATGAAGGTCATCCTGTATTCGCTTTACCCACCCAAGAGACAAAGATGTAAACCAACTGCACAGTGAAACCACCCACTGAAATGGAGATTCGTTAGAAATATTAATTAATTAAGCACTCATCTCAAATTTGATAGATCTTAATTTTATATGAATTTCCATTTATTTAGCAGATGAATCGATGAGAATTTTTCCGTTCTTTAATTCTGAGTCATAAAAATCCTAAGAACGTAAAATATAAAAATTTGCCGAATAGATTATACCAACAATTCAATTCTCGAAATGACAAAAAAAAAGAAACCGAACTTAAGAAGCAACGAAGAGTGAAAAATATATAACCTTATAAAGACTATGCAACGAATGCATTGCATCGCTCATTGATGCCGAAAACGCCATATAATTGGGATCATTTGCGTTGATCACGGGTGGCGTTATTGATTCCCTTAAGGATACATCACTATCGTTATGCACAAATAAACAACATCGAATAAACCTTCAATGATAGGCGAAAACGGATTTGGAATTGCCGTTTTTTTTTTTTCGTGGAAGGAAACGGAATAAAAAAGAATGATATTCACAATTAGTTGATCTAAGAGAGATTATTAACGTATTCGCATCCATAACCTTTCAAGCCTCAGACCCTCTCTTACTCTCACTAACCCCTCCTCTCCCCCTCCCCACCCAGTCCCGAAAGAAAAATTTTTCATAAAGGATATGAGACTGACTAAAAAATGAAGTGAATTCTCGCCGCATCGATTTAAAGGAAATAATTTTATTCCCCTTTCTGTTCTCCAATCCCATCCTAAAAACGATGAGTCATCCTAGATACGGAATCACTCTCACTATTATTCGTTACATAATTTCATTGAAAAGTGCTGTCAACTGGATAAAGAGGACAACCTTATTCATCACTTGCAATTATAAATGCAAAATTTTCATAAACGATGAAATTAATTAACTACAGAAGCAAATATCGAACCTGGAATTATTGACGAGCTCAACAAGCGCATTGTTAAGTCTTGAGAAGATCACCTTATCTTCAGTTGATGTAACGCATATAGAAAGACTATTCTGTAGACGACTTGTTATGCAAAGAACGTTCCACGTTAACATCGTCCACTCCTCGTAGAATTCCTATAAATTAACATCTTCTATAATCGAACGCTGAAATAGAGCAGCGACGAATGATTGAAAGATAATTTTGTCTTCGATAAAAAAATTAATAATAATATGAAATTTTTTATAATAACATATTATTTTATTATGCGAAACATTTACTCTCCGTACATTAGCTAAGAGAAAAATAATCTTGAGTTGGCAATTATACTCTTATTCGCGAAACTTCTAAAATGCACTCACAAACGATCAATCTCCTCTACAATTGTGCTTGGCTGCAACCTCAAGTGATAGATGAACGACGGAATTTTTTAGGCGAGAAAAAACCTTTTTTTTTCGCTGCATCTTTTCCTTTTCTTTTTCATTTCTGCTTCCACATAATTTCTTCATTAGAAAACTACCCCGGCTCGAAAACAACTTACAACTGATGACTGCAGTTTAGAGGAAGACAACTTATCCATGAAGCCGTTCGTAGGGAGATCACAGGAGTAATCGTATCATAAACAAGTCAGGATCAAATATAAGGAAATATAAGGTCCCTGGTGACAGAGCGAAAAAAAAGCGATTTAGAGACAGAAGAAAGGTTAAATGCTGAGGCCTCTAAAATGGTTAGCAGAAAAAGGTTAGCTGCAATCGCAGCCATCAACGGTGATGGACCGCTTCACGATGATTTTTTCAATCCTCCTTCCCACCCTTCTACTCCCCCCACCTTCCCACCCTATTTTGATTTTGCCCGGTTGTTCTGATTGATAAGGATAATAAACTTCTAAATGTGAAGTCAACTACTGCTTGCAAATGCATAGCGAACTCTAGCACAACGGGCAATGTATCATGACAGCAAGAATTAACCAAAACGGATCTTAGCGAGTACATTAAGATCCAGGTTTCACTCCACAATTTCTTCCGCACTAGTCGCGCAACTATAACTTAAGCATATCGCATCTCATCTCAGCTGTGCCAATGTTGCTTGACATAATCTTGTGTACTTTCTGCATACACATAACATTGAAATGTATGAATGTTTGCACTTAGAAACCTGCTTTTCGGCGGTGAATTCCGTTTTAACACGCGTTACTCGAGCGTCAACTTCCGATAGTAATTTGCATATCATATTCTTCACCTGAAAGTGAGCAATTACTTTTATAGATGGTATGAATGATGCTATCGATAATTAATGCAAATAAACGTTCTATATGAATGAAATTCATGTCCATTATAAAGTTCTATTATGGATAATTTTATAAACCTATCGTTAAAAACTGCCACAACTGCTCGTGACACGAACGTCTTGAACTTATCGCCTCTCTAAATTTGCAATTCCTTCGTAAACCACACTTTCGGCATGATGTCCCAATCGTCTAAAAGTTCCTAGCAGCATTGTTCTTCGGCCAAATTCAGGTTTTTCTTCCACTCCATTGGATATTCCTACGGTTCTACTGCTTCTTAATGGCACTGAGTATTTTTTGATAGAAGGACCTATAAATTAACAACACGAAGTCTTCACCGGCAGTATTACGAGTAAATACGCTAAAGTTGGCGATAGGAGCTGAGATCATCTATCGTCCAATCTATAAATTCGGAACGGAAGAAAAACCTGGTTGGAGTGTATTTTCTCATAAATTTGCAAATTAGCGATAATATTTTCAGAATTTTTCGACGGAAGTGCTGAGAATTTCATTGAAATTCAAAGCATCAATATTCACTGTTCGTTACTCAGACTAACAAAAAGTCAATATAGCTCCAGTTTGCAACCTCTTCTCACGTCCACTCTTCATTTACAGCATTCCGGTCAGAAATAACTACGACTACCAATATTTCCTATGGAAATTTTTACCGATGGCTATGTTTTCTTGTTAGTCGAACTTTTTGAAGAGAGTGCTGTGGTGTCGCTTGTAAGCAACTACAGTTGAGATGTTCCTCTCGTTTTTCTCTTGCACATTTTAATGTTTACCATTTTTGTTTCTTTTAATTTCAAGTTCCCATCACTCAAATAAAATCTCGTTCTTTTTCACTCACATAAGATAAAATGTGACAAATGTGGAAATTAGAGTGGAAAAAAGTATTCGATAAACGTCTTATGCGGTCGTAAATGCTTCACCATTAGACGTTACTTTCGCCTAATGTACTATGCAAATGCCCTTTACTATTTCCATGACATCATTCACATGGTTATAGCGATTCGCTTAAATGGATAAACAATTCGTATGTGTTGCATTTGCACGAGATGCTAGTGGCTATCATCAAATAACCGGTTTCAATAAGACCACTATTATGTGGTAAACCGAAAAGTCACCTGATGATGCGAGATCGACTTGCGACCAATAAACTTCTAGCATATTTCAATATCACGTCGCCTTTTCGGGGGGAAAACATTAGTGAAGAGTCGATTAAATGAAAGCTCCTGCTCGTAAAAAATTCAGATGCAATATATTCCACCTTCTATAGGAACCGCAGCTGCTTTTGTACGTTGAACAACTGCACGGATCATTATGCGATATTTTTCTCAATGAGTACATTCCGCATACTAACTGCTTTATATATTTAATTGAAGAAAAAAATCTAAGGAATTTAGGTTTATGTGCGAAAAGCGCAGCTGAAGAAAAGGCAAGGAAGGAGGTCTACCTATCCCACACAGTACGTTGAGGGACAGCAAGGGAAAGAAGACAACTCGTAGCAGCAGAACCGAACCGCCATCCAGGATGGGATTATTTCCCTCCACTCGAACGAATCTCCTAAATATGGTCCCACTACTAGTAAATGAACTTTTCCACGCAAGATTAAGGTGCCTAGAACATAACTGAGTGGACTTCGTATGAATTCATATTATGACTGCAACCGCACGACGAGCACATCATTCGTAAATAAATGGACCTGATCGCGTTGAGTTTACCGACTGTAGGTTCTTTATCCCTCATACAATGTCTTTTTTTAGACACAATGGTGATCCTTTCGGGCAAATAAAACAAAAACAACTTGGAGTTTGCCTTACCTTAGCTATCTTTCGCATGAGAATCATTATTTTCAGTGATTTTTCGCAAGATATGAAATGCACAAGTGATGATTCATATTGTTTAAGATTCATCCTACACGATGGTGCTCTGTACGATGGTAAATGATAGCTTTGAAGCGTTGGGATCCTCTGACAACGTGCACTATCGACTTTTATACAATCAAATACGATGCAAATGAAAATGATTTCTCAAGCAGAGTAACGAATATATTGTGCCGATTTGAATTGTTTCATTTCGTTGCAGAGAACGACTATTTAAAGACATGAATTGGGGTGAAAAAAATGTAACCTTGGAAAGGCGTTGTTCATCAGTGTCTGTTATTGGTGGATCATAATGACGTCTAACGCCATGCCATGTACAGAACAGGTCATAGAGGAGTTTCTGGAAAGCCTCATTTGTGATCATTGCGATGACGTTTGAGGATTGTCTTTGTTCCGGTTGAGGACGCGCAACCACAGAATTTGACAGCTGGGGGGCAAGCAGCAGAATATGTATATATGGCTAAACCATCCTGAGAGTGATACTAGCCATTCAGCGAAGTGTTCACAGCGTTCGAGTGCAACTCGACTGACGCTGTCGTTCGCCCTTCCGATAATGCAGAGCACAAAGATGTGCGCTTGCGAAGTGATCCACGAGCGGGAAAAACACGTAAATTGTAATAATAGCAGAGCGTGAATATATACGTTGCAGGAGCTGGTTACCCCGAGCTAGACGGGGAGCCTTACGTTCGACACCTTCCTGCTTTGATTTGTCTTTTTCTGAAACGTTCAATCATATGTAATTGTTCGGCAATCATTGCTGCCGCTTTAGTGCACGAGGAATGAAGCATGATGCAGATTTATTATAGTGAACGCTGCGATATTGCTTCATCGACCACTCGATAACAACCACACCCTTTGCGGACAGCGCGAAATTTCAGTGATAAACCACCGGTTCGCCTAACCAATCAACCTCCTTCAAAATGAGCATCAAATAAAATTTGCAATCATTCGACCGCATACATAATTTCCAGCTTCAGAGGTCTTCAAACAGCATGAGGATAACCTGCACATGCCTATGAAAAAAAGGGTTACAAATGGAAGCAAACCCCACTGATCGATGAATTTCTTAGCACTTTAAGAGCAAATAAAAATCGTCCCAGTCCGACAGGTAAACAAACGCTACACAAAGAAAATATGAAAAATTCCACGCATTTCTATCACGGGAGAAACATACTAAACGAAAACGATCAGAATGCTATCTTCGATATCCATCTAGCAGCAATTACTCGAAATGTTTCATACTCGAAAGCCGTTGATCTACTTAGAAAGTGGAAAAAAATAGGCGAGAAAACTTGATGCATTAGGCGCTTTTTAAAATTCAGCTTGCCAGATCACACTGCACTAATAATCAATAATGACAGGAAGGTGAAGAGGGAGAAGGAAAAACGGGAAAACACAATAACGTTGGCTCGTTGTACTAACGTCACGTGAAAGAAAATTTCGCTTTCTTCACAATCGATTAAAAATATTATACATATAGCGTTTCATGGTTATATTTTTTGAAGTTAGCGAAGGCAGAGTGATGACGATTGAGAAATGTGTGGGCATAGAGGCGCGCGCCGCATCAACACGAATAATTTCACGGCATCATTCCATAGCGCAAATGAAACAAAACTTTTTTTTAGTCAAGAGCAACACTCATCAGTCATACAGAATCATAATAACCAAGAGCAACAACGTGAGGAACCTCTGCCCTCGTTCATTCTAGTCAAGCGGAGAAATCGAACTTCATATACGACATGGAAATAATTCGAAAAATAAATGCGGCACATAAATTCTGAGAAGAACTTTCACTTAAAAAAAAAAGGCGAGAAAAGGAATAGAGAGGAGTAAGGCAACAAATATTTCCAAAGATTTAGTTTTCGCTCAATTTTTCTTTTCCAGATAAGCGGGAGTTTTTCGTTGATGGATCCAGAAAATATGATGCCAAAAAATTTCCGGCCATAGATAATTGCGCATTTATCCACCCGAGCAAAGAGCAAATCCGAATGAGTCCACGTTTCGAAATAATTAAAGTGTCACTGTAGCTAACCCATTCATGAGTATAATTACAGCAAGCTAAATAAACTCAGCATTAAAGCGTGAAATTGTACCGTCATTTCGTGCGAAATTCGGCTCTACCCTAACATTTCGAACTACAGTCCACAGAAATGACGGATCATTAATGGCACTATGTAAAACAATGCGCAGTGACAAGAAACAATAAACGTTCGCGTTCATTACTCCCTATTAATGAAAGGAACAAAGTATACGTTTAGTAAATAAGGTGATTAAATATATAGGCCATCAGGTAAATTGCCTAAAAAAAATCCCCCTTTTATATAATATATGGGAAACGAAAATGGTCCATCAGTTTTCTTTTCACATTTCAAATACCTGTACTCCATTCGGAACCACAACTCTGACGCACTAAATTATCTGAATCACACTTTTCGAACATAATTGCTGATAATTTCTATTGCTGAGACAATAGGTGGTACACGATAAAATAGGCAGGTGGCTTACTTCAGGATGAAATATTATTGAGCGTGGCCTCAGGAGGGAGGGAGGGAGTGAACGGTGTTGCCGTTATTGAACAAATTAATGACGACTCCTCTACAAAACTCGGAAATTTTATGAAATGCAAATGGTGCATGGCATGGAAGCGAGAGGAGACGGAGGGGGGGGGGGGGGGATGGTGGGTGGAGAGGTGAGGAGAGGGAGACTATATTAACTTCAGCAGACAGGTCGGTTAATCGCTTCCGCACGTCAGAGACTACACTAAGAGATAGATTTTTTTTACATACGCCTAAGCACAGCAAGCAAGCAAGCAAAGAAAACTACTTTGCGAGAAACCTTCGAGTGGCACAATTAAATTCCGCCAAAAATAGAGTCACCTTTATTCTGATGTTTTAACACTGTCTCTATTCTAATATTACCTCAAACAAAGGGGTATTTAACTTTAAAAAAAACTTGCGATGAAAGCACTTATCACAACCATATCAAGCAAATACACATGATGATAACCTTAATGACTCGGTTAGCACTGATAAGTGGTGGAAGCATGCCGTATGGGGTGAACTACGCAACACTCCTTCGACTGCAATCGATAGCCATTCACAAAAATCGAATAGCACAGCGTACGCCCATTGTAAATACGCTACGCAGCTCATACCGCAACACCAATATGGGGTCAAGCTGAACGCTCGCGTTATTCTAGTGTATATACGGACAGAAATACTCGAAAATTGAGCGTTTACACTACTGCATAACTTTTTTAGAAGTTTAGTGTGAAATATATAAATTAAGTTTTTTTTTTCTTTCAAAGGTTTCGCTCCACATTCATCAACGATGCAAAAACGTTTCATTGCATCAGATTGGCTACAGTGGGGAATGTTTATTGCAAACGAGGAAGATCTGCACGAGAAGTGATGGATGGAATATAAAGAGAGACGTCGATGGTGAAAAGGTGTGGTGTCTTTGAGCGCTTCGACGAGGAACAGTGTAGACGCAGCGATGAGGAGATGGTTCACGAGATGGCACACATAGTGGCGGTGGCGCGTCGCCGGATATGCTACAGGCTACCGCAGAAGCGCTCTCTGCCATCCTTCCTATTCCCATTTTACCACCCCTCCCCCGTCGCTTTCCTACCACTCGATCATTTTGCTGATAAAGACAAGAGCACTTCGAACACAACGCATGCTGCATGATCTTCTCTCACATTAACAATGGTGAACGAAACGTTGCGCGCACGCAAACGACGAGCATAAAATAAGTTCGTACGTGCAGAGACTACGTACATTCGCCGAGCACTTGAAGAAGACAGCATTGCTTCGAGTGCTGAAGACGACTCTTATCGTTGAGAATGTCGTCGGTCTTCCTTCAAAGAGACCAGATGGAAAAAAAAGACGGCAAATCGCACAAGAGATAAGGTTGACCACAGGAGCGACTGCACCCATGCACCACAAGCAATCAATGCCGAAGGTGCAAAGCCACTCCAATAGAAAATCTTCCGCAGAGAGCTGCTTCATGCAGTTAAAGAGAGACACCGAGCTGTATATCTCCATTAAAGACTCGTGTCCTAGCTACTCAAAAACGCTGAAGGCCACGGAGCAACTTTGCACTCTTTCTTCTCTTCCTCCACCGTTGCAAAAATCGCTAGCAGATCATTAACTTCTACGTCGCGATGGTACTCTACAAGTGATAGAGTGGAAAGTGATGCATTGCAGGAGTGACTTTTCATTGGTGGAGAGGAGTAGCTGATGGAAGAAAGTCATGAAATTTATGCATTACGCACCCGGAACATTTAGTTTCTCAAAAAATCTTCATTATATTATTTTCGCTAGTTAGACTAATGTGAGTCTTACTGCTATCTGCTGAAATATGTTCGTTGGCATCCTTTTATAGAGAAAAACCGTCGTTACCCGCAATTTGTTTGTTGAAATTGAATTTTATTAAGTTAACTTGAATCAGTTTTATTATTAAGAATGAAGAGAATCGCACTCAGCAATGAGGATATAAAGCAAACGACACGGAAATAAATGCGCGTTTATCAACGTACACAAGAACACATTGGTACACTGATAAAGTACTATCCGATTTGCCAATTTCTGCACGAATTATGACGTTACGCCTTAAAAGATGAGAGTTTCGTCCTCTTCAATGGGATAATCCATGCCACATTAGAAAAAAAAACATTTTTCTGGATGATCTTTGCATTAAAAAATAGAATTTGAACTGGAAATTATAACTGATCATTGATTAAAACCTATTTCAGTATTTTGGAGCATTCACGCAACAGATAAGTGGTTACTAGTACGACTTATTTCCAATATGTAATTAGCCAAATAATTTGGTAAGCAACATTTTTCACTGATAGTAAATGTCTACACAAACGTTATAACGCGAAATTAAGTACATGTAATTGGGCGGTTTTAAGATATCGGGCTGAAAGAATCTTTTCATTGAAGAGAAGATCGTCGAATTTTGCATTTTTGATGCATTCACCGTACAAAAAATGATTTTATTCAGGATTCTGATGTGAAACTGAATAGCTTAGACCGTTATGGACTACCGTGGATACCGAAACATGCGTTTTTCTCCCTAATGACTTGTCTTTCTCGAGATATGTTCATAGCAAAATGTTTAGAGTGAGCGGAATGCTGGCGAAGGATATGCGCATTACCTACCCATCATGCCCATTAGTCATAAAGCGATTAGAAGTACGGCATTTATTATAAAAGGAGCAATTCGTAGCGATCTTCACGAAAGTGATAAAAAACGATTATAGAAAATATAAAACATTTATTTAGCGAACTGTATTTATCATCTTAATATTTTATTGGAAGAAGTGACTGCATTGGAAAATTTGGAAATCTCTATCACATATATGCGTTACATTTCTTTGGGGAATTTTCTTTTCGTTCACGAATATAGAATTCGTTTATTTATTCGTTTTGAAGTGCACTTTATGAGAAATGAAGCTTTCATTGAGTGACATTTATAAGATATAAACGAAAGAAATATTTATTATTGCTAAATGCGAACAAATATGGACAATTACAAAGAATAAACAATAAAGAATAAAATTACAGCTGAAAACACTTTGAATCAATAAAAACATGTTCTATAACGAAACGCCGCAACAACTAGTGAATATGTATCGATAAACTACACCCCAACCATCATCGAAAATGGGGCATAATGAGCAGCCACGAATTTCATTTTAATTTCATTCTAAAGCACTACAAAAGTCCACAAGCGATCATCAAATCAAGTATGTGGAGTGAAGTTTTTGTTGAAACCTATACTTCTGTTAACAATAATCCAGAATAGTTAATCACACATGAAAATCACGCATATAATTTTGAGGCCCTTCCATATTCTCTTCAATCGTTACGATCTGAAACAAGAAATACACATGCCCAGCTTAAAATACGTTTTTCCTCTCCCACAAATTTGGTGGTTAATGAGAGAATGAAAGCTCTCAACTTCTCAGTATACCCTCGGCAGCAACCAATAACTCACTTTAAGCTCTTGTGCTCGAGTAGCTGTTGTGGCTTAATAGGTAGTGAAGCCAGTTACTCCCTCAGCAAAAATGAGCTATTCCACCATCAAATGGTATACTTTCTTTTAAAGCAGCATATGGACAGAAGTAATACGCTGGAGAACTCTAGCGGACACGGCTATAGCACATAACATAGCAGTCACTTTCAACTTCAAGTTATTTCTCGGCACGCATAGCATTCCTCATTGTAGACATCCTGTACGCATTCGATACGCTCGGATTGTTAACGTTAACGGGTGAATCGTAGAATGAGACACTGCGTTCTTTGTTGCTACTATCGGGTAATGGTAAACCTGCCTCACCGATTACGTTCCCTGCGGATGAGTACCAACTTCCGAATTGAGTAACAGTTGTAGCGATACCATTCCCCATTTCGATTGGTGGGTCGTCTATAATAACGATAATTTATACTTGAAACAAACTTGCACAAAATTCAAATTCGAAAATGCGTACAGCGTCCCAATTATCTGTTCAATAACCTCACAAATGAAGCGTCTATCCTCAAAAAAATGAAGGTATAATATCACTCACCTCAGTACTAGCATTGCTGCAACGATTACTAGAATGTACTTTTAAAGTAGTGACGGGAACCCATCGACCGGGTATTGGTAGGAAGCCGAAAATGCGACCGACTTTAATCTACTGAAATTCGGCGCTCATTTGTTTAGGTTTGTTCAGTTTTAACTAAATGGTAAATTGCCGGTATTTCTGACATGCACTCGAATTCAACCGAACCTTGGTTAAAATCGAGTATTTTCAGTCGGTTAACGAGTAGCACCTTCGTGCCTAAATATGACTGCTCAGAAAAACATAATGAATCTGAAGAATTACACGTTTGCAAATATTCTTCCTAGTAATGCCATAAATTTTGCATTCGGATAATTAAGATGAAGGAAGCCGATAATAATATAAAGTGATACGTTAATAAGAATTAAGTGCATCATTTATTTTTTTACATTTTCTAATGAATCCACCAAAGTCCCACCTACCGTGAATTCCAAACGAGATTAGGAACAAGAAAAGAGAACAAGATCATTTTTTGTATGATGAGCATTTTCAACGGAACATCGATTTCAAATTCATCAGCTTTTGAGCTCGAAGACTTCGTCACTATTTCCGTTTCAAAGTAATGAGTCATTTGCGCCGCACGTTTTCCACATCACTACCGTATAGAGTTAAATTCTACCCGACAATGAGCTAGGAAAGGGACGGAGCAATATGAATAGAGCAAGTTGTTGGCTTCAAATGCAGCGGAACCACGTAACCAACGATCAAACCCGTGATCGAAATTTCGTATACGCTCAAAACAGACAAATCGGCTACGTTATGGAAAAATGATCGAGAGTATATTAGCAGCTAAAAGTCGTTGTACTCCGAAGTGATTAACATCTCACCTGCAGAGACCCATTGTCGTTTGGTGTTATGGCTATATCGTTTAAATACGAGATTAACATCTTCACGAAATGTGGCCAATAAGGCGAAATAAATTAGTGGCTGACAAACGCATACACTGATTCCATAAATTAGTCGTGATATGTAGTCACGATTCATATAGAAGGTTGAACTGATTGGTTTATCGACAACGAACATAAATGGTAAGTTCACACTCAATGCACAGAGGATGGCACGAATGAGAACACAGGTGAAATGCTGCAATGTTTTGAGCGTTTCAAAGAAGCTTATGTGATCACGAAAGCTGATCGATCAATTCGTGATCCAATTTTATAGACTGATGCCGATAACTTTTTCGTGAGATATTGCAGCTTTAGAGGATATTCCACATGCAGTTGGCAAACGACTGAAACATTTAACTGATGTGGAAATTTTTAGTCGATAAATGCGATCATATGTGAGTTCTCATATGTGAGTTGTTTGGCTCAGAAGAAACTGCTATCCGTGAGGGAGAACAATCGCTCTAAGACTGGACACGGATGAAGATGAGAAAACGGAAGGTAAGGAAGAGGAGGAGAAAGATGAAGATGGCGAAAGGGATAGGTAAAGGGATAGGTATGGGGGTGGGAGAGAGGGAATTCGTTATGTTCTAAAGAATTGTCTGAAAAATTTCCCTCACTTAAAGTAGAAATCTTAATTGTACTATCTTATGATAGAATTTTCTTGATTCCCCCTCATAACTTCTACTCTTCAGCTTAAGAAACTTTTGTGGGTTTGATGCGCGATCGAGTGGGTTAAAGTGGGCGGCCACCATTTGAAATCCCCTTTACTTCAATGAGTGAGAGATCAGCGTTGCCCTAAACTGAAATAAGTGAACATCCTCACTTCTGCCAATCTTTTTTCCTTCAAAATGGTCGTTTTAAATTCCTATAATCTTCACTTTCAAACGATCCAAAAATATTCGAATTGATAATACGGAAGAAAACTTAAAGTCTTTCCACATTACCATTTTCATAAGGTGAAATAACACACACACACACACACATAATCTCTCTTCCCATTCATTTCCTCATATTGTTTAAGAGCCCTTCCCCAACACCCACTAGCCGCATGTGTCTATCAGAAGAAAGAATCTTATCCTTGCTAAGAGACCTGTTTATCGATGGGAGAATTCTCGCTGATGGCATATCTCCAACTCTGTTTCGTTTGTTTGATAAGAAATATAAACAGCGTTATACCAAGAATACCAAGTGAATAGATCGGTACCCATATGCGCATTTGCAAATGCATTTCCTCCATATCATCGCCTCGAATGAAAACAACTTTTCTATCACACACTTTTCAAACAACTGTAAAAGTCTAATATACATAAAGATAATGACATGTCTAGTAAGAACGTAGTTAATATTAATCAATTAACCATTTCTAATATTTAGAAGAGGGTATTCCACAACGCCTTCGAATTGGGGAAAATTTGAAGGGATATGAAATGGCGTAGAAACTGACAAAGAATTTCGGTACCCTCGAATGAATTTAGTGCGAATACACCTTAGGAGCGCTTTTCATTAATCACATGAGGGGAATTCATGTTAAGTTGCACACAAGAAGTGCTTTCATATATAATTATTTATTTATTTAGATATGATTCTAATAGTACACGGTGAGTAAGTTTATCGAAAAAACGTTACCAATAACGTCGGGAAGAGGGCAGAATGCCGAGACGGAACTGTTGCGTTGCTCCTTCACAGCTGATATCCACACAGGTATTGCTAATGTGGCTGACAGTACAAATAGCAGAGCTATTGTGAACGTCCCATTGCAATGTGACGATACCTAATTCGTAACACTTCTTACATAGCTAATAAAAGTTATATACGAACGTATGCTGCATGAAACATGTTTGACATAACAGGTGGGATTGAAGCAGTAATAGGTGAGGGGACAAAAAGTTCTCGACTCTTTACGAAATGTGATGCCAGTTCCAGAAACATTGAGATAGAAGAGCTTCGGTTCATCACGCTACTACCAGTGTTTGTAATTCCTTTCCGCCACCTCCTTCCTTTGCGCTCTAAGCGTATTTAAAGTCTCCCGAGGCATCAGCCTTTATTAATTAGTGTTATTTTCAGAGTGTTTATCTCTGCAACTATTTCATTATCATTCATAATGATTGCCCTCTTAATTGATAACTTAACAGTCAAATTTTAAACCACTTCATGAAGCTCACATTAACAGCTGTGCTCTGCTATATCTAAGAGCATACTTTCATATCAAATTAAACCAGCTTGCACTAAAGACATTAAACATTCCCATTTTACTCGTTTTATAACGCATTAGGCAATTAGAATCATTTTCTTCGTTGTCCTATCGTCCGAAACAAAATGTCATCGATTTTGTTGTCCCAAAAATTACTTTCTAATTCATTTTTTTCCTTCACCGATGAATTTTTTTCGAATCGTTTTATTAAACACTTCAACTTCCACTACTCAAATGCAAATGTTCCAACTGCAAATAGCATCCCCTCTCCCCAACAAAATATACCAAATCTGATGCTTGTGGTAATTAAACTGGTATGCCTACTTCAGAAGATATTTCCCACATAGCGAAATTATTTTCTGATTTTTTCTTTTGACCAGTGAAGCGAAGTTCAGATTGAATAAAGCTGAGACAACCACGATAGTGAGTAGGATAGAGTATGATGAAAAGCAGTAAATTAACGTCTGCAAATTTCACTCATCTCTAAATGTTCTTCCTCATTAGAAAGCTGGGTTTCTTTTGGTCTCAGTCCACTTATTCTTTTCTGAAATGTCTTTCGCCCCTTGCACCATCTTCAACATTTTTCTATACACAACAAAACCTTCCCCTCAGGTGCGAGAGAACAAGAAACGTTCGTTTCAATCATATTTCTCAACTCGAACTGCATCTTTTCTACTTCCATCACATCCTCCAAGAATCTGAAGAAGGAGTACGGATTCTGGGCGGTTACTACAACCTTTGCAAAGCTGTCGAAGTTTGTGTAACGTGTGGAATTTCTTAGGTTCTGCACATTTTGCCTTTCCAAACTTTTTTTCACTATCATCTGCGAGCCTATAACGCCATAAGAATTTTGGTGTCGGTTACGTGTGAACCAGGAACTAATGCCATTAACATCGATGCAGCCCAAACCAACGTTCTCATGCTGTCCTCTTGGCTAATAACAAGTTATCTGTCGCGAGCGAATAACGCACAAAGCAGATAACAAATTGCAGTGTGAGAAAGGCCACAAAACAATGAAGAGAGCCGTTAAATTTCCGCATAGCGAGATGGGTGGTCTAGAAAATTTGAGAAGCGGTACAATTCCTAGTTATAATTTCTTCATCACGTCTCTAAAAACGGTATTTAGTTAATTTTCAAGCGCAGCTGTATGAATTACATGCTAGTGTGAAGATTCCTTCACATACAAAATCGACATGCTACCTGACCCACTGCAGTGAAAGCCTTTATTCGAAACGGGAAAATTTCACTGTTTCATGATTCCACAGATGAGATGTATCTGCTGTTTAAAAACTCGAAATTAGCTTATATTTCAAACTTTAGATTAAAGAGTAATATTGTGAGCCTTTAAAATCTGCTCAGTTTTCAAAAGTCACTTCAGTGAGATTTTCAAAGATAAACTTTCAATGCGCAATATTTTCTACCTTAGCATATTTTGCTGGCACAAGAACGGCAGCTAGATGATTCACTGATGCAACGATGAGGAAAATCACTTGCGCTGCATCGCTATGCATCCAAATCGTGATAAAGAATCCACGTACAAGGCACTGAAGGCTTCTGATTTCCTGCAACATGACTGCGCTCATCTACGCTTCTTACTCGATGTGTTTTCATCGTTTAGGATTTTATCTCACGGAACCAAAAGTCCACAAGCCTCTTCACATAATTTAACAGCAGCAACCTTCTAGATTAGCGTCCCCACTGACGCCAATAAAGAAATACATTATTGAGAGGGGCGAAAGAGTAATCACTAATACGCCTACTAATATTATGTGATGTTCAGTTTTTTAAGGATGAATATTTTTTCGAAGATTTCAATCAGTTCAACGCATTAAGCATGCTTGTTTCGTTAAAATAGAATTGGCGAAATGTACGATAAAGCGAGGTGTGGAAAGTGACGAGAAACTTGAATTGTTCAATACTTGCTAGTTACTCGATCAAGTGGGTAATAATTCCCACCAGGATGCCTTTTCTCCTCACTTATCAATTAAGTAAAAATATTACCAAGTCTCAGAAATAAAAAAGAGATGCGTTTGGAACACAATTGCCTAGAGCAGATAATCTGTGTGCGTTCGAACGTGTCCAATTGTAGATCGACTGTTTATTTGCATGTTAATGAACTTTGAGAGGTGATTATCATGTTCGCTAAATATGAGTTTTACAGTCTGCTCCTTAACAAATATCAGTAAATAATTTCAAACATTTCAAAATAAACGACAACCTTCTCTGTGTCGCCATAAATTGTCATATATATACCGAAGAACGCAGCATAGATGGCACCAATACCAGCATAAAAATCTAAATAGTGACTGCAGCGAAATTTCCACGATTATTATTGAAATGAGAAATACATATATTCCACTTATGTAGAATTTAAGTTTACAAAGTGGTTAATTTAAAATAGGGGACGCTTATACTATAAAATATTCTCAACGGCAAACCTGTATAATCCTTATTCTTCAGCATTTACATGGCGCTAGGAAAAGTTGTGAACAGTAAGTGAATGGAAAACGTGCTTGTTGATGGATGTTCGAAATAGCAAGCTTAGAGGAGCAATAGAACTTTCTCTTTTAAAATTGAAACAAACCACTGAATCGTTTGATTTCTCCATTGGAAAAATTTATTCTTTGTTTATCGCTTAACATATTCAAATTCTGCCTTTGAAGAAGGCGTCAAATCGCCAAATTTCCTCACTTTTTAAATCTGCACCTCGATATATGACATAGGAATCAAGAGAGCATTTTTTTCGACTTCTTCATCTGATGTGTTCAAATGCGTCCAACTGTTTCAGATGCTCCAATCACTAAACCGGGTTTTAAATTATAGAGCAAATATTGACTCAAAGCAAATAGTGACAAAAATAAATGTTCGCTTATATTCTTTCTGCTGGTTGCAAACATAATTAGCACGTGAAGCTTAAGAGAAGCTATTTTTTAAGAGCTATAGGCAAAGTGTGTTGTGCTTGCAATAAGACGAGGAAGTCGTCAGGAAAGGGAAATAAAACCTTCGAAGGAAAAAAAAATGGTAAGAACGATACCGGCGATCGCAAATCCGGCCAAGTACACATTGATTTTCCGTTTAGCTTTAATAAAAACGATGAGAAGAAAGATACCGGCGACACACTGTGCAAAGCCAACACTCGGCAAAAGAATGAGCAATGCGTCTGACAGCATCACCCTAAATTATTCACTAATTGCAAAAGCGAAATATATCATCAATTAGCGCTTTTCTCATATCATTGAGCGACTCAGCAATCGAATCTCATATAAATTTAAAATTCTATAGGAGAGAAATTCGTAAGCAAATTTCTGCTATAATATTTTCAATGAACGTTAAACTATTCCCTCCACAAATAATGCATATAATGTGGGAGGACATTTTCTGTAAAAAATTTTGCAAAAATTGTCTCTAATTTGGTGGAAAATAGTCGAAATGCGGAAGCGACTCGAAGGGTGATTATTATTAAACTATTCTAAATACACAGAGGTAGAAAAATTGAATTTCTCATACGTCTGCAAATGTCATTTCTTCATAAACGATCATATTCGTATTCTAATTTCAAATCTCGTCAACTATGTTTTCTATTCTTTATTTCGAGCTCAATCTGTGTTGAAACGACAATTATAATATGCCAACGACAATTAACATCAAGAAATGCGAAAAGCGACTAGAAGTTCAGTTGTTGAGGTAATCTGAAGCATCGAAAAGAAGCGCACAGGATGCAGATTTATGTGCGACTCTTCTTCTAAAGATTAGTGCTCAATGTATTAAAGTGAAGCAAAAGCCATTAATCTATGCGCCGTTCATTGCATCTATGAACATAACGCATCGCTGAGAGAAACAAAAATCGAGTAAGAATTAACACATCACACCTGACCGACAAACATAATCTTAGTTAACTCTGGTTCATTGGCATAATCCCCCATCGTTTAATCTTCCTGAAAGCTTTCCTCAGCAAAATATAGAGGACCATAGCACAACTTCTTATACAATTAACCTTAATTTTTGCCGTGAGCCGACTGAGATCGGACTGTCATATATCGATAAATAAATTAGTCACTAATAATTACTGATGAAAGGACTATAAAAGAGCAGAGTAAAAAGTACTGATCTGTGCAAGAAGAGCAAATCGATGGAAACAGATATATTAAAATAGCAATGAAATAGCAATATGTTCCAAAAAATCAGAAGTTACTGTTTTCTAATCTATTTAAGAACACAGTCTTTTTTCTTTCATAGAAGTGATCATCGCTTCAAAAAGATTTTATTTTGGTATTCTATTTTTTACTGCTTTTTAACAGAAGCACATTAACTTTTCAAGAGTAAGTTTAAATTCTTCTCAGTTTATAAGTAACTGAACTTTATTTAATTCATTCATCGACTCAAGAGTGATTGATCTTCCATAGTGGTACTAGCAATTCGGTACGTTCCAGACTGGTCCTCGATTAAGCGAAGTTATTTATGAACTTATTTGAATAATCCTCTTAATCAGCAATATTCTGCACTATTTCCATATATCTCAAACGCAATCATCTCTAGTCGTCTCTGAAAAATACATTTTTACATTAGCTTCTCTATTAAATATCGATGAATATTTGTAAAGAGCTAGTAACGTTTTCCAAACCGCTACATCATTGTTACTTGTGTAGTCAGGTGATTGATTAGGTTTGTTAAATTAAACTTTTGCATTCAGGCTGCTGACCAGTAAAATATATTAGTTATCTTGACGTTTACTGCATTCAAGTTACTTCTTCGCGTCTTAGAATTACTGATTCAACATTCAACGTTTCAATTTCCAATCCTTTTTTGTCGTCCAAACAAGCAATGCACTAATATTCTTTCAGGTACATTTTTTAAACGTTTCTTTAAGTTCCTATAAAGAAAGCGGAAAAATGTAAGATCGTTCGAAAAAATTTCAACTCTTCGAAAAACATTTCAACTCTAAAAGCACTTTTTAAATGCAAAGGTAAAGGTAATGGACCACTCTTGGAAGACTAGATGCTAACTATGCATGAGGTCGGAACGATACGCATAACGCTTTTAGTATGAGAAAACCGCATAGACAACTTAATTATATGCGGAAAATAGGATAATGAGGAACCTACCTCGTCACTGCAATCCGTGTTCTTCCTTTTTCCGCAACTGCTATTTAAGAATTAAAGCTAAGGTCTCTTTTCCCATTTTCATTCTACAAAAAATTTTATTCGAATACACTATGAAGAGCTATAGTGCGCAGAGGTCACAAAGACAAATGCGAGAAAAATCTACGTAACACCAACCATTAATAAAATCACAGTTACTAACAAACTTTTACGCATATAGACTTACTTAGTAATTAAAGTATAAGTAATCCACAAATTAGAATATTGTATGCCAATAATTTTAATATGTATTCGTACGAATGAAATACGCATATTATCAAAAGCCAAACGTCAATATATGAGTCAAAGGAAATGCATATGCGGAGAATGGTATAGGTGGTTATAATAAACTATGAAAGTAGAGAATTATAAACTATAAAACATCAATAATAAAGGAGAGTCAAAATCTAAAGGTAGTGAAATGGAATTTAGGCATAAACACTGTGGCTTGTTGGAAATATAATCAAGAAAAGGCATATTCAATGGCTAGAAACAAACAATATCGAAATAAAACTCCGTAGAGCTCAATTGTGATGCAGTGCTATGTAAGCACAAACCTTACTAACAACCGCAAGCGCTCAATAAATGAGAACGCCGATGTTGAGGTCACCATCCTTAGGTTAATATCGTGTATGGATCGGTGTGTTCATATGTTGAGCATCACTTACTGAATTTGACATCTCAAGAAAGTAGCACTACAGGTTCACTGGAAAATACAGACAAAGAAATAACATTTTGAAAGCTTTTCAATAAATAATTCAAACAAAGCTGAATCATCCCATTGTAATATACCGAAATCAATAAAGGCTTAAGGTGATTTGTAAGATCAAATTGTTACATGGTTGCAACTTACTTAACTCCTCTATTTTTCACAATTATTACCAACTACTATTTCAAAAATTATCGGCTTTCATCAAGATTAATGCATAATTCGGAATGTTCCAATTACTCGATATTACACCGTGATGAAATGTAACTGAAAAATTAATTTATGAAATATTATCGAATGAGCGCTCTAAACTTCTCATATCAATTCCTCTTATTTGAAAAATTGCACTGAATAAATTATGCACGTCATGCAGATGCTCTCTTTTACTTCATCAAATAGTACCGCTCCGTGGAATTTTCATTTATTGTAAAGAAAACTGGCAGAACAACAGCCTCGGAGGTGCTATAACTTCTTAAGAGTGCAACATCGCTTTTGTTTAGAAGCGAATCATTATTGACTTATAACTTTCTTGCATCTATGACCCGTAGATGTCGAATGTACTAGGAAAATCCACATTTTCTTCCAACAAATAAATGAAGAAAATTTTTTAAAGTTGTAATATACAAGCAAAAGTGATCGTATTTTAGGGAGGACAGGGGGATGAAGGGGATGGAAGGTTGCATGGTTTGTGCTGGAAGAGATAAAAACATTTCAAAGAGGCTAAGAAGTTCCGGCTTATCCAGCACATTAGCGAGAGCACTGATATTACATAGAAAATATACAAAAGTATAATGCTGATGTAGAGATTATAGTCATAGGTTTATGTTATTTCCAAAGAGATTTGTATGAAAGAGTTTATAAACACAATTTATTGAAGAATTTAATAATCGTTTCGACTTTTTTCCTTCTCTCCAAATCGCTGTTCTAAGATTCTCCCGATAGTTAGTTACATGAATGTCACATAAAAGTAACTTATTAAACATATCAAAGTTAAGAAGAAGAAGTAAACAAAATACAATAAGCTTTTATTACTGCTGAAGAAATAATGAAAAAAATTGCCAAGCCTCGTACACATAAAAACACTCATGCATGTATATCATATTTTTCAGTGAGTTTTTATTATGAATTTAACTATGTCGATACCATATTCGTCGTTCAATTACACACTGGATGCACATTCCGTTTAATTGCATTTATAGAATGAAGTCCATTTAATACACTAAACAAAGTTATCCATGTCGTGAGCGGTCAACACCGCGGCATCATGACCAACTTTGCCTTTTTCAGAATCTTTGAAATAAGCATCATGTTATTGATAAGTGAGGCTGCGATATTCTCATTTCGTTTTTCAGCGTTGCCGTCGTTGTGGTGACTTGATGCAACTCGGTAGCTATGTAGAGCATTCGGACGTTTCGCCTCATTCGGTTCATCACCACATCAGACACCCTCATCGCCATACTTTCGACGATACTGGGAATGAACCTCGTCTTCATGTGTTGTTGTTTTCAGCTATGGAATGCGTCCAATTTCTTGAGGACTATCACGAGAAGCTTTACCGATACATTTGCTTGCAGCATTGTTCGAAGCTTTTGGCTTATTCGCATCACATTTCCTGCAAAATGACCCCTCTTTTCGCGAAAATATGCGAAAATTAAGATGAGTCTTTTTTTTGGCATTTCATTTCTTTTACAAGTATTTCCTATTTATTCAATTATAAAAGAAGCTTAAACTATATAATCATATCATATCCGGGAAATAATTGGTGGTTTGCATAAAATGGGATGAAAACGCTTGAGAGAAATAGCGCGTCCAAACTCAAGCATGAATTTTGTACATTTCGCAACGATTTCAAAGAATATACATTGTTGCGTTGAATAGGTTGATATCTTCTACAACATGTTCGTATGACGAGATCACGAAATGTGGGATTGAGCCAAGCGTATAATATCGGATTTGCGATATTATTTGTCATTGCCACACTGAAAAAAAAAATCGCTTATATTAATGGACTTAAATAAAAAGTACAGAAATCAAGGTTATTTGTATATTTTTATGCGTAAAAAGTAGGAAACTGTTTCTAACGCTGCCCATCCCACATTAGTGTTCGACCATAACTTTTATCACGTAAGTGCTTATTACTTCTCTGTTTCTGAATTACTCAGAGTTGTTGATCGATGTGAGGTGTTATAAAAACGTAAGATTCTTTGAGTTCGATTTTTGAATCATTTACTGATTCTCGTCATGGTTTATCACTTCGTACAGGTTGTTGGAGTTTTGTAATAATATTCACTACTAGGATTGTTAGTGCAATTCTTCATTCCATTCGCCGCATTATTAGAAATCCAGAAATCTGGAAAAGTGAAACCATTCGATTCGCAAGTCACACAGTTTGTCGCTTTAATTGTGCGAAAAAAAGTTCCCCTTCCGAATGGAATCATTCCCGAATAACGTCATTTAAATTATTATCCCTTTTCAGCGAACTGAAAGCTAAATAACTGGTTGAAACAATTTTGAAAAGAGCGTCAGCTGATTTATCCACTTTAATTCTATCACACATCAGTAGAATTTATGTCGATAACGCGATCATTTCATCTCTGAAAATTAGATTTGTATTTGCAGGCTTTTTTCTTTAAACAATCAAAAAGGTAAGTAAAAAAGACCTGTGTGTGAAGAGATTAATGAGATAGGATAAGCTCATATTGTCGATGCCGAAAGTGCGAAAAAATCGATTCGATTCGTCGTATTCGATAATTAGGGAGACGACGTTGTGTGGCAACCAAGTGAAGGCGAAGAAAAGCACCATACTTACAAGAACTATTGTCGTACGTCGTGTCTGTTTCAGTACATGACGACGAACCTTCTCTTGCGCCATACAAATATCATTTCTCTGGAATTCGTACTCGTTAGTAAAGACACGATATTATGCGAAAGATAGCGGTAGGCAAAATCATCCCACTATAGAAACTGGTGACTTTGAACCTCTTCACCTAAATCAGTCAAGTTCACCCGCTCTGGTTTACTTCCTCACTTTTTTGGGAGGACTTGTAATCGCCTTCGAGCTATTTCCATTTGCAACAACGGCCGCTTCAAGACATCTGTTACTTTTAATGAACATTTGGAATCTCGCAGCAGTATAACCCGCGTTCTGCTTGCAAGGAGAAATTGATGGCTCTGTCACCCACGGCATTCAACTGATGTTGCATGCTGCGAAACAGATGATGATCACAAATGGCTCACCCAACTCATATTTATGTAAGATTTCATGATGCATTGAACAGAGGTTGTGAAGAGTGACGACTTAAAGCACAGTAAATGATGGAAATAGGACATGCGATATTTTTTCCAACTTTGACAGTTTTTGAGCACGAATTCAGTTAGCTCTGTACACTCGATATAAGTTTAAACCTAGGCTTGACTGATGTACTTAGCCAGTAGTGCAGGCAGCTAGTATTTCCTGTAAGGTCAGATTCTAGCACCATTTTAGGCAACATCTAAGGCGCCTTGTGAGTATGCTCAAGCTGTAAGGGTTGACAAGCTTGAGGGTTTAAGCCATGAGCTAGTCATAAGATGGCTGTTAAACTTATGCCTCCATTTAAGGTTACGCACAACAGTCGTTCTGACAAAACTTAACCATACTGAATAACTGCAATACGAATGACCAAGGTCCAGGGAAGGTGCCAGCCATCGGTTCATACTGGAGATAAGGTTTATCACCACAATCAAGCTTGTGTCAACCATTACAGCTTGAGCTTATTCATAAGGCGCCTTAGATCTTGTTTAAAAAGATGCTCGAATCTGACCAAGCAGGAAATACTAGCTGCTTGCACTACATATAATGTCATAACTACGAAGACGCGGCCCTATATATTATAGTTAAGTGCATTACTTCGCCGGTGGTTTTATGTACAACCGAAGTGTTGCGATAAGATGAACGAACGTCACTCCTGACAGTCTTCAAACGCATGCAGGATGGTGAGTTGGCCTTCTCGAGCACAAATGAGCAACGTTCGTTGATACGTTGAAGTCGCAAACGTGCCCTAGTACGGAGTCGTGCAAATATCACCGCATAGCAAAATGCCATCACAGTAAACGGAATCACGAATTGTGCCATCAGCACGAACGTCGTGTAAGCACGTCGACTTGACGCATTCGGCCATTTCTCTGTACAAAACTCTCCACATACCCCCTTTAAATATACTCTCTCATAGGCACAGTATATCTGCGATATTTCAGCTTATTTCTTACAACATATTTTAGCTCACTGTCGAAGTCTTTTTTCACATCGATGGATAGATTAGCATAATTGTTACTTAGTAGCAAAAATGACACATTTTAGTTGAATTTCGACAATCCTCTCACTGTAGAAAATTGTTTAACACTACGTAAACATTACTGCCATCGAAACTGCAAAACACATGTGGCAGCAAATTGAATTGTGGATATGCCCGAATCGCTTAAACGTTGCTACATTAATTTCTATGCTAAAAGCGGTTTCGTTCAAACTAAAAACCAATAGCTGAAATATGATATCCGGAATATGCAATTGATAGCTGATTTATTTTACTGTTTCAGAGATAAAAGCGACGGATATTCTCTCTTGAATTCACATCCTTTTAATTTTTAAACGTTCTTCCTCTGGTAACTTTCGTTCATAAAATTCAAAAAATCTTCTATAACTGACATTAATTTTGCATCTGTAAAATATTATTTGCAGAAAAACAACGAAAGAAATTTTCTAGAGTTAGCTATGAGGTTTTATTGCTTGAAAATAATCTATGAAGAACAATAAAGAGCACATAAATACAAACCGGATATGATTCAATGGTCATGAAAAATGCATAGGGTAATGTAACAAATACGGATAAAGTCCATAGAATCGTTGTAACGATCACAGCGCCATGTTTGCTTAGAGAACGTCTATGTGGATGTATCACCAACACATATCTGCAAATAGTGTAATCCAACTGAAGTCAATTATGACATTAAATCGATCTTATTGCATTCAGTGTGAACTTGTTACTTATTCATTAAATAGTAAAATTACACTGTAATTCATTCAAAAAAACTATAGAGAATATATTATACAATATTTTTAATAAGTTCAATCATTCCACTAAAATATATCAAATATCAATGCCATTTTTAGAACGAAAAATTAAGTACAGACTGCATGTAAAATTTCAGAAAATTCTTGTAAGACTTCATCACATAAATACAAAGTAATATCTCCGTTAGTTGGCGCTATACAGTAAACTATACAAATTTTTTTTAAGCAATAAACATTTGAATTTATTCCTTATCCATATACTGTTGATGAAAAGAAAACGGCTGGTAACTCTGGATTCAAAAGTGAAGAAAACACGGATCAGAGAGCGGAAATTCCGATGCTCAACATCAATATTTAACTTTGAAAGTATCAACTCAAACATCAAATATAGACATTTTAACACAAGAAAGTTCTCGATAATTCAATTACCTACCGATCAAGAGCGATTGCACCAAGACTGAACGTGCTGATGAAAACCGAAACTCCTTGTACGTACGGGATAAGATGACATAATAGTGCACCAAAAAACCAATTTTTATAAATATTCGTTATGGGAGTTACAGGCACCGAAAGTACACATATTACAATATCGCTGGCAGCCAGATTTAAAATGAACATATTCTGTACGGTCTGAAAATATACGCAGTTCCATATTCACTTCGCTGTACGCAGAAAAGCTCTCGTGAGATAAGAAATTAACTCGCTAGTAGTTCAGCAATTTTTAGGCAAAATCTTTTCATAGTTCTAGCAAATTATTGAAATTACACCCAGAAAAATCACTGGAAAGGAAATGACGAGAAAATGGAACAAAGCTATCAGAAACAACGGTGATTTCTTGAATGCAAATCTAAAGCAAAAAAAGCGACTAAGCACACTGCATCGCCTATTGTAGAATCTAGTGTAATTCACGTTAACCAACTTGTAGTGTTCGATTTTGCAGAGTGACATAAATGAGCGCTGAGTTGCCGATAATACCCATCAGAAAGATAAGCGTATAGAGAATCGTGAACGAACCAATCGCTAGAAGACTACTCGACGGATCCGGATAAAGTTGCGAATAAATGTCGCACCCGTTGTGCGATGACATTATTATTAGCCGGGCGCAGCTAAAGCAATCGTTGCTTTACGTGGCATTTTGCTGTCGCAGTTTTTTTCGTCATTTTTTGAAAATCTACGCAAATAAATACGTGAACGGCGATAACGGACTAACAAATTAATTCAATAAAGAACAGCATTCACTGCATGCATTTTACTGTTTGTTGTTTTCAGAGGAATTGGGTATTAGTCTTTTTGGAGTTCTCTCAAACGAGGTACTGAATCAAAGTGACCGTCAATCTGCATGGATAGGATCGAAAATGACAAGTTTTTTTCATTTAATGGATCGATTTTGTGTTCACTGGTGATGCTGGCAAAGTTCAGTTAATAACTCAAGTATCCTTAGGGTTTGCAAAGGAGCGATAGTCGAGTGCAAAATTGGCGTCATTTTGAGAGTTTCTTAGCTGTCAAGTTGGTGAAAGATATCTGATGAAATCAATGCAAAAGTCGCTTTCATCTCTTATCTTAGTAAGTATCTTCCTGGTCAAATCCTATAATATTACCAACTATGGCAAGACTAGAGACAACAGCATTTAAGCTAACATACACAGTTCGTGAAAGAATGAATAAAAAAATTTATTTCAGATAATAACAGCTTTTTGAGAAATGTAGCTACTGTTCTTATCGATCGTCAGAACTCTTTCCCCTGGGAACAACACTGACTGTACCAGCTATCCTTCATTTATAATTATGTACTCTTACAAGCACTAACTTTCAGCATTCACCATTATCAGCGGTCGTTATGCTTGCGAGCGAACAGATCATCGCTTAGATTTCGGTTCCAAAAAAGGCTATGCAAAACGCTGAAAATGAATATCTATTTTAGTACCACGTTCTATTGATCGTTAACGCAAATCTATAGCCCAATATAGATTGCACAGCGAAGCGAATTTCATCACCATCACCATATAAATGCATCAAATCGTTTTATTTGTTCAATTTCTTATAGCTATTGCAAGTGCATGAAAAAAAGGGGAAAAAAAAGTCCTCAAAACGAAGTGCAAAGAAATTTCTTCATATTATCTTCAAGTTATATTCCTGAAAGTTCATTATGAGTTGAGCTCCTTGATTAACTTCATCCTGCTATCTGTTCAAATATTATGAGAATAAAGGCAATCAATATAGGGTGCATAATTTTTGTTATTCTCTGTTGGTTTGTAGACGTATTCTTGAAACCACTTGAAACCAGTCTTCATTTTCATTTCCCTGCTGATGCTGTACTCTTTTATACTGTTTATACTTATGTTGTATATGGAGATTAAATTCTAATGAAGCATTGGAACTACATAAGCGAAAAACCACTGTGAAATTAGCTCATGAAGACTTATTTCAACTAGTGAATATGAAAATGATGAATAGTGAACCACTAAAAATTAGTTTTTCATTTGGTAAAAAAACAAGAGGAAAAGAGTAGCCTAAAATAAGAAATCAGTGACGTATAGGGTGAAAACAAAAATGATAATAAACGCACAGAGGCAATAAGAGATGTCGGCACTACATTCACAACAAACCAGATGAAAATGGAAAAATGAAAGAAGGACGAGAATTTCCGGGATTTCAAGGAAATAAATGGCGGAGCAAATGTAGCTAAGACTATCTTGATGGGCAACCAATATTCGTAACATGTCATGCGTTAATGAAACGTCTGAAATAGTCTACTCCTACCGATATCTGCGGGTAACTGAAGCGAGAACCAACGATCGATCGTGCGATACACGTCGTTTGATTACACATTTGAAGATCGATGCAATAGTAACGTCGACAATCGTTCTCATCCGACTCGTTGTGCCATAATTTAGCATTCGCTTCATCAGTGAAGCGCCGCTACTGATGTCTAAATGGGCGAAAAAGAAATATCCATCTGAGTAACAATGACTGATGAATAGCTTATGCACAGCGAAGCGAATTTCATCACCAACAGAGAACATAAATTTTCAAACTTTCAGTTCCACAGTAATTTTACAATATAATGGATTTTTTTTTTAAGTATGTGAGTTTCTAGTAGGATTATTCTGCTCTATGCAGTTTAGTCTCAAAACGTCGCTATTTTGGAGAACTCTGCAAAACTTAATCAATCCACTGAAAAGCACAACATCGAAGTAATCTATTCATAGCCACATCTGAAATTGTACCTCCCAAAGAAACAGAACTTGAAAACTTGAAATGGAGAAATGATTATGATTCATTGATAGTAATAAACGGTTTGATATGATACTTTGATAAATCAACAATTAACTGATATGGATTCTACTACATCTTTATTGCCACAAGATTTTCAGTGCACATTACTGTGGTCAGTTTTAGATATTTGTGATATTAGTATTCTAGTACCCTTTTTTAAATTTTTTCCGACTCTAACTTCCGTTGAACGATCTGAGATCAGTCTGACAGATTTGACATCAATCATAGCTTGTAGAACTCCATCGCCGTTAGCCGATAAACCTTTTGACACTTGACTTTCATCACTCACTGTAATAACAAATGACGGAAAGAGAATGGACCGGTTGGAATACTTTGGTTGGCCAATAATATCAAAGCTGTGGCTATAGCAACCGGATATCAACATATTTGATGCAATATTTGCAGAAATGCGAGTAGCAATTAAATCTAAACAGGGCTAAAACTTCGTCAAAAACCTTGGTCACTGAAAGAAAAGATGATCAACCGCGCCGAGGTGCAGAAAAATTTTAGATGTCCTGGAATAAATATTCAGATTTTCAGAAGACAAGCAGAAGAAGAAAGAAATAGCTGAAGAATATCATCAAACAAATATTGGAGAATCCAAAAAAAAATATGTAAAGAAGAGAAAAATGAGGACGTTAAAAGATTCAGAAAACAAAAAAATAGCGTAAGCGTCGATGACGATTTGTTGCTTCCTCAAACAAAAAGAGAGAGAGAACAAGAGGAAAAGGGAGTAGGAAAGGACCACGTTGCGATCCGGGCAAATATGAGCTAACGTCGGCGTGACTGCAACTTATCCAACTAGACTCAAATCTCACGTCGAATGTGAGCGGCTAACTGGAAGACTTAAGGGGGTAAAAAAAACATTCTGCCATTGTTTCATTAAAATTCATCTTTGTTGTTTTGTTCATTTGTTTGTTTTTTCTAACTTCTTTGGAATTTTAGCTATATTTATTTTCCTATCATTGCATCTTCATTTGCCTCTATTACATCGCACTACCTCATTGTTTAGATGCGTTTTTAACGCTGATATAGCTGAACATATGATTTCTGGATGAAGTTCACAATTGCGAGCTTAGTCGACTAAATTTGAGACGAAATCCATCAAGTTATTAAGTCACACTTGAAGCTATAGCGATCACAGTGCTAAGAAATATCAATGAGGCAATCCCACAAGCTGAGATCACAAAATGAAGCAAACCTCTAGCAGAGTCAAACGAAGAAGGTTTAGCATTCTCACGCCTCTTTACATCATTGTTATTCGTCCATTGAACTACAGGAAATTTCCATTGCAATTAATACTGAAAGTCTACTTTGGAATGGACTGGAAATTGTCAAGCGGATACCTCAATTACTTTCTATAATGTTACGGGTTATTTCTATCATGATAAGAATTATACTGATTCTTATTAAGTCCCTAACTGTAATCCAATGGAATTTATTCATTCAGTGTTTATTATCTATTCTGACTGATTACTGAACACTCGGGTCGTTTTCATAGTTCTTCTTCTTTTAGACACTAACGAACCACTAGGTTTTTTTTTTAATTCAATAAACGGTGCTGTTTTTTATTTCGACGAAGAGGTTAGTTGAAAACGATTTCTCAATATGGAAATATTCCTACAAAACGTGAAGAAATCCATCCACTTAGGAAAATGGCCTGTGAAGTGATTTTAAATGTGGAGATATTTATTTTGTCATATCTCTTCTTTAACTTGGCGAAGTCTTTTATCTATTGCCTTTCTCAAATCCTCAAGTCTCGCAACTTCCAGAATAAACCAGAGTATACCAGAATATACCAGAATAAACCAGAATAAACAGGAATAAACCAGAATAAACCAGAGTAAACGGAATAAACCACAATAAACCAGAATACTAATCTCACTTCGTAGCCATGAAATTAACCAGTGACTATTACTTCTACACAAGTTATGTTTACAAAACATCAATTGTACAGCATTTCTACCGATAGGATGTAGACAGCGATGAGTTAAGCACTTGTATTTCTCCTTGAATAAGCATCAAAACAATGGAAGAATATCTGTGCACAACAAAGGCTGAAAAAATAAGCAGATGGAAGCCGACTATTCACCCTTCTGCCGGATTATATCCAAAAATACGTATAAACGACCTATTTCGGATAATTTTCTCCTACTATTAGTAAGTAAAAATTCAATAAAATATACAGCTTTTTTAAAATTTTCATCATAATAGACGGGTTGAAAGCGTTATTTATTAGAACGACAAATGCAAATATTTCATCAAAATAATAAACAATAGGTTAATTAAAATAATAATAAACAAAATGTTAATTAAAATAATACTAAACAAAGGGTTAATTAAAATACCTGTAAACAAAAGGTTAATTAAAATACCTGTAAACAAAATGTTAATTAAAATAATAGTAAACAAAGGGTTAATTAAAATACCTGTAAACAAAAGGTTAATTAAAATAACAGTAAACAAAAGGCTAATTAAAATACCTTTAAACGAAAGGCAAATTAAAATGCCTGTAAACAAATGGTTAATTAAAATAATAGTAAACAAAAGGTAAATTAAAACACCTGTACCTGTAAAATACCTGTAAAATTATTCGAATTACAACTCACTACCTACATTAAATTATTTTATGTTTTCATCATTAACCAACATAACAAATACATTTTAAAAACTATAGAAACAATGAAAACTACTCCTACTCCACCGAGCGAATTATTTATGAATTATTTTATCATTTCACCTATTGAAAACACAAAAACAACTACTTAAATTAGTAAATTGAAGTACTTACATTAACGGATATAAAAAATAATTTATGAATAATTTACATTTCACCTATCCGGAAACATTCTGGATTATCTGCCCATAGCTAGGAAGCAATTTCACCCCCCAAACGAGACATGGAACTCGTTCTTTTTTTCCAAACATACCATAAAAACGAAGATAATATCCCAGACAATCATTAAGTGGTTGTTCGATTGCTTAAGGAAATTGCAAAGCTAGGCTAATGCATTTGCATACAAGAATGGCGATCACTTAAGAAACTTTAACGGTTTGTATTCCCTAACATCGATCATACCATAAGATTTTCCCATAAATTATATTGCCACATTGTTAATCCTTAACATTTCAAAGAAGTGAGGATAGAAATGCATCAATATCATCGACGAAAATACCCGTCAAATTCCCTCAACATATATTTTTATTGCACCGAACTGATACGATCAGACAAAAACACCGATCGATCGATCGAGAGAAAAAATATGCAGACATAAAATTGTCATGCCGCATTTAGGCTAAAAAATCTCAAAATGGCGTAAGAACGTTTCTAAGCATATTGCCGTTGTCAAGGTTTCCTTTTAAATTAATTTATGGAGGATAAAATCCGAAAGCATTTCAATCGATTATCAAAGCAACAATTATGAAGAAATGACTTATACATTTTTCCAGTTGTATATTAAGATAGATCTGTCTCTCGATCATATACTGAAATATCGTGGAACTTTCCTTGAATTTTGGCAATTCTTCACTTCATATTTAAAATCCGATCTTATCGGCACAAAATTCGATACAAAGTACCAACAGTTCTACAACTAACAGAAGTTGATCGAATAAATCAGGTAAGATCAGTACTTCGGTAAAACAATATGGAATAGCACGTTGCTACAATCAGATAAGATTCTCGATAGAACGGGTATGTTTGCATAAAAAAAAAACGCCGTCAAATCACTGTTTCGGGTCCATAACGAATATTACATCCTCAGACCAATTTTCTGGTTCACTATTAAATTCCAAGTGATACACGTACACTACAAATGATATAAAATTACAGGAGGAAAAAAAGCGCTACATCGAATACTGCGTTCAACTTATATGAGAGAAATCAAGGTAGGATAAAAATACGAACCAAACAAAGTAAAATGAGTTTATCCTCGACAAAGAAATTATCACTATATGCACTTTTTTGATTCATTCGGCCACTTGGATATATGACTATGCTAAAAATAAATATATACTTCATTTCACCGATTGCAATTAACTTTACTCGATATTTGTTGGAATTCGCTCGACGCTTAGTATTTCGCTAACTTCAGCGTCAGGAATAGGCCAACGAAGTACAAGCAAACCAAATATGAGCTTATATTCTAATTAACCTCACTACTTTTTTCTGCAAAAATGCGCTTTTCCATAAAGTTATGGAAGTAAAATAAGAAGACAATCAGCCTAAAGCATAGGTAAAATTTTTTCCACATTTAAACGCATATGTATGTGCCTTTAAGGTTGACGAGTCGATGTGAATGATGGTATCGTAAACGAGTTTGTGCTATCATATACACTTGTATCCAGAAAATGCCGTAATTTCGACTCCACTGACCTTATGGCGAGCACTCTTAGTAGTAATGTTAACATTAGCACGGCATGCACATATAGTTCGAAGACAATGACAGATGAGATTACGACCATCCTATTATCGATTCGGTCCACAACCAGTACTTTTTAAAAGGCCTCAACTAAGATGAAAATAAGGACCAAAATGAAAATCAGTATGAAGATCAATTCAATATGAAGAGTGAAGGAAGCCACGATGCTTGCAATGATACCCAAATATGGAGGGAATATTTTTCAAAAACTTCCGGGTTCCCGTCCTCTAGTTTTGCCCACAAACGAATTTTGCCTAGACACTGCACCATGTTACCTAACGAAAAAAGATTCCCCGAAATGCGAGTCTGAAGAAAGTTAAAATGTCTGTAAGCTCGGAGCCAATTAGAGATCTTTACACCACTACTTTTGTGTTATATCGACTACATATACAACGGACCGGGGCCTTAGTCGCTTGGAAATACAGCAGGCGAAGAAATGCACAAGAGAAGTGGGGATAGGAACTTCATTTCAGTGCTTACGCTAGGCAGAGGGGAATATCACAACTCCACACAACTCCTAATAGGCTTTGACACACAACGGGGCTTTGGCCTCTCTTTACAATCCATACGATACACAAATACAGAGATACACCGCTCACCGAGACCACACCCATACATAGCATACACACCTTCTCCTCCACACACCACACATCTCACACCGAATAGAAAAAACTGATCCCTCCCCTTCGTACCGCACAGAAACGAAAACACGTGTTCGAAATGGGTCCGCGTCCTTCCCTCATACTATCGTGTTTCATCTCAGTGCAATGCCTCATGCGATGCCTGCGAACCAAACCAAATTTCACCATCTATATATTTCTATAGAAAAACGTGTCCACTCTTTTTACACATACCCTGCAGCCCTCTCGACAAATGACAGCACTAGTTGGATAAGGTCGCGCCTTGTACTCCTGTCTGATACAAAATATATTTATGTAACACCACTCATTGAGATTTGCCAAGCGTGGAAACTCTTAAGTATGAAAAATGGCATATATACACTCTTCACCTATATACCTTTTACCTACCTTGACCAAAAAGAATAGGCATAGAAAGAACAAAATTTCCCAAATTTTTACGAAGAAATGGCATTCCTCCATCGAATTTCCCTTGGTCTGATAACGTTGAAGAAAGAGTAAAATGGCTTATAATCTTCTTTATTGATTAGACATTAAACAGGGAAACAGATTATATACTCTGCTTCAATTGAAGACCTTCGATAGTAATATTCATACAAATTCTCCTCAAAACTACAAATAATGAGGTATCGCACTGAGGTCATATCTGAAAGCAAGATACAGGTTATAACTCTGACATATAGAACGCTGTACAGCATTTCACTGTGGTGAAATTTGAATCTGCCATTCAGAATCACTCAGGCGTTGTTATGGAAGCGCCACAGCGTCAAAGCAAGATACGAGAAATTCTAAAGGATGTCATTTTACGACAGTGAGGGCCTCTCTTCTTGTAATGAATTTGCCAAATATTCTACTCAAACACCTTCGCAAATTACGGCTTTACATGAAGCAAATGATGTACGTACTGCACTCATTTTCCCACCCCCTTTTAGGTGGAGTTTGTTTAACTGAACTCAGCCAACACAGACATATTGCCATCTCGGTCACCTTATGAAGTACAACTGCCAGTGTCCCTTAGATAAGTCGAATGTGTGATCAAATTAAAATATAAGATTAATGTTCATCTCAATGCTGGAAATAATATCTTCAGCATTAATTTTATACTGCCCGAGTACTCCGTCTAGTGGGCATGCCAACGCACAAATGATGCTTGAAAGGTTTCAAAAGCGTCAGTGTCTGTAAGAGGCAATATTCGGTATTTGCTGTTGATCTCTGTTAATTTCTCTGCCAGTATCTGCGCAGTTAGGCACAAAATAGGCCATTTAGTGAGAATAGACCAATGCCTTCTTATCACTAAATGAGTTAGGTGTATATACCAAATACTTCATTCACAACTGACAAGAAGATCCACCTAATGAAGATTATGAGCACTGCAACCTGCAAAACCTGCAGCAATATGCCTCAATAATATCGTACACGCCCTGCAAAATGATACTCCATGCTAGGAATATTCCATCAAGTAAATATATCTGGACACGAAACGTACGAACCAGTAAACTGCAATCCGCATGCGACCTAGATGTTATTCTTATGCCATCTGAAGAACTGTTCCTTAATTCATACAAAAAAGGCAGGTTTTATCCGTTAGTTATATAATCACTTGGGACATCTATGTCATCCGACGAATCGAAAATATAATCCGCGTGCAAGGGTTGGCATCTCTTTTTATAGAAGCTTTCCTATAACTAAAGGAAGTAGCCGTAGGGCAAAACGCAGCACCTAGCCCCGTCTAACATCTTAACCAATCAGCACTATGAATCATCGATACTAGTTCAGAGAAATGACGACCGAACCAATCCGGAGAATTCAGGTGAAATATAAAAGACAGTCGCTGACTCGTTAAAGTCTTGATTTTTATATTTCTGGATTCAGCTGCTCCAACCGTTTCTGATTTGCAGCAATGACTACCATAAACGATACTCTCTAAAATAAAGAGTAAAGTATGGGATAAAACCTTAAACTCCCTCCAATTTTAAATGATCCGTTGTCCTAATTTGTCTTCTCACTCCCCTCGTCTAAAGTGAAGAGAAAACCCGCATATATCCTAATTATTTTTACATCTTTCTTTAACAGTGACAAACATCGTATGCTCGCTCAAAGCGCTACATCACTCTACAACGGCTTCCTGTGATCGCTGTGAACAATATCGACGAAAACATGCAACGTTAATAGCGAAAACGTCTCAGCTAAATTCCAAATAAAGTCCATTCCCCATACTGGGTGTGATGAATATTAGGTAACCACAGAAAGTCCGAATGTTTAGATACAAAAAAAGGATCAACCACTGATAATGGTGCAACCGCCCCGACATCCTCAACGCTGAAGAAGTTGATGGAATTTTTTTTTTCAGGGAATTACGAAAAACGAATCAAATGGATCTGCTGGCACCGAACAGGTACCTATGAGCAATGCAATATATGTCGGAAGAAAGTGATAACGTAGAATTGGATGAGTTCGTGTTGGAAGAAATCCAAAGCAAAAGTTATCTCGCTTATTGTAAGGACCCTCAAGAAGTTTCACCAATAAAAACACTCGACAACTGATCAAAATCGTTCACTGTAAAAGCTGGTGGATGAACTTTGAACGGATAATGGTCTGAAATCATTGCAGAATGCAGATTTTCACTGAGTGTAATAGTGGAGAATGTGGACTGTTTCCCTGGAAACGCCGATTTTCCTGAAGAGATCTCTCCTCCTTCCTCCGACAAGGTGTGATCTAGCTGATAACTGCTACGCGAGTATAACATATGAAGGAATATGAACGGAGCGAGTTTTCCCCTAGAGCTGTGTCATTTCCTTTTTATTCTCCACCCTAGTGGTTTCAAAAGGAGGAGTCTCCAAAATGAAAAATGGTCTTTTCGAATTATACTACAAGGGCTTCTACAATCAAAGAAGTTACGATAAGGTGACATCAATAACACCAATGCCCTTGAGGACACAATAACTACGGAACTATTTGAAATGAGGCAACACACGTGACAGCAAATAATGGCAAGATTCAGCAATGGAAAGACATTTTGCGAAATGCAAATGAATAGAGTTCCATTAATATACGAATATGCTGAGAACTGATAGGCGAAACGAATGGAGAAAAAAAGTACAGTCGCACAACATAAAAAGCTACGGAAATGGCAGCTGGTCATTACTGGCTTGCCTCTGCTATTCTTCGAACAGCGTTAAAGGATCATCGACGCCCTAGTGGTCACTTGACTTCGTGCATCTTCCACCGCAACAGTGCCATCGACCTTTATAACGCGCAATGCCGGAATCACCTTTACATTGCACTTTTCAAGCAACTGCCCAAAAACAATTCCAGTCGGTGAATTATCGACGACCTGAAAGCACTACACTCCAATTCTTAATGGTAAATGTTTTTATCAAAAGACAAAATTATGTGCTATATCCTACTATTCGGCTGCAATGTAACCTTTGGATCCTAGAACAGTGTCCGTCTGCCTATAAAGCATCTCAAAAATGCTTTTAAAAAGGCATAATGACGTGCCTCGGATTTTATGCACTCTAATCCTATTACTGAATTGAAGACAGTCCGACAATAACACCTTATAACGACATATATATCGCTTTTTTTATAAAATTAAGAAGTGACGTTCATTTAGAGGTTTCGACTGGACGAGAAGAGAATGGTCACAATTTGAGAACAAATAACCGGAGGAATTCAAGCGCTCCTTTTAATTTTAAACAGATTCGATCGGCTGGAGCAATACTCGGATAAAAATGATCAAGTGAACATTGTTTCGAAGAAACTTCAGAAAGAAGATTTGTGATTCCCTTTCATCTCGGCAGAAAAATTCCACAGCAGTCTTAATTTGGAGCGTCCGCTCCCCCCCCCCCCCCCCCCCCCCCAACCTCATCTTCCTCTCTCTTCAGCAAATTTCATAAAGCTTACTGTATCGACGGATTGCCGAATTCGATACAACACCAACTGCCTTGATGTTCTCCATAATATTCAAAAAGATCGCCCTCTACATCTTTCGACAAGGAAACCACTTCACATTGCTTTTTCTCTTTCTCGACTAATTTCTCATAGAAACGCTGCAATCCGATCCGTAAGAATAATTCGGTAATTTTATTTAATGAAAAATCACTGAGGACCAATTATTTCTTTAGCTTCGAAATAAACGACTGCTTCTGTGGAAAAGATGAAACTAATTAATGTTTAATATCATTTTGCACTGAAATTTTGCAGAATATGATAAACTCTGAAGAGGTGACGAAGACGATTGACTACTGACTTCCATAGTGAAATACTACCAACCATCATGAGGAGTATTACGTTACGGTGGATTATGTCAACTAGTGAGATGGATTCCGCAACGACTACTTACAGCACTCTCAGTAGGCGTCTGAACGGAGCAAGTGAATGCACCGTACTGCACTCATACCTTTCAACCTAGCAGTAAGTACGCTACTCTTTCTGCTTACTTTAAATCGCGATTTAAAGTGTAACAATAAGCGTGAAACTGCAAAACCTTCAGTTCCGCTGAAAACTGACGACAAGATGGATACCAGCAAGCCGCAAAATACAGCGCCACCACTTTTCCCTTCAGACGTTCTTAGACAGCTACCTTCAACCAAAAAAATACTATAATAAGGTCTAAAAGACAGCGAACAATCAAATTTAAGCTCACACGCGGGTAAAAAGAATGGAAACAAAGAAGAGAAATGAGAATTCATCGTGTGTACGTCTTGGAAAAAGTCTGAAAGAAGAACGAGAAAAAATGGTGCGCAATCTTCTGACCCAATACATGGATCTGTAACCGACATGGGTATATCATCCAAACAAATTTAATTATGATGATAAAATGTTCGTGGATTGACGTCTCGTGTCCGATAACGGAAATATGCGAGACTGCTTTCTTGCACTCTTGTTAGGTGAAATAGAAAGTTGACTTTTTTGCGTTAACAATACGAATTGCAATAACGAACTTTGGAACCATCCTTTCGAACCAGCGTTATGCCAGATAGTGGCATCGACCATCGTGGCAATTAATTGACTTGTTCAGAGGTTGCTGCAATTTTGTACTATTTAGAAAATAAAATAGAAAGAAACCAAAACTATCGACTGCCGTTACACTTTAAAACCAATTTATTGACACAAACCTGAAACACGGCATCGATGGCATTCACCATTTAGACCCCTAGTAGCCATAACGTCGCGACAGTTATATCTTAGGTAGATAATTATTAGGTGCGAACTCAGGTTCGTGCTCACAATTATGCTATCTGTTGAGAATGAGGTTAACGTTTCAACGCCGATTAACAGCACTGTGATGTGAGAGGCGTATTCATCTTCTTAGAGGCTCACTTGCCGGGAGCAAAAACTATCGCGCAACAAACATTTTTCGCCAACTGGAACAAAGAGACGTTTAAATGATTGGAGAGGATTATTTGGGAGGCTTCGAAAATGTCTTCCTGACATGTTTCTTGAGTTAAGGCAACGCAATACTTACAATGAGAATACTACTAAAGAACATATAGTTTACAGCATGGCACGAACATGGGAAATTGCGTAATTTATTGACTGTGCTCTGAGAATGCATCATCGAGATGAATTAAATAATTACCACATCACCTAATAAAGACCTCCTCCACTGTTGTCACGCTTATGAGGTGAATGACGACTAATTCCACTATCTTTGTTCCGATGAGGGCTATGGGTGCAGTGACTCGATAGGACGGAACCATGGAGTTTGCTGGGAGGTTACTTCAATCAGTCGCGCACTAATCAATGCAATACAGTCGAAACGTCGAACACAAAACATGCATTTGCATATGCTAAAGAAAACATTTCACAATAATGTAAGCATGCAACGCGTCTGAGCACTAAATTTGCAAGGACATATATGAAGATATCAATGCACAGATTTAACCCTCCCTCCCTCTCCCCTCAAAAATTTGCTTTCAGAGGTCAACAATAGAGAAAATGAGTAAAAGAGAGCATGAGGAGTGGAGAGATGCGCGAATCCAGAAAAAAATATGCTGAAAATGAGATACGTTAATTTATGACTACAACTGTCGGCGTGCGATCCAAACGCCGCTTAAAACACGACAACCTGCAGCCCATAGTCAAATGACATGGCAAACGATTCCAAATTGGAATAACAAGAAAAGCAAAACGAATTGAGGACATCGATTTGTTTCGCTGGCTTTTGCGGTAGCCTCGACTTCAACGAGGTGTAGCCTCGATTTGAAGCAGGTGTGGACCCGACCTGAGGCAGGTGCAGATTGACTTGAAGATGTAGCCTCGAGCGTAGTGCAAACTTTGTGAAAGAGAAAACACGCTCGAACGGAATCTCATAAGAACCTCTGACAGTCTTGAAGCACAGAAACAAATCGTGCCTAGCCTACGCTAACACAGAGGTTTTAAGCCTAAAATAAAAAGGCGCTGTTGATAATTTGGCTCAAGTACATATATATGCGCCTATATGTACATACATATATATTTGCCCGATAAGCACACATTTCCTGCGCTCCATCCTTATTTTCTCCCACATCAGGTCTCACTGAGGAAAGGACCTAATATTCCACATGAGTCAAGTCCAAGGTGCCTGGGCAACATCCAACACCTAAGCCCCCCCTACACTTTGCTCTCTTTCACCTTCGCATATAAGCAGCTTTGTGCCACCTGAGCCCTCCCATTCCACCGACATCCGCTACCGCTGCATTTCTAGAGGGATAAACTCAGCCTCTGGGCTAAGCCTCCACCTTACCTTCTTTCATTTCCTTAATTTCAAACGACTAAAGGATAACAGTGACGGTTTTTATAGAGATAATTTCTCCCTTTAAAACGAATACGGTGAATGCTCGAATGAAGCGGTGATGGACGAGGAATTGACGCTACATATAAATGAACCACACCTGCGACGATAACGACCAACGCAGCAAGGCCACCTTTCCTTTCGTTTGCTGATTCATTAAATTCGATAAGCTCCGGATGGCCGGATCGTATAGAAAGCGGTTCACAATGTGAACTAAGAGAAGTCACAATTCGGGAGCAACCTACCTGTGAGCTCAGGTAAACTGCGGAATCCCCTAGCTGGACAGGCGAGGCGAAATATATGAACAAGAATACTAGATCGGTAAGCGAAGCATCGATTAAATGAAAAGAGCGACAAGCTGGAATTTTTTACGTTTAGAAGTTTGTTGCGAAGAGAATAAACAAACAAATGGAGAACCCTATCAAGAACAAAGTATTTTCTCAACACAGTTATTTCTCTACTTCGATAGGCTTGTAAACATGAGATCTGCATTTCCTTTGTTATTCCCTACCTTCCGATCCCCTCTGCAATATTGCCTTTCGTTATTAATCGTATATTTCCTTTTCTCCTTATACCAATTTAAAACCCGTTCTCGACCATACCTAACTTAACTGCAAATTGCTAAGCATCTTTTTTCTCAAAGTTCACTCCTCTCCACCACTCTGTTCTTTACAGCAGTACCTTCGTACCTAACACGGGGAATTCTCCCATATCTACTGCTATTTTTCACATTTCTCCCACCGTCTAACCGACTTTAATATTTCCATTTCTTTCACTTGCCCGTAGGAGCTGAATTTTTTGGGAACCACTTCTATGGTAGGCTGGCCTGTCGAATATGAAAAACGTGACCTTAGGTGGCACTTATTATCGGACTTGTTCTTCCATCTCCTGATTGCACCGCATTACGTTTACTCGTTGCTCTTTCTTCTGTCTCAATCTTTTTATTTAGTCTCGCTGTTCGGATATGTATGCTATCGCACATCCGCATGCTGTTCCCTCACTGCTTTTCTGGCCTATACTTTGCTGCTGCACTCGCTCAAAGAGTTTTCTCTCGCTCGTCAGTCTGCCTGGCCTCGAGAAGTGGAGCCGTGAAGAACGAATTTTGCTTCTGCTCTTTTCCAACCTTTTGCAATCCTCATCTTTTATTTTCCGTCAATTGTTTCCAAGCATCCAGTGCCCCGATCACGTTGTACTGCTTCTACGCCTAATACGACGCAAAAGAAAAATGAGTGACTGGGCCAGGTTTTGTGCCATTCTGAAAGCACCCATTTTACAATTCATGTCTCGCCGACTGTTAGGTATGGTTCTGAAATACCAACCCACGGTATCTGCTTACGATTCATCACTGAAGTGACCACTTATTCAATTTTGGGTCACTATTCAACACATAATACCACTGGCCGACTTATGTGGTCCTATCCTGTCCCAGGCGATACCTTAGGCTAACATAGGTCGACCTTCAGCTCATCAATGTTAGTTCGCCAATCGGCAACCTGCCTTTGTCACACCTTTCCCGTGCTTATTCTCTCCGGTTCAGGAGCTGTGGTGCTCTCCAAAAAAACTGCTTTCCTCGCATCTTACACTGAGTCTACTTCTTCAACGTCGCGGCCACAGAGAGAGTACCGACTGCGGCTATTTCTTGTAATATTATTGTCGCTACGTAAACATGTATGCACTGCCTTCAATTCACAACATCCATTTACCTGTAGCCAGGTAACCTCAGGTTTTTTTCCACTCACTTCACAAAACCATAAGCACACTAACGCGTTGCATGGTCGAAGACTGTTCTACTTTCATAGCCAGTCCCATTTATCCTCTTTCAACCTCCATCCGATAACCCTTCTTCTAAAATGGACTCTTGGATCTTTTTTCTTTGCAACTCGGCGGTATTCGCAACTTCACCGATCTAACAACATGCGCAATTCGTGAAACAAAACATCTTCCCCATTTGTATAAGCGTTAGATATTGACCTTTAGCACATAATACAACAAACAAAAGACAAAAAAACAACGACAAACAATAGTTTAATGATAAAAACTGAAGTATCACAACACTGCACCGAATGTACACATCTTATGCACCACGATTAGAGACAACAAGACCGCACAGCCATCGAGAGAATGGCCGAATTTTCGATTTGCAAAGAGTGAGGACAAGAGATGAAGAACTCTTTTCGATCGAGGAGAGTCCCCATGCGTTAAAAGACGCTTTATTAGCAGTCATTTCACTTAACAATGAAACAATCTACCACTAAGGTCACACATACAAAAGGAGAACGAATTTTTTCTCATCACTGAAGTCGAGATGAATTATTAAATATGGGAAACTCTGACAATCGATTAAGAGATACCGAACGAACGAATATAACGGAAGAACACATAAACCACTGAAAGCACAAAACAATACCCCTCCGAGCAGCTCATACGTAAATCTTTGCGTATATCTTTTATATATGCATGTTCAAAGTTCAAAAATGTTACAATAATGCCAGAAAGAACGCATCCCAGTCGAACAGCTTTCAGTCATGACCATTCAAGCATACGCGCTGCGTTCCCATCACGTGGAGAACAGAATTAGCAAGAACTCCCTCTCCCCCCGCCCTCTCCCTTCGCCGATCCACTTGCTAACCTTGAGACTATCGCCGTCGTAAACTTCTTTATCCGTACTACTGCTTCTTATTTCATTGGCTCCTCCTCTCCCGCCATGGCCAAAACCATTATGGTGCATATGGAATCGATAACGAATAGGGAGGATGAGAAATTTTATCAAAGAAACGGTAAACAGCAAAAAAAATTGGAAGCCTAGAGTGCATTTATCAAGTGTTTTCCAAACCCTCTGCAAACAAGAGGGCAGTGAGGTAGCATTGCAACGTTATTTCTCAACTTGGCCTGAAAGGATTATAAACACATTCATCTACATTTATTGATCGACATGGTCCACCACACAATGATTCACTAAGCGAAGTCTATGAGGAACACCACTTCCTAAACAAAACACCGATTCGTTGCTTCAGTCAGCCCAACTTCAGTGTGGAACAAAAGCAGGCGAAACACCTCAGTAAATTCCGACAGTACTTCCGGATCAAGATCACGTTACGGAACTGCTAGCAAAGCGTGACAAGAGTTGAATCAGAGGTGTTATTCAAATTAAAGGCAAAATATGGCTCTTGTGTTCGGACGATTTTGAGGTTTACATATCGAATCTGATAAAGGCATATGAGAAGAGGAATGCGTACACGAGTATACCATGCAAGAGATCTTATACAGGAGATAACTTCAAAGTTGCAGACCATTACTTATAACAGATGCTTCGGCAAAATGAAGTGGTGGAACTGATCCGATGCAGTGTTATGATGTCCACGTGTAACATAAGGCTCTTATAAAAAGTTGCCTTCAGTCATTCGACGAACTCTTTCAGTACAACATCGGCCGCAGACTCCACTGCCTGCCGGCGGACTCGCTTCTCATACTCCGCACTGCAACATTAAAGTGGCCCTGCTTATGCACTAGTCAATCCAGTAACCATCAATTCTAATCGATACAAGTCACAAGTTAATAAGAACCAGAAAAGATGAATCCGATGAAAAGATGGGACTAAAGTATATAAAGTCACCAATTAAATTCAAATATAAGTTACAAGACCAACCGATTCTGACAGTAAATCTGGTAGGCATCCGCCTGAGCAGGATCCTCAATGTTTGGATTGTCGAGTAAGTCCTGGATACCCAGCAAAAGCTCACGAACAGTTACTGACGCTTTCCAATCCTGTAAGGATTTTAGCTTCTGTTATGTAAAGTGAAAGCGAACAGAAAACGGCTTCCTCCAATGACGTCCCCTTACGGGTAAAATCTCTTCATTACTGGGGATCGCTCTCTCTCTCTATGAATTCCTCGTGCGTTATATTGGAAATTCAAACGCTACATACCTGGTGAAGATTCTCAAACTTTTTTTCACTGGAATACAACCCCTCCAAATGATAACGCTGTCAATGGAAAACTTTCGATAAGGAAATTCGCCTCGGCGAGAGATCCATTAGTATCACTTAGGACTCACATTCCTTATTTTCTCGAACTCATCTCTATGGGATGGAAATCGGCACTATTCTCCTAGCGAACATCTAAAGCGTTCTACAAAGCGAAATACTTTTCTCCGGAAGGGAAGCAACAATGTACTTAGAATAAATTTTTTGCGGCGTGTGTTGCAATCTGAGCAATCCCTATTTGTCTCCATCAGAAACGATGGATCCTAGCAATAGTACAATCTCGCACAAAGCATTATATAATTCGGCCATTTGTCATTTGACGGCTCGAAAGATATAAAATGCCTTTACACACAGAAAAGAAACAAACGAGATACACCTTGGTCTCATCTAGTAGCGACAGGCATACCGTGCCCGACGGATATACGTTCGGATGAAAGAGAGGCGGTTCGAACTTGCACTTCGGTGGCATCGATGGATAGTCATCCTTGAAGTGCATGCGGAGCTGGAAAAACTTTTAGTAGACAAATGCATCGATGAAATTCAAATTAAAGAAGCAAATGAAATTTTAACGACCGATGTTGGAAAAAAAGTCCATATCCCCTATTACTCTCTCATTGACCGCACAAAAAAATGTAATGATGACAGCTTCCAACCTCTCGCAACACTATGCATATATACTTCTAGAGTTCCATAAAGTATGAATGTCTATGAAATGATGTGATCTGCATAGGTGACACCTCACTGGAGACTCTACTCATTTCAATATTCTTCATTCTCTTCATACGCCTTAATCTATAGGACTCTTTTCTTAAGTCTTATAAACAATTCAGCTGTCATCGAAAAAAAAAGTATAAGAAGAATCAATCCAACAATTCGAACGATATACACCGTAGGTAAATGGTGGATAAGACCGTTTACCCTTAAACAGTCATGGCCACCTCATAAATATGAAGTTTTATTTGAAAACAGCGGTGACCGGATGGCTTCGGCAAACGTCCTATAGTGAGAACTTCTATGGACATCAACGACTACATGCTCTCTTGAACTTTAAATGTAAATATAAACAAATAAATAAATAAATAAACATAATTATCAATGTAGATAAACGAACTAATTAAAAAAAAAAAATATATATATATATATATATATACTAATAAATGATAAAGGCGTACATGTTGTACGTAGCCATGGCTTTGAAGTGAAACTTAGGCTGCCGAACATAAGTGAGTCAAGAACGGACTTAAACGGGGTAGGTGGGGGAGGGGGGAGGGAAGTGGTTTGCGAAATCCTCGACATGAGCACGCTCGCCAGACTGATCTTGAGCTGGGAGGATCAAATGGGCTTGTTTTCACTACAGGTCCGTCCGCTGGTCCCGCTGCTAGGAAATGATCTCTTCTCTCATCCCTCCACCAATTCGTAGAAATTACGCAGCAAAGGCCTAGCAGACGAAAGATGGCCGGAAATTAAATTCCGATCATCGGCGAGTGCACCACCTTATCACTCTAATCATACTGCAGACGGAGAAGAATTGAAAACACGTGAAGCACGATAGAAATACATTACTCGATATAAACCTCCTTCCCAAATCGTTCCTTTTTTCCCCGGAATGGCGCACTCCCACTGGAATAAATTGCGCGTGCCGTCTGGATTCAGCGCGGGTCTCGCGATGAAACCGAAAGGGTGGTCCTTGCGCCATGCCTTACGCTCCTCCGCCAATCGCCCTACCGCAATGCCCGACATTCTTTACTGAAAAAGAAGGCAGTCAGGCAAGCTGGTTACACTAACTTAAACTGGTTTAGGCTGTAGCCTGGCCACAGTCACTAAAACCGCAAACGACCCTAAAAATAAGTAAAATGAGACCGCTCCGAAAAAAAAAATGAACGGAACGCGATTTACCTACTAAATCTGGACAGCGGAAATATTCCACTCTTTTCGCAGCCACAATTACTTTTTATCTATACCTCCATTCTACATATGCATCGGCTAGACAGCACTTAATGGTATCCAAATGCGATGAGGAAGAAGGTATAATGTGGCGATACGAAGGGCCATAAAGCAGTCTGTGGAAGAAAACAATTCGAATTTGTTAAGTGTTTCCATCCTATCAGCAAACCCTGTCCAAATGTAGGGAAAAAAATTAAATCCTGCATGCACACACACAGGCTGCAATTACAGATGCACACAAATACTTCATGAGCAAAAAAATGGCACCGAAAAAAAAGAAAATGGGAATTAATTTTTTCATAGTATCGCACTTTCCGATGTCTATTTCTCCGGCTCAAAAACATCGTTGTTGAAACTTCGGAAATGTTGAGCTTGATAGAGTTACGTGGCAGGTGAAGTGGGAGGAGACAAGTGGAAGTTCTGATGGCCGTCATGGCCGAATCAACAGACCGCAATCTTGGACCCCTTGGCTACCGGAGAAAAGCTGCGATATTATGTCACAAAAACGTGGAATTCGCCGCCTTGTAAGTGAGGTCCTCACTTCTGCGCACTTCGAAGCTCTAGTTCAACACTGACTTCTTTTCCTTCACAAAAGCGTCTCCGGTGTTTCTGAGTCAGCCTAGTAGTCTGCACTGCGGACAAATGCCCTGTGACTACTTCCCAGTATTTCGCAAACAACGATTTGCTAGTTCACTGAATGTGAACAAATTGCACTAAATGGATGAGTTTTCGAGATAATGGTGCACCATGAACATTCATAAACGGTAATTTGATACCTTCACCGCGTCGCGTGAAGAAAAAATTCAGCTGAAATCGAATCAGAAAATGTGCTATTTTGTGATCCGGTCACGGGTCCCTCCATCCCCCCATTAGTAGATCTCCGGCTTCATCGATGATAACGAATCGCACATTCCAGCAATAAAATAAGATAACAAAACGAGACCAAAGCAAAGCACCACATTCCAAAACGCATTCCAGGTATGTGCAGTATCCTTTGCTCTGGGAAAAAGCACTAGGGTCGACCGCATTTAGCCACACGCGTTCTTTGCGCGCGAAGCGACCGTCTTCATCCAGTGATGAGACCGTCGCAACAAATCGAACAATACATCAAGGAGGGGGATGATTTGAGAGAAAAAAAAAGCAACAAGACCGGGCGCATTTCAAGGAACATTGAAGACTCTCCTAGAATATTTCACAAGCGGAAGAGAAAACAGAAGCTTTTCTTCACGCCGATATCCTTTGCAAGTCGATGAATGGACACGTGAGGAGACCGTGGTCGTAAACACATGTAACAGTAATGTTTTTGATATGTATGAATGTCTCGGAAGTTTCGTCGTGTAAACGGATTACCACGTTTCATTCACAGATCCACTCTTTGGCGTTTCGTTTATCTTCTGCAATCATCACGTGAAGTACACTTTATCGAGGTTTCACATCACAATATCCTCCCATTGCCTCTTTATCAGTTAAGAATTTCATCCCACAGAAAAATCATCTCAAGTTATGAGTGGGTCCGATAGAGTTCTTAATGCTCTCTAGAATGCCCCCAGTTTTATTTGTTCCTTTACTTTTTCAAAATCGCACTTTCTCGTCGAATATTAATAGTTCTGCTGTCGGGCTTCACTCACTAAATGATTAATGTCGGGCACGCTCTCTCTACTTCGTTCTTGCACGTTTGTGTGTTTTTCTCGGCAAAATTCGATCTACTGAAGTACCACTATACTGGAATGATAGGGGAAACGATTCGCACATTACACAGACGTAATGCTCAAAACGAGGTGAACCACGTTCGTCGTTGTCTTCCGAAACGTTATGCTGAGACAAATGAGCATGATCATAATGTGGCCTGTGCTTACTGTAAAATTCACTATAACTTGGCTGCAAAATGCTACATCGCAATCTCCGCACACCTGTACGACTTTCTTTCAGACATAATACCGAGACTATGAGATGGGATTTCACAGCATTATCTAAGGGAAATTTTCAGGATTCTAGCAAATATCCAATTATTGAGTCGTGGCTGAAACTCGGCTCAGTTTAAATTTGATTCCTCGTATGGAAAAGCAACGCATCGAAGTGGTAGATGAATAGAAACGGCAGGTCTTCAATAAAAATTGCGGAAAGAATATGGCCAATAATGCTCGAACAGCTATGAGGTCGAGGAAACCTTAACTCTTGAGTTTTCCCCACTTATGATCGTCTCCTACACGATCTTCTACGTTCTAGTTGAACGCTTACATCGAAATACTTTTCATGAACTTCCCACCGTACCCGTGCAGTGGGAAATCGAAATACGTACACTGTAAACGCAAAGAATCTCAACAGTAGTACAAAAGTCGCTTCAGGTATCTCTAAACACATTTTGCAGCATCTCAACCAAATGTTCTTTTTCATGTATTTTCCTGGATGGATGCTAAGAAGGTTGTTCGTGACAAAAGCAGTGCCAGTCGCCAATGATATTCGATGCGCTTGCAAACATTTCGATACCGCGCACGATTCGTCTCTTAAAAGTTGGACGGCCACTAAACTCTTCATTAACCTCTGTGGGTATTCTCCAGTAATCATCACGTTCGCAGTTGAATGGCGGCTATGAAGTTGGGCATTTGGGCAGATTCCTTCGTTGAAAGTGTTTTCCTCTTAGCTGTTTGAGCTCAGTATTTTAAATGTTTTTTCGACTTCGACTGTTACGGACAGTGGTAACTGCCGTTAAAGGAACTTGTCACCACTATTTATTGGAAAGCAACTGGATTTACGAAGAAGCTCCTATATTTTCCACTGAGTGTGCTGAACCATTCTGTGCAAGCAGCGGCAACATGACCTGTCGGATCTCACCACTAGTGTGATGGAGATGATGTGAACGCAGCTAGGCGAACGTACCCGAAAAGACGGCCTTAGGTCGTCGACGCGACGATCTCCTTATTTGCACAGTCTAAATGCCTTCTTTTTTGACATAAGAGATCAGTGAAAGAAATTTGAAATGCTCTTAATTCATGCCACAATTATTCAATGTGAAGGGAAGAAGCTTTGCATCTACTGAAGAGGGGAAATCTTCGTTTGATTTCTTGCCACAAATCTGCACATTCTTCATTTTATGATTCGCTTGAGCGGCGCTCGAAACATTTATGTGGTGGAGATTTTGCTATTCCACTCCATATTAGTGTCGTTTTATGATATTTTCTTCCGATAAAAGCGACAATGAACTTAAATCTTGCAATCATCGAGACCTCCGCAATATTACACTAGATTCTAAAATCATTACTGCTATTTCATATGCAACTTGTTGCATTATTACGCTTTGAGGTTCGATCCATTTAATGCATAACAAAATATCGAATTCTCTTCCATGAATAAACTAAAGCGCTATCGATTTGATGCAAACGATGAGCAGTTATTTCAATTTCTTAATTTCATTTCATTCAGCTAACAAACGAACATCTATGACCTCACATCGAAGTTTACACAACGTTTACTTCAAAAGATTGGCCGTATTTCGTTATTTGTTCGTTAAAAAAATATGATTGCATGATAGAGACTCGTAGAATATAATGAGTAAGGCTCGAAAGCACCAAGCCTATTGGCCCTAAAAGAAGCCTTTTTTTCCCATAAACGGCTATTTACTTCAACTGTCTCATTCTAAAAATAAACTCATTCCCATAGAAAATTGTTGACTTATAAAGGTAGTGCAAAAGAATCTCCACAAGCAATCACGGTTGATATTTCATCTCTAAATGGTTTCAGACTGCATTAATGTTGTCTCCATAATTCCGCTAATAAATTCCAACTTATTTTCAGCATAGAATGTTGGCAAATGCGATTAGCTTAGTAATAATTAATTTTTTGATCGATCTTTTGGAATCGTAGCTCTAAGATATGCGAATTTTTAGAAATCAAGTCATTAACTTTCATATCATAAATTCACTCAATTATTTGAATTTCTCTTTTCTGAAGCATCAAATTTTCAAAGCGCAGAATTTATGGATGCATTACAGGCAATTCAGGATATCAAAAAAAGAGGCAAATTGTCGTGAAAATATATGGAAGAGGATGGAATGCATCTGGTCTATTTCAAAAAGTAAAAAAATCATTGGAAAATAAAAAAAATAAACGACAATTTCACATTCAAATTGTAGGGTACGTTATATTATCGGAGCTAATTTTCAATGATCACTTATTTGCATAGGAAACTATAAAAATTCACTCCTAAAAGTATGAATTTTAGTAGGGGAAAATTTCTTATTAAGAGATGATCAGCTTTGAAGATTATATAGGTTTTTTTATTGGTTCGGGAAATTTTCAGCCGCTATTTCCTACTTATTGGAATTAACCTATAAGAATTTAATCTCATGAGAGTGTTGAGCAAAGACTTTGCTGCCGCCATATGCACTCACTGGCTTGGTATGAGTACTATCCACCCGATTCGCAGTAATTCTTTAGCTGTTTATTTCCGTTATCCTTTTCCTGTCCTTAATCATATTTTAACACTCTCTATGAGTTTGTTCTTTTATCTGCGAATTTCTACATTCAAGTTGAACATTTCATCCTTAAGCGGCTAAAAAATACGGAGTCGAAACTTTTTCAGTAGGCCAGAAGTATCATAGTTCTTTCCTATACGAATAAACTGTTCTCATCCGAATTCATTCGCACAAATGCGAAAATATTCTCATTACGAAGACTTATTTTACATGTTATTGAACTTCATCGACAGGATGCATTAACCAAGTTCCTCAAAGTTTTTAATTTTAAAGCTATTAGTTAAACAAGATGCACCAGTTTGAATGAGGACCGTCGCTTGAATTACTCGACAAAACGAGCAATTTCTTGACTAGAGCGCATGTTCCACATCGACATCATTAACTCCTCAGGTGCTGTGTTCAGATCACTAGATATTTTGTAGGTGGTTGAGTGACGTATAAAGGAGATTTTACCGAAGTGGTGTATTTATTCCAGTCTATACGGTAAATTATGCAGCGTACGGTATAATATGGCACAAGTCGAATGAAAAATATTATATACATATTGGCGTTCGCGAATTGTTTATCGGCAGAAAAAGGAAATTCGCAAAGTTTACGCGCAGAAATATTTTGTTTAATGGAATTCCTTGGTGATATTCAACGTATACGCTTTGTTGCGTCCTTCAATGACGATGCTTTTTGTAGCTTAAAAGATTTATGAAATGTTTTGAACGTATATCACAATGCTCACGACGTCGATAATATCGATTGCGTAAACGATCTCAACGTAGAGAGCTCTTTAGGCGTTTAATTAACGCAATTCTCGAGATTTTATCGTCTCTTTGAGCATCCTTTCGTTAGCTCATTTAATTGATTCTCGAATTGCGTAGTCTTCTTGACTAAGAAGACTCGTGATTCATCGCCAGCAATCGCCTGCAATATATCATTCATCCGATTTACTTAATAGGAGGAATACTTGTATAAGCTGTAGTAAAATTTGATTAATATTGTTGAGGTGTTAAAAGTGAACGTCTAAGTGCTAATTCCTTATCGGTGGGAATGCTTTTGGCAGTTCATAAATTTGCACTATTTTCACCACAATGTTTATTGCTCTCATCGGACTTTCTCTATCCTCTTTTCACGAAATGACTTAAGAGGAATTGTTAGGAGGGATGATGGAAGAAGGGAGGAGGAGAAGTGGATGATGGGATATATCAAAAAAAAAACGATGACCTCAGTTAAAACTGCAAAAAAAACGAGGAAAGAAATTTAACGATCTGTCGATACGATAAATTAATCCTTTTAAATTATAAGCGGAATCGATTAGATACTATTGAATTTTCTTATTTCTTCAGATTTCTTTAATTTGCATAGATCATCAAATTTGATTTAGCATCGTTGTCTATCTTTTCCTTTTTGTTTTTTTGATATTCCTATGCTGATATTTGATATTCCGCTTTTTGATATTCATTTGATATTCGCTTATCTTTCTTTTTTTTAAAGTTCTCACAAATCTGTAAGAATTCACTGGCCACTGGTCAATGGAAAGATCATTGAATGAAATGCGTGTCGTTCGAGGATCAGCTGCATATTTGAGTTGAATTCCTATATCTCATCAATGTTAGGTGATTGATGTGAACGATTTCCTCTCGAGTATATGAAAGGTCAATCACGCATTCTGAAGAGAGTTTCATTAATACCTCCTATTGTTCAACTCCTTTATATTATCGACAATGAGGCAGTCGTTCATAGATGAGAACACTTACCAAAAGTTCGTGCACGTTAACAGGGTAGATATCGTTTATGCCGACGGCATACATCGGAACGCCTTTTTTTCGCAGCATTGTCGCTCCTGAATCCGCCATTTGGTTATTTCTGCACTCTTATCTCCAGCTTATATGTTCCTTATTGCCGTGCCTTAATCCTCGAGTCCTGACTGACGGGGAGTACGGGAGTGATATCCCATTGAAGCGTAAAATTCTATTCAAGGGCGCTTTATTTCTTCTCCGTCCTAAGAGGAGCGTTAAGGATCTGTTGAGGCGAATCCTCCATATCTTGTAGCCGTCAATAGAACAGATGAAAGCGTTTTATTTAAGAGATTTGCTCTGCGATAAGTTTCGTCTTTCTAGTAAAATAGTCGAGTGAGGCATAGAATAATGTGAAATTTTCCGTCTGCTTTGATCTATCTTTGCTTACCGCCCTCATTGCATAAAATAAAGCAAGCTTTTACCATACTAAAGTTTAAACATTTCATAGGAATATTTTTCGGATTATAACCATTAAATTTGAGTTGAATTATTTGAACACTTCAAATGCAATGTGATATTGCACTGCTGATGACGAATGACGTTGAAATCTATAGAGGGTTAAAGTTGATCCTGCAAATGAAAAATGCAGAGCCTCTACGACAGTTGTTTCCGTTATTTATTATTTTACCTGATGCAGGATCATCATGACTGAATCCATCTGTGAAGACGACGACAATAGGTGAGGCTTGACTTCGGCGTCCATCCTCACCGCTTAGCACCTCATCCGCTTTCAAAAGCGCTTCGTTCGTATACGTTGTGCCACCAATGAATCCTACGTTCTTAATTGCCACTTCCAATGATTCTTTATCGGTATACTTACTGCAAATAAACATTTTGTTGTTTTGGAAATATTCTCACTATTAATGTTATCGTAGATGACAATAGTTTCATTCACTTTCACAGATTATCGCTTCATTCGCTCTAGAAACTGCTAGTAGAGGCATCATTTTCATGAGGAATTTCAACTGTTGTCGATCGTTCTGAAGCCGAGAATTGAGATATTGCAGCAACTCGGTAACTGACGTTGACATTTCATTAACCTCAGGTCATTGATGTCTTCAAGGTGTCCTTCTGAAATGCTTCTCTAATACTGAACAAAACCATAGTTTAGTTATGATTAAATATAGAATAAAGAATAAATTGAATTCAATGGCATCAGTCTTTTCATCAACAATAAATAAAAGCCAGTAGTTAAACATTCTTAACGCTGAATGAGCGCCTTTTAAAGAAGGCAAGAAGAAGATGTGGAACTCAGAGGTTGACCGGAAGTAGGGTACAAAACTTGTTGGTCGTCAGTGACAAACCTTCGTGAAGATGCCTTGCATTTCGGTGGCTTACCCATTTCACGTATACTCTCAGTGCTGTTGGAGCCTGGTGCTCCAAATTTGGTCTTGCTTCTGAAGTTCTTGGGAACGAATCTACTGCTTGATTGTAGTAGCATGAAGTTTACTTGAATGGAATGAAAAGTTTCGATTTTCGACGGCCAGCATATTTGATAACAGCTACACGAGCATCTTCAGGTCCGATTGTGAGTCTGTCAACGAGTTGGACGGCTAGCTCAAGTTGTCGTTGGAAACGCGTCTGCAGCGAACCGGATGCGTCCAACACGATCACAATATCAAATGGACAGCCTGAACGAACATAATTAATTATAATTGCAGATTAACTTCTCGTGCTAGGTGCATAATTTTGTTTTAAAGATATTAAATTCTGATTACACAAGATAAAAAAAATCCTCGACGGTTACCTTTTCCGCTGGTCTTGAAGGGCATGGGCGATGGAGCCTTCAGTGTCGTTCCACTCGAAGTTGGAACTGTTGTCTCTTTCTTCGTAATCGTTTCTGGTGCGCTAAATAAATCTCAAATTAAGATGGCAAAATGCAAATCCCACTATTACTTCTATGAGTTAACAAGTACACTGTCCTAGATGACGAATAAATGATGCTTTAGTCATAAAAAAATAAAAAATTGCTAAATTGTAAAAGCGCAGCAGCTATGTGCGAAACAACGAATGCCAACAAATGCTTTGAAGGATTTTCGCCAAAAAATAACTCGCCTTTATGATTGCAAAATATGCAATTCAAATAACTGTCTATCTTCAACTTTTCGATCAGAAAGCAATAGATCAGTGGGAGTCAAATAGAAGGCTAAGAATAATAATGTTCATTATTGGTGTGTCGATCGGTGTTTTCGTTGAAAAGCTCATATTAAACGGTACAATGCTATCCGAAAGTTTAGAAGAGATGATGTGTAAAATGATACTAGTTCAAAAGTAGCTGAACTGTTTTTGGACGCCAGCAACTTACTGTGTTGTTAATGTCTGTTGTGTGACAATAGAATTGGTAGATTTGTATGCTGTAGAAGATTTGGTTGTGCTCAAAGATGTCCTTGCAGTGATACGTTGCGTCGATATAGACGACTTCAGAATTCTTTTCAAGGTGGTCGTTGATACTCGATTCGGCGGCGTTTGCGGCGATGTGCTGGCTTAATCTCGTTTCTATCATAAGTGTACTTCGATATGCCGAAGATATCAGGCGGAAATAAGGGAATGTGAAGGTAAATAAATCGAAATAAACTGACTGCTTTAAGTAGCTTAATAAGATCCTAAAGTATTTGGTCTTGATATATAGAAAGATTAAGACATGAATTACTCGACTGCATAGGAATGGAGGGAGTAACTGAAAATGTGTGGGTGGATTCAGTCACTGTCAACAAACTCGACTGAACGTATAGGAAAAAATCAACTTATAATTCTATATTGGAAGTGAGACTGGAAATGGGAACTTTTCGATATTTCGATATTCTAAAACTTCGCTCAACTGAGTCGTGTTTATTAAGGTGGCAATTTATGGGGTATTTCAAAGAAAAATGCTGCTTCGAACGATTCCATCTATGTGGGAATTTTATTTATTTATTTGTCTATTTTTTGAATCGAAGACATTTGTTCGATTTTTCGCATCATCACATTATTCTTACCAAAAATTGCCTCAGTTTTTAATCGTTTATCATGGAAGATTTCTGTAAATTGACGATACTATGAAAATAGAGAGCACTGAAGAGCATCTCAGCGTACTTTTTGCCTCTTGTTCGCCTGACTTCGAACTTGAAGTAGAAGTGTCCAAACTTGACGACGATTTCGATTTAGTCGTTTTATACTTCAATGTTGGCTTAATTTTATCGTTCACATCCTTTAACGGTTTTGTCCTTAATGTCTCTTTCTGTGTGCTGGAGAGAATTGGCACATATGTTGCGGATTTGGTTGTTATGGTAGTAGTTGTTGTTGTTGCAATAGGAGACCTACCTGAAATAATCCATCATATTTCCAGATTAGAAAAAAAAATTACCATTCAGATGCAAAAATCCTCAAAGTTTAACTATTTTTGGAAAAGTATTTCTGTACAGGATATCGCGCAGTTCATTTTTGAAATGTCCTTGCGCCTAAATATTCATAGAAGATCGAAATTTCTCTGCAATGAATATTAAGTACCTCCCACATCTATCAGAAAAAGGTTCTCATACATTATTACTATGACTGCAGAAATCATTTCTTAGTTCACTTGCAGTAGAAAAATTCCTCAATGAATTCTAAAGTTTACCAGCTAAAAGAACATGAGACGTCCACCTCCGTCAGCTATAGCGCTGATGTGGAGCAGATAACAAGAGGTTTTGTTTGCTAGGTAAACCATGGACGGAATGGGGAATAGAATACGCGGTTGATCTCTGAGCGGAAAAAATTGGGTAAAAGATGTGTGAAAATAAAAATTAAGGTTATAATCACCGTTAAGTTATGTTTCAAGAATGCGAGGACGGGAGTGGATGGGGAAATGCAACTCTTTCAAGGAAACCATTTCTCACCTCGAAATCATTCTTAGCAATTAACAAAACTCCTTTTGATACTAATAATCCATCATGGCAAATGCTACGAAGTTTCATTTCCGGAACAGTGGTGTCGTCTGAGTTGGTAAACGAGAGCAATTATCCAGTTATCCTATAAGATCAAAGCTTCATTGTGAAAGAACCACTAAACCGAGAAGTTTTGGGCAGCGAGCTCCTCCTTCTCTGTGTTTTCGTCGATGCCATGAGATCATTCGCAACAGGATCGGCTAAGAGGAAGTGAGGCCCCTGTTGGAGTGAATATATTTCGCAAAAACATTTCATGCTCAGAGGTATTCAAACTTGCGACTTCAGTTGAGGGGATATTTTGACAAATCACAAAACGACAACGACAAGGTCATTTTTGCAATCAGCACGCAGAATCGATTCAGGCGTCAATCTCGTAATTTCGCTTCGACAAGTAAAAGAAAGGCGCGGACAGGGGGTATAGACAAAGAAGCCGCAATATGATATTTGTTGAGAAAAAAGACTTAAAATGTAACTAACTCGAAAGGAATGAATCGATACTTGGTTCATCTGGAATTCCTTCACCTTTACGTGGACCAGAATTGCAAGATGTGAGAGCAGTAACTAATTGTGGCACAGATTCCATTCCTTTGAATACTCTTCGTGGATTTCCAGCAATTGTTTGAAGTTCAGATCTAAATAAATTATTGGACCTAACTGAATTGTAACATTCCAGTCTTGCAAAAGAATGCAAAGCTTCACTAGAAATTTTTCCAAAAAATTCCATTTTATGATTATATTCGGTGGTTGACATATAAATTTGCTTTCGCCATTTTCAAAGAGATAAAAGCGAATCCATACTTCGAACTTCGCGTTCACTTGAAGTGAGTGACTTATATTTTTTAGTTCATAAGTCGAGGGAGAACTTTCTACTTACGAAGTTCGGAAAAAGCTTTCATCTATAGAAAATGTCAAAGATGTCAAGACACTTACTCTCTCCATGCGTCTGTCACAGTGACCGTAAAAGTTCGCACATTCGGAAGTCGGTGAAGCTCCTCAGCAGGCCCATCAACAATATCGTAACTGCAAGACATAACTTGAGAAACATCGTTGAAATGAAGCTATAACATTTTATTTATCTTCATGTTAAATCTTTCAAATATTTCCTCATTCTCTAAATGAAGAGAATCATTTCAAATACCGTCACTTTTAATCGAGAAATAGTCAATCAGAAATTCGACAGTGAAAACGGTGTAATTAACATTAACTCGATCTCGGAGGAGGAAAAGAAAATGCCTCAGAAATATTGCATAGAAAATGCATGTTTCTCACAGATCAATTTGCCCGTTCAGTAATTTGAGGGATTTGTAGATGAGCACATTTCGCGAAATATACGAAAAATTCATGGAACTAAGTTGTGGGCCTAATTTTAAAGGAGGAGAAAAAAGAAAGGAAAAGTGTATGTTACAATCCAACTGAAATATACGAAACGATAGCCGCAATATTAACGTACACAACCTGAAGCCGTCCGTAATGACGACAACATTGGTCGGCACATTGGGACGTCGTGTGCGTAATGCTTCAAGGCTCAGATTGAGGGCTGCGCCTGTGGCAGTTATTCCCGAAAAATACGGCAGCCCTAAAAATTAATCAGTATTCACATCACTCCAATATTCAACCGTTTTGCAGTGTAATATTTCTTTTGACTTTGAGCTTTGCAAATATTTGTTGTTTCAAAGATGAAAGTATTTTTATTCAAATGTGCATTAAGTTTCGTTGTTCTCAAGAATCGAGGTGTATGATAATGCATGAAACAAGTGTGGTTATTAAATTACTGAAAGTGAACCGAATTTTGCATTCTTTGTCTGGCCTTCACCTTCTCCCTTGACTATTCCGCCCTCTCATTTCTCAGAGATAACCTTTGCAATTATGCGTATTCTTTTCGAATCCCCTCAGAATCTTTTCATGGCTCAATTCGACAAAGACGATGCGAAAATATGAAAAAGACGACTAGCGCGGCGCAAAATGGAACCGACTTCGCTCATGTGAATGCTAATCAAATTACAATCGTAGCAAATAGCAAACGCTCACGCCATCGTTGAGAATTTTGATGAAAATAAGATTGGGAATTGTGATGAAATTCAGCTAACCTTTAATGGCGATTTCGACTTCAGTTCGATTTTTATGCCTACCAAAAGGTATTTTTATTTGTTTCCGTTGTTTACTACTATATACGATCACTGAAAAAAAAAAAACATATATATCATTTTTCATTGAATAATCCGACAAAGAGAATGAATATTTAAGGCATTAAAGACATAATATAATTGAATAAATTCTCATTGTTAATTTGAATTTTTCAAAAACATATAGTGAAAATAAAGTTTATTGATAAAATTACCATAACTGTCAAAGACGGAAATTACGACTCGATCGTCGAATAAGTTAATAACACGCTCATTTATAGAGGAGGCTTAAACGATATAGTTATAAGCTAACTTCATCATAATTAAAAGTTATAGTACAGAAAAGGGTGAATGAATTTCCACAATTCAAATACTCGATTAACGATGAAAATTAAAGTATAGAAAGAATGAGGTGAATATTGTGACTTCATCGAAATGAATCGAATGAGTGGAAATTGTTTTTTCTTCTCGCATCGATATAATCTTTTTCTTAAAAGCTGATTATCATATTCGATTATAATGAACTATTTGTTACCTCCAATGCGAATACCCTCATCGCCGATCGCTTCGAGTAAATTCACCGTATTGAGCACGTATTGACGATGACGTTCAAAATAACGCCTCACCGAACTCGTCGAATCGACAATGAACAATGTATCAGAAAGACAATCTCAAAAAATCAACTAATATTATCGTTTCATTGGAAAGAAAAACTAAATTTGAATTTCTTTTTCGGTCTTATTTGGAAGATATTTGCAATCAAGGCTATCAACAGCTTACTTGTTACTTTTAATTGCATTGCAGTAAGTTCGTGTTCGCTGGCATCTATGGGCATGTATCTGTCTGCGTGTGTCTGTACCTGCGCAATTGCGTTCTGCATATTTCGCCTCAGTGTGTATCTGCGCACTTATGGAAGTGTGCAAGCACGCAAATGTGCAAATTTGAGTGTGTACAAACGTGCACTTTCGCAACTTCACATTCACGCAATTGTGCACATATGCATTTGTGCATCTGCGTGCATATGCGCGACTGCATATGTGCTCGTGCTCGTGTGTGCACATATGTGTGAGTGTCGGTGCCAATGTCTATCAATTTCTCTGCTTAGGCGGCGATGAAGTCAGCGCTATGAAATTGTGAGACAGAGTGCAGTATGTATTATTAATGACCTCTCATACCATTATCGAAGCTGACCCACTGTCTTTTAAAAAGATTTTAGCATTAAAATATACCAAAAAATATATGCATTGTGAAGCTTTTGATGCTTTTGAGGACATATTTTGTGCGCATCGCGTTGCTAAACAAATAAATCTTCCGCAGTTTTTATGAATGGTGGAATTAGTTGAAACATATATTCAACAACTACCTCGTATATTATGTTATCACTTCGCTAGTCATGGAAACGTATGATCAATAGAGAGAAGTGCGAAAAATGCAAGTCATGCCAGTTACCCCACTTGTTGAGAACTGTTTTACTGCGATCGATCGACTTTACAAACGGAGGCAGAGAATTTGTTTCATAAAAACAGAAGTAGAAAATCATCACACAGTATTCGGCTATTATCTTATACTCTCTCAGGTTTTACTCTTCTTTTTGATCCAACGAATTATTTGTTTGCAAGATCACATTAGACAAAGACGAAAATTGCAGCGTATGCAATATTCATTATACGCTACTTTGCCATTGTGACGGTATTCCCGCTTTCATTGTCCGTTTCACGTTAAAATGCCAAAATTACGAATATCTCTTGGCTCGTTCAACATAAATGTAGGACAAAAGTAAGGATTTGTTCAAAATACACTTAATGTTGTGGTTTTTGATGTAAAAAAACGTGTTTTAATTGTAGCTTGCACCTGTGTTAAGGTATCTTTGACACAGTGGCAGAGATGGAGGCGAAAAGTGCAAAATGCAGTGGCATCTGCTGATGCCTAAAAGGGTGGGGCGGAAGTCCTTGCTGCTCCTTGCACTTTTCATTTCCTCCACTGTCATCAAGTTAACGATATCCGAGGTCCCGGTACAAGTACAGTCCATATCTCAAAGAAAGAGATAACTACAGCACAAATTTATGTCAGCAGAAATGCTGATGTGTTTACGAGCTAACAGGCCTATTTGTCAAGAATATTTTTGTTTTGTATGAGTGAAAAAGTAACTCCATGAGAGAATTTTCGCGAGCAAAGTTCTTGTGTTCGCATGCTCCCAGAAAAACAGAAAGCTTAAAAAATCCTAGAAAGCTAACAATTATTTCCATATCGATAAAGTAAGCCTATAAATACCTAATAGTATCCAGTCACGGAACTCTTCGAACAATAAGTGATTTTTTAACCATATGAAATCTAACTTCTGAGTCAATCCCCTATCTGCCACGGAAAAAAGAGTAGCGAAGCTTCAATGCTTTGATAGTCTTATCTACAAATTTTAAATTTAAATTCCATATATGTTTATTGGTACTTAATTATTTCAGCTAAGAGCAACTGACGCTGATAATATAACAAACGCTTGAAGATGGATGCATGATATTGACCAATATAAAGCACTAACTGATCTTTTTGAAATTCGATGATTTTATACTTCTTAAATTTTGTTGTTATCTCTTCTGCTCTTTTGTTTTTGCTGTAAAAGATGAGAGGAATCGTAGTGCAAATGAATTTCTTGCCATCATATGAAAGGGGGAGGCATCCTTCTCTCCCTTATGCGATTTTTGTTATACTTCCAACTGTTTTATTGATGTTTTCATCGATGGAATTGTTCTCTATCAACAAAAAGCTAATGAATAATTCGATTCGATATAATTTTTCTGTGGCAGCAGCAGCAGTAATCATCAAAAATGGCAAGAAATAGGCTTCCTAGTTTGGATATTAAATATCCTTGCCACTTTCAAATGAATACTTTTAATTTGGCCTTCGCTTTGTAATTTTTTAATGCAACGCATAGAGAACGTATAAAGATCGAAATAATAGTAAGTGAGCGATATCCGGTTTACACTAATGGGTTGACTAAATTAGCGACTACACAACATGCAATGTTCAACCGGCTGTCAAAACGATCTTGTTCAGCATCATTTCGTCCATTTTCCAGCACAACTTCATCGATAACGTTGTGAATGACGCCGTGAAGAGTTAACTTGTTCAAAATTGGCAATGCAAAAAGTATTTCCCATCTAATTTGTTGATTTTTATTTTTACACATAAAGCGTAGAGCCACTATAACCTGATGGATGGAATTACTCGAAACGCACCTATATGCATTCAACTGAGTATAGGCAATTAAAGTTGACGAAATACTTGTTCGCGTTAAAAGTAATTCAGACCATTGATTACATTTTTTGACTGATTGTGACATTTGAAATAAAGGCTAAGATTTATGAGTGGAGCTTCAACATTTCCACTCCACTTTTCCAGAAAAAAACCTTAGAAAAGAAAACGTTGGAAAGAAGAGGTAACAACTCGTTTTTATTTCTTGATTATCGCCGATCACTTTGAAACGAGAAAAAGGTCAAATTTCACTCGAGAATCTCTCTCTCTCTCTCTCGTTAAGTGAACTATCTTCATCGTTTTTACTTCCCAATATAGGAGAGTTTTTGTCAAAATTGGACCAAATAATTCCCTCTGATGAAAGGAATTTTTCAAGACAAATCAGCGTCTAGAAAAAGTGCTATTCTTCTTCATCTAATTTAGTTACTAACAAAATACTGAGCCTGATTTCTTTGAAACTAAGAGTCACATTTTTTGCAGCCTTACTCACCATCGTACATATATGATTATAGGGAGAGAATGTGATCAGCTTCTTCGTTGGAGTCAGCCTCATGTAACGTTGTTTTCGTAAACGCTGTGAAGCGATTACGAACATCGGTTTCGCCAGTAGAATCTGCGGTTAAATGCTGTGGTCACTTTCACTGGGAAGTAGTGCCGAACGTTGAGAAAGTATATTTTTGCCGCAATTTGTAGTCTGAAGCGTCGGTTATCTATGATGAAGTTGTCCTTTTCTAAGTAAACTGAAATTCAGGAAGCTTACGGAACGCATGAAGGAACTTCTTGCGCTTTTTTTTCTTGCAACAGAAATACTAAATGATTTTGCGGCTTGTTAGCATAAAATCGACGTTGATTGCTAAATGATTTACCTGTGAAAGCAAATTTTTCATCGGCTACCTCTTCTGGTTCGACGGGAGCTACCTCGTTGTCGTCAGCCTTTGATGGGATCCGGCTTGGACGAACGCCTTTAGCAAGTTTCCCTCCAGGCAATGATGGTGCACTAATTGGTGTATGCGGCGGTAGGTCGACTGGTTTTGATGGTTGCTAAATAATTGCTATGATGATTTTTGTCGGTGATTTATTAGTAGTATAAGATATTCCAGACTGTCATTAATAACATTTCAAAACAAGCTGCGCAATGAAATTGTGCAATGGATTCTTTTAAGTTGTTGAAACTGGAAAAGACATTTGAATGTTTTGCTAATGAGCGACGATATTGAATGAAAAGTTCTTTACGGATTATTATGAAAATTGGAATTCCAATAAAAATATTCACAAATTTTGAAAATGAACGAAATGAGCGATGCGATTGGAAGAAATTCTGAAAAATTATAAATTCGCATAATGAAAAAAATTCTGAGATTTCTCGGCAGAGCGTTAGAGGGGAATAGGTGGTGGTGATTTGAGAAATTACATAGGGAATCGCCAGGAAAATTAAGAGAAATTAAGTAATCCTCAAAAAGATACGTTGCCTTCTCTGCCCCTATACTTCAAACGATCTCTTTTCCTTAAATAACAATATGAACGTTTTCCAAATTTAGCCTAGTTTCCTCCCATTGCAATTTTCTTATACGTATTTTTCAATAAAGTGAACAGCTATTAATATTGCAGAATGATTCTTTCTTTTTGGTTTGAAGCAGCAGGGGCATTATTCACAACTTACAATTTCTTGACCTTGCTGATGCTCAGAAGGCTGTGTTGAAGAAGTTAACTGTACATTCTTCGGCATCGTCGTAGAAGATGACGGCATGGCGTTTGTCGAGCTCTGTTCATTCTTTAATATTTCAGTGGTAGATGAGGCTTTCAACGTAACTTGCGTAGTTTCTAATTTAAACTTAGAGCCGGTGCGAAATATGACACTTGATGACCTTATTGTAGATGATTCTGTAGGATAAGTTTCTGGCGAAGCACCGGGTATCTCCGTTGAAATGTCTAGTGATTCCGTTGTTGTCGGCCATTCGTCGGTGGTGATAAGAGAAGAGTCAGAGGTTTGAGTCGAGGTTAATGTTACGCGTGAAGCTTGAGCCTTCTGTGGAGCAGGAGGGGTTGGCCCGGAAGCCGACTGATACGGTGGAGTTGACGTACTCTGTTCAAACGATGGTGAAGACCCTACGTGAGATGGGGATTCTGGATAAGCACCGTAATGATCACATGTAGGACAACGACCGTAATAACTTGGAGGCGGCGATGGCGACGGAGGAGCGACTTCTCCATATTGAGCACCAACGATCTGCAACAAGCCCACATGGCGAAGCTGTCTCTTTTCTCTTACTCCAAATGTGCAAATCATTCAATTCCATTACATGCATACTTCCATGAACTGTCTAAATGTAGCAAGGCAAAGAATAAAACCTCACATTTGCTACAACTTATGCACACGTTTGTATTACACTACTTGCACGAACGATGTGTGCAAATGGGTGCTGATTTTTTAATGCAAATTTCAGTTTATCGGAATTCTGTCACTTCCACTTGCGATATTTATTGCACAAATAACAATTTTTAATTGGCGTAACAGTTCATCACAATTGCTAGAGCACTTTTTCCTTCCTTCGGTACTCTTTTTACCTCTGTTGTGTTCCTTCAAAGAACTGCTTTATAATGATACCAAAGTGAGGAATTATGGGAGGTGGGAATGCTGAGGAGAACTGAAAAACACTGAGTATTCATAAGTGACGGAAGAACAAAGTTTTTGCGCAATTTCTTAGGTCATGGGTCGTCTCTCGAGAATAGCGGCTTTCAAGAACGACAGTTCGCCTCTAGTGGTCTAATTTTTCCACTGCTTTCATTTGATATTAGAAAGATAACTCCTCTTCTCCTATCTTTCAGCCTTAACTCCTTTATGCTTTATTTTTGTCGTCTATCTCAACTGGAGTCCTTCGAATGACTTAATTTTAAATCGATCTACTGAAAACAGTTCTCAAAAATAGCATCTAAAGTTCTACGCAATTTATAAATGCGAATTTTTCTTCAATGATAGTTTTGATCCTATATAATAACCATATAATCGAAGTATTTTTTCATCTTCAAACTTTTCATCTTGTCGCTGTAGTTTATTGTCAATAATTTCATTTTGTTGAATATAATTGCTGAAGGTTTATTACGAGAGGCGTTTCCTCCCTTTGCCTTCCCCATGCATTAGGCCTTCCTAGGGAAATATTGAGAGGCAAATTATCCAACTTTTAAATTTCTAGGAAATTCGAAAATGAGATATTACAGAATATGGGAAAATCATAAAGCCGAAAAGAAATAGCAAACCTGTAAGAAGAGAGCGCAAGTAATAATTACACGTTGTCGCATTGCTGAAATTGTCATCAACGACATTCGTAAGTTATCATAAACGTCTAAATGAGCGCAACTTTTTTTATAAATTTGCAAGATTTCCACTAAATAAACCAATATTTTGATGAAAATATTATTGTTAGATATATTTTCCCCTTTCGAATATATTTATGAAAAATTCAAAGAAATTCTATTCGAATATAAAAAAAGAAGAATTCAAAATGATTTGAAACTGAAATTACGAATTTTGCAAAAAAATGTTTCCTCGTTTATTATCATAATGCGATAGTGCGACTGAAAATCTCATAAATCAATGAATTACATACATTTTTTTGCCATTTAAAATGACATTCTTTAGGAATGTGCTATTTCTCGTATCTAGTAACGTCTACGTGTAGGTGTGTCTTTGTCATGCTTTGTTTGTCCACTAGTTTAGAAGAGAGGAAATTGAGGCTTCGTTAGAGAATTACTGATGGATATAATCTACACGACAACGCAATCTTCTAGAGAATTTCGCTCCACGCTCATTTATTAACTTCGAAAGGCATTACAAATATTGAAGCGTTCAGCAGAAAATGACTTACATATATCTCACATTAAATCGTTCTTCATTTCCCAAAAAGTTAGTTGCAAAAAAACGAAACAGATTCGTAGCAGCAGCAGTAGGACCACTTTAAAAAATAACTGAATTATTGTTGATTATTCACTCGTAAACTATGAAATTAATTTCTTTATTGAGAGAAATGCCAAAGTGTATATCGTGGCAATTCGTTGAATGTGTTTTATTAATTGTTTAGCAAAAATTTGTTCATTACTCACATTTTATGCGTTAGTTGTTTGGGTAAATTAAGTAAGATAAAAATAGTTCTACGAATATAGAATTTATTAATATTACCGACATAAAATCATAATAGAGAAGTGGATAGATTTGCAAACGTTTTCTTTTCTTTACAAAATTGCATTCAATCAAGAAAGCGGCCTCTTTAGCTAGCAAAAACAGTAACAACAATAACCACTATGAGAACGTCTCCCGATCAAGCGGTGACAGTATATTAATTAAGAAATAAAAGTTACGTGGAATAAACAGAAAATGAGGAAGAGAGAATCAAAGATGCGAAGAGAATCGACGGAGAGAATAAGGGAAGGTGGGGGGAAGGGTGGAAGATGGTAATACACGTGAAGCAGATTCAGTACCGCTTAAGAATATAATAAGAAACAAAACCTATGCGCGAAAGTCTCTCTCCTTTTGTTAATTGCTTGCTACAATAAATCGACACATCATATCGCGCCACTTATGTGATTAACTTCATAACTGGGAAACGCTCATAAATGGGAAACTTGAGAGGAATGAGAAAACGCTCATAACAGCGTAGTTCTTTAAAGATGAAGTCGAAACAGTCGGAACTATAGAGCATGATTGATGTCCGAAGTAGGTTTGAGGTTATCACAGTTGGGGAAAAATGGATTTCTTTTTTTTTGGAAGGTGAAACACTTCCTTCAAGAAATAAGATTGAAAAGTATACTAGTGGATTACCGTGAAATAAGATCACTTGATTCAATCATCCTCTTTTTTGCGTTTCATTGGGAATAATCACAATTTATGGTGGAAGCAGTTTTTGAAGGATGCGGGAATTTATCGACGCAATAAAGATGAGTTTTGACGTGACAAATGAATTTAGAAAATTTGCGTCTGTTTCATATGCAAGGTAAAATGAGTATTTTGAGTAACAGAATAGAATTATGGATATAAGAAACTTTCAGGAATGTGCTAATGTGAGGAAAGTTTATGAAAAATCAACAAGTAGTAAACAATTAAGTTTGGAATTATGCATAAAACACTTAAAAGGTATCTCGGCAAAATTTCGCCACTAATCGCTTAGGATGAAAGTCCTTTAAATTCAGACATACGAGATAAAAGATAAAATGCACTGCAAAAGATCGATGTGAATAATAAAGTAGAATATAAAATAATAATCTTACATAGTATTTAGAGAGAGTATAATGAAAATTTTGCTTCCCATTTGCCACCCTCATAGAGAGTTTTTGAATGTAACCTCATTTACCTTATATTATCTGCTCGTGCATATTCAAACATTCTCTTCCTCTATCTATTTCTCAGCACAGTAGTAGTTGTTCCTTTCTCATGGGATCAACTAATATGTAACATCTTTCTGAAGTTGAATTTAAAATCCACAACATTGCAATGTGAATGATATGCGTCAGATGGGAATTATTTAAAGCGATACGAAAGAAGCTTTTTTCTTGAGCATTGATGATAAGACATTGAGCTCTCTATGCCATTTCCAGACTTGAAGTCGTCAATGGCAGAAAAAAGAAACGATAAATTTCTTTGGAAAATACGCAATTTTATAGTGAATCGAAGATGGGTTGATTTGTGTTAGCGCTTAAATTTATGACAAATGTGTAGAATTTAATGCAAACAACACGAGTAGCTTTGAAGAAACGACTTTAAGAAACAAGCAAAGAAAGAAAGAGTGGGGAGAAAACAATTCAAATAGTTGCCAGCATCTTTTTCTTCTTGATTCTTGGTGACTTTTACATCATTTCGACTATGAATCCTTTGAAACAATCAAAGATTTCATTATGTAATTCTGCAATTGCAATCCATTAAAATTTTGTATTGCTAAGCACATATGAAAGCACACATTAAGAATTTGCATAATTAGTTTTTCAGGTAAGATCGGAAATGCCTATGCCGTTCGTCTACAGAGCAACATCTATTATCTGCCACCTGTTATCACCTAATCCCATATATCATATCGAAACGATGTTGACACGAATTGATAAGAGTCGATACTATAGCAATGCCATCTCGGAACAATCAGTCGGAATGTAGAGCTCAGTTAGAAATAAAAATTCTGTAATAAGCATGAGCTTCAAATCTGAAGATTACCATGTTGTTCCGAAACAGGAGAAAGAACACCAGTAACATTTCAGTAGTGAAGGTAGTAATGAACTATTTCGAGTATTCGTTATATGAGCTCGTATATAGTAGATGATTGGTGTAATATTCTAAGTTCTGGCAAAAGTAGGCTGCCTACTGATTGAAGATCATTCAAGAGAACGTCAACAATCGTTAACAAATTCCATCAATTTTACTCTTCGTGCATTGTCCTTTTAATCAATTCTACTTTTTATAAAATTAGTTTGTGTGCAACATTTCATGTTTATATTCGATTAGTCGATAGCAATGTTCATTGACAGCGACTCAAGAGCACAATATTTTATGGAGAAGCGTGCCGGAGGTGTGTCAGCAAGGGTGACACGATATGCACTTTTGCTTCCGTTCACCTAGTTAACCAGTTTCACAGCAAATTACTGATATGCGAAATAATGTGTTTGTGGTTCTGATGACCGAATCGCCCACATAAGTCCACAAGGGATTCGTTTTTTTCCTCCTTTTTTTGCTCTCTGACACGCAAAAAACGAAGGACTGATCAATATAAGGCATTCACAACACCTTTTTCATGTTTAAATGAATGTACATCTCGAATGTGAAGGGTCAGTTTGATAGGCGATACAGGAGATCATAACCTAGCGGTATTCGTCACTATATGCTTCAAAATTTCACACGGCTAACTTCACTGACTCGTTAACTGAAACCACTGAAGAGACTCATATGTGCACACATACGCTGACACACAAATAAGCATATCAAGCCACGGATACACAGGCGTACGTGCACACACATGCACACAAATATATACATAAATGCATACGCACGAGCATGTTGTCGTAATGTTTCGTGAACGTGATCACGTCAGAGCAACACACAAATATATACATAAATGCATACGCACGAGCACGTTGTCGTAATGTTTCGTGAACGTGAACACGTCAGAGCATTCACGTCGATCAGCAAATAGACAACTAACTGTTAAATTTTGTTACACGATCAAAGCTTATCTCCATGTAGCTGTGCTGAACAGTTGAAGTATATTATGTGTTCCATCATATGAACGAATGATTTTATTGAATCTTACAACTGCCATTTGATCGCAAAATAATACACCCCTTTATGATTCAAATGGCGATCTTTAGTGGCATATAAGATTCAAGGAATTATGCTGCGGATTTTCGAAGCGAAAGCCGGTAAGTTATGGGAACAAATTTTCGGTGAATGTTATTAGGTTTTTTGAAACGGACGTAGCTAAAATATGCAGAAGAAAGGCGAGCAAACATGCGAATGCTTCTTGACTGCTTCCAGAAATTTCAGGGTTCAGTAATCCTCTCAGATATTTTCCAGAATGCTCGAGTAACCTCTTCGTAATCCAATTTGTGAAGGGCTATTTTCATCAGACATATTTTATCTAACTGCAAATGAAACAGCAAACGGAAGCAGCATACGAGATGATATAGTTTTTGAATTGACGCTCATCAGATCAACTGCTTTCACAGACCGCTGGCAAATACCAAAGCGTGTTACATTAGACAAGAGCACACGTAGGGCACTAATCCCTTCTCCTCTCACCTCCTTTGCTTTCAAGACCTTTATATATCCGTAGGAATGCACAGAAACGCTCTGATATCATAAGTGAATCAACTTATGCAACCTGACCGACTGCAAAAGCAAAATCCGATCGGTGCAAAATGTGTGAAAATTTCATGTCATTTTTTGGCACTTCTAGATATCAACACTTCTTTTTGGCGGCGATCAATCAACTTGAAATCTACTACCGGATCCCCCATGGTTCAGATTATATGCACTGGATTTTTTGCTTCAGTAGTTCCCGACCGGATTTGCTGAACGATCGCGCGGATACAGACGCATAAGTGCAAGCGTACAAAACCATCCTGCTGGGAAAAACTGCAAAATATTGACAACCTCTTTACCCCGCAACGAATGCTCAGCGCAAAAGAAAATCTATTCGAGGAGGAACCGATGTAAGTCAGAGTTGCTTTGTATGAAACAACAACGGAAGCTTGCTAATGAAAATTTAGCAAAATTGTGCAGTAATATTGCTCAACAAAGGAATGTCTTGATTTGATGAGAGACAACTTTTCTGAAATATGGTACCGCTGGAGTTTTTAATCATTTGTAGATTATGGGTCCGATCGGATCGACGTGAGCTTGAGGGCAAATTTCAAATATTTGGTGGAAGACAAAGCGCTGATCGAGAAAAACGGTTCGGAGACTTTCATTTGAAGCTAATAGATTTTCGCAGCGATGCTCTAAAATTTGAGGGGAAAAACCTCAAAAATCTTTATTAACCACTGAAATCGTTTATTTGTTGACAAAATCAACGAGGAAAATGTTAGCGATAAGAATGGAAAGCAAAACAAAAGCATCACGGTACAAAAATTAACGAAACGCTCAGCCGAGAATATTAGACGACAACCAATTTGCTAGGATATTTCTATGGGGGAATGGGGGAAGATGTGGGATAAGTTTGACGTGAATCCATGCAAATTAAGGTTTTTTGTGGTAGGAAATGGAAGTAGAGCACCTTTTATACAAATCATAGTAAATTTTGCATAAACGTTAAATGAAGCATTCCTTCTCATCAGGCGTTTCTAAGTTCGAAACCGAAAAATGTGAACGTTGCAAAAGAACCCAAACTGCATGGCTGCAACGAACAAATAATCTCATGTTAATTAATTGTCCACTTATGTAACAAGCGAGCGGTTGGTTATTTCCTAAATTCCTTCGCGCAGAAATGAATTTATCTCATCCTGCCCTCCACTGCTTAGAGGCTTGGCTTGAATTAATGCAAGATTCTTTGCCATGATCACGTGGAGTTTTTATTCTGCTGCGATCTATAAATGCAATAATATTGGAGAATGGTCGTTTTCCTCGTGATGGTATATAACATTAAAACATTAAACGATTATCATAGTTAAGTGCTGATTGCTCCTTAGTGCAAATGTTTATTCGTTGATTAGCATGATCGCTTCAGATTCGTTATTCTATTGTAGTTGAAGAGTACAATTATAAGCAGGCAGGATGCGACCACAATGGTTGTAAAGTCAAAAAATGATAGTCATAAAATATTGAAGCATAGAAGGATGAAACATAAACCTTATGAAGGCTTACAACGTGAGGCGCATAGAAACGTTTGCCCTCTCAGTGATATTTGGATGAGACTTTTAGCATTAACAATTCGCTTGTGAAGTTTAGAAGGTTTTGAGGAAAAGAGCGATTGCTATAAGTCGTAGTAGATTACTCAGACATTTATCCGCATAGCTGCAGAAAAAGTCCTTTCATATATCAAATTTGCTCCTCAGATCGTTTCAGTTTTAAACCATAACCGCGGCTGGCTCGCTCGGACGGCATACAAATGTTTTAGCGATGCTGGAACGATAAAAGGAGAGCTTTCTTATAAGCAGTTGAAAATGTTGCATTTCCACCGGTGGAGACGCTCACAGAAATAAAAGCTTGGATGAAAGCTGCGCCGTAAATTTTACAGAAAGAGCGAGAGAGCGTATTCGACACGGTCATTGCGAGGTGTCGTGTTGAACAAACCAACGGATAAACGCATTTTACAAATTGATCATGACTTTAAGGGCAGAACAATGAATCGAAAAAAAGAAGATTAAATTAGTGGTCAAACAAGAGCGACGTCGCTTGCCGCTCTTGACGGGAATTTACACTGAAACATTTGACGACAAATCGCCGTTTTTTAATCTTGTTTTCGACATACGCACAATGTACAAAAAGGCTTGCCGGGTGTGGCAAAACTGAGGCGTGAACAGACTTGCCGCACTGTTGAATAGGGTGCACAAGATTCTGATGATGCGAGCTACTTGACCATAAACTGCCGCAGGGTAGCTGGAAAAACGTTCACACTGCTGAGCTCGTTTTCACTAGTCGAGCATCAAGTTCACTGGAACTGACGCTCACACATCTTGTGATGTCGCATTCGATGAATGCTTACCGCCGTCTATTCAGATACGCAAACTCCACCCAACACATTTACTTACAACAAGATAGATATTTACTTCCCCATCCCTTCCTCCCCATTAGATTTCCTCTTTCTTCAGTCTCACTGCATTAGGAAGTAGCTACATGTGGAATTAAAAATTTTCAGAAAATAAGTCGCAGACAGCTGTGAATAACAGCTGCGAAAAGTAAAAGTTTTCAAAATCGTGAAGTTGTGGACCATTCAAAGAAAACGATTCTTAACCCTCTTCGTTATTTTAAGCCTCGATTCAGCTTCGTATAGATATGACCTCCAACAGTGTGGCCTAGATGGCGAAAGATGAGTTATACATTTCAATTAAAAACAGTGAGGTGCAAAATATTCCGAAAAGTGGCTAGAGGAGCGCGGTCATTATGACTGCATTCTGTAAAAAGCTAAAGAAACTGACGAGTATAGTGAAGAAAAGAAGCCTTGTATAGAGTGCATTAGGATCGCATGAGAGCATGGCATCGGACCTAGGAAAGGTTCTTCCATTCTAGACAAAAATGGAAAATCTACACTTTTTCCCAGCACGGCCATAGGCGTTGGCAAGCCTAAAGCCTGAGACCGATTTTTGTCGTGGTAATTTTGAATCCAGATTTACCCAGGGACATCTATAATGCTCTTGAGTTTCAGAGCATGCCTAACCAGACGCTCAGAGTGCTTCATGAATTTCAGAAAGGGCTGAAATCACGGGATGAGATAGGAACAGAGCAAGATATCCCAGAGAGATTTAAGAGTTCTCAGGAATGAGTGGGACTTCACTATCAGGTGCATCCAGCAAAATTAATTTGGATGAGAGCTTATTTTATTCCAATTCCACAGCTAGAATGCAAAAAAAACGAAACTAATTCACTGAAACACTGACATTAGATAGGTGGGAAAGAACCGTAAACATGAAAGAAAAACAATCGCTTAAAAGCTGATTAGGGTGCGGGGATTGTTCACTGAGCAAAGGTTGAAACTCCCCTTTAATTGACATTATCTTTAACGTGAAAAGAGCTCACCATTCTTAAATACTCTATGAAATTTATGTGTAAGAACGTTTACATTGTTTGATGGGATAATAAAAAATGAGATAACGAGTTGGAATAGTCGAATGTTGCTTTCGAGTTGCTTTTGTTGAGAAGAAAGTTTGAAATCGCAGCATTCCGAAGACTCAACTAATAAAATGAGACAAGTAAAGAGTTATTCAAATAGTGAACTCACTAATAAAAGAGTAAATATAGGATCGACGATGTGGAAGTAATAATAACTCTTATCCAACAACCATCGAGCAGAAATATGAATGTCTCTCTCTAAGGAAATCGAAGTTCGTTCAGGTGATGTCTTAATGTCGTAAGCATGGTACTGAATTGACATTCCGTATAGCAAAGAAATTTCATTTATTGCACAGAACAGGTTTAAATATTACCTATTTGGCTAAACTCAACCGATATAATGACCGATTATTGGCTTCATTTATTCGTCGTTAAAGAAGGAAACGATTTGTGAATATATTTCGAAAATGGTGCCGATGAACCGCTAAAAAGTTCTTACCAACTGCGGTAAAAAAGTTGTGAAATCCCCATACCTTCGCGTCCGAATTTATTTCTTAGTTTCAACGAGCTATTTCGAGTTATATCTTTCAGGTTTTTGCAATTTTCGTGGGTTAAAATTGTTGCCCACTAACATCCTCGAGTCATTCCTTTCAACTTATTAATAGCGCAACACTTTCAACTCTGCTTCATATTTTCATCGGTGTGATCGCATGATGTACTTAACTTCTGCAAGGATTTAATTCCATATTTCCTGTGTTTGATTAGATGAGCTGTCTGAATCTGAACCTCAGATCATCTGCCTCAGAGCAGCCAGAGATATAAGGTTCGTAGAGATTTCGGAAAGACGTCTAGGTCTCAAGCGTTGCTCCAAACAGTTCCGGAGGACCTAGACCGCGGGCATCCAATAGACCGACGTATTCTGAGTGGCAACTCAGAATGTGCCCAAATTTATACCGCAATTGGATTTTATCCTTACAGTTTATGATAGTTTACAAAAATATTCAGTAACAGAAATGCGAATTTCTCTCCTGCCAAACATCAGATTTAAAGTTCTTGCAAATAACCTCATATCTAACCGACTAATTTTCCGTTCGAATTGATTATCGCTCTTAGAATCCACAGCTTTTTTGCATGCGCTAATGCTATTGCAAACAGATTGTATAGTTTTATATGGAAATTATGTGGATTTTTTCGTGTTTAAGTGTGTTCGTTCGACGCGTGTGAAAAAAACGTTATCCCATTCACTAAATTCGATTCGATAAATATTTAAGCGACAAATGCATTACAATAGTCACAGTGGTCACAATTTGGCCAAACGCGGACCACCATCTATTTACCTGGATATTATCCAGCACAGATTGACTCTTCCTGCTTGTATTATTGCGAACCTCAATTATGCTTGTGGCAGAATTCGCAGAACATATTAGCTTTCAAAACTATACAACATGCAAAATTACATTAGGCAAAACAATTTTACTTGTGTGAATTACAAAAGCAGTGAAGACAAAAAATGAGTATCATTTATGCGTAAACAAACTTAGAGAGGAATTACAATCGATAAAAAAAAGAAATGAAGTAAAGTAATGAGTGGAATTAGTAACTTAAAATAACATTTGTAAATGAAGCGTTCTCATTTGCTCTAAACCGATATATCAGGCGACAGGGTTCTTTGCTTACAAAATAACACAACATTGCAACACATCTGCCAATAAGATCATAACGTAATAATACATTATGATATGATAGCATAATACGACATTATCAATAGATGCCAATAAAATTGCAAATTGAAGAAATTTTCGTCCTAAAATGTGTTATATGACCGCATTTAATATCGTTATACATCGTGGTACACTTCACTCTTCAAATAAGAAACACTATTAACTTCAAGGGTGATAAACCACTTCCAGCCTTCAATGAGCCTATTTAAATAAAGTGAAGAAACTACCTATAACCTTCACCGAAGAATTTTACTATTGAAACCACTGAAACATTCCAAATTCGGAACAACTGAAAATAATAACGTAATTTCCCCATCTGCATACTTTAAGATATATCGAGAGAAGTGTTAACTTTCAGGGAGATGCCTTTAATTTCCTCAAATAATTCTCACAAATATGCCTTATGTAACACCACTGACGAGATGTCATAATTTCTTATTTGAGGAAATTTAACGTTTCTCCATGAAAGTTAATGCTGCTCTTCATATATCTAAAAGTATACAAACATGGAAATTACGTTATGTTCAATCGTTCTGAATTTAGAATATGAATGCAACGTCATAACTGTATGTTGCACACACTCTCTCTTCAAAAATCCATCTCCTATAGTCATTGAAATTCTGCAGCTAAACACACCTGGTGGCGGCAAATAAATAACGCTTCACTTCGAAAAACTCATCAGCTCATTGCAGTCGCGACTGGAAGAATAAAAAACATTGCATTTCAGCTCATATTCAGCTAAAGGTTAGAGTGATGTAATTCCTTCACGTAAGGATCGCTGGAGGGTTTACAAGGCTCACTAAACCTATCCGCATAAGCGAATTCATTTTCAGCCAATTGATTACATAAATACACTAGGATATAAGATACCTTCATAGGTGAGGCGCGGAGGAAAAGAAACCTTCAAAATACCTGCGTTCGTCTCAGGATCAAACATGTTCGTGTGGAAATTTGATGCTGAACGAAAGGTTCCACAGTTGCACATATCAATGATAACGTACGCTCAGAAGCTGCAGAAAAATGGTGAAACTGTAAACGTATTTTGCCTATCTTATATCGTCAACCGCAACATGCAACAACTAATTACTGGTTAACGGTAATTCTTGCAATTCACATAACTACAACGTTATCTTCTAAAGATATTTTAGCAAAAGTAATCAGACCAATCATGCGATATATCTGATTAAAATATTATATCCTCAAGTGCCGGTAAATCCCACAAATACGCCAGCTGATGTTCTCAACGGCTTCGCACTCACCAGGTGAAATGATGCAATTTAGAGAAACGTTTTTGCTCGGTAGTTATACTGAAGTTGGGATATAAATGAATGCTACTTCTAACTTCCTTTCAGTATGTAATCTGCAAAAAACTAAGAGATACCAGTGATTAAACGTAATTCTTGAGGACGAGACAAAGTGTCGCAATGAGAAATTTCGTCGTACTTCGGATGGCAATCATGAAAATGCAAATGTGAAACAAGCCCTGAGCTCCACGAGGAGATAACAAAATGAGATGGAACTCTGATAATAACAAGTGAAGTACAGGAGAAAAAGTTGAAATGGAAGGATGGAAAAGAGTGGACTACAAGAACATGGGAGGAAGGAGTATGAGAAACGCTGTGAACAGACCGGAGAGTAGTGACTTATCCTAGTAAAATCCAAAGCAACGTTTGAACCGTTAGCTTAACAGGAAAAAATTCACAGATGTCACTTAAAAGCGATTATAATGAGTAATAATAAATCAGCGACAAACAGAATGCGTAACGATGCAATTTCCCTTGAATTAAATCAAATTTTAGCACAACCAATTAGAACAACGAACCAAAACAAAGCAAAAAAAACACAAGCAGTTCGACCCGGCATTATATCCCTACCTTCACAACACAAAGAAATGCACAAACCAGCTGGTGAACACAAGAATAGCAATCGATACACCCCAATCTTACTGCCGCATAGTGCATATTTCGTCGAATTAGGCGATGTTGTGCGGCGCAAATAAAGCACAAGCTCAGTTAGGTGCCATTTTTCATGAAAAAAAAAAAGCCCAAGCCACATCCGGCAACAACTATTCACGACTGATGACAATGCAAAGCATGATTAAAAATCGTCCTTCAAGACGGGTAAAAAAGGTCGTTGCACGGTATCTCTGGAAAACAATTCCCACGATGCTGTAGGACTGGAATGGGGAAAAAACACAAAGAGAATGAAGAAATGTTACAGCTAACGCTTACATTACTGAACCAATATCATAAATAACAATCACAGGGAGAACAGGAAACAAGAGGATCAGAAAAAAGCCATCTACACACATCAATGAAGTCATGAAAACTTCGAATGATAAAAATCAAAAGCACAACACGTAACGAACAGTCGATGTTAGCAGAATAACAGCACAACAATAAGCAAGCGAACAACGTTATTTCAATCATCTCTTTTCCTTTATATCGTCCACTCCCCTTCCCTCTAAACGCAAAAATAAGTCAACTATGCGGATGCCAATTGGAATTATGCTCAACAATGGATCAATCTATCAGTACCTAAAAATTGGAAGAAGAAAAGCTTCAGAAAATTTAAGCACAGGAATGAACTAGAGAAAGATCACGTTATACAGATACAAAAACAGGCGTAGCCAAAATGTGCAACGATGCAGTGCGTCTAGCAGATAACCCTCACATTAATCTTAGCCCGAATGGCAAGACTACAGAATTTCGACACGAACGTACCCACTAAACGAACTTGGAATTAAACGCTCATACTGCTCTCTTTTCTGTTTTTTTCATTGGGATCGCACATTATCGGCCAACGATCATTTGAAATCCTTGCACCACTTAACGGCACTGGCTAGGCCTGCACCAACAACCTCAAAATATTAACAAACCGTGAATACCTTCCAATTATGCTCAATGAGCCATTTTGAGCTCTGGTAGGCTTAAATCAAACGTTAAAATCGGGCGACGAGGCCGCTCGAGAAGAAGATCTGAAAATAATAATACTTTAGAATTTATAATTAATTTCAAAAGGAATACAACATTGTATTTTTTGCGTTGTTGCACCTTCTCATTCATATATACTCACCAACCTCACTAACAGCTTTCAACTAGGTTCCAAAATCACTTCAAATTATGTACTATCTTCCTCTGTTTGTTGTTACGAATTCATATTATCATATTACTGCCACTGCCGCATTCTTCGAGAATGAATGATCCTAATGTCAGCCCAAACTTGCATTCAGTGTGGTGAAGCTCATCAATTCGAGAGACCCTCAACAATTAATCCCTTTCTGCGCCAAGTGAAACATAAATAAGGAAGCGTTAGGCAATACCAATCAAATGACAATACAAATAAAAACTATAATTAGCAAAAAAAGAACAACAAAATAAAAAGATATGCAAACGAACCATCCAGTATCGTGGACCATGTAAGTGTTACGTAAGTCAAGTAAGCGTTTAATGGAGTACACTCTGCACGGCGTTTTTCTCTTAGCCAATGCCACGCTTGGCCAAATCCGCGCACCGACCAGAGACGACTAAGCACATTTTCGTCCAATTCTAAACCTTAGTCAATTATATGATCGATGGGGTCACAAAAAACAAACATTTCGAATAACTTAAAACGGCAAATATTGAAACTTTTATCGTTATTGCAACAATCAATTTGAATAAGTTCGACATAAGAACAGCGATCAACCGCTAGTCATTTACAAAGGACAAATAAACGTACGATGCACTATTCCTATCTGACGATGATCAAGTGCGAAAAAGTTAATAGTGCAGGCATACGCGATGAATAAATTTGAACAGGAAAAAATCTGCAGGTGGAAATTGCGAAAATACAACTAAATACGATGAACATTGCTGCAAATGAGAGTACGACGAGAATAAAATGAGAACGTAATGGTAAGAAAGAAGAAAAGATGTGCTGGACGATTCAGAAAGAAAGGAACGAAATAGCTTGATGATCAAGTTCACCTAGCGAAAACTATAGTGCCAGTTCCAATAACAAGGTTGAGAGGGATATTAAGAAGACTCCAGCAATCCTTTGGAGCGTTCGCTGAAACCCTTAACTAAATTTTCTCTTCAAATTTCAAAAAGCACAATGTTACAAACCGTCATCGATTGTATTGGCCTCAACTTCAGGATACTGGTTGACGGTATCTGCTTCGCTCTGCCATCGTCGCGCCCGACTAGTCTGACAACCGGAAGGACCAGGCGTCATTGCCGATCGATTGTAGACCGGCCGATGACTCAGGTTTGTATCCGATAAGCGACGACGATTGTATTGGTCAAGCTGGAAAGAAAGGTCAGAAACAGTATACTGCAAGTCCATACAGCCTGTCCTTAGCGAGCACTGCAACGCGCATCCTCGGGTAGAAGCAACACAACTGCCTCGATCGTGAGTTATCAACACTTAACATCCAAAAAAAAAAAAAAATGCATGCAGACAATGGGGAAACGCCCACTGCAATTTTGCCACAACCGCTGCTATGCCGTAAGACTTCATTATTACGACTGCATTACTTCAATAAACCTTTTAAACCACACCTCTCAATGCTGTCTCATAGGCGTGAAGATTTTATATTCAAGGCTTTGACTTCTTTTATGTTTTACTGAAGTTATCCCTCAAAACGACAGCCATGTATATTCAAGAAAATTGAAGGACCTCAGCACTTCATGAAATGGTAACTGAGATCTTAACTACGAAATATTTATTAGTGGGCACTTGGTGGATAATAGCAAATCCTAAAGAATGATCGATGTGCGCTATCAATTGATAAAAGAGACCGAATTTGAGCCGTCAAAATCCACTGGCTGGTCACTCATTGGCGTTTCAAATCCACAGTTCGCTACTCGCGCAACCGCCATTTCTGCATATCCTAAAATTTTCGCGTCACATTAACTACAAAAAAAAAAATACAATTTAGAAAATATTTTATCGACTTTAGACCTTCCATTATCAAAACCTAGAAGAGTTCAACTTCAATCCTTAAAGACGACATCAAGCTTACACTCCTCCTTATATCGGACGTAGTCCGCTTCGTTAAAGGTGATAAATCACCTAATGTTATATGCCAAATAAGTCGTAAATCCAAGGTCAACACACTTTGGAGACTAGAACTATGATCCACCGCATCAAAGATGAATATGAAAAATAGACTGCATTTATGAACAAAGCTCTCTCAAATGGGAACCCTCTATCGATAGATCGCAGTTATGCAACCAGCCTCCCTTCGAGAGGATACATCTCATAAAAATTTCACCATGAGATCGCATATTAAGAACCATTATTACTTCGAAAAATTAATATGGGACACAAAATTCTTCAATTAGTCCTGAGGGCACATAAACAATATACAGATATCCAATTAAACAGGCAGTGAAATTGGGGTAACTCAATGTTTTTAAAGAGAAAACAGCATAGCTTGGTGGCGGCAGCAGAATAAACTGAACGATATGAGAAAACAGAAAAGCCTCTAAAAAATAACTCCAGCTTAGGGCAGCAGAACAACTGAGTGAACTTAACGATAAAATTTCTCGTCAGAAAACTTTTACGCGAGTTAACCTTTTCCATGTGGTCCTCGCATACGTACAAATTCTTGGCGTCGTTGCGAACTGCTAATCAGTCTTTGCGCCCAATGCCACGTCGTTGATGCCTGTAAATCTCGCCTCATAAATTCAAGGCATGCTCAAGTGTACAAAATTACGATAAAATAATAAATTTAAGATTATGTATGCATTGATGTCATTGCCTTTCCTCCTTCCATCTCTATGAAGAACAAATAGATATGAACTCAGCTCTACCTGGAAAAAATACCTGTGCGTTTTGGAATGCGCATAAAAGTTAGACACGAAAACATTCACTCTTGAACAACGAAATTATTCCGTGTTAACGCACATCCCTTTACTTTTTACGATCCGTGTTACCGGTAAGGTTATTCATTTCTTCTGCCAAACACAAATCATACCATCATATCAAATGTATCTTCTGAAATAGACCATTACATTTTAACACCTCGAAAGCCAGAACTGCACATAGAAAAATTTCGACAAATCAAAAAAAAAACTTTTTCAACACGTAATAAAATTAACTTAACAAATTCGTATCTTTAATAAATACCCGCGTGTCATAAACTTGCTTGAGAACTTCATAACGAATAGAACCAAGGAATATGACGGCTTCTCGATTCTTATAGCGATCCCTAGCCACCAATTCAACGCACACACACTCACCATCGCGCACAATCACATCACTGAAAATCTGAAAACAAAAATGTCTGTCGCCTTAAGAAAAATTAACGCTCTATGCTTTTTGTAATAAAAGCATTAACTGAGGCTAAATAAAGCGACATCTGTAAAAAATTCAGACTGAATGAAACCCGGATCTGAGAGCTAAATGTTGTCACGATCAGTGTTGATGGAGGACAACTGCAACAAACGGTAGAGATTCTATCAATGGGAAGCTAAGAGCACTCTCCACTGCTCTTGTTCATCGTATATTAAGCTTCGATTTGGAAATGAATTCCGGAATTTTCTGGCTACTTCTACCTTACATACAAAAAAGCGCTATTAAATGCGACGGTCTCAGTTATTCGTTTAAGTGAATAGAAAATTTACGAGTAAAAATTTTTAAGGGAGTCAATAAGGATTTTTGTCCAATAAGGAAGGAGTCAAATATGAATAAACACCGCGTTTCAATGTGCTTACTTTATGCTAACGGTCGTTCAACACAGAATCCTGAATAAGCAGCACGGTCATTGGGCTGTCTCTTAACCCAAACTTACTCATTAAAAAATCAACCTGGATGATTAATAGCAGGCCAACAAATCCATTCACGCAAACCTGTTCGAAATCATCGATTGCAAAATAAATTTTCGGGAATGTTATCTCCTCGCATTCTCCTTTGCTATCCATTCGACGTCGGCTAGGCGAAGGATAAACACGCTGAACAAAAACGACATCTTTAAGAAACTGTGGCTCGGCTATTGCAAGTGATCCTAGTATTGCATGTCCCTTTATTTTTAAGTTTCACTCTGCAGCAAAAAAAAAAAACGAAAAAAAGAACTTCGAGTGAAATCTTTTGCAACTTTCTCACCGATGATCCCGAAAGAAGAAGTGAATCTTACACAGCTTCATCGATAAGAAACGAGATAGCTGCTCACTGATCATAAATCACAACCTACTGCAACCACTCAAATCATAGGCGAGCTGCCGCTTTGTTTCCTCATAGCAATAAATCAGATGATGTCATTCCGTTTACATTATCACTCTAGAATATACAATCTGTTACTAATTGATGAAAAAAATCCTTCTTATGTGATAAGTGGCACAATATTTGCTCAACAACGATAAGCACATAGCGTCATCCGAATTTCAAATGAACAATGGTGGAAACGTATAATATCTTCTTGTTTCGGCACCTAATGTCAACAGTAACTGTAATTCTAAATAACGGTACGAAGCACGAAAATGCTCAAAAAACTATCACATCTTCATCCTATCGCATTTAACATTCGTCCGTGACAATATCGACTGATTTACCACAATAAATCTTTTTCCTTTGAAACTCGAAATGAAGAAGCGTACCCACCTGGCAATTTTTTCGGAGAATTTGTAAATTCTGTGGACTTGTTTTGGTGCAAACCGCACACGTCACGTGAAAATCCAACTGAAATTATAAACAGACTGAACTGCCAACTGATCGGTTCAACCACTGCCCTCATTTTTGTTTCGCTCTTCCTTCTTTTCTCCTCACATACCGTTTCCACTTGAATTCTCATAGCCGCAGCACAAAAGAGAACGGCCATTTTCAACAGAATACACATTCGACATTTGCTGTACAGATATATGGACCTCAAACTTGGGCAGTTACACCTGAGTAACCAATATAGCGGCAAAAAAATGGACGCCCTGGTTGTTGGGAAGGAATTTCTCGGATAGCATTGCACGCGAACTGCGAGTAAACAACAGCTAGGCAGAAGATAACCATAGCAATAAAACGACCTATTTATGGCTTTTACACACAGACTTTTTTAAATACGGAAGATTACCAACGTGTCTAATACACCCATATAACGACAAATGCAAAAACAGTAGAGAACTGCGAAACAGAAGAGGCCCATTAAGTGGTTCAGCGTTGAAACCTCACAAAAACTGTAGTGTCGACAATGAAACGGCCAATTCAAAACAACAATACGATGAAAAAAAAAAAGTGCTAAGAAACCTGTTGTAAAATGAGATTTAAGCAGACTGTTTCCTCCCAGTTGATTCCCGAATCAAAGGCTGCCGGCTGCTTTGGACTTTGGCGTCTGTACACTTGGAGTTGACCATTCTACAAAACTCCTAATTAACGTAGCGTTAGAAAAAAACGGATGAAAATTATTTAATGATGGCGAGAAAAAAAAACGGAAAAAACAGTGAAATTTGACAAAAAGCGACTAATAAAACGTAATATTCTCTCTGGAAAGCAATCCTGAAATTAGTCAACAAATTGCTCCGGGAAAAATCACAACAAGAAACTGCACAAAGAAAATGGACTTTATTAACAACTGTGGAGAAAAAAACAATTTATGTAATCATCGGGCATCTTGTACAATCGCTTGTTCCCGTTTTTAATAGAATAAACACGGCAAAAAAAACGACAGGGAATTCCCGATGGTCGAACAAAAAACATCGCTGGTCGTTTCGTATTGCACAAGGCAGCTATTCAATGCCTATTTCTACACTTGCACCATTCACTACTATATCAGCATTACACAACATCCGTTTATGCAGTAATACAGTTTGCTTACCCTCTCAAGGCAATCCAGAATGCAAACCGACAATCACATAAGCTTAAACGAACAAATTCACTAAGGCAATAGACTAATGCCAATAAACAAGAGAGGATATATGTTCGAAACGTCGAAAAAAAGAGAAAAATATATACACTCAAAAGATTTTGCGTCGGCAGTGCAACACTTCTGCACGATTTGATGCACTGCTTTAGTAATACGTCATTATTAGCTTGTCACTAGCCTTCTGGTAGTCAAAAATCGTAAATTACTCCATAATCTAAGAGGCGCATAGCTCTACAACTCAAAATATGCTCAGAATGAAATGCCTAGTGGATGAAATCTTACGCAACAAAAGTCTCATAAGATGATCCCTTAGAAATTGAATCCCATTTCCCGAAAGAAATTCTTATGCTAACGAACAACTAGAAATCGACTAGCTATCCACAACTCGAAAAGTTGAATTACCACTAAGAATTGCAAATGAACTTATTTCTGAGAACTGAGAGTCGAGAAGATAAATACGGGACTAAACAACGAATGAGACCAGAACTGAAAGAAGAAAAGAGGGAAACAACATTAAAAACGCATACACCAGGCCCCGAATAGGATGAATTTTGACTGGCTCGTTGTTGCATCGGTACATACCAGAGCATGTCATCGCTATGAGCAGAGCACTTATCGGAAGTGCAATGCACGTTACCGACAATGAAATCGGAAAACACTTGCGACCAGCGACGTTCTTGATTACTCACAAATGCTAGGTCGCCCTCTGAAACAGGTTAACTTCCATAAGCTATTTAGGAAAACACAACAAAATATTACCCCACTTATAACGTTTAAAATCAGAAGCAAAAAAATGCGCAGCATCGTTGCGTGTTTTACAAACCTGAGCGACCTATACAGCTTTGAGGCTTACATGGTTGCAAAATCATTTGCTTTTTAACAAGATCCACGCTACAGGAACTTGATATGAGGCAGACTATGCGATATAATTTCTCTCCAGACGCTCTGCGATATCAACGACTCATCGAGATGTAACCACTTTTCTGCAGCCAGCTATTATTGCTTCAGCAACCCAACTTATCAAAATAAAGAAGAGAGCTGCAAACCGACCACTGCGCCCCAAACTATTGGAGAGCTGTCTGATCAAATCACCGACGTTAAGCAGTCGAATATAAAAACGAAAGCCGACAGCAACCGAAATATTCGAATGAGAACAACGTTGAAACAAATCAGTTGCTCACCAAGCATAGTTTATGAGTAAATTCAACAGAATAATCTTCTCATGGTTACAATGAGCAGATATATTCACTGCTGGGCATAAAATATCATAGTTCAAGGCAACAAACCGAATGTAATCTGAGTCCTGCGAAGATTGCAAATTCGCTTCAAAAATTCTCCAACGCAGGCGCACTGGGTAGTCGACGTCGTAGGTGTGGGCGAGTCACTTGCCTCCAAGCCATCTGCGAGCATCAGCCCCGTAAGCCAGGGTGATGGCTGGGTTCCATAAGGTGTCGTCTTCCCCCCATACGATAAACTGTCCTCTTCAGCGCCTAACGTCCACTTATTCGCCAGCCTAAGAAATAACCAAATTTCGCGCCACCACAGTTTCAGAAATAACTGCGTCCCGGGACACAAATCAGACTAAGGTACCACTACTACAAGAACAAGCATAGCCTACAACCGCAGCAAGAGATGCTTTATTGGAAATTGTGTATATAGAACGGTCAAAGTGGCCACTGCACTCAGTTCGAATTCAATCAAGCCATTTATACATACACAAATCAAATGACGTAGACAATATAGCTTCGACAATGATAAGACTACAAGACTACAATACTGCATAGAGAAAATACGAACGCTGAAATGTGTCATAATTGAATAAAGATTACAACTAATGCAAAAAAGAACACATTCAGCACTCAATGCGACTATAAAAATGAATTGTCGACTAAGATTTGAATGGGAAATCTATTTCCGTTTATTTATCAGTATCGCTTAAGACTATAAATAATAAAATCATTGAAATATTACCCAAAATTGAACGGTTGTGAATTAAAGATATAATTGCACATTGCGAATATCTATTAGAAAAAAACGTTGTGCGATGTGTTCGTGAGGCGGCCGACTCGAGACGTCGATTTCTCAATAAGTTTCATTGCTAATTTTAGAAAGTAATATAATCGTTTTCAAATCTTCCAAGCTCCGAAATATCACACCTGAATAATTTGAAGCCTTTTGCATTATATTTCATTTCGAATCTCATAATTACTGGAACAAACCTTTCATAGAGAAACGCCAAAACATTCGCAATTATACGATTAACCCAATCGTTGTGAGCAAATCAAAAATTCAATGCAATATTCGAGGAATTGCCTTATATAGACTTGATATGTAATCTCATATATGCCTCAAAATTCAGCGATGAGAAATACTTTACTATGCAATAAGCGTTGATAATAGTTCATCGTTGAACTATTCCTCATCAGTATTGTGATTTGAATCGCGTTCAACCCAACACTCACACATACACAAAGCACTACCACCACACCAAACTCGTTTGCATCAATGACTGACGCATGTGACCTTACGCAAGAGAAACGCTAGCACAGCTACTTACTATCGATGGGCGCAATTGGCGTAGAGCCAATTCTGCGCGCTTAGTGAAAGTCGTTTTGGGGCAACACTGATAGGTGAAAAGCCATCAAATATTCGAAACTGTTGGAAGCGTTCCATCGCAAAGTTTAATGGGGAGGAAGCAATTACATTAAAGTGATTTTCACGTCGTATGGGAATTGAGGACATATTTGGAAGTTCGGAAAAGAGAAAATTCGAAAGAAATAAAGGTGGTGGTGGAATTAATTTCAAATTGCAATATTGCTGGAGACGATCTTCGGATATCCCCTCAGATATATCATTCTATCTTCTAAACAGTTTTCATAGAAATATGCAATAGCAATGCTGCGCTTCTTGTGATCCACTACCATTTCTGGCCACAGAAGAACCATCACGCTATCTAAATCCATTCTTTGCTCTTTTCTTTCTTTGCTTTGCTCAAAGAGACTGAGCATTTCTCAAAAAGGAACTTGAACGAATTTGATACAACTTGTCCGATTGGGAGACAATTTGAAGCAAACATAGAATTTTGATAAAATTTTGATAAAAGTGATAAAATTAATAAAATATAGACTGATAAAATTTATTGTCACATCGAAATCAATAGTGTCGCCGACATTCGATTCGTGCAAAGTGAAATACATTGATTATTGAGTGAGTTGTTTAGCGCGATTGGTCGATTTCATTCGATATTCAACTACGATAACAAATTACTTTCTACATTAAATATTTTTGTGCATATTTAACGTTTGCATAACCAAAATGAGCCAGAATAAACCATAATAAACCGGAATAAACCATAATAAACCACAACAGACCGGAATAAACCGGCCTGAACCAGAATAAACCGGAATAAATCAGAATAAACCAGAATAAATAATAATAAACCGGAATAAATCAGAATAAACCAGTTTAAACCAGAATAAATTTATAATTTATAGCTATGAGATTATTTTCACATTCATTTATAATATATTAATATATTTATTTCATTTACAGCGATCGTTGATGGTAAATCAGAAAATTTTCCAATAGCAGTTTTATGAAAAATTCCACTCGTTAAATAAATAGCATGATCATGTTGCGTTGATTGTAACGCTAATGATTGATAGGAATTGCCACAATAAATCTCGAATATTATTTTATTGCTTCATGAAGTAGGCGATTGAAATCCATGAGAGAACAAAGAGCTAATATAAAGGCATCAAAGAAGCCAATAGAATTGTTTCTATGATCCTTTAATGAGAGAATCGGTTCTAATAGCACAAAAAGCCAATAGGTTTAGCATATGTAAGTAATTTTGAGAAATTTATCATTTACACAGCTATTTTTTCATGTTATGAACTTATAGAAGAGATATTCAAGTACGACAAAAAAGCAGGCTTGGAAGAACATCCTGAAATGGATCCTGAAATATGCAAATCAAATTTGCTAAATTATATCGTCTACATGTATATATGCACAATATAGATATAATACGCTTTAACGAAAACCATAGAACCATAAAATGTGGCATTGCAACACTACTTGACTTAGATTCTATACGATCTGCTACTGTTATGATTTTCAGTTCTCTTTTGCTTCCAGTCAAGCACTGCAAAAAACACAACTCCTATCCACCCGTTTGTGAACTCGTATAATCATCAGACTTTACTTCTTAAAGTCTACGCGAACATGGTTGAATAGTTTTCCAATGAAATAGTAGCAAGGTTGCAAAACTGCAGTAACTGGTTGGTAAATTAGTTATTAACACCATCAGTCACACATCTGTCGGCTATGTTTTTTCCTCCGTTACAATCTTCATTGAAATATAAACTGAATTCATCGTCGATATTATGTGCATATGATCGTATAGTTTTGGACGGTGGCCTCAACTATGTTCGAGTTTTCTCTCGATAAGTAAGAAAATCCAGCCTAGAAAAGTCGATAGTCGTACTGAGGTAGGAAAACTTTTCACATAAATACCATTTAATGTTGAAATTAAAAATTCTGAATTTCACATAAACGAATAAAAAATCATTTCAAAAATAGTAAACGCTTAAAGAGATTATAAATGCCTGTAAACGCTTCGACAAATAGTACCAATAAAAAAAGCGAAGATCACAAATTTGCGGTAGCAAAATGTTTATTGCTTAAGCGTTGTGAATCCCGTTCCATTACCGTGCTATGATGACTTTCGAATGTTTTCGACACTGTTTTACGAGATTTACGACAAAATGATAAATAGGCACCACGAAATAGATAGATTAACAGCTGAAGGATTGAAATTATCGAACCACCAATCCATAATGATATTTGTCCTGAAAAAAGTACATATATTAAAAGTGGAGGTAATGAAAATGGAATTTAAAATAAACTATTCATCTCATCAATAAATGTCTATTAATATCCTCTTAGCTTTCAACGAAGATAAATGAAAGAGAGTGGGCAGAATTGAGGCCTCAGTGTTAACAAAACATAATAAAGGAAGCATTTCGTGCTTTCAGACTTCGGAGATTTCGTCTTGAAACTGCGTCCGCCTCAGCTGCTTCATCCATAATTCAAAAGGTTAAACCATAAAATAATTCCCCCACTGATATTTACCACTTAAGCGATTATGCAGTTAGCGTCCTGAGGCAGTGGTTTATGTCGACCACATCTTCCAGACACATAGCCAACCACAAACATCGAATGCCTTTTACAGCCTAAATGCAATCTTAGTTCGCCTTTATCTATGTCCAGAAGATATTCGAGCGATCTACAGCCGTTCAAAAATGTCCATTTCTAAAGGTCAAGGGCAATAAGTACAACTCAACAATCCACATTTTTTTGAAATTTTTTTCCCTTCTTGAATGCTATGTTAACAACTTGAGCAACTAAAACATAGGATAGGATGGAGCGTAAGATAGAACCAATCGAGAGGATGGAATGAGCATTATGGATGACTCACCTCCAATTTGCGCAATAAATGAACTTGGAGTCATTGCAACTATATGCTTAATAACCGTAAAATCCAAACTCGTATAAAACACCTGAAACATTTCTTTTTCTTCCATTTTTTTAAAATTATTTGAAATTGAAATTGATCGCTTTTAGATGACATTCTCTTCCTTAATTCAATACTTTACTTGATGACCGATGAGTGACACAGCATGTTTACTCATTCATCAATTGGGGACTGATGCTACTGTTGAAAACGGTGCACCATCTACAAGTTGCAAATATCAGTAGAGATATCACACTGTCTCTTTTTATTTTATTTGATTTATTTCAATGTCTCTAAATGAAAAAATAGAGGGAAAAAATGTTTGCATGGCATCCGAGATAACAAACATCAAAAACCGTGAAGTTGAAGGCATCTTTACGTGATAGGATGTCCGCTTTGAAAATTAGAGTTCAGACCGAAATGTGCATAGTGATGGTGCAAAAGAGCTGTCTATACCCTTGATAAGGCCTATTATGAGAAGCTATTCTTTAAACTGGAGCAGTACTGCGTCATCGGCTCATTGCTAAACTGAATAAGAGCATTCTTATGTGGATGAATTTTTCAAACGAGAATTGAAGATAGCTAATTCACTGCACACCCACTTCCTGGTAATGTCCAATAAGAAAGTGTTTAGAGCTCCATTTTTATCTCTTATACATTAACGATGCTTGTGATAACGTTCTCAATGGTGGCATAAACTTCGTTGATGACCTCAGAATCTATCATTCATTATGTGACACTACCTACGTCTTCCGTATCCTGCAGAAACATACCAATGCATTCTTCAGCTAATCGGAATTACTTGTGTAATACACATAAACTTTCAACGTGAATGCGTTCTGTGGCTAGAAGATGAGGTTCTTTCCGCCACAGATGATATTAATACACTTGGTGTTATTAATCGACTACGATCTTCTTTGTAGGTTGCAGTATCACATTTTTGCTGAGAAGCAGTCCAAAATCGTTGCTTTGATGTGCTGAGCGATATTAAAAACCCTCCATCGTTTACTGCTGACATGTTTGGAACACTCTACTCGTGTGTCGGCTTCTTACTTGCTTTTAATTGAGACTGTTTCCTAACACGTGCAACAGATCCAACTATGTTACTTTTAGTAGACCGCCAGACCGCCGTGGCTGCCAGACCGCTATCACAGCAGCAGCCGCGTATCGCCCAAATACTCGCAATCTAACCGTGAACGAAAAAACGTAAAAAATGCCTCTGTCACTGAGAAACGAACAACAACACATCAAGTCAATTATTCATATTGAATGCAGGGAAACTGAGAAGTGCAATTCTCTTTCACCACAGAAAACAACAGACGACAAACCTGCTGATAAACATATGCACTTTTGCAATAATAAATGCTCGAAATTCGGCGCCGGATGAAATTGCGGGAGCGAAATGATTAGAGCTTTTAAAAAAGAAAATTACATCTTTATCACTATAATTATTCAATTAACATCTCGAATAAAGGTATAACATTAGGCTTCTACCTCTTTACTTTACTCTTATACTCTCTTCTTTATATCTTTTCACCTACATTGTTGTGTTTTTTTTATTTTTGGCATGCAATGTCTTATGACCGCTAATTTCTATGCTATGACGTCCAGTCCAACTCGTTGTTCTCCAGTTATTTTCCCCTATCCATTCATCTGTTCGGTGCTATTTTTTCTTCTGCACACCTCAACGACCAAACTCATCGTTAACCTATGGACTTCGAATCCCAAGTTGAGAAAACCTTAAGTGGGAAACTGAATTAAAGCATATGATGTTTTTCATGGGAAATATTTAAGTGCAACAATCACGACCAGCTGATAAATACACCAAGGTCGTTTCATAGAATATGGAAACCCAAAACAGCATCATACAGCGGCGATTAATTTTCAGGTGGTTTAAGGCGATTTAAGTGCTCTTTTGATATATTTCAAAACAAGTTTCTAGAAGCCTGTTGATTGTAGCTATTGTAACACTCACAGTGGCAAATGTCAATAGTAAAAAAAACAATGTAAAAACAATACCTCAAGGATGATGGTGTTTTGAAGGCTTTCCCATTCGCTGTCATTTTCAACGAAAAATCGAGTGTGTTTGGCCGGGAAATGTGCATAGCTAACCGTCTTTTGGAATTGCCAATACGAACATGGTGGTTTACATTGAGCTTTGCATTGCTACAAAAAAAAAAGAACATAATGAAGCAGAACTTTGCACAAAGCTTGAAATTAAAAATTATCTTTAAACATGTGTGGAGTGGTTAAGCCACACTGTTTGAATTGACGATTATTGCATCTTATAACTTATAATTGCATTCTCATAAAGATAGAAATTGATTTTAATTTAAAAAAGTTACCTGCGCTACTTTGACCGCATCGATATTTCCCTAAGAAAGTGGAACTTATCGATGAATGAACGCATCCGGTTACGGCTACCCTCTTAGGATAGCTCTAATCTCATTTAGGAATATGATTTCATGTGAAAGCATTGATTGGAGGAAAGCAATGAAAGCATTCCTTATTTTTTGCCTTATTTCTAAGGCAAAAAAAAAATGAAATGCAACATTTTTTTAAAATTGTCATTAGTATGATTCTGATTTCGGCAGACGAAGATGCTTTATAGTATTGAAAAATTTCCACTCCTTCCAAAGTTTATATAATTGAGCCACTAAGCTATATGGAGTTGACTATTTATCAAATGTGAGACACACCAATAGATGCAAATATTTCACGTATATGTTCGAATTAAAATCGGATTTAACGAGCTTGCGTCATGTATACTTTAGTGGTTAAAACAGACAAACAATGCCGATTTTTTTCCTGAAAGAAAACATTCTTAACATGGACTTAGAATCCTTTTCTTCTTTAGGCAAACCTCGACAATATGCGTATTATTATCGGAGAAGAGCTGGATGGCGAAACAATGAAAAAATTGCTTCGTTGTGCAAATCGACGGCTTACGTAGTACTGTTGCAGCTGCTAACGAACAATTGCATGCGTCCTCGGATGCTTGCGTTAAACACACCTTTAATTTCGTGGATTATCAATAATAGTGATTATGCTTTTGCAGGTTATTAGCCAAAAAAAAAATTCCTTTGAATTAATGAGGTTGCTACATATTCATGAAATAATTCATAAGATAATACCGTTGTTTTACGGATTGATGGTATATTGCTAAGAGTTTTTTCAAATAAAATTATGAGCACTTATGACAACTTAAGAGCAGTTCTTACCTGATGAAGTACAGCAAGCACAGCTATAAACTGATGCGAATGTGCAGTAAAAATGTGAGTGTTGCGTGCGGCCATAGCATGCCAATTGGGAGCCTTTATAAGGCGGACCCAAGTCGTCTCAAATTAGTCCTTCTTTCGTCTCCTTCGACGAAGGGATACAACAGTAAGTATAAATTGTAAAGTATGCAGAATGCACTCACCTCGAAACACCAGACTCTGCTATAGGTGGGGTCTGCATTCTCTTCACACATATATCGAGGTGGGTCATTCATGAACTCGTACTTTGTTGCCGAGAGAGGCATTATAGCGTGTACACCTGCAACCGCCTTTTTAATTAGGTCTGTTTTTTGAGTTATCATTATACTCGGCAAACTGTCCACAATAACGGGTAGGAAAGAAAGGAGAGAAGGAAAATAGGCCGAAGGAGGGCTAAGTAATAGAAATATTTAAAAAAGAGAGAAATTATGAGGCGGTGCCATCTGAAGTAGGGCTTTGAAGGAGAACATGCTTGAAGAGCGTATGTTTTATTTCATTGATTGCATAACAAAGTCATCAACTTATCATTCACGATTGCTTTATGTAGACGAATTTGAACTGCGAAGGAATAAGCAGTAAGTAGAGAACAGTGTTAATTCTCTGACGTATTGGTGGAATTCCCATCAATTAGGGCAATATACTGGAATATAATCAAAAAGGTCCGACCTGAAGGTATAAAAGTTAAGTCTTGATCGATACCACGACTTCTTTCTGCCAATTTCACAGCAATTCCATCATTTAACATTTGATTAACACCTGGATTGTAGAGATGATTTGGCAGCTTGATCACAAACCTAGCACCATAACCGAATCCGTCTCCCTCCTGAAGCGAGTTTTTTGTAGCTTGCGAATATCGGTGCAAGCCCTGAGACTTGAAAATAAGGGAATGCTTCAATTTCCATCATACAAAAAAATATTTCAACGATGCAATCCATTCGAAAATGAATAAGAATGAAATCGATCAGAAACCAGTAACACAACGAATCCATATTTTAAACCATAATGTTGTTGCAGCGCAATCACCTTTACCATTAATGGGTTGCAGTACCTTCTTTGGCAGTAAAAAAAAGAAAGAAAATGAAAAATTGTATATTTTTTTGAAAGGACTTGCCTGGTCAGCACCCGGTATTCTAAAGCATTTCCCTGCAGATGACATCGTCTCTGTTAAGTTATCACATACTGCTTTGTTCTCGAAGAAAGCTGAACAATCAAGAGTTGACTGAAAATTGCATCAGTATAACTGCTTGATTTCCAGAAAATTACCAACAAGTAATAGAACTTAGAAATATAAGAATTCGTGAAGTACAAAATTAGGAAACTCTCTGAACGGGAACTTCTTGTGAGCAAATCTCGAAAAGATATTTCCAACTAACTGGGTATTTATGCTACTGAACAAGTTTTTCATTGCTATTCACGAAAAAAAAGGAGAAGCAATTTACAGCCATGTAAATATATTTATTGACAAACGTTCGCATTTATACGAATAAATAAATAAATTGATTAGTTAAATAAATAAATAAATAAATAAGTAAATAAATTAATTAATTAATTAAACAAATAAGTAAATAAATAAATAAATAAAAGCTCCTGAATTATTGATTAATCACGCCTTTTCTGATTTTTGTTTGTACTTTAGGAAAAATTCGAAATAATTTATTCCGTACTTTGATTTATATGCATATTTGTTGCAAAAAATCTTCTATGGCTGTTTTCGTCTATTATACTTTCCTAAGCGTTCTTTTTCATAGATACATTCTCCAAAATTCCATTGTTTATTTTAGCAAAGGAACCTGTAATAGAGACCATTTTAATAAATTGAGTGAAGGAAATATTGCCAAGTTTCTTTAGCAAATTTTCGAGTTCAAAATCGAAACGGTCGATATTCGCGACGGTTTCAGTGTATTGACGAATTTGAAATGAATGAAGCATTGGACTTGGATAGGATAATTCAAGATATTGAGCAAGTCCATTGCTAATATTCAACTCGTCCAAATAGGATCGATTGTAGCGATTGAATGGACAAATGACAATATCTGGTAAAGCAAGACGGCGACCTTAAAACTTTTCAGCTAGAGCATTTTCAAGCGACTCAATTGATAATGAATTGAATTATGGTGCAAATTTTCTTCAAAAATGTCTTACGAATGTATATATCGCGTTCTCTCTTTCAAGAAACATGACTATGAAGCTAAATAGGAGTTAACAGCTAAATATGAGCTCAAAATAGGAGCTAACAGAAGATTTTCTATTCCATGACAAGGTAAAGTTTACACCGCTACCTCCGCTCAGAGAATATATTGATGGTGCTTAAGTTTCTTTCTTCTTTCAAATATTGTTATTATTTAAGGCATAGAAAATGAAAGTTAATGAGATAAGATCTTAGAATGTTTGAAAAATGTTCAAGGCCAATAATAAAACCATGTATTAGAAATTCGTACGTTGAAAGGATGAAAAAACGTCTGCGTCAATAAGCCAAAAGAAGTCCTCATATTTCAGCCGCATATGATCATTCAGATTAATGAAAGGTCTTCATTTCCCCTCCTCCACATTCTCCCCTATTGTTCTCTAAGCAATAGTATAATTTAACCGTTTGTTAATTAATCTGAAAAGCAATAGCATAGTTAAGGTGAAAACAATAGTTCGGGTGTGAGGATGATATTCCACTGGCCCCTCCTATTCAGAAGAGTTTCTATGCTTGGATACGAAAGAAAGTGATGCGAAAACTAGTGGAGTAGTTTAGAATTTTGAAAAATAAGGAACGGCAACATCCGGCCTTTAAGTTTTTCTGCTGGCATGAGCACTCTTCACGTATTTCTTGTCCCGTCGATTCAACTCATCGATCTCATCAATGCACAACGACGTATTGCCACCTAACATTTGAAAATGAGGGAAGCAGCACATACCCGCTTCTTGGATGAAATAAGAGACAACAACAGGATGCGCAATATATTCACTGAATATCATGTATGCTCCTTGAATAGCAGACACTAAAGCTAAAACTATTAGCGTCACCCAAACGAGCTGCATGGGCAAGCTCTGAGATATAAGAAGATCTCGAACACCATGGAAGGTCGTATTGTCCTAAAATAAAATTATTCATGTGGCAGGTAACTCAACACACTCATGAAAAATCTCACTCGCAAGAAACAACTTTTTAGGTAACTATTTTTTATTTACATACCAACGTTTACTGTTGGGACGCTTTTCATGGAACTGGAATCTTCATTTGTTGTTGGTAGCGGAAATTATGCGGTTGGTAGAAGGTTCAACATAAAAAATATATTAATGCGTGGATCTATTTGTCAGATGTGCAGATGCATACAAAATTATTCTCACCATATACGGTAGGTCCAAGGAACATGAAAATGCGTACCACCTAACTTACCCTAAAAAGTATGAAGCTGTTGTCTTCGGAATCAGAATCACCTTTAACGGTAACCTTAGTTGCCATGAGATCTACGCGATCAGACGCCCTAAAATAAAATACGTTGAACGCTACCTAATATCTGAATTCGTTACGGAATACTTGTAATCAAACATTTGAAAGTAATTCGTAGAATCACAACAAAAGCATCCTTCTTATTAGCAGACATAAAAAGTATGTACGTTGAAAGTTAACCAAAATTCGATTATTCTTTGAGCGGAATTCTGTTCCGTTTCTCCCTTTCTAGATTCTCCATTTTCTCCGCTTTTTGTCACTTTCAGTGCCTCTCTACCTCCTGCAAGTGAAGATATTTCAACTTCGAGTGGGATACTTAACAACAAAGATACCGCTCGGAGTCGTCCAGAAAATGGACAAGAGAAATGTGGATTTTGGAGGTCACCTGACAGTCTTACTTGTTCTGTGAGTTTGAAAGTAATAAGAAAATGAAAACATTTCATACGCACAAGAATACTGCCTTTAATGGGAAGTATGATAGACTCATTGCAATACAGAACTGAATCGTAGCGACTGAATGAAATATATATGAGTCGGAGTAGCATATCGACGCGTGAAGCGTGAAATGTGGAAGGATTAAGCAAAGCTAACGAATGTGATGGCGCATTTGTACCTCTTTCCTCGTAAGCGACAATCCGTTCGATTTCCTCGCAACGCTTTACTTTTGTTTCAAGGATTTCTGGTGGTTTCTCTCGTATAGCACTGTATCTAGCAGCACCTAACATAGCCTTTAGATGTTTAAATGCAGCTTCCTTCTTAGTTTTTTGGTGAGCATTATTATGACGAACACGTCGATGATCGGTGAAATATCTCTATTTATACTGAAGGAAATAAAATTTAAAGTCGTTTGTCGACTGAAATTTAACGTTAAATCTTCACTGTGGCCATCCAAACGAACGTTTTATAAGAAATATTTTATAAGAGCGTTCATCCATGATTTGTAGAGCCGAAAGGATCTCACACTGTCTCCTCTACCATTCCTTCTTTCTTTCTCCCCTCTCTTCCCCCTCGAGCACTTCATATATAACCTGCTGGCTAGTAGATTCCTGTCCTATGGAGCAACAAAAAATATCACGTGAAATATTTCACTTCAAAACTTCATAATATCGCTCAATATGAGCGTGAATATTTTAAAGCTACTGTCATCGAATTTTCCTTACTGTGGAACGATTCACGTTTGCACTGATGCTTAAGTTAGGGAAGGGGAGGAAGGGGAATAATTTCTGAGAAACTCAAAAAGAATGTGGCACCGTGAAAAAAAGTGATAGAGAACTGGCAGAAACGTAGAGATGGATTGCTAAGACGGAATTCGAACGACAAACAACACTAAAAATGTGCAATTCGGCTTAAAAGCTGATTGGATGCTGCAATTGCATATATGTCTTAGCACTGCGGTGCTTTTTTGATTGATGCAAACGACGAGCAACAAACATAGAAGCTGTGATTGATTCATTCCATCGACGTTAACCTCTCTTCGTCGTGGAACCATATTTGCCACCAAAATACTATACGCAAGTGCGACGCATGTATGAAATATTATAGAAATTGTTTCACTTAAGCAATAATATTTCACAAAGATATCCAGCAAAATCTCAAATATGGGAATAATTTCATGTTGATTTAAGTGAACTGCATACCAGAGAACGACAAGAGCAATCCTCCAACTCTTAAATAGAGAATAATCGAGCAAAGCAATCGCTGAAAAATATTTCGCTCGATGGATTAACTGCATTAACTGATAGATTTTTACGTCCGAGATCATTGTGATAGAAATCTAACTTAAACAATGATTCGATCACAGTTATACCCACGGTCATCTAACTATACGAATACACAATTAACAACGATAACAACAGTGCCGCTTATATTTTCTCTTCTTTACGCTTAAATAGATGAAATAATCATACGCTAAGCGAAGAGCATTAAACAAGCATGAATTTAATGAATGCCACTTTAAGTACGAAAAAGAAGCATCCAGAAATTATGTTCAGAAATAGAATCGAATGAAGCGACCGAGTTGGATGGCGAAATATTTGCGAGCGTGCTAGCAAACACGCACTACATAAGGAGATATATTGAAATTTGAAGGAGGTTGCTTCAGTCATCCCAACACTGCAAATTACTGCAACGTCCACAAATGGCAACACTCTACGCAACGATCTCCTAAACGGCCAGTACTCTCATTTTCGCTCTGCTATTAAAATAGTTTCTGAATAAATAAAAATAGTTGAAGTTTCAAGCATTAACACTCGCTAACCACGAGAGATATCAACGTATTATTGAATCATTTACTATGGAAGTTTTTTTCATCAGTTTTTCCTCCAAATGAAAAGTGTTCATTTCAAGAAAAATTTCTCATAGAAAACCTATTGATGGCATTTCTTAAAATATACAGAAGAAAGAGCACAAGAATGAAATATATGAAACAACTTGACCGTACCTTTCAAATCTCATATGAGAAATCTATCCGAAGGCAATTCCAAAGGAAATCGGCGAGTGCACTAATGTGGGTTCTCATTTATTTCAAATCTCATTAGGGTAGAGCTCATGTTTGTCTTAATATTGAAAACAGAAAAAGGGAGTTTTGAATCTCAAAAAAATGAATTATAGCTTATAAATCGAAGGCTGAGTGGGGAAAGCATATTCGAAATTCTGGATAATCGAAGTTGTTTGCTCCAGACGCAATTGCTTCGACCGAGAAGGACCACCAAAATATTGAAATTTCCAACTTCACCTCAACAACCAAGAATCTTCTGAGAATTGAAACGATCGAATTTTTAAATTGGAAGAGTGTTTTCGGTTATAGATAGCCGTCTTGATTCTATGAGGTGTTTATAAGGTACTTATCTGATAAAAGTTAAATTTTGGCTCAATGAAAGTTATTATTTGCAAATAGATCAGAAATAAGTTGAAGTTTCCTCAACCACTTCGTAACTTCAATAAATCAGCTGGTAAAATGATGAGAGTTAATAATTTGAACTTGTGCTATGTCTTAGGAATGCGAAATTGCAAGAAGTTTAGGCACGATAATTAAAATCTTGTCTTATCAAAGAGGAGCTAATATAAATTATCAATTGATAAGCAGATAAAATTGAATAAAAAAGAGACACTATGTTTCATTAGGCGAACTATCATGCTTGTGGAATTTAATTTGATCAGATTCTCTAAAAGTTTCCCAAAGAAAACTGTTAGCGAAGACGCAGAAGCATGTATGAGCAAATAGGACTATAATTTACTTTGCATTACAATACGAGAAGCGAATTAAGGATTTCAAGCATTTTCTAGGCTTAGAAGGAGATGGAAACTTCCAGGAGAAAAATTATGTCTTTGTTCATCCTTAAATGAGGCTTCTTAAATTTCGAATTATTTGTTATCATTCATCTAATGATAATGATGAGGAAAATGATAAATCTTATCAATCATCTTATCATAATGATAAAATATTACGTCGTATTTTCAAAAAGTAAACTGATGAAATTAGGCGAGAAAAACTTATGTGGACGCTTAAGAATTTATGACAATTAAGAGGTGAAAATTAAGACAATTAATTTAAATCTAACTGGTATATGTCTATTATAAAAGAGAGCATATCTGTACATGAATATGATATTCTCGAAATACGACTTTCACCTATAACGGCCAATAAATTCCTATCAGACGAGACGTCTAAAATATAATTCACGTTTTATAAGTTGGTTGATGCATCGATATGTGTTCATCTGTGCAAAAATGAGCAAAATGAGCTGTATTCGATGTTTCCGCATCATTACATCCACATAAAAGCGAACGCTTTTCATCGACAGATTAGGCATTGTGTGGGATTCCCTTCCAAACAAACTCATTCAACAGGGGTAGAAAATTCACCTCAACACGATTGGAGGAACGAATAAACTAAGTTAGTGCAGATAGTGCAAGACTTTTATTCGACCTCATCGACGCTACTCAAACTGCTTCATTAACCTTTTCTAATGATCGAAAGAAGAATTTTTGTTGAGGTAGTGCAACCAGAAATGTGAACTGAATAACGACGATCAACTGCAATAAAAAATTAATCGAAATAATTAGGGATAAAAATGGTTTCAATGCAGAATGCAACGCTTTGCTAGAAAATTTAATTTGGGCAATTGTCTGGTGGCTTAATGATCATAATATGCAACATCCATATGTAATGCCAAACATGACAGCAATGAGATATTGTAATATGAAAACAAAAAATGCGGTCATTTTTTATCAGAATTGGAAATTTACTAAGTGAAAGGCACTATGACCATTCATTGCCAATGTTCCCACTACTTCGAAAAGTGATCAACTTGGTCTTCTACATTGCAAGCAGATGTTGAATCGTAATCCGTACGACCGCGATGGGCGATCCTTTTGAATGTACCGCCTATGTTTGCTCGGAAATACATCAACAACAATAATAGATTCCTTGAGTTGAAAAGCCCCATCTTTTCACATAAAAACCAAGCGTGCTCAAGCTTACAAAACAATAGCTACTGAAAAGATTAATGGAGCATACAGCACTGCTCAGTATATATACTTGTGTGAACGAGACTGAAACGGAACGATGGAGGAGAGTCTCCGTGTACCATCTGTTAGTGTTAAAGTTGCTGAGAAAAAAAGAAAATTCCAGGCTGCCAAAATCAGTTTCTTAGATGAGAAATTATCGCATTTTTGGGTCGAATAAAATGACATTTATGAGGTAAATGAATTCCTTTGCAACTACTTGACACGTATCACTCTCAGCGGTCGTTGGCATTAAACGATGAGGAAAGCGTCTTGGATTACTTCAAAAAAAGCGGATGCATTAAAATTCCTAGGTAAACTTCGTTTAGCATAGACTGGAAAGCGGTCTTTAGATATCCCTCAATCGTTATTCCATAGCGGCTTCTGCTACAATAATAGCGTTTTTCTTACTGGCGGTTGTATTAAGCAGTAACTTTTCGAAAGAAGCAAATGTTCGCTGACTACAAACGTGAATCACAAATCTCGGTCATCACTTCAGCTCCCTCCACCTTTTTCCGTCCGAAAGCCAATTAACTGCAGCGAGCTAGCAGGCCAATTCTTACTTTCTTGCCTTCTACCAGAATTTTCCACCACACAGTCTTTAGACGTTCCCCGCCCAATTTTAGATGAAGCTTCGATAACTGAAGGTGATTTCCGTTCGCACTTCTAGCGTACTGCGGGAAGCTAAATCTCCTGACTTCATGCGATTGAGAGATGCGACTATAACCACATGCAAGTAAATAGCCCTGTCTGAAAGCATCATTAACCACCGTTTTGATGCGCAGACAAATTACAATGACAGTACGTTGGTCAGACCTCGCACTATGTCAGGTATGGTTTCATAAGGCTTATTTTTAGCCAATAACGACGTTCGATACAAATACGCCTGATGTAGCTCAAAGACAGTCTAATATAGTTTGATCAGTGTTGCCGGAAAGTGGATCGGCAAACACAGAATTGCAATGCTCGGAAACATTGATCATAAGTAACATTTTAGCGTAAACTTTTAGCATCTGGCCGAATAACGAGTGCAAATGTGTTCTCGCATGTTCATATGTCTCAGGCGTTTAGCCTAGTCTCATTCTCATTTGCGATCTTTCACCTGGAAGATTAATGATCTTCGCTTAGGGATTAGAAGATGTCGATCTTCTTACGAATGCGTTGAGGGAAACTGCCGCAGTGGATTAGCTAAAACTGAATTGATGGCGAGGGGGGAACGACGGAATGTGGAAGATGTCGGTGTCCGATCGTAGGTTGTAGGAGAGGTGGATATCAGATGACGTTGTACGATAGGACGAAGGCTTTTCTTCCAGTCTATGTCAGTGAAAAAACTATTTAATCAAACCTTTCGAATACTTCAAATGTAATCGAGTGCTCCACCTCCCTTCCTCCCGTTCCTGATGACTGTTTGTGAGCACGAAATTCGCGATTCCTCGCAACTTGTAGTTTTATATCACTAAATCTAAAAGTGCCCTCACATGAAAATTGCCAGCGATCTGACGCCGCGATAGCAGAGCTCGTTCTTAATTTATGTCTTACATTTAAATATTTCCAACTCGGAGAAATTCTGCTACGAAAGATAATGTTTTGTACGATAAATAATACATCTGTGGGCGCAAATGGGATGCCATTGTTGCTGTGGCCGCCGAAATTGTGCACCTTTACTGACGCATCAGTAGCACAGCACCACTGCAGTGAAATCCGGTCAGTAGAAGATGACAGCTGGATCGCATTTGTGTGCGCAAGATGGGCACTCTCTACGAAGGACAATTGAATGCGTTTCGACGTGTGGTGATGCAAGTTGAGGATTGTCTTATCAGACAGCACAAATTTATCAATAAAGATGAATGATCACTAAACTGATCGTTTCTTACAACTTTCTCCATTCTCTATGAATTTTCCAAAGAAACAATGAAGTCAAATATCACAATATAAACAGAGCATGCAAAATATGCATAGAAGAACTCAAAAGGAGTTTTTTTTTTGAAGCAAAAGTAAAGATTATGAGCAATAAAGATACGTGGAAATGTGGAAATGAATATACGACAATAAAATAGACAGATAGAGATCACATAATGCTCCAAATATCAGAGAAGTGATTGGCGAGAACCATATGACATAGTAAAGAATTAGAAATTGATAAAATTTGATTATCACTTCACAAACCCATATATTACAGAAGGTATGGATGGCATAATGAATTGTGTGATACAACATATCGAGGTGCCAGCATCGAGAACTCGATATTTCCACCATCTACTCGATTTCCTTACTATTCTCGCCATTACACTAAATCGAATCGCACTCATTTCCATATAAAAATGTCATGTTAATGGGCATTTGCTCGTATCATCATCATTCGCGGAGTGAAATCCTTAAATGGAAATATGCGAATCATTCAAAATAAACAAACTGAAATATGGGCGAATAACTTTTTTTGTCACCTTTGCAGTAGGCTATCAATAGCCTTCATTATGTCTTCATATTCGAAGACAACATAACATTATCATAGTCTCCACTCATTAGCGACGAATCGAGTAATCTTTCTTTATAAGTAATTTCTAAAATTTTGCTACTATTAGCTTTTACTATATACAAACGTGTTTGATAAGAAAAATATCCATCTTGAGTTCCAGCCGCGATTATTATATCATACAAGTCGCAAAAGATATATCAACATTGCAACTTTTCGCAAATTATTGCTATTTCAGCTTTCCATGAAAACGATACAGTAGAACAGCACGAACGACGTGGAAAATCGCTTAACAGAACCGACTCTTTCCAACCTTCCGTCCCCGAGGAAGCCTCCACGCGAGACCCTGTTCTCTGGAGCTCTCCCCCTCTGCAATAGATTCTGGAAACTCAAATCCCCGGCAAGGATCCTCTTAGAGGTATATTTTACCATTTCACCTGGCGAGAAGTTCTTGTACGCGAAGACCCCCTTCGAAACACTACCAGGCATATCTGTGCACTTCACTGAATTCTTTTCAATTTGAAGAGGATACAGCGTCGATGGCAGAGCAGAACTTGTAAAAATGAAAAAGCTCTCGAACTGAATCGTGGGAACTTTTGAACGACCTTCGAACATACATGTTGACTGAACTATATTCTATGGTACCGCAGAGGTGTTAGAGTTAAAGTAAGAAAGCAGTGCGCATAATTAAGCTGCAACGGTCCATAAAGTGCTTTTCTAGAAGCCTTCTTTGAAGCGCTGTTGAATTTGCTCAGCGCATTCTTTTCAAATTAAATTTTAGCTAAAATGGGATTAAAATACGCAACAAAGCTTCGTGATAATTTTCGGCGTAACTGTATTGCAAGGAACGAAGAATACAGCTTGCAAACTTGAGCGCTTCTACGTGAAACCCAACATATTGGCTACGCCAGTTAAGGTCGGCATTCACAAATACCTAAATGTTTCATCACTTCGTTTCTGTCGGATGGAGAAGCCACCATAAATGAGGTTAGCTAAGGGCAGGTGGGTTCGGCAGGCAGAACCGTTTGCTGACCAACGGAAATGTTCGTCGGAGTGAGGAACCGATTGTCGAACGAGTCGATTGAGGGAAGTGCGAGAGGCGAAGTGGATCCTGAGTCAACAACGGTCCTGCATATCTTCAGTGTTACCAACTCAGTAATAGTTCACATAAAATAGAGACAGAAATGGTTCGTGACGAATACTCTACGACAATCCATTGAATATTTTATGGAACGAACGGCATCCGCAACTTCCGCTCTCAAACCTCATTCACATAAAAGCGTTACTTCCTCTCTCAGCTATATTTTAACTCTCCATTTGCCTCATCCCAACAAACAAATCATCCGATTTGAGAGGCTCTTAAACAAATTTGCTCAATATAGAAGAATATCTGAAATTAGCGCGTTGGAATTGCGATCATTGCGTCGCAGTGACTACTGTAGAAGAGAACGCGACGCGACGCGCTGTGGGTGGCCGCTCGCGATCGAAATTCACACACACACACACAAATGGGCACAATATCGTAGCTATACGTTCCTCTTTGTGAACTCACAACGTTGAGGGGGTTTTATCTTCTCGATATTTCTGAAGTTTTTCGAGTAATTTCGAGCATCTCTTCGTTCATATTCTATACGAATTAGTGTTTAGCGTTTGCTATATATACGAGAAATATTCCAACGAGATATATTTCTCTGCATAACGATAGAGATGAAACTTTCAAGCGTATAGCCTTTTTTCACTTTAGAAAACGTTCAATCGACTTGCTTCTTAACGCTTTCAATTCTCTAAATGCTCTCTCGTTTTGTATGTGTTTAATTTCTGATAATTTTCTGCCTCACATCGAGAGTCGGCACACATACACAAACAATCGGCTGTGTGTGTGGCTCAATCACTCGTTCGCATTTTTTTTTTTTTTTTCTATACACAAGTTTCGTAATTTTTTTGTATCGATTATAAAATTAACTTATTATAATATTATCATAAAAATAAAGAAATAATTTTTTTGTATTATTTCAAAAAAAAAAAAAAATTCACTAAAATAATTTCGTATTTATTTGAAAAGTTAACATTTCAATTTTCCTTTTTTTCGACTAGTAAATTCGATTTTTTTTTAGATTTATTTGCGTTATTGTTTTTTTTTTCTTTTTATCGAATAACCGGAGATATGTCTCAATGTGAAATTCGCACTTATCGAATTTATAATTCTCAAAATTTTTCATCCTCAAATATATATTTTTTCGTTTTTTTGTTTTTGTTTTTTTTTTTTCAGATTTTACGATTAATTTCGATTTTCGGATATTTCCACTCACGTTACGAGTAGATAATTTCGTAAGTTGCGTTTTTTTTTTTTTAGAGTTTATTGACGATTTTCGAGTAAATAAATCACATCGATTCGTTGAAAATTTTGATTGAATTCTTTTCAAAAAAAAAAAAGAAAAAACGATTCGATGAGTTTATTTAGTCGACGTTCCTCGTCTAAGGTATCCCCCCCAACGAAGAGTGAATCTATAGGCTGGCCAATTAAGTGGAAATTTGATGTGATTAAAAAGAGCTCAAAGCTTAATGTGTATTTGTCGTTTCATCTCAAAATGCAAATAGATGGACTCTTAACGAGGTAGTTGCTTGAGTAATTCACTTGCATAGATTAATATTCGATATGCGACATCCGGTTGAATGAGGGGAACACCTGATGACGTGTCATCAGAATGCATTGATTGGTCACTTTACGAATTTCGTGTTCGTTGTTTGCAACATTTGGACCACCCACGTTATTCCAGTAAACTTACAATAAATAGTGATGATCACGTGTGGTTGGTTGTTGATGTTTCGGGAAGATAGCGTCGAGAGTGCTATTTGGCTATGTGAACCCAAAGTGAATTGCTTCTCGTCACATATCAGATCACTATAGAGGTTATGCAAATAGCATAGAGATGCAACTAGAGGACGTTTTGCTTATGGGAGAGGAATTCCAGGATTCTATACTCTTGCATACTTCGCCATCGATCTCTGTTTTTCTTTCATGAAGCAGCATATTCAGCATCAAGTTCCAAATTTAGGGGCGAGTTTTTTTTTTTTCTCTCTCTCTGTTAGCTCGTTTGTATCACTAGAAAAAAAAAGTCCTCACTTCATATATATCACTAAAATTTAGTTGCCGCTTTTGAAGATTTCAGAATTCGGCCATAAAATCCCATAGATAAGAACTAGATGGAGAAGAAAGCGATCTTGGTTCTTTCCGGAACTGAAGCATAGTAGTCTCTTACCTCTCATAACGAGGCTCTCTTACCTCTCATAACGAGGCTCTCTTACCTCTCACAACGAGGCTCTCTTACCTCTCATAACGAGGCATAATGACAATAAAAAAAATTGAACACAAAAGCACAGCATTAATTTCAGTACAAAATAGTGCTCAAAGTTTTATTATGCAATATTTGATGGCTTTAGTGCGCTTGAAAGAAACCCTAAATTCCCATCGTGAAATTTCGATCCTAATTAACTTCGTGCAGACTTTTTTTTTTCTGCGAAGTTCAACGAGTAAATCAAATATGATACGATGAAAGCTACAGATTTCTTGAATTTCACACAAATAGTTCGATTTTATGAATCTTAGAGTGAAACAGTCCGTTTTGTTTGGACTAATGAAGCAGTGCGAGTGGCAACGTTTTCAGGTTGCAGCAGTCAGAGGATTCTCGCTGCTGGATTGTCTATGGAGGTGGCTAGCGACGGAACAGCAGTGCCATCGCGAAAATTGGTGCGACGGGCAAAACGGCCTGCTGATGCCAATAAAATGTTTGTTTTATGGAGTTTTTCCCAAAAATATGGGCTTCTTTCAATTTTTTTTCTTTTGGCTTTTATCTTCTATTGTTCGAAAAATTCCCGGCCAAAACAGAAGCGTAGCCGAAATTTTCGAAGAGATGGAAGAGGAGGGGATGGAAATGAAGTAAGCGCTGAGAGTAGCGGTTTTATACCGACTTTTTGTTTTCATTTCGATTTCTCTGACAGCTTGTACCCACATTTCATTAAATGTGTTTCCTACCTCCTTCCCCCTCCCTCCTCCCTCCTACCGCAGCTGTGTCCTCCCTCCTCCTACCGCAGCTGTGAGTCATATGGAGTCTATCTTGTGGCATAGATTCGCCTCTCAGATTTCCAACCTCGAGGATTACTGAACTAAACCACAGAACAGGAAGTTGCACATTTATACAACATCAGAAGTAGGTGCGGAGAAATGACAAAAATATCTTCATAGGAGGAATTTTGTTTTGAAAGCTGAGAGCACTTGCCTAGAAAACGCGATTCGGGGTTGAAAACTGACAAGCCTAACAATATGACATGCTAGAATTGCTTTTGTATCGAAGCACTGACGAACTAAAAGTTCGACTTGAGGGAAAGGATTAAAGAAGTGCTCGAGGCGGCCAGCAATAATTTCATTTGAAATTTGCATTCAGCCGGGAGAATTATAAAATTCTTTGAAAATGTTTGTTCTTAGAAAATAGAAGTCTTTGAAATTATCTGCATGATTAACGGAAATTCACCCACAACGTAAAGCGTCTGTCGGCATACCTAGAGATGAGGATAGATAAGAAGTTACGGCTTCCAAATTGTTCACTTTCCTAGTCTTTCGGCATCGGTTCCCCTCTCCCCTCTCCCCACCCCCCGCCTTTTCCTCATCTGCGCTCACTAAATCAGCGGTACCTTCCAAGTTTTTTGCTCTCAGTAACTGAAATGTTCACTATGATCGATATCGTCTAGATGTGTTGCCAACTGTGCAATTTTCAAGTCTCCTTTTTCAAAGTAAATGGAAGAAGGGAAGAGGGAATAATGAGAGAGACATTAGGAGATTCTCTCTGTGGTTTTAGATTGCAGTTGAGATGGCAGAACTTATCGAAGAAAATGGAAAAATTTCAAATCCTGAACGTTGTTTTCTTAATAGAATTTCTTACAATGAAGCAAAATAGAGCACGAAATAATAATTTATGAAGTAGTGTAGAATATTTCGCTAGTACCTCTTTATTCTAGTGTTCTTTTATGGTCATTCATGAAGGTTTCCTATCGATTTTCTTTCTACTTCTTAGCACATTTTAAATATAATCAACATGAGCGTAGAGGTTCTCTCAGTGAAGTTTCGTTTAATTCACGCGGAATAAAACAAAATGAAATCTGACAGTTTGCCTTAAACTGGATTTTATATTGGATGGAAAGAAGACCTATTTCTTTTAAAATAATTAAGTTATAGCTTCGAAGGTGGTGATGTGCATCCGACGGTCGTAAGAAGGAAACAACCGAGGATTGTTGGTGACGAAAGCGCAGAGGTTGGGGCATTTTCTTTACTTCTTCGTGAACAAATCTGCAGCATCGATGGAAATTATTTCCTCGATAGTACTAGATTTGCTTGTTGTATTCGTGCTTGTTAATGCAAGCATTATTTTCAATAAACTCTCATCGAAAGTTGCCGATGAAAGAGCAAATTTAGCATATTTCAACGATGAAAATAAAGCTTACACAAAGCATAGATGCTAATTGCCCCTTAATTATCAGGCACGTCGAGAGTAAAACAATGTGAAAATAGCTTTTTTTTTTTCTTATTTTGTAGCATTATAGGGAATTCCAACGTTTTCCAAAATGGTAACACTATTGAATGTGAAAAGTACAATTTCTGGCGTCGCAGTAATTGGGCAGTCTTTTGTAGGCTGATGATAAGCGCCACTCAAGTAGTGATGAAGAATTATTTGGCCTAGCATGCGCTACGTTCTTAGAGAAAAGGACTTGAGGTATACCTTACAATATCGATTCGAAATATTCAATGGCGAGCACATCAGTTATTTCCTTTCAGCAGTTAGGACGATCAGAGTTAAGGGAGCAAATAAATGGTAATAGTAACCACTCGACTACGAGAAAAAAAGGTAAAGATTTAAAATTTCAGATTACGATGTCAGATTTACCGACTCCATCGGGTCGTTCGCAACGTTCCGCTGATAGAAGACAATCGGTGTCTTGTGCGCGATGCCGTATTTACAACTGGAAGGAACACAGATTCGCGAAACCGGCTGTTGTTAAGGTTTGTGTTTATGAGTTGAAACGATTCTGATTCCCCCATTGCTCGCTTGGTGGTTGGCCAACATTTATCGCTTCTGCTAGTGACAAATTGTCGAATAAACTAATAATACGGCAAGATCGATCGATCGCTCGATCATAAAACGCAATATTGAGATCAGAAATTGATTAATGAGGATTCGCAAAAAAACTGAATTAAACATTCAATAACTAACATCATCGAGTAAATATTATTTCTTCTAGTTGAAAAAGAACAATCGCTTATGAGATGTTAAAGTGAGCATTTCGATCGTTTGTACTAAAAGAAAATTCCGATATTCCCACATATTTTCTGCAATATTTGTGACGTCTAACCTCTATTCTAATCCTCTAGGCGATAATGACAATAGATTTTTTATTATTTGGTATTTTTTATTTGGTAATCTATTATAAATTTTTATTTGGTAAATTTATTTGGTAATTATAAATTTTTATTTGCTAATCTCCATATGAATTTTTATTATTTGATAATCTATTACATTGAGGTTAGCTAGAGTATACGGAACTGCTAGACGTTGAAACGTTAGGTGCTCTATCGTTGAGTCTAGTCTTTTTCTCCCATTAGCCTTTTTTTACATCGCACGATTTGCGCTCAAGTCAATGAGAGGAGTTACGGCGATCGTTTTTTGCGAGGGGATTTCGCGATACTTGATAACTAAGAAGTAACCAGGAAGCGTAAGAGAGATTACCCTGATCCTACGGACCAAGGTATCCACGAAACCCCAATTAAATCACCATCCTCGCAGAGACGATGACGGTTTTTTTCCTTTTTGCGGACAAGGGTAGAGGAAGGGAGAGTGGGTGAACATTTTAACATTCTTTACGAAGAAGATGAGTTCATTATTGCGGAAGTAACACTCTAGCATATGCAGTTCTCGTTTCCACTGCTGTCGTATATTGCCCATATTTTGTTCGTTTTTAGTTTTCATGCAAATGCCACGGTGACATATCCAATAGACTGCAAGAGGTTAATGTTATGTGCGGGTGAGATGTATCTGAGATGATTGTCTGCAGCATGAAGATACCGATCAGATAGCTACAATACGAAAATTATGCTATATTAAACCAAGCACACTATTCAGTTGATGCTGTTCTTCATATTTAGATATGTTAACGTAAAGATAGTGGAATAATTTCGCTGATTTTCAAGCGGAGTTGCGAGCAATATAAGATGACTTAATGGTAGTTGAAGAGGCAGAGGAGAGTTACGATGATGCTTTTACTAGATAGGGAAGTTTTTTTTTTTCATGCGATCATATAGCTGATAGATGCGAATGCTACGCAGTCTTTCATAAAGTAAGGAGGAGGTACGTTTAAGTGATTATGACGTCGTTGAGAGGGATCAACAGTGATCGTAGAATCGGCACAGCGAAAACAGATTGTTCGCTGAGGTTTTTCCATTTTGAAGAGACGAATCCATCAGAAATGAATCGACACACATTGAAAATGCCATTAGAATGTAATTTTTGTGTTGTTTGTTATTGTATTATTCTCTTTTATTTCGTCACTTATTTGAAAGTTTTTGCATCCTTTAACGTCCACTTTTTTTTTAAATAGACGTTGAACAAAGGGCACAATCGGAAAAAATCCATAGAGAATAGGATGGACCGTTGTCATTTATTTTAGTTTTTGCTTTTCTTCCTTTGAACATATGCATTTAGTGCTGTCGATATTGCTGCTAACGTTTCGATAGAACATTTCAGGAGCGTCGTCCACCATCCACGCGAAATGATCAGAAGAAGATGTCAGCGGCATCCACTTCAGATACGTTTAGCTGGAATTTATCTTTGGAGGAACGCCGTAAGAGAGATTCCAGAAGCGCTCTGCCAACAGCAAAAACAGTAGTCGTCCCAGCGCCTAGTCGCCGAGTTTTGCGCAGCGATCATCTCTTGGAGAATGGAGTGGTTGGGGAATGTGTACATGAGGAGAGCGCAGTGCCTATGTCGATCGGTCCATCCACTTCGGAGGTGAACTGTTGCGTAACGGAAACACCTGGGCGCAGTGTCACGAAGGCAAGTTCTAAGCCAGCGGGAGTGCGTCGACGTAAAAATGGTGCCACAACGGCGAACAGCTCCGCGGAGCCGACGTTATCGCTGCAGGTGGGTGGTGAAGAGGTGACACGCGGCACGGGCCGCACAAACAGTAAGAGGATTATGGGTCAAGCAGCGCCAATGCCCCTTTCACGCACAACACGAGAGGCGCGAGTGCGCTCGATGGGTCGTAATAACGATAAAGAACAGCAGAGATCGACGGCAAGTGGTGGTAGGAGAAGTGAGGCTGCCGTCGTAAAGGGCGTCCGTTCCGAAGTTTTGACGAGTGCTCGAAATGTTGAAGCGAAGGAGGATGCCGAAAAGCAGTGCGCTCAGAATGAAGAAAAAGAGAAACGGCAAAGAAGTGAGTTGGCGAAGCGCGCAATGGAAGAATTGATGAAAGGTCAAAGCTTTGCACCAGTTGAAATGATCGTCGCCGATGCAATTAGTAAAGATCCACTCGGCTTTGTTCATAGTCTTCGTGATGCACGCCTACTAAGGAGTCTTGAGAAATTGGCACAATTAAGGCAGTTGAATGTTTCGGCTGAAGAGGCAAGGTCGTTGATGAAGCAGCGTAGGAAAGAGAAAAAGCGCGAGAAACGAGAAAAGAAGAAGCAGAAGCGACTAATGAAGTTAGCGGCTAATTGTGGTGTATCAATAGAGCAACTTGAATTCGAGATGAGCAGGGATCGATCAGATTCACGTGCTTCCGCACCGGGTTCTAGTCCACTATCGCTGAATGGTTCCCTGCTCGGTTCAGCGAACACCTCCACGCCGACAGTGCTGTCTTCGGCAGCACTTTCAAATTTGCCTGGACCATCACCAAGCTCATATCTCAACGTCTTTCCGCGTCCTTCATTTGTACCCGATCCACTTGATCCTTCACGCAATCTTGCTGCCGAGCGTACTGATTCGAGTGGAGCGGACACGCCGAACGCAGACAATTATAGCCCACTCACTGTACCATCAACTTCAGTTCCAACATCTAACAACCACTGTGTGGGACCCGATCATGCAGCGGGGTTTATTGTTAACGATGATCAAAATGTGAATCTCGCTAACGAAAACGCAGAGAAGCCGAAGCAGTGCGGTGATTCATTGAAAGTAGGGAAAGGGATGGAGGGAGGAACGAATGGCAGTACACCGGAAGATGAGGAAGACGAGCAAAATGCGATCGCGATTAGTCATCTATTCCCTCAGTTCGATGCTCTTCAACAGCTTAAGCTCATTAAGGTGTGTTGTTTTGTTCCATTTTAGCAACTTGCTTATTTCTCATTCGCCAACCTGCGGTACTTAAGTAATGGCATTCACCTTGCTCTTCCTGTTTTTGTTTCATTATCCGTAATTTTGCTTTTCGGAGGTATAGAAAAGACGATGATCGGCGTCAGTTTAATGCGCAGTTTCATTATTATTGCAAAATATCCTTCCCAAAAAAAAAACAGCGATCATTCCCATAAGCAGCATGAAATGTTTTATTTAATCCATTGACTTTTTGGAAAACAAATGGAATTTCCTTAGAAAGTGCTTATTTCTCCCGTTCAAGTGACCTTTGTGTTACTTGGTGCAGAGCATCCTTTCCCATGTAACCGATAGTTAATTACGTTCCGGCTGGTGTCGACTGATAATTCGAATTGTCTACAAAGGGGCTTCTGTGTTAGTCGATTATTCTTTGTTTCCGTTTCTACACATTTACCACCTCCATCTCTCTGACCTACCACCAAGATAGTCCGAAAAGCATGATTCATAGTCCGAAAGGTATGATTCATTTAGAATGATGTGTAGCTTCCACGATGAAATCGGCAGGGAAATGTCGGTTACGAATGCCTCAGAAATGTAGAGGTTCACGCGTCGAAGAGGTTCTTGTACACTCATTCAATTCTCTGCACCGAAATTGCTTTTTTAGTATTTTTAGTGCTCCACGTCTAGATTGTTCGAGACTTGATGCTCATATTTTTCGTTATATCAGCTTGAAACGGCAGGGAGACTTCTTGAATAATATATCTTCCACATTTGACCCGAACAGCTTTCTCTTTCAACGATTTTCGCGTTAGAGCAAGGCGAATGTGCTTACAGATGTGTACCGATAGTAAAGTACAAGAGGTCGATGAGCAAGAAGTCGTCAGTATGGTACTGCGTCCGGAAACCGGTCCGTCGAATAAGGTCGCTCGAACATTAGCGCTAATCAAGGACAAAGTGAAGGAGTTCAAGGAAATCAATGGAATGCGTCGTGCGATTCCTGGAGGTGTTTAATTTATTGTTCGAATTTCTTTTGTTAACGTTTTAGTTAGCGGTACTTCTGCAAGCAAAAGCAACTTCAGGTCTTTATTTAGAATCGGAAAAAAAAAACCGGTTAACCGTTGAAATCATTCGGCCTTTTTTTATTTGTTTGTTGTTGTTGTTGTTGTTTTTACAGTGGATTGTTTTAATGTTTTTTTTTCAAGGTTAGCTATAAAATTCTCTTATTCTTTTCATTTATCATCGTTTGAACTTACTGGTGTTACTCCTTCAATAACATATTTTATATGTGATGGCAAACGTTATAGAGCCGGTGCGTCCACTATACCTAGCACTTTTAAATTCCCCTTATTAGGCTTTATTAATTTCACAGCTGTCGTTTCGCTAGCTTTCTGGAGCGTTGCTGTGATGATGCTGGCGCATTTTTGAAGTCTTCTGTTGGCATGATAAATGATTTGCTTTATTCTTAGGGCATACATTGCAAGAAAGCGAATCTCGTCTCGAGAGTTCAGATGAAGGGATCGACGTTGGAAACACCGCTGTTAGCGACGCTTCCGCACTCGAACAGGTTTGTTAATATAACCGCATCGATCTTGTCTTTTTAATTAAATCTAGACGTCTTTATGGATGTTTACTTACTGCGCATAATAATTAAACCTCAGGGGGAAGCTGGATCGACGATGAATAACTCTTCAGTGGATGTCATATAACCTCATTTTCTGAGAGGGTATCCGCTGAATTTTTTGAGAGATCTTCTACAGTTTTTATACTTGCGTGTTTGTAAGGGAGTAATTTGAGTTGTATGTATTTTCATTTTAAGATACGTCAAAGTGCGATAAGTGGCAGTTGGCCGATTCCGGAGTCAGCATTTACTGCTTCGGAGTCACTTGATACTCGTATGACGGCCGATTTACAAAGCAGTCCACAAGCTCGTATGCTCTCATTAATCATTCTTTCATAATTTGTTTTCGCAAATTGCCACAGCTATTTAGTGCATGCAGTTTTTTCCGTCTTTGTATATTATTTCCTTGATATTTCAGTAGTTCTTATAGGTGGTCTTCATCATGTAGATTTTTAGCTAGCTTCTCTTAGCAGCTGGGCCTTTGGTTTTTTTCTTTGGTGATAGAGTACAACCATCGGTTTTCGTTGATCGTGAGGAAGTTTATGGGGAACGATCATCGTCGTTTAAGATGAGGCCATGAAAGGTGAGAAAAGAAAAACGACTGGAGAGTGGATTTCTGTGGTTTTCAAGACGAACTCTATAGACTGGGACGGCGATCGGGAATCGTATTGAGGACAGAACTAATTGCTGTGATATAGACCTCTTTAGCCTTGACCACTCATGTTCATGTGTCACTTTTTCTCAGGTATTCTGGCAAACTGCGGCAGTTTCCGTATTTCTCAGTGCGATCCTCTCAAAAATTGCTGTTTTTCATCCGCAAAGAGAAAAGCTCATTTAGTAACATAGCTAACATAATTTAGCATTCCATACAGTATCGGCACGAAAGCTTTCCGATGATTTATGAAACTGCTGGTGATATCTAAGTTTTTTGAAAGATCTGATGATGCTTTCATCGCTCTCTTACACATTTTTGTGCTTCCAAGGTTATTTTGAAATTCATAATAGTTTTTGTAGATTCGAACGAACTTTCTGGAGACCAATTTATATCGTCGTTCACCTCGAATATCCAGGAGCCATCAACATCAGCGCACGGTGACGATTGAGTTTTTTTTGGAGCTATAAGAACGCATCTTTCAAAAGATTGAGTTTTTTCTGCGTTATGTGCTTCCTGATTTCTGTAACAGTCTTTCATCTTGCCATTAATTCAGCCACGGTATTATTCACAGTTACACGAACGATCGTCGTATTTGAGCTACGGAGGAGGTGAATTTTATTTCTCACTTTCAGAGGTATCCACTGGCTAACTCTTTAACACTATTTCAGGTAATAGGAATTTTCATGGTGTTTTTATTTTCAGCAGATTTGAGCCGAATGAGCAGCTGCATAACGAGTATGGCTGATATGGGTTTTGGTCTGCAGCCACGGATGCTTTCGATTCTCGATGAGCCCCTCAATCCCACTCCTGCCGACGATCATCCACCGCATAGGACTCCAGCCGTTACTCTTAAGGAGGTCTGTTTATTATTTATCATCATGACGAATTAAAGGAGAAGTCAACACGTCCTCTAAATTGAGGGTTGAGAGATGTAAATTCAGACGAAACAGGAAAGTAGTTGATAGATTTTTTGTCAGTATTCCGGCAGAGGAGGAGGAGGGCCAGTATGAACATGGCGAAGTTTAATTTCAAATAGTTTGAAGCATTTCGTTTCTTTTTTGATATTCTGACATGACTGGGGAGTGGTTATTTGCAATAACCTAACTGAGTGGGAGAGCGTTTTTTTACGATATTGCTGATATCATAGGAACGTTAAGTGACCTAGAAAGTGGTAAGACCTCGAAACTCATAAACGAAGTGATGAGGATATTATAGGCGCAGTTTTGCTTTTTTTTTGTGGTAATCTTTGTTTAGTGAGAAGATGTTCATAAATAGGGTTCAGGTGCCTGTGGATGAAGATGAAGAAAACATCTATATGAGCGAAGTAAAGGTCGTCACTGACTGGTTCAACCATGCGCCATACGGGGCTAACAAAGAGGCGCATATACGTTATTGGGAGGACGTCAGGCAGAGGGTATTAGTCGCTGATTGGATAAGGAAACTACAACAGCATCGTGTCGATGAGGTGCTCTTGAATCGCTGTAGGAGACGGATGCACAGGAAACGAGATGAAATGGTAGCATTCGAATAAGAATGTTTAATAATTGATGTGATTCTGCTAATTTTTTGTTAAGAGCTTAGCATTTATCCATCCATACGAGGTCCATATTGCAACATACGGAACTTTAGGCCAATTTCTTTGTTACGTACACTTGTGTACGTGCGGCGTTGCTCTTTTAGTCCACAAATCTGCGAAACAGAGAGCTTTTTCGTCCCTTGGTGGTTTACTCTATTTTTCCAGCATCATCGTTGGCATAACTACAAATGCCATCGAAGATTTCCATCAAGAATGGGGAAGATTCTACCCCTCACATTTATTTATACGATAGCAGTCTCTTTCTACATAGGCGAGTAGACGGTGGTGCCGATGTTGAAGTATGATTCTCCCAGTATGAGGAGAAAGTAATTTGTATTCTTCTGTGACGGTTATGCTGAATTGATTATTTTTAAATTACTGCCGTGAGGTGCTCAACAACGAAATCGAAGCAGAAATATTTTTATTAGTAACAAATGAAAGTAGAAAAAGTTCTTTTCAAGGAAAAGATAGAAATGCGTCGTTCGAAGTCGACGGAAGCTTGGTGGCCGCGTAAGCTATTTGAACATTATGATGGGGTGCTTGATCTGGCAGGCAAAGTGATGCGGACAGCAGACTCGTCGTTCATCGCTAGCGATGTCCAGTTACCGTCAGTGAACAATGCGTCGCTGAAAGTTTTTCCGGTACGCTTATCTTCTTCATCTCTTCAGCGTCGCCGAGATGAATTATCAACTATGAGCAAAGAGCAGCAACTCGATAAGTCTCGGTTGCATGTTCCTAGAGAAATCGTTTGCAATAATTCTTCCGTTCCATCTGGTCTCTAACGTGATCAGTTTTAATTTTTGTTTTGAATATCGAGGAGCGGATCTTTACATTACTGTAATAAACTAATGTTATTTTAACTAGTATTTGATAAAGTAAATAGGATGATAGGTGATTTTTCTGAATTTTGCGGATTCCTCTCTTTTGCCGAAAATATTTTCTTTGCTTTCTTCATTTATTCATTCGTTTTGGCTCGTGTAGGATAAAATAGGGATGAGGCTGTAGGATAATTTACTTTTTATTCTCAAATTGCATTTAATTTCCACACGTTTTTATATTAACCATTGTATTGCGAAGATCGCTTCGACTGTTTCTATATTAGAGTGCAACATTCAATTTGACAGAGGATGAAAATACCGCAATAAAATAAAATTGATACTATGGCGGCTTTTGTTTGGCTTGGCTTACATCTGAAGAGCCGCTGTCGTTTTCGTTGTTTTTGAAGTCATTTCGTGCATTTATCGAAAACTGGTGAGTGGGATTGTAGCTAGATGATGACGAAACAGCGACATTAGCATACTTTCGACCCGGCTCGCCGCTTACCGTTTCCGATCCGACCGATGATTATCAGGAGCACGTACTAGCACAGGATCTTGACGAGGCAACCGTGATTTCGGTGAGACGTTTTTTCTTGCTAGCTGTCGTTGATGCCTTTGTCGGTACGGGGAGATCGATGAGAAGTTTTTCCTTGCTGGCTGTCATTGATGCCTTTGTCGGTACGGGGAGAGCTACATAAATGATGTCATATCTTTTAAAGTATCGCGGAACATCTCTTAAACCCTACTGCAGTGTTACTGCATGACCAACTGGCAAAACACATCACTGTGCACATAATTAGCCCGTTTAGGCGTGATTCTGAAGGAAAGGGTACATGAACCCTTGATGTTTGTCAACGGTGGTTGTTAGGTGGGGATGATGGAACTTTTCTTACGAAGATCGGTTATATAAACTCCACGTTTGCGCATTCTCGTCGTAGGCTTGCTTCAAGTGATTCATTTAGCCTATGATGATTAGTGGTACCGACCGATCAAAGCATCTTTCAATTCTTAAGCAACGGAAAGGATTTGGATAATGACCAAATTTCATTTGCAGCTATGAAATACTAATTTAGTTCGGTAAGGACTGGTCAGGTTTTTGGTTGTTATCCATCCTTTCAGGTGACAAGTCATGGGAGGTGAAGATATATATATATATATATATCTTTGGTAAACGTAGGGCCAACACGACTGTAGCTTTAAAAGGGTAGCCCGTATTCGCCTGTTTCGTAATTTAATATTTGCGTTCATGGAATGAACAGTCCATCCGTCGAAGGGTCGTTCATTTGAACTCGAGAGAAATATGTTATAGTCTCATTAAGCAATGCTTCTTAACCGGCAGATAAACTTGCCTACAAGGACGACCTTTTTGATCGTTTATGTGATGAGGACTAAGCGAAAGGTCGTTTTTCAGAAGGATATTGTCGAGCAAATGGACCTTGGCCAAGAAGACGAAAAAGCGCGCTATTTGCCATGGTTGAAGGTGCGAAGAATGACGCCGTACAAATCGGTTTCAGCTCCTGGATCTACGAGACCACTGAGCCAAACGTCCAACAAATACAGTAATTTTGCACCGTTTCCAACCTCTATGCTTGGGTCTGTTCCTTCGCAGTCAGGGCCGTCAACGGGCATTCTTCCTCGCTCAGTACTCGTCTCTAACACTAGTGACGCCGTCGCCGCAAGTTCTTCTATTCTAAAACATCCAGCATCTCAGCATTTTCTTTCAAACGCACCTGCTTATGGATTTCTGCAGCCGAATGGATGTTATCCACCGCAAGCGGTATATGCGGGCTTAGTTACGCCTTCCATTGATAAACTGCCCATGCCAGCAGCTTCGCACTTACCGCTTTTGGCTCCTCACAGCTCGGGCGAGTCTGTGCAGATGGGATTGCCGCCACTTTCGACCGTGCTGGATAATCTACAGCCATCTGGAAGTGGTCTTTCTTATGTGCACATGTCCACACAGGCGATACCAGGCGCGGCAGTTACCAATCCATATGCCGATCTGACGTATTCGCATCCTTCAGTAGGTGCTGGGCAGGCATTCGCAGGCTTTGCTGCATCGACGGCCCCTTTAGCAGCGAATTTTTACGATGCTAGCGAATCGACAAGTGGCTCATCGGCAAATAATGGCGAGTTGCAGCAAGGTTCAAGCACAAATGATTTGATGCCATCAGACTTCCCAGGTGACGGCACCGTGAGCGGCTACCGTAGGATAGGTGGACTCACAAAGGACACAGTGGTCGATGAAGACATGGAGGATTTCTTTAGAACTGTATTGGATGAGTGCGATACAAGGCCGATGGCTCATTCACAGTCACAATCGTTCTTTGACGAAGATGTAGATACTCTTCTTACGATGGATCCACTTGCCTGATGCTTCCTGTTTTCTCGCCATTAACAGGGTTTTATGCGGCTGCTTGCAGTCTTTTTCAAACGATGAAGGAGGTTTCGAAGATAACGAGGGAGGGCTTTTAAACACTGCTGCATTAAAGAAGATAAAGGTTTCGTAGCTCTCATCAGAAGGAAAGAACCACTAGGTATGCAGGGTTTTCACTTGTACTTCTTTGAAACTATTGTTATTATGAAACGAATGCTTCTCGTTTTGCGTATATATATATATATATATATATATATATATATATATATATATATATATATACGCCTACTACCTAATATGCAAGTTCAGGATCGATGCCACAAGATGGGAAAGTATGTTACAGATAAGACCACAAATAAAGTAATATTTTCTATGGGGAAGTAGAGTTTTGTAATTGTTTGCGATGCAATACGTTTACGTTGACTATACGAGGAAGTAATCAATTTTGAAGGAGTAATCAGGAGAAGAAAATGATGAGATGAAACGAAGATGCTGATCTAAAAATGGTGTCATATTTCGGCGGAGATGCTTAATGTAATAGTTTTTTTTTTTGGAGATTTGAATATTGGCAATTAATTTTGTAATCAGCATATATATTAGTGTATGAGGTATGAAAGAATATGAACGGTTCGATCTTTTCATATTTTCAATGTGGGCATTGATTTTGAGTGTATGTATGTTCGCCTTTTAATGCGTTTATTCGCGCTTTCTATTCGATATTATCTCAGTGACGAGGGTTACCTATGTGACGAGTAACATATACGAGTTTTGTTATGCTTAAATTAGCGCTCTAAAAAAAAAAAATTGTCCAATTTCTGAATAATTTGTTGAATTTTATCTCTTCGTTGTCTCGATTCTTTAAAACTGCATTATTGCATGTTATTTGCTTTGTTTTTTTTTTTTTTTTTTTTTGACACTATGATTTCCACTTGTTACTATTATCGAGATTATATGCACTCATCGTTTAACTCTCATTCGATTTCACATATACATAATTGTTTTTTTTTTTTATGAATTGCTACATTTGATTAATATATATAACATGCAAAATGTGGTGTTATTGATAAAAATTGAGCACCAATCGATTAACTTCTCCTCTATTGTTTTCAGCTCTTCAAGCGTTGAGATTCGTTCGATAATGCTATGAAAGTTTATATGAGCCGAATCACAATGAAACCTATTGCAGTTGCAAAGGATGAAAAGACACTTTTTAGGAAATATGCGCTATTTTTCATCGGCTTGAAGAGAGGGAAACAGTTTTTGAAGCACGAAAACAATAGTAACGAAGACGAAGATAACGTGATGTTCAGCGTTTTACACCTTCACAAATGGTGGTTCTCTAATCTTTCCGATTTATTCTTTTGCGTTTGAGTAATGATGCAAGGTACTTGATGTGTTGGACATGAGAGGGTAGTTGAGTTGGACTCAATAGTTGCGATACGGAATGAAAAGTTTGTATCATTGGGAAGGGAGAGTTATTTGGGTTACATTTGATTTTTCTAAAATTTATCATGAAATCGTTGTGCGGCAATTTTTACTATCGGATTGTGCACCATAATTTATTTAATTCCCTAGAAATGGCATAATACTGTTTGTAAATCACCTCAATTTTACCGACTATTTCGTTGTCTGAGAGCTTTCGATGGCCAAAATGTTTTCAAGTATCATTAGTGGCCGGTTCGCTCTCATCACACGTTGAACACGTTTATCTTTTTGAATTATTCCGTGAGACGCTCAACCAGATGAGAGGATCTCCGTGGTTACTGTGCGGTCTGAGAGTTACATTTCGAACGATGCTCAAGGGAGGGGAGGGAGAGGAATATACCCATGAAAAGGAAAATTAAACGTAAAAAACATTCGCTATATTTTCATTTTTCTTTCATATACTCTTTCATATATTTCAACGAATTCATGTGCCCGTATTAACGAAGGTGAAATATAAAATAATCTCGCATAAAAGCTGATCGGATAGAAACTATGAAGAACGCATAGAAAACAACTACTTCAAATAAAATTCGGAAAGAAGATGAAAAAGAGGACAAATGTGAATATAAGTGAATCCCTCACCGCTGTTGATTTTGTTGAATATCTAAGATGGAGAATTTAGCCATGATCTCTCAAGTTTTCTCCGAGACTAAATAGCACGGGAACGTCGAGATCCCTATGATATACTTCAAACGGGAAAGTGCAGTAACGCTTCTCTGAATCCTCTGGAGGAGATGCAGTTTAAAGTACGGATAGAATGAAAAAATGGCTCGACATAGTTGCGCATTTCTTAAGAAATGGTTATCGCACTGAACTTCTGTAGCATCCACCGGAAATCGGATTATGCGGTACTTATCCTCTATTAGAAGCTCAAATTTGATACGTCAATGCTCTAATTCTTTCGATAAAGAGACACACCACTGGAGAAAGTAAAACATTTCTTGATGCTGATGAAATGAGTGGTCATGAAAATACTTTTTCAAGTTAATTGATGAAAAGTTTAGTTTGTCGTAAGTGAGGTGACTTTCCTTCGTCATAGATTAGGGAAGTTCTTCTTAGGTTGACATTAGCTTGAGTGCTATTTACGAAGTTTCCTTGCAAGTAGAGTTCAAGAAGTGCGCTAAAGTGCTAACCTTCAAGTTCGTTTCTAGCGTCTTCACATGACAAATTCGTCTATAGAATATTGATGCGCAATATTAGTGGCAGTATTTGAATTTTGCCATCGCATCATAAATTATTCTGGTTTATGTTAGCGCTATTGCTTGCTAGAAAATATTTTCCACCCCTAAGGTGACCAATTTTATACGAGAAAATTTGCACTTAACGTTATAATGACGATTTGAAAAGCGTCACCAATATTGTCATTATAACATCGAGCTGCAGCAATTGTTAGCCATCGTTGGTTGATTCAGCTAATATATAGTTCGGGAACTTGAAATTCTCATGAAATGTTGGTTACTTATTGCGTGAAGAGCTTCAGCAGTATTATTAATTAAGAAGTTTTAGATCGCGGCTTGCATGTTGTACCATTTTCTGAGGTGTTCATCGATAAGTTTATGAACTGAATGAGAAATTTGGAAAATTTGCCGCACTCTTGTTCAATTCGTAAAACTTACATATATCAGTGTTGAAAATGTGAATTTTGTTTGACGCCTCATCGGCGCACTCTCAGAATTTCGACAACCGATATTTATCGTTCCACTCGACTTGTCCGTTCGAATTTCGTGCGTTGGATTAATTTTCGATAATATTAATTATCGCAGGATTTGTTCATTTGGTTTACTAGGAGAGATGTAATAGAGACATCACTGCTTTCGATATTGGTTATGCATGCACTAGTTGATGATTGGATTCGCTCTTGAAGAGGTCTCCGTTGAAATGAACGCCGACTGCATCCAACACTTCCCAAGACATCTTCAATTTCACGCTCCAAGACGCATTGCTGATTGCTTTTATGTTGTGGTTGTGACGTTTCCTCACATTACACGTCGTCTACACAACGTTTCACATCCGTTGAGCTTCATACGCTTATGAACACTGCTCTTGATGGCAAATACTCACTACCATTCGAACAGGTTGGTCATAACTGTTGTCACTTGCTGCTGCTTCACTTCATTGGATTTCGTTGCCGCCTATAAACTGTCACTATCGATAGCAAAGCAACTGTTGGTTTTAAAGGATTTCGCGGTTTTCTGGAATGTAAATTTCGCTCAAATTTTGATCGTTGTCCCCTCGTAGATTAGAAAAATTTAAGCTTTTTGCAAAAATCAGGTGGGAATAAGGCAAAGCTGCAAGCTTTTCACTAACAATCGATCTTCTCTGCTCCTTAGATCAAGGTGAACTGCGAACTGTCGTTTTAGCTGCTTCGTGAGGGAACGCCAACAAAATGCCACAGAAAAATTTATCCATCCGAAGGAGAATTCGAATTCGGAAAGAACCAAATAGCTCAATGTATAATATTACTCTTAAAAATATATATATTTGAGCTAGATGCAGGTAGTTGATGTAAACGACCTTCGTCCACATATTCCACTTTATTTTCCTAGGTTCTTTTGTTCGTCCAATTACGCACTTTCTTGGGTTTCTTCAGGTCATGATCAGTTTTCTTATTCTCTCTGCATCCCGTTTTTTGTTTGTTTTTTGTTTTTCAGAGCTCATAAATATTGCCTATGATTGGATATGGTGACTTTTCAAAAGTTAATCGACTTAGGATGATTAGTGCTGACATAGCGTATGATATCCATCATAGCATTTACCGTATAAGGTGCGGTATTATTTGTAGTTGGGAACGTCTTTCGGCACCAATTCACCTACTACTTACACGGTAGGTAATGAAGTGCATACCCACGAGAACGGTCTTCACTCTCTCTGTTATGCAGCCAACAATGCAGTTGAGGTGATTCTTTGTGCTCTTTAATTGTAATCTGGTCGAGTACTTAATGTACCTATACACGTAGACTTGAGACAGCTCTCCAGTAGAGGATCATTTGTATAGAAAAGTTCCATACTCCACGCAAGATGGTTTTTCTTTTGTAGGTTTTTCTAAAAGTTAATTTGCAATCTGGGCACATAACGTGGACAAAACCCATAGCTAATTTCGTCTGAGCAGGAGATATTAGCTGAATTATGGGGAATTTAAGTACTCCTATAAATATATCAAGTTGCGTCCAATCGATGCAAGCGTTTCGTGTGAATTTCTTGGAGATTTTATTATTCACATGAAAGCGAATAACATGTTGCATTCACCTGGCAAAATGCAACACAGTGATGTGCCTTTTAAATCATACTTCCTAAGTGACTTTTTCAAACCCCTATTTGCAATGTACTTTTTGTGATGTTCTTTTTGAATGCAGACGTTAAACTTTCTCCAATGCCTAAAGATCTCGTTAATCAGCGAAATCCCTTCAGATTTCTTTAAAGGATGACAATCGAAGAGGAGAAAGTTATGATAGTGGAGAAATTGGAATTCTCCTAGCTTTTGAGGAACGTACACTTGTTGACGAAAACTAAAAAATGTCTGCCGATTAAGATCTTTTCTATACTTTATGAGTGGTAAGTGACATCCAAGCTTCAAAAGCAATACGAGTTTCTATCTTGAACGTCGTCATCCTCATCAGATAGAGGTGAAGAGATACGAGGAGGAACATGCTATATTTGCGTCATATTTAATTGCGAAGCGGACAACAGTCTATAGTAGTTTCAGTGGTTAAGTAGAATTTCACGACGACCAAATATAAATTTGATATTTCAGGGAAGTCAACAAGCGATGAATATATTTTCGAGTGATGGCAATGCTAACAGTTCTTTCGGCATTTTCAATGGTATTTTTTTGAAAAAATTATTAAATTAAAACGAGAGAAATGCGACGAATTATGTAATTATGCGATCATTTCTAGGATAGTAGCTGAAATTGCCCTTTGGATATACCATGAATTGGGGGAAAAACTAAAAATTTAACCATGGCAACTAACTATAGAAATCAATTCTAATAAGTTTAAATTGGCAGAAAGCAGTCAATGTACTGCTGAAATTTATTTTACGCTAACTATTGTCGAATGCCCATTGAAAAGTGGTCTTTTTTCTCGGAACGCTAGATCTGAAATCTAAATGCCACACTCCTCTTCATTCAACATCTGCCAGACACTTCCCAATTCGATCTTAAAAATTGACAAAAAATTCTTGAGCCCAAGCAAATTGCATCATTTCTTGGAGTTACTTATGAGAATATAGGTTTACTTTCTGTGTTTTCGCCGCTTCATTGGACTGCAATTGGTAGAGATGGGAGGGGAGCTAGGGGAGAGGGGGAGGGGTTGGAGGAAGTAGATTTCTTTTGCATGGAATGCTTATTCAAATTATGAAGAATAAATCACTTATACAATCGCCAAAATTTGAGAAACCCCTTCGCAGAAGAACATTTCATTTGACGAATCCGTATTTTACTAGAATTTCTGGATCAGAACCTAGTTTTCGTACAGCGCAGACTTTCTGAAACCTATGTGGGCGCGTTAGCCGCTTTTTCTGAATAACTTCTTATCTCTTTAGAAGTGATCTGATCATTTGGACTCGATTTTTATGCAATACGCCGTAGAGAAATAATTTTATTAGAGGCAGAAATTCGAATTAATTTAGTAGAAAGATGTTGACGAAAGAGTCGAGAGAAAGCTTAGGAGGCATCGTCCTTATGAGTGATCATTTTTGAACAATAAGAATCCGATGAAACAATCAAAGAAAAGAAAAGAAAGAGAGGAGATCGACAAGCCTGATCATCGGCAACCCACAGTGAAAAAAACAAAGAAAAAAACGTGTTTAGGTTGTTATGATGATGACAACGAAGGTTTACCATGGACTGAAGATCGTCGAGCAGCGAACGTTCGTGAGCGTAAACGAATGTGCAGCATCAATGTCGCTTTCGCGGTACTTCATGAAAATCCTCATCAGTTGCAAAAATTCCCGATGGATATTTCATTTATAATTTCCGGTTGAATTTTTTTAAATGCTTTTTCGCGAAGTTATAGATAAAATTTGCATTAATAAGCAAATATGATAGTTTCAAGTAATTCAGCATATGAGATATACGATAGTGAACGTGAAAAAATTCATTGATATGCTCTGATTTAGTTTCTATATTTATTCTAGAAGGGAAAGTAAAGAAGTTTTGCGTATTTGTACTATTTGGAATATAATGAAAAACGATATAGGGAAGCAAATCGACATCGGAAAAAGAGTATTTTACTTTCGGGAAAAAGAAATTATGTTTCTCTTGTAAGTTCTATAAAGATGTAATTCGCGGCACTGCTTAAATTGAAATTTACAGAAATTGCGTCGCTTTATACCAACATTTCCATATGAGAAACGCCTCTCGAAAATCGATACTCTGAATTTAGCAATTGCATATATTTCATTGCTTGAGGATATTCTTAACAATCATACTGAAGGTTCACATTACTACCTGAAGAGAGCAGTCAGTATGGCGCGATCCGGTGATCCTAATGCACCTCTTTGGAGCACAAGTGGTGAGCTATCCATTAACGCTACTTAAATATTTCATTAACACATGTTACTCAACTACAACAATGCCCCAGTTATAAATGAGGAAGCTCTTGTCCTCCTAATACAAGTTCATCCTGAAGCAGAAATTTCTGAACAGGAGTTTTATATGGGACCGAAGTACTGCAATTTATTCAGTGTCATATGTTCCCTGATCAAATAGTTGCATGTAAAAGGACTGGATTTGGGGATGTAATTTGTTGAAATTTGAGCATAGAAAATATAAAAGGGATGCGGGTCCGTGCTGAAAAAGCAAAGCAGAGCAGTTATTTAGACGACACGCAAGAATCTATTTGGAGAAACAAGGTGAACCACTCTATCTTGCTTCAAATATCTTTTTTTTTTTCAGCCTACATGATATATATGAAAAAGAACTCGGATGTGATTGCTCGAAAGTAGAGAAAAATTCCCTGCTGATCATTGTCTCTCGTCATCTCTATTAAGTTTCACTCATTTTCTCACGAAATTCAAAAACCTTCTATAGTCTCTAATTACTTTTTCTGAGTACATAAACTGTCGCAACGACTGAACGTCGGATATCCATTGGAAACATCCGGGCTCCACATGAGAGTTTTTCCAGGAACTCCTCCTATGAATGCAGCTGACATTGTCGGAAAAAAGTGTCAGAATGCATTAGATTCAATAATCGATTACCTTTTATTCGAGTAAAAAGAGCATCGAAATAAAATGGGGAACAAAAGAAGAAATTATTGCATAACAGAAGAAAATAGCAAATGAAAATTCCTCATAGAAACAAATCGAAGAATCCGTAATAGTTAATAAAAACAAAACCTCTAATAAAAAAAAAAAACAAAGTGATTATTTCCAACAATATTTGTTCATATAGGATTGGTGCTTATATATGAAGTTCTCCCTTCGTAATGTTCTTTTACGCATTTATTCGGCAATCGTCAAATGATTCTCTTAATTCTCATAGATTTGTCTCCCGTCAATGATAACTTTTTTATTGAGGCTAGCAGAATTCAAAAGAAAAAACACTTCATAGGGTGTAAATATTTCCAATATAATTTCATTCTTGCGACGATATTCTTGCACATGATTCTTTCCTATTTCACCTAAAATTCATAAGAATTTTCGCAGGAAACATGACTGCAGGGAAAATGGTGACATGCAATTTCATCGAAGACCACTTTCACCAGTTCAGTTTAGCCACCGCTTCGTTGTCAAGCATGGTCTACATGAAAAGTATCTGTGTTATCGTTTAGAGTAAGCGGAATATCCGAAATTTCGTATTAATCCGAGCCATTTCGGGAAATATAGACAGAACGATACTTTTACCATTGTCTGATATTTCTAATATTTTTTCAAGCGTAATTGCTATGAAATTCACGCAGATATAAAATCTCTCTCAATAGAAAATATTCTCCTTTTTTGTTTTTCCCTTTTTGTGAATATTTCCCGTTGGCAGTGCAATAAATCATTGCTTCATTTTCAGATCTAATCGCTCGTTTAAGCTGGATCAATTGGCGAAGGCTAGCCATCAAGCCTGTTATCTGAATCATTACAGACGATCAGTCTAAAACGACAACGATTAGCAATATTGCGTTCCTTTTAGTCATTTTCCATGCCAAATATTATGTAGTGATCATGCAAAATTTACATATGACATTTCGGGAACTTTTGAAGCTAAATTTTCACTTGTATAAATACAGAAATGTTGAATCAGATCACCAATATCAGCAATAAAATACACATAAGGCGCTTTGCACATTTTCCACTTTAATAATGAATACGACTATAAGGGTATCATGAGCCCCTTGGTTTACCGCCGAACACTTGCTCGACACCTGTTAGAATTGCGTTCAGGCTGAATGGATCGTCCGGATTCGTACAGCGAGTGCCAATTAACGAATCCTCAAAGTTATTTTAACTTTGGCTCATCTCATAAATGTTGTTAGAAAATTGCATTGAAGAACACAAAGTTCAATGTTTATTCTTCAGTAGTCAAAGATTATTCAAGAAAGAAAGACAGAGTAAGATTTGGGAGGAAGGGAGAGAGGGGGGGGGGGGGGGGAAGGAGGTGAGATAAGGTGGGATTACGATGGAAACTGAATGAAACCTTCTTATGCATAAGCGGCAGTACAAGTCGTGGCCCCTATCCAAGTTCATTTCCACATTACTAAATATATGACGTGGATTGGTATTCTTGAATATAAGAAACCAAGGTTTTATTGGGATAAGTTGATAGGATGCTAAAATCAGAGACATTTGATTTCAACATCTGCTTATAGTAAAACATGTCGCCACATTCCTAATGCGAGGACATTGGTTTTGAAACATCTCCGAGGAGATCCGTTGAAGGATCATAACAAGAGACTAGTTAATAGCAGAAAATGGCTTAAATGTACAAACCCGTTTGTAACCGCACAGGCATTGACATGTGCCAAAGCGACACTCGGAGAAATTTGGGCATTGCCTGTTGGTAACACAGCGTTGGCCCAGCTGAACATGCTTTAGACATCTGTCAATAACGGCCACCTCGTCAATAGCGCATGTCTTCTCACATGTCGCGAAACGATCGTCGTTACTCTCAAATGCAAAAATTTTCCTTCACTACAGCACAGTTCCAATAAACGGAATCTACTTTAAGGCGCCAGTCGTCATTGCCGTAATGAGAATATGCGGTGACGTGTGATGAGAGGAACAAGCTTCCCAGTTAACGAGTATACAACACAAGAAATTAGCAAAAAAATGCAACGATACAATACCAGAAATATCTTAGAGGAAAATGATTCGAAGCCTGGAGGCTTAGAGTAACCGTAGAAACACTTTTCGAAGTTTATCTCGAACTGAAATAGAAAAGCGTACGACCCTTTAGAAAGAAAAGAGGACTTGATTTTCACATGAGGAAAGCGTTATCTTTAACGAAATCAGGCTATTTAACGATCATACGACATATGCGTTACTGCATTTAATTTAGCCGAACTTTATGCTCATGCTCACGTTCAGTTAAAACTATAGAATCGAATGCCTTTCTAACGCAGCATAATTACACTCGAGAAATAACAGAATTTCATAGAATATTGTCGCCGATCAGTATCCCATATGCTTATTATGAAGGTGCATAAACTGTTCACTCAAGCCTATCAGAGAGATGGATGAAAGGAAACTTAACGAACCGCATGAAAGCCGAGTTTGCACTGACATGTACCCAGCATGCAGCTCATCGTTACACCTCCTTCGCACTAAATTCGATCATTTCATTGTGGTAAGGTATTTGCATTTAATTAACAGTTTAAAATTTAAGAGTTCATGTTCCCAAAATTAATGATGTGAGATTCTGGTGTTAAGTTATACTAACAGTGGTTATGCGATTCTTTTACACATCACTGGAACATTCTCAGTGAAGTGAAGAGATGTCCAATGGGCTTTCGCAACAAATAATTTTGATCAACCACTGGCTAATCCTGAAAGTCACCTGCGCTTGAGCTGTGGATGACAATATCACCTCTGTCGAGGGTAAATATCTGATAAAGCCGTTAGGGACAAAAAAAAAACACCTGCCATAACTTCATATACAGCTTACACAAAACGTAAAAAACAAGGAAAGCAGGTCTTCTACATCAAAGAGTGCACATTCGGCTACAGAAGACTACATAAACAACTACACGAGCTGATTACAGTGGCGAGTCAGTAACTGTTGCCCGTAAAAAAAAAGAAGGCTAAGGTCGAATGATGCGTTTATTGCAATCCAAGAAAATATCCTTCACGGAAAGACAAACCTGTTGATCAATTTGACAAGGATCATCCCGGTGTGCTATACTAAGGCACTGATTGTTTATGAAAAGAGGAGTAGGATCTCTGCATGGCTTCGGGCAACATAGACTTGACTTCCAACCAGGCTCGGTAACCGTATAACAATGATGTGTCAATGGCCGGCAACGCTGATCTTCTGGAGCACCCATATCACACGACTGCCTAAACATGAGGCGCCAGCGATTACTTTCCATAACGTCGTCAGCTATTTCAAATATGTTTCTTTGTTACTTCTCTTGTTTTTCGAAGATCGCTAGCAGTAGTAGCTGTATTCTAGATCCGCCTTGATCAATAGAGCTCTACGTAAAAAACTACTTCCTTATTTTCATATCACTGAGAGAATTCAGAGGCCAATAAACGCAAAGAAAGGTTGGGAAATTTTCGTTGATTGTTATTAAGCATTATATGCGCAGATATGAATAAGTTGTGCTAATTCTTAACCAATACAAATAACTCATCCATAGACGCTATAACAAATAATTGAATAAAAAAAAAAAAAAAATCGGCTATTTTACGGGAAAATATGATAGCAAATAAAATCCACGAACTGAGCGTTTTCTTACGTGAGGTCCGGCTCTCCATACGGGCATCTCAAACGGCAGCAATGTCCCACATAGGGACTACCATAAGTAACACAACGATATCCCAATGGACAACTATCAGTAGAAGCGGCATTTTCGAGCATATCGATATCATTGATGAATAAACGACGACAAGTTTGACGAGGATACATTCCATCCGGACATACTGAAAAAAATCCTGCAATTTTGTGGGAAGAAATAATCAACTGTCTATGTTAGATGGAGGTATTATAATGCAATTATTTTTTGGAAAGAAAGAAAAGTGGACAGCGGATTGAAAAGAACGTCATCAAGTAGGAGAAGTATTGTGGAGAAGCTTAACGGGATTTTTTTCGTTGTACAAAAACGCATAGCAAAAGGATAATGATCGGCTATATATAACGCATAAAAAGTGTTCAAAATTATTTCACTGGAAAAATCCACGACTCCTCAACGAGAAGCAATCGCCATTGCTTAGCGTACGAATAGTCGAGTGGCGTACATTGCTTATGAGAGGTATTCCTAGCTCAACTAATGCATTCATGTGCAACATTTGATCAAAAATAACGTGAGGCTTTCAACCTGAAAACAACGATATCGGGCAGCTTGTTAATCAACGGGACACAAAACTTTGCCAAACATAGTAAGCCGTAAATCTCATTCGTAAAAAATAAGAATAGATAAATAAAAAATAAGAATAGAGTAAGGAGCGGGGGGGGGGGGGGGAGAGGGAGTTAATACGCTTATTTATGATCCAAACTGCCCTAGCAGCATCTTCACTATGATGACTACAGCTTTGGTTGTTGTTCGCGAATTGAAGTTGCTCAATATATATGGGCTGACAGAAGCATACGTTGGCTTAAATTCGCGAGTATGTATCCTATTACGAATATTCGTTCCCCTATCCTACTCTCGCCTCCTAAAAGCTTTGTAATAAATACAGCGTTCAAACTATAAGAACTTAGCAAATGAGTCGTTCAAGATATAAAAGCGCCTACCTGCCAAACACGTTTGCTTCATGATATCTCTGCTTGTCCCTGGGGCACACTGACAAGTACCAGCAATACATGCGTTGAAAACATCCACGCATTGGCTGTCCTTCTCACACGGCTGTCCCCAATGTGCTACGCGTTGACATTCCACACCGTATAACTGCTGACCGAGCGGACATGCTGAATTTCTCCTCATCTCTGCATATTATCTTGACAGTCCAACGATAATTATAGGCGATTATTTAGTTGTTATATTTTTCCTTGGCTACTGATGGAAGACCCACAAGACCTTTTAACCTTTCGATTAGGCCTTTTTCTGAAGATGGAAGTCTTGCTCTGCGAAGTTATCACTAATGTAGCAAATGAAAGCACTGGTGATAGAGCGGAAGAGAGCATATTTATTTGAAGCTTGGATCAACAGCGATAATCTGGAATATATATACTGTAGAGTGAATGCTTTAAAACTCGACGATTGCAGTTCAATGATATTTAAAAGGCACTTTTGATGAAGAGTTACTAGCACGACTGTTCTACCTTCATCAAACTGCTAGGAGATCGGAAAGACGTGATCGCTATCAGCGCAATCCTTATGGGTTAAAATAAAATGCCAAGACTTTGGTATTCACTTCGAATATTCACGAGATATTCGACGGAGCATCTATCACAAAGGCTAAGATTGACGGAAAATTAAAACCCCTAAAGTGCTCTCCATCCCATCTACTGATGATTACTTAGGAAAGCTACATCTTTTATCAGAACGTGAGGTCCTGATGCATATTATTTGAGCAGAAAGCAAATACATAAAAGACAGCAAGTCTCCATTTTTAATTCCATAACTCAGAACGTGAGCAGGAATTCAAAATCAGGTAGTTCCGTTGCAATTTCGGAAATTCAAAATGACACGGTGCATAACAACCAACACGATAGAGCACCAAAGTTACCGGACGCCAAAAACAATACCTACGAAATCTTCACAACTTTTTAAAACGACGTTGTGACTGAAAGCAATCGATTTCGTAATAACTGACCCTATATGACATGATAAGAGCAATGATAAGAGCAAAAGACGGTGATGGAATGCTGGATTTCGCTAAGACAAATAAAGGATGACAGCATGATGCAAAAAAAAACTCCATCATACATGACTCATGATGAAAGCATTACAAAGTTTAGACGCCTAGTTCTAGAAATCTTATTTCACTTCACATATTTTAAAAGGTCTCATAAATATGATTAGATATTCGTAGCCTCTCTCATTACTAGAAACCTTGCGAAACAATTCTGAAGTGATAATCCAAAGTTTTCGTTTGAATTTAGCAATTATTGCATAGTTCGCAGCACTAACAATTCAGTGTTAATTTTAACAGTATTTGCAATCCAAATGCAATATTTGAATAAAGTAAAGAAAAGTTACGAAGGCAGTTAGCAACTTACAGACAACACACTGGCCGTTAACGATGCTACCACCCCAACACTCGCACTTCCCATCTCGACACAACAATGGCGGTTTGCAATCACGTTGACAGCTGTCACCGATTTTACTCGGCGCTAAAATACAAGATCATCTGTTTTGGTCGAATGGCAGCAGCACATGTGGAATTCCGCTCTTAAATAAGCTACGAATGAGATCAATCATTGTTTCAGCCGTTATGAGTGCTAAAAAACCCCACGATATGAAAAGAATTCGATAAAAATTCATATCAGATTCCCTTGAAAGAGTTGTACTGAAGAAAAAAAAGTTAACCTATCCATCTACTTGGCACAGAATAAGCCACTCTCACCTCTTATGACCGATAACTTTTCAAGTAGAGGATTTGCAGCAATGTGAGGCAATCACATACAGAATGGCATGACGTCTTCAAAATTGCAATGAAATAAATTCGCACCAAGTCGACAAACAGTTGTCTGAGCATCGATGTCGTACTCCTCGAAGTTCGTTGGACAAGTGCATCGTTGATCTCGACAAACGGTATTCATGCCGTAACACTCCTCATCGAAAACGCATTTGCTTCCGATTAATTTCTCTGAAAGCATTACATAGCAATCGTGCTTCCACTAATTCGTAATTTTCGTTTCATTATTTGAGGGGAATCTCTTTTTCCATTCGATTTAACGCTCAGATTGTCTTCTACAATAAAATAAGGTGTTTACAGATCTAAAAAAGTCCTTGACTATAGAATCCAAGAACAGCATTCATCATCTGATCTGATTTCACTCCAGGATAAGCAGTTGAATTCGATTTTCCGCCAGCCATTTATATATTCCAGGATAGGCAGACTGGATTGGTCTGCCTTTCAACTTTTGATGCCTTCGGCCGATTTCAAAAAAGTCGTTATGAAGTTCAGATAGAAAATCTGAACTCATTTACGCTGTAATTATAATTCATCGAATTCCTCTACGCCTACTATCAATTTTCAACAAAACAGCAACATTAAAATCGTTCCTTGATGCGACTGTTGAAACTGTTGGCATTAAACGGTTAGATTGTAAGATTTTTCTTCTAGTGAGTATGTGGAATATTTGAAATCGTCAAAAGATCTCCCTTTGTTGGCGACTTTTCTGAGCTTAAATATTGCGAAAAAACTTAGGCAAACTATAAGTCAAGAATATTCTTTAAAAAGCACTTGTTTCGTTACAATTTTACTGAAAATTGCAAACTATTACAAAGTATTGTTTTACTGCATATTGATATTCGATTGGGAGACAGTACAAATCATTGCTAAATATTTCACCGCAGCACTGCCGAAAGCGTTTATCACTTTTATTGAAATTTAAACAAATTTATCTCCCTCGCTGATTGGTAGTAGCTGTATTGCGAACACGGATAAGCCGCATCGATCATAATCGCAGACAAATCGAGCAGAGGAGCTCTTGCTTGCTGCATTCATTGTATCAGCACATTAGTTCTGAAGCTATCGTTGCTAAATGCTGCTGAGGAACTCCTCGGATTCAGCTTCCTTCCGCTAAGTAATCGGTATTAGCGGTCATGAGTACAACATAACAGCAAAAAGTCCGGGAATAGGTATTACGGTGTCCTTCATAAGTTCACAGTTCACAGCATTTTCCAGATCACTGACAACTTGTTTCGACAGTTAAAAAATCGACTACTTAACATTATATATGGCTACGCATAAGCCACTAAGAGCATAGAAAAACTCCCATCTACAAATGCCAAGGAAGTATTTGTAGATGAAATGAAACAAGCAGTGCGCGATCTACTCGATAAAACTGGCGATATTTCCGTTTACCTCACGAATCGACAATTAACAAAGTAGAGCTCAAAGCCTTCAGCTTTTAGAAATATTGGAGGCGAAAATTTATTAATTATGCTACAAATATAAAGAACTGACTTACCGGTTGGCTATTGATACTTGATAATTACGCTATCACTTGCGCTCGAATGCGGAACTCATTTGCGCCGAAAATTCATGTTAGGTCATTGGCAGTGCCGTGAATCTGGCAACTGAAGTCGCAACTGGTCAAGGATAAGAAACCTTCCGCGGCAATTAAATTCTCCCCCTTTCCCTTTCTTATATGTAGTCAGCAGGTTAAAAAACTTCACATTCAAAGACAGTGGCAATAAAATTCGCTTTGTTCGAAAAGTGAAGAAATTTGTAACGGCCGAAGTATTGCAATGGTTGGAAATAGGTAGCTGAAAGCAACATACGTGTACATGGCACGTCGAAGGCGTAAGCAGCGGAAATTAGAAGCTGACTGATTAGCAAAGTGGTACTCATAGGTCGCCACCGAAGCATCTTCGTGGCTGGCATGCGCGTTCGGCATACGCACACACAGCCTTTGCAGTGTAGACGCGACGCTGACCGAAACTGGGTCATCGTTGGGAGCAGTTCGTATTTCGGCAATTGGCAAACCCTTTGTTACCTCGATGACGTGACATATCTCTTCGCTGAGCGATGCCAACCGGCTGTCAACTTCACTGTAGCAAGCCGAGTACTTTTTCTTCTTCCTCCTGAGTTATCTTTTGAAGGCAACGCTTTTGTCGCGGGGGGAAGCCAGACTGTTTACAGAACGCATATCCTCAATAGATATGCATCCTGTGCACAATGCTTGTCCAGATTTCCGCATGGCCTATCCTCTGTGTTGAAAAAGTTACCATTACTTCTTGGAAAAACCATCTCCATATCAAGGGACCAGTCGCCAAAAAGCCATCTCAGATCGAGCGACCCCTTCAGCGCTTATATTCATCTACAGATTAATGCAACCGCATTCTTTCTTATTTAATGGGTTTCGAGATATGGAGTTTGTTTCCAGCATCTGCGTTCACTATGGTTTTACGATTGGAATTGCACATCGTATTGAATGCACGCTGTAATTAACGTCATCTCTTTCGTTCGAGAAAATTAGCGGATGTTTTCATTTATACTGTCGTTTATACCTAATGCGTTCTGGAATCAGTCCATTCCCAACATATAACCTAAATCGCTAACGGGAATCCTCGACTTTAAAAAGCAACTTTAATCCCTTCATGCCTTATGAGATCTTATTTCAGACAGATTCAAGGAGATTCGTCCAAAGTTTTGCATTTTTGGGAGTAAAAAGACCACGTAATAATTGTACAGAAAGAAGCACTTCTGGTCAAAAATCCTTTGCCAGCCGTTTCATAAAAACCTGAGGTTCTTTCCCTACTGTGGTAACAACATCTCCTGCTTTTTGATCATTCAAACAGAGACCTGTTAGCTTTCTTTCTATACTCTCTATTTTCTGTCCAAGTCGTTCTAACGTATAAATGAAATAATGATGATGTACTGGACACGTAATATTGTGATTATCCACGTTTTCTCTCCTCACATTAGCTTCATCTTTTTTTCTATATCAGCTATGCGCACGCTGGTGTCTTGTGTGCACCATTTTCATCACATTTTGTCTCTGCTTCTGTGGACCCATCAACCGAAGCCGATTGCACAGTACCTATGCATCTATAAGAGAAGAGCGAATGGGACCTATTGCCTGCACGGTGATGTGGACGGTGCAACCACAAGGTCTTTAGTGAGGGGGATATTGTTTTGGCTAAACGCATTAGTTGCAATGATCTATACGGGATATATGGCTGAGAACGAGCGCTTTTCCATGAGCTCGGCCCTGAACACTGTTTTCAGTTCCGAAAAGCACTTTGTGTGTTGTGTGTTGGTAGAAAATTTCAGTACCCTATCTATAGCTTCTGCCGTTGTTTTGGAGTAGCCATAAAGCATTTTTCTATGAGGTGCAAGTTTGATGACGAACTGTATTCATTGTGTAATTTAAACCATTTTTGTATGCTGTGTTGCCTCGAGAATAAACGGTTCAGCTATGAACACATCGCCGAGCATTATCACTGAAGTGTCATGTGATGGATTGATCCGCGCCGATAGTTCAGAAAATTTTTCAGGGGAATTTAAAATCAGAGTATTTCCTCTACAGTCAGTGGCAATCGCCTCTTTCCCTTTAAGGCAGTAGATGCTGCTATTTGAAAGGTAGTTACGTTTTTAGTGCAAAAGAAGGACGCTAGTACAGGCAGGTTGCGGATTTCTAACTAGCTAGGAGTTGCTTACATCTATGATGCGAAGATTATTTCAGTGCATGCTTGAACGTCGGTTAGAGTGATTCTGGTTATAAAACTTCAAAGCTCCTTCGTATACTATGGAGATTTTGTTAACGAAAGTTTCTCGTGAAAGAGTTTCCCTACTCACACAAAACTTGCTCCAGAAACAAGAATTCAGTTCACTTAATGCTGAAGTATTGAATAACACTTTTGTAGATCGTTTGCTATACCTTCACGTCACTATTTCTCATCGTAGGCTTTGGAAACAGATTACATGTTCGTTGTGTTTGCGATATAAATTACATAGATTCGAAACGGATCTTCCTTTCGATCAGAGCAACTTAGAAGCAGATGAGGAACAAATTCACGCGCCCGATACCTACTGCATGAATGGTTTGTCTCTGCCACGACGAATCAGTCAAAAACGACTGAGGCTTAAAAAAGCAAAGCAATTAGAAATTCGCCTCTACTAAAAGTGCTGAAAACTATAGAAGATAGTTGATATATAATCTGAATCGACTGGATTTTTCAAAAAATACTTGTACTTCGAATCGAAATCATTAATGCATGAGGTGAAACCTGATCAACACGTGACTAGAACTTTCGTGTTGATGCATGCAATAGCTAAACGAAAACAGTGGAGTAGGCTCAACATGTGGACTTGTTTCGTAGCTTGTTTGCATTCGAAAAGATATCATGCATATCTTGGCAATACTATCATTCTCGCCTACTGGGGGCATTCTGGAAAAGTAAATGGGTTCATTATTAGAGATATGCATGAATGCTGAACCGGTGCGAATAGCAAGACAAGCAAAGTATATCACCATGAAATGTGGTTGTTTGGCGAGATGAACGAATTACTTTATCTTTTATCTATTTAGCTTTATTGTATATGGCTTTTGACCACACGTGAACTCGTAAAATGAGTTTCTACACATTCATATATGCACTATTTCTACGGTTGCACTTCATGACAACAGTGATGCATCAGCAGTCGTTTGTTCTTAAGTTTCAGTGCCGAATGCATGAATTCTCGTAATATCTCAAGGTTTTTATAGCATCGTTGAAGAAATTTATTTAACTATAATACTGAAAGCATTTATTACAAGCTGGACAAGATAAACGACAAATGAATAACAGCGATGAACGCTAACAACGAAACGTTTCTTTTCCCAGCATGACTGCACGAGGGTTGAATGCAGTTAACTTCTCATGGTCAGAACTGCAACATTTGATTACAGATTCGCCTTCATGCTATCACTGCGCAGGCGAACGCATAAACGTTTGACAGCGCTTACGTCGTTGAGCAGTAATCTTCAGCAGAAAATGAAACCATGATGCACTTTCCACTGAAGCAGATTTCATTCAGTTAGCAAGCAACAAACTCATGCGTTTTCTCAATGACAGGCAGAGGTAGCTGTATTTTTTACAACGTATATGAAGTATAAAATGGTTAGCGTTGTTCAGTTGTGCACCTGGCTTTCTACCCTATGGGCGATAGTAGTGATAATACTCCAGGTAGCTGTTACATTTTTCAGTTGAATTCAATGTGTGAAGCTGTTCAGCTTTCTATGCGTATCTGAGGATTTCAACACCATAATTTCGTCGTCAGCTTATATGAAACAAGAATTTAATGCATCGAACTTTACGCTACAGAACATTTCGCCCTTCTTCATCGATATTCATTTTTCGTAATGTATAAATATAATATCATCGTTCCAAAGCAGCATTATGAACGGAGGATAATAATACGAGCAAAAGCATTATTGTTACTCTAGGGCATTCAAATTGTAAATTCGCCAACGTATGGATTATTTGTTAGCATAAGCACGTTGTTGAAAATGCGCAACATCCGGAAAGCCTTCTCCGATTCTTTTCGGTGCGTTGGCGTCATAATCGGTATTCTCGATAGGGTTTTGATATGACTGCAGTTGCGATGTAGCCGGCATATCTCGAAATTAATTGCTCATTCACCGGCAACATTTGAAACTCCAGCGTTAGCTATGATTACTTACGTTACTACTGCATAGTTGAAATAATATGTGAAGCGAAATAATGATTCAAATTTTTGAGACGAATAAAACGGAACTATTATTTCAGAGGGTTATAGCAAAGATCTTAGAAAAGAAAGAAAACTGTAGAATAAAAAATGTACTTAAAGCACGTTACTCAGAGCATCCTATCAGAGTGTTGTCTTTCGGATCCAAGTGAACAAAGCTGAAGTAAACTCGTGAAACTTATCGGAGATTTTTGCGCTTTGTCCCCATAACTGAGGTCAAAATAAGATGCGAAAAAAACACTAATCAGATATTTATTAGCTTTTACTGCTTGGGCGTTACCACAGGATAGTCGTTCCTTTCATGGCATATTCATTAATCCATATGAGTGATCAAACTCTTGTCGCTCGATCCCATGCATCAAAAGGACATTTTTTTGTGGCCCTCCAGCGGACACAACATTCGGCAAGAAGTCAACAGACTTGTCTCTTCACACGGACGAATTGAGATTGTAAAACCAAAATGCTTATTTTTAGGCACAAATTGGCTGCTTTCACAGATAAAGAACGTGTGGAAAAAGTGACAAAGTAAAATGTTACTTTGCTGTTGCTGTTGATAGACGGCTGGTTGTCTGCGCTCTTTGTGTATCCTTCTGAAGCCGTAAATAGCAGCGAAACGTGCAACACACTGTATTGCCGCTGCTATGAACGCATAAAAGTCAATGCCTGCAACGCGGATGACATCAGTTACTGGATGGTTGATGAACACTTCGGTTTGAAATCGCAACGTCTCTATCTCCCATACCTTTCCATCACTTCCGCCATTTTTGCGCCTTATTGGGGAATAACTTGTGAGGTCCTTTTTTTGGAAGCCAAATACATAGTTGACGCAAAGAAACAAAACACTTCCGTGCATCACCGTGAATTACAATTTTTTCCACGCTTTGTGTTTAGCCGTATCCCTTATAACAGAGGAGGCGAAGTAGGAAAATGCGCTAACTTTTTATCCTCTTTAATCTCATGTTGATAACAGGAGGAATATAAAAAATAAAGGAGACATTTATTTGTTGTAAGATAACTCGGATTTAAAAGAAAAACACCTGTAATAGAATTTACTCAAAAAAAAATTGCACATCTGAGCGGAAAAATACGAAATAAAGCAAACCTTCTCTAGTGCTTTCTTTGTAAGCTGTTACGAAGCAGAGTATATCCAGAATGATGCACAGACCCTCGAGATACATGCATTTTTCCAGAACAGAATCCACCTGAATTTCGAATTGTGATGTAAATTTATCACTTAACATCTCTATCCTCACAATGCTCTGCTCTCTCTCAAGTGCTGGTCAAGTCTTATCGTCACTGAAATTTTTGCCGTTTGTTCCCTCCATTTATTTATTTATTTTTTTGCGAAACCAAGGCTGCCAGAAAAATCGAAGTGCTTCATCCTGATATGAGAGTGGGATTTTCTTCGTGAATATACACATTCTGTCCCTTCTACTTCTTTCTTTCCTACCCTTCCCCCCACTGTTTCGCCATTTGTTAGGTGGCTGTGCAGTACAACGAATAATGACGATTCGGGTTTAGGCTGCCTCAAGAATAAACGGTTCAGCTATGAACACATCGCCGAGCATTATCGCTGAAGTGTCATGTGATGGACTGATCCGCGTCGATAGTTCAGCGAATTTTTCGGGGGAATTTAGAATCACAGTATTTCCTCTACAGTCAGTGAAAGCTGCTTCTTTTTATTCAATGTAGGAGAGGGTTGCTAGATTGAGGAACGTACGAAATATGTGTGCGCAAATACTCATCAGATAAGTACATCCTTTTTTTTGATGATATCATTTTGCTGCATATCGTTCGACTGTTACATCGATTAAGATAGGAATACGATGATGAAGGTATATTGTGGAGTTTCTGGATGGGTATGTCTATCATCTCCTCTCTAGAACATTCGCACATATTTGTTCAATTCTTCAGATTCTTCTATTCATTATGTGCACTCGTTGCAAGCAAAAAAAAGGAACAAATCAACAAAAATTGGCCGATTGGTATACTTTTCGCCGCATACGAGTTTAGTGATCGCTGAACAGTTTTGTGCGATAAGAACAACGATATCGCTACGCAGAGCGGAATTATTTTGTTAAGATTGAAAAATGAAACCCGATGAAGATGTGAGGAGAAGTGAAATTAATCAGATTAGATCTTCCTGGATTGTTCTTAAATTAAAATGATTGAATAACCTCGGTGTGTCCACTAAGCACCCAGAATATGAGCGAAATGACGATGGCATTATAGAAGATGAAAGCGGTTGGTGGCCATGGTGAGAGTAACGCGACACTTGTTAAGAGTATATGTCCGAAAAATGCCGCACGAAGAATGAGCTAAAATTTGGGGAAAATTTATAAACTGATGCGATGGAAGCAATCCTTTCGATCGTCATTATTGTTTTCTAAAAAATTAATCCGCACAGATTCTTCCTTTCTTTACATGCATTCGTTCAAAGTCAAAGAAAAATCAACATAATTTAGCCAGTTGGAACACTTATCTCTTCATACGAGTTTAGTGACCACTAGACCTGAGATTAGGAGTAAAGTTGTTTCAACCTAAAAATTCCATAATCACTTACTGCAACAATTCACTGATTTCATTTGAGCTTTTCAGCTCAAGAAAAACCTGACAAACTTATTCCGTTATATTTCATTTCGTTATCAGCGATTTATGGACAATGTAATTGGCCATATTAGCGAAAATGGAAAAGTTCTTTCAGAAATAAGAGATTACAAAAACTTGTTCAACCTACCACATGATCAACATTCTTTGACATGAAACCGAATTTTGATGAGGCCACATCACCGAATGTGTCCACGTTCATTCTGAAAAGGCTTTTCGTTGGAGATAGCCGCATACCACCATTCGTCGACTAATAGTTTGAAAATTACAACCAAACATCACCAATGAGGCATTCAATACGTACTCAAGTTGTCAGCTTTCTTCTGCCTATAAGGTATCACCAAATGGAAAAAAAACAACGAAAGTGGTCATCCAGTGGAACAACTATTAAATATTCTGTGGTTAGCGCAATTTAACAGTTTTTCCAGGAAATTTCTAAAAATCGAGCCATAGAGTGTTCTAATTCGACAAACAAAGTGAAAAGCTAAATAAATTATGCAGCTAAGTAGGCAGAAGCAACCAACCAATCGAGACTTATCATTTTTTAAGTGCTGTACCATTTCGAGGTTTCATTTTTTATGAAGACTTGTGATAAAAAAAAACAAGAATCGTATGAAAGAACAGGTGATGATCCACGTTTCAATCAGTTGAGAAGCGCCCAGCACAACCTGACACAATAAGCGATTTTTGCGAGTCACTCACTTGATCAGTCAGCCCCATAAATTGCTAACAAATAACATATGTACAGAATAATGCCATCATAAATTAGTAATTAAGAAGTATATGGTTAATAATGACTTAAAGTAGCGTTGATGAGCCGAAGTAAATGCGACCACTTTCTTCAGCAATGAGAATTTTTTGGAAAAGTGCAACGTTGCGTGTGGATAAGTCTGGATTTTTCAATGTTACAACAGTATAGCAAAAACGCATGCTTATAGGATTTGTCGTCTAAAGATACCTCTTGGTAAAAAGAAGCTAGATGCATCCGACTTTATGGAACACTTTCAGTCATAAATTAATAAGTTTGAAGCAGAAAAGCTATCTGAGGTACACCCTTGAATGGTGTGTTGATGTTCTGATCAACGATCGGATATTTTTGAAAGTGCGCCAAAAAAGAGCTACGAGAAAAGCAAGGCGGTGCCGTACGTTATCAACGCAAACAAAACACACCAATTACTAGCTGCTCGTATCATTCGCCTCTTTTCCACTTCCATGTGATGTTTTGAACCAGGATGATCACTTCAGTATTTAAGTAATTTCGAACTAATTCTAAAATCGATTCATTTCGTGTATTTGTTCATAATGCGGTGAATAAAATGTAAGTTATTACTAAGTAGTTGTATTCATACCGTTGATATAAAGTAGGCGATTTGTGATAACATAGTCTATCTTGAGGATTTGATGCAAGCAACCTACCTGATTGAATTCACCTCTTCATTTAACTTCTTTCGTAAAATATCCTTATAAAGGTTTTTAATGCTGTAGTACGCTGTTTAGCCTAAGTTTTACTTAAGCTCCAATTTTTTTTTCTTACGTACATTTTTCCCTCACGTGAAATTGACTCACTAAAGCCTTTTATTTTTGAACACTATTGCGCTCTCAAAATTGCTTGGTTTTTTATTTTAGTTCTAAAAGGTATCAAGGCAAGTGAGGACTCAGTTTCATGTATAAGTCAAAGGATCGGCCCAATTTTATGGCATTATTTCGATTTATTGGTATCGCGAAATATCTTTGCTCTTTAATGACGATATAGTTTAAAATATGAAATTATAAAAGCGCTGTACAAGGCAGCCTCCGTGGTGTGCCTAGTAATGTGATATGTCGCATATAGTAGGTGGCTGAGCAAAATTTACTTTTTCAGTTTCAGCCTTTCTTCTCTTGCCAAACTACGGAAATACTGTAATCGATAAAGGTAAATGTGAGATGGATGAGGTGCCTCGAAAAACGGGTATAGCAGTCCTTCAACCAGCTGAAGTGACGTCGGATGTTCTTGATGAAAGGTAGTTGATTAACATTTTCCGTTTATTTTATAAGAAAATGGAATGCGTGACATGCTCTGCCAATGATGAAATCATCGCCACATTATTATGTCATCGCCACCTATCATCTCTAACAAAGTTGAGTGTAATAACTTAACCAACTTTTAACACTCCATTTCTGTCAGGTTAGGTAACAACCAATCCACATGTGGTTCAATCATTGATTGATAGTAAATTCTTCTCAAGAGATCCTCACTTTTCTTGTTTTAGATATCTTCTTGAACCGATGTATTCATAATTCATGAAAAGTGCCTAAGAACACTCAACTGACCAACACATATCTAATTTTGCTTCGACTGTTCATGGCAAGCTCGTCTGTTAAGCTACTCGTCCCATCTTTTCAACCTCAAATTTAGCCTCTGAGATCCAGTTTCTGTTGTTATAGCAAGGTTTCCATATAACAGTATTTTTTGACGCAAATTCCAGTTGCTTCGACGATCCATGCTATTTACATGCATTGGAGCAGGCAGAGGAACGAAATCTAAGTACGCATCTTCCAGTCGATATGTATGTTGTCAACTGTCATACGTATGGTTACGATGGAGTGCCGCTAAAAGAAAACCACTCTTCCGCAACAAGAAGGTGACAAATTCGGTACACAAAAGCATTAAATCTGCGTTACCCACTGATCTATAGTCTAAAGCTCTCGGCATAATTCTCAACTTTGAATAACTGCGTACAGCGACAAATGACACTTTCATAACTCTTTAATGATTGTTTCTTAAAACACCATAACGTGTGTTTTCTCCATAAAAGTATAGCTGCAATAATATCGACTAAACTGTAATCGATGTCGTTACTTATAACATTGCAGAACGTTTCAAGGAATTATACTGCTTATATTGCTAGCTAAAATATGCAAATAAACGAGACGATTTTCCTTTAGAAGAAAAAAGTCGTTTCTTTTATGTAGTCGTTATTAGGTGTTGATTTCAAATGTATTTTTCAGAAGACTATGGAAACGTGCCGCCATAATTTCTTATTTCATATTGATAATTTTGGTGGGAATATTTGGTTATCTTTCGGGTAGCGTCGCTTGTTTAACCGCTACGGTACATATGGTATCGGATTACTTAGGAGAACATTCTATGAGCCGAAATCGATCGAACAATTGCAGAAAAGGCGGTTGGTTGGGAATTTTGATGAAAAAGAAATTTCATAAATGATCCTATCGCATAAAACTGTACTAATATCTTAAGTGTGGTGGAAATTATATTTTATTTAGGGATAGATAATCGTAAATGAAAAGATTTAATAGCGCTATTTTAACGACGAAAGTGATAAAAATGTAATTCATTTAATTCTTTGGAACAAATAAATCCTTAAGATAAATTAACGTGACGAATACATAACAAAATAGGAGGAAATTTCACTTTATACACATTTACAAATATGAAAAATCCCAAAAATTGCGAAAATGATAAAAATCAGCGAAATTCATTATAATATATAAGTATTCAGCAATATAGGCTTGCTTACTACAAGTTCTAAGTGACCAGTATTAAAATAAGTAAATCTTTCACATTACCTGCAGCAACTTCCTCATCGAAGTATGCTCCCTGTCAATAGCGGGTTAGCGCTGAATAACAATTTTTTCCTTCAACTGTTTTTTTGCCTCTGTTTCAATTTAGCGTCATCTTTTATCATTTGGCAAATGATGATCGTTGACACATGACAAGCATTATTTATTGGAATTTATCATCGAATTTCCTAACATCGAATGCCGTTGCGAATATTAATGTTGCAAACGAAAATTTAAAAGAGCGACAATGAAGTTTTCGGATTGAATCAATTGCCTTCAATATTTCGTTCTTGGCTGATACACTTCGAAACGATGAAGAAAACAAAATGAAACTTAAATAAATTTTTGACTTTTGAATGTTTGAAAGAAGTGAAAAAGAAGGCCAACGGTAACAAGGGCATCGTATGAACTTTTACGAACTCTCCTATAACCCACATTCATCATTAATACAAATTCTCATCATAAATGGAAATGAAAACATGAAAAATGCATAAGACATTTCAGTTCTTTTAAAGACAGAATTGAGATTGCGATCAAGAAATATTGCACTTAGGAAGAAATTCAAAGTTGAGAAATTCATTTCTTATTATAAATAGTTATTTTTTTCATCTTTGTTGATAATTTAACCATTGGAGTTCCAGTATAGCGAGAATGTAGCTATGTGAAACGAGAACTTATCATTATAAATGAAGTTACACGTTGTGGAAGAAATTGCAATATTTCAACATTGGTCGCAATTCAGAAGTGGTTAAATATCGCGGGGAATTTGCGCCAAAGAAAAATTGGTGTGGGAATGCGTAGGTTCTAATAATATTCGGCGCAAACTTCGTTTCTAGTCAACTTTCGCCGAAGTGTCTGACACAAATATGAAAGCCTATGCAATATATATGAGTTCCTTCAAAGTTCCCATCAAACCTCGAAAATATAATTAGGTTTTCGTTCTCCATCTTCTAATCACTTTGCAGAGAGTATTAATTTATTGTGTCACTTTACTGTTCATGAAACGAACCAGTCAGTGCAAGGAATTTTTCTATCGAAAAATAAAGAAATTGCACATGAAATATTTTCCTATAATCATTTCTCGTTGAAATAACATAATATCAATCCAGCGGATTATGCTGCTAAGAAATATTTATTACAGAATGCATTTTTATATTACTCTGTCTGGTCATATTATTAGCGTCGGATAGTTCGTTTATGGTGGCAGCAGTGGGCAGGCTTTATGCAAAAAGTCTCGCAATCAACCACACCTATATGTTGATCGCAGCCGTCCTTTCACTGACCGGCAACTGCATTATGCTCACAATGCATTTCGTTAGAGGTATTCAACGGTGCACGAGATGCATTCTTTCACAACATTTTAGTGCTCTTCTATTCTCGTTAATCTCGTAAGCAATATCTAAGTCTAAGACCTATTGCAATATTTTTGTGGATTTTTTGTGAAATTTCCACCTTAAATTCTAGAAACATGTCTGATGAAACTAACGAAAACATATGAAAATACATCTGAAAGGTAAGATATTTTTTCATAACTGGGAATGAAAAAAATTTGTTTTATTACGGAATAGCCTCAACAATGTTCCCCCATTGCCAGATAAAATGAATCGAGCGTTGGTGCTGTTAACTGGGCAGAACCTGCGCCATCGTAAATGATGCAGGAATTTTTAACACGGAAAGGTTTGAGACGATAACTGTGAAAAGCTTCTCAACACAAAGACGTTTGTTGCCAGCAACATCATCATTTCACATAACATGAAATCTTTAATGGAGCACTAAGACTTATATGACGATGTAGAGTGCTTACGAGTTCCCTTAATTTCTTGCATTTTGGATAAAATGCTTGCTGCTGAAGTGTTTGCAATGTCGGTGATGGCGTGTCTGGAAAAAAAAGCACAGTGGTTGTTGTTTGAAGGTTACAAAGTTCACAAGAATATATCGTTTCGGTAACGAACGATAGGAATTATAGGCATCAGTGGTGATCCCCATCCGTAGCCATACTTAAATACGACTAATAGGAAAAAAATGCAGGTAACCTGAGCGAGGAATTTTGAGATAATGCTCTTATTGCAACGTTGCTCATATGTTATTGATGTTGCAGTGCATTAGAGAGCGTATAGGGATTCATAGCTATGAACGTCCGTTAAGGGAATAGAATTAGTTGAGATTAGGCAATAATAAAAGTTCAGGAGAACAGAGAACAGCAGATCTTTGTTTATGCTTTTCGTCATCCGGGAACAACTACATTTGTTGCCGAGTGTTGTCGAATCATCCTATTGGGAAATTTGTCGTTATTTTGGGAAAGAAATAATGCATCATAAAAATGAAACGTCTGATTAACACACCATATGCACGACGTTAGATTCATTCTCTGCTTCGAACTGCCTTCAATTTATTGCAGAAAAAATTATTCATTCCAAGAAGTGGCACATTGTAGTATGACATATGGTAACGCGTGCTTAGCAGCCATTCCTTAATCTAAGAAGGAAACTGGGGAGTCATCGAGGTGTGTGGGAGGTGGGTTATTTCGTGTGAGAAGATTGGGACCCCAAGGATAGCCTTCCATTAATCAGGGGATGCAGTACAGTCAGTGATTGGGTATACTAGAGACACTGTTCCAGTGATCACATGCAATTCTACACTTGTATGAGACTAGGGATCTAATAAAATGAGGCGATCCTATTCGAGCGTCTTATAAACGCAAATTTAAATTTAAGCGGATTCCCGGAGTAGAGTTTATGCTAAGGCCATTCAATTGAAGGACTTTTTAAATAAACATTCTTAGAGAAATAGCATCCTATTCATGAGGGAAACGCGAAGAGCTCGGAAAATAATGAACAGCATTAAGATAATTCTATGTAGTGCTGTATGACCTCTGCAAATAACAATTCTAAATAGATCTCTTAGTAATTCATAAATGGATGCGATGAATGACGAGAAAAGTGGAAGTACTATTCGAAAAGAAACCAATTACTTGTATATGAAAATATTACTGTTTCATCTTGAGCAATGAATTGAAAAGTTGACTTTCAGATATTATTGGTTTCTTTCATTTTCAAAGTCTTAATGGATTTACTGAAATGCGAAATTTTTGTTTAGTTTTTCGGCCACGTCGATTTCTTTCGCTGAGCGACTTTATCGGCGTTCGCGTGCAACAAATTGCCCATGCATTAGGGAATCATGGGACGAGTTTGGTACTTTTTGCAGCTGCAGTTTTGCTCTTTATTCAGGTATATTTTTTATCCACACATCGAAGATTTATTTCTGCTTTCAGATTTTAGGAGCAGAAAAAAAGGCAATTTTTAATAATGCCGCATTAAGTTTTATGCTAGTGTCAGAGAGCGCAAAGCAAGCGATTAAAGTGAATGCATAGGCAATAAAATAATCCTTTGTGTTCTTAATCGAGTGTTTTCGTTTTTCTTTACTTATAGGCGCAATGAAACATGATCAAGAGGTTGCAGGATGCTAAAAGGGAGAGACTGTTACTATATTTGTTTGAAATTAATCGAGTAGAAATCCGTTTTCGCATTACCTAGTAAGAAAATACTCTGTTTATAAGTGATCTGTTTAAAGGAAAAAAGAAAAAACAAAACAAATAAAGGTAACACTAAGTCAAAGCACATTATTATTATGTCTAAAACAAGAAACTACTGAATTATTTATGAATGTAATCAGTATTTTTGATAATGTTAAATGCTCATATTATAAATAGTTTTGTGATGCAAAAGAGTGGATGTGATGCTAAATTGTTTTATTTGTTTTTTCAGAGGAAATGGATAATTGTGGATTCAATGGCGACATGTGTGCTTACGTTGGCGATCATTTCAAATGCCGCATCTGTAAGCACGAAGTACTGCGCTGAACTGAAGCAAATTGGAACACAGCGGGATCACTATGAAGCCTTATGATACATAACTATCATTAGCATAACTATCATTAGTAGCTTAGAAACTGCACAGGTTTCTCTCCCTCTACCTCGAATATTCAACTCAAACAACCAAAAACGAGAATCTTAAAAATTCACCGCTTACTAAAGAGTTATGTAGACTACATAGACGATGTTTTTATCGTCTTAGGCTTTGAACGAATAGTCGGTTATACAACTGCTAATCGGAAATTTTCAATGCAGAATTTCTTTAATACCTTTGATTTAAACGGGCTCTTGCTATGAATTTTCAGTTCGAAATGTTGCATATGTGTAAAGAGAGCTAAATTCTTATACTCATCTTCGAAGAAACCCTTAAGTAAACGTATATTTTTGAGAGGATCCACCACGTGTCTACAATTACAGTAAATAATATACATGCTTTCCATCATTTATTTATTCCTGAAATTTATTGCAAACCGTTATCGAACATCGAGTGACAAACTGCAATACGACTATTTCGAATACTACAAAAACGCTCGATGATACTGCAAAATATGACAATAGCCAATGACAAGAATAGAAAAGATACGGAGATAGAGAACTGCGGACCATTCCTAAAAACATACACAGAAAGTAGAGTCGTTCTATAGCCATTTGTAGCAACATGCGACCAGAAATAAAGCAAAGTGGAGTCTCGCTATAGGCGAGGAAATCGAGTTTGCGCCCACAAGCTTCAATCGCTTCACTGCCATACATCGATCGTTCACGCCTCGCCGCTTGTCAAGCGCACTAGAATCCACATAGTGCATTCAGTGGCTTTAGCTTTCCCACATTCGAAATCGCCAAGCGAATGCCACATGAATGTACATTAAGTGCTGAAGCAGCTCTAACGCGAGTCCCACAAAACACATCTCATTCTTTAATACCAGTTCATCGAAATAAACAAAGACCCAAACGACTAATATTTTGTCGTTATCAATCGTTGCTATTTTAAATTGGTGCAGCATTATCGCACTCAAAATTTCAACACCGCGAGGGCAAAATGAGCAATCGGAGTTTTGAAAAAAATTTCATTCCTTCTAAATAACTAATTTATTCATAAATTTGAAACATTTCAATGTTTCAAAGTGGGGAAATGTGGCAGCGTATCGGTTACAGCAACAAGAAGGAAAGCACATTCGCAAAAGCCAAAATACAAATAAATGGATATTCATGCAATTTATTATATGGATAGAAATAATTCAGCACATTGCGATGGTATCTGAAGTGCTCACCAACTAAAGATGCATTAATCAATTTGCTATGCTTCGTTTACATTTGAAATAGAAAAGAACGAAAAGCAATAATGAAAAGTTACCGTATTCGGTAATATAGAATCATTTCAGAGGAACTAATATGATGGAAGTTTTGGCTATTCATTTCGTTATAGTAGTCAATTCTATAGGTTGCTAATATATAATATAGCGCAGAAAATAATGTTTCGATATCATGACCGAACTGGCGAATCATAAAAGTCCATTACAAAGATTCGTCTTCATGAACTTAAGAAATTTACACTGTTGACGCACAGTATGACAACAAATTATCTAAGAAGCAGACATGCACTTGCATACCTACAGACAGAGAGTGTGTCTGTCTCTTTGGCTGTTTGAACTGAGAAACCCCTACTCTAAAGGTGCGAAAATTTGGTCGACGTAGTGTGCACTAAACGTTGGAACGTAGTTTCGTAGTGATGCATCAATTCATCCACAAAGACCCACATTGTTTAAAAAATGTGCTAGTTTGCGTACATTTCATATCAATTAAACATTCCTTTTACACCGATGGTCTGTTTTTTGCGGAAAAACAGCAGTCAGATTCCTAAGATATAGGGGATTCCTAAGATATATGCTTATTTCATTTTTAGCGACTAACGTGAGATTGGACGGATGGACGGTGTGCAGTGGCACTTATCTTGTCAGTTTCTCTAGGGCGCTGTTTCGTCGAATGTGCAACACATGTATCCAATGTTACATAAAATGGTCGCCAAAATGCATACTCTGGAAGTATTGATTGCTGATGAGCCTCTTAAAATTTATTGATCATTTTAAAAACTGGATTAAGGGCTTAGTAATTAGCGTTATACCCACCACATTTCCTATTTTAGTTCTAGTGGTCACTTATTGAGAATTCAGAATAGACAGTTAGACATACAACACACATTATGCGCATATATGCTAGCGTCATGATGTCCCTTGGAAATTTATTATAGACTGTGAACGATGTTATGAAAATAATGCGTTGATCTTGCACATGTGAGTTTATAAAGATGCTTTTATTATTTTATTTAGCGTTATTGTTGAAATTTTCTACTTGCACATCGCCACCAACCTCCGTTTCTGTGGTCAGGATTGAAGTTCACTCAATTACTTTCATTTCAAACATCCAAAAGAAGCCACCTCGCTCGACCGGTTGAAGTCCGTTGAAGAAATTACCAAAATTTGAACTTTTATATTAGTGCATGACATGTTTCTCAAACGTAGAGACTCTAGGTACTTAACTTGCCAATCGCTTCCTTCTTCTCTTTCTGCCAGCTGAGGAATGATTTGAATTTTATGCAGCATAGAAGCGATTCTTCACTGTCACGTGCAATCCATGACTAACCACTGCTCAAATGTATTGCTCTTTGCTTTCTAATGATGAAGTCAACGTAATGTTTATTTAAACAGCATATGTTGACGCAGTTGTATGATTCAGTCTTTTTCAAAATATTCATCTATGGTTTCTTCACTTCGAAATAAATTCGCCGATCTTGATAGACACTCGTCCTTGCATAACCGGTCCTGGAGTTTCTTCGACGAATGGGCGTTTCATTGCGACACTTTGAGCACCTAAATGATAGGTATGCCACTTTGAACAAATGTAGTCGCGCATTTCTTCTGGTGATCTCTTTGTTTTTAACGTTTATTGAAGTTATTGCGGAAGCCAAAACCCACTTAACTTTCTGTCGCTCCTATATATGTGCGCAGAATCTATTTCTTTACATTTCAAAGTGCATTAAATTTGCTATTTCCTTTCGCAAATCCTGTATTGTGTGAAACTTTTCTGTGAATAGTTTCATGCGGTTAGCAGTATTTCTTATTAGTTTCGTTCTTACAGAATAATTGCCTATTCGATTGCATATTATGTTTACTTTATTCATTCAAACATTTCCACATTATTCTAGTTCACAGCATTTAATTGTACTATTTCCCTGCATACGTATCTATTCCCTAGCCATGCCTTCTTCGCCCGATAGCTGCCTACATTGTGAAGTGAAAAATTCTTTGCCTCCTTGAGTTTGTTTAAATCACCCATCAAACAGGCAGAAGATAGCCTGAATGTGAAAATAGTATGGAGCAGTGTATGTGTGTTTTTTTAACCATTGCGAATGCAACCTTCATCATCGAGTGGTCAAGTACGGTTGGCCGTCACATTCGAAACTGTTATATTGAACAGAGTGGAGGAAAACTTCAAAATTTTTGAATTATGTAATCCAGAAAACCTCATGGTCATATACCAAGTCCAGCATTCTTGCCCAAAATATCGAAAAATTTGAGTACATTGAAAGAAAGGTGAAACAACTGAGGAGATCGAGCATCGAAACACTTGCGGTTGCTTTTGTGATAATAGATATCTTCGGGCTTAGGAACGAAAAAATGCGATAGATTCGATCACTTTGATCACTGTCCGATCACTACGAACCCGGAGGTTCGTAGTGATTGGATATTTCAAATTTTAGACCTTTCATGCGAATAGAATTGTTCAGGTGTTCTATTGGAGGCTGTTCAGTCTTTATTTGATAAGTAAAATGTTCATGAAATTGATGACGACTTAGTGAAATTTGCAAATTCTTTTTATTGTAAGCATTGCCCCACACTGTTTCTAGAAGACAATCACCGGTGGAGATCCCAGCAGTTTTTTTTTATTTAGAATATGAAACCACTATGGAACTTCTACGTAAGAAATGGAGTGGAAGCAACGACTGAATGTGAACTAGGTATTTGAACTACGCAAAACTTAACAGCAGTCATGGTAGCTGAATACAATTTATGTCATTTTTTCTACGAGTCAGGGAGGCTTGGGAGTAACGGCTAAGTAAAATACAATGTCTAGCATTGTTGAGGTAAATTACCGGTTTCGATGCTCTTTAAGTGAAATTCGGTGTTATCACATTGCAGCCGAAATCGAATAAAAAATGTTACCTCGATAGGGAAACCGGATTGCAGCACTATCACACTGGGCCTTTGAGCTGCATTTCTTGATTTCTGTGCGGAAGAAATGATAGCTTGAAAATAACATACAAGGACAAAACAATCTGAGCTTAAAATGTCTTAAGAAAGAAAACTTTTTATTCACAAACCTTAGAAATCGCAAGAAAGAACTCTGATGCTCATAAAGATCAAGTCGATTCGATTTCTGCTTTTTTCAAATTTCTACTGAGATTTAGATTATTGAGTCTGCATTCATACTCTTTTCTTTCATATATCCTCTCCCCTGATACAGCTTCGAAGACTTAGATGCAGTCCTGCGAACAATAGTATGTAAAAATCATTTATATTTTGAAAATATCAGAGCTTTTTTTGCAGAAGGTATTTGCGTTAACTTGCAGAAGGTATTTTGCACATCATATTTTTTCACTCTTCAGGTTTGCGCAATTATTAGCAAATTGTTGGTAACTGCCTCTTACCTATATAAGCTTGAGCAGTAATTATATGTCAGTTATTTAGATAAAAACTAACTGCGGAAGCTATTTCCATTTCACTTATAAACTGATTTCACTGATCATTTTGAATCAATGCTCAAATTTACTTATTGTTCACAGTCCTAATTTTTCCTTGTCACCTTCGTCACCCCTCTCCTTTTCTAAACGCCACTTAACACGAATCGCATCATGGCGTTTTATTTAGTGGCAAAATTAGCTCCTTGTTTGCCTGTAGCTTTTCACCGGTATTTTTCACAGACTGTTGTGAACAAGTATATACTGAGAGGTCTTTCTTACGATTATGCAATTTGTTAGCGTTGTGTCGAAATTCTTCAACCATATGGGCGCTCGTCAACATTCACTAAACTTTGCTTATTTCAGTTATGCGATCCTTATTGTTGTCGATTCTACTGATTACAATTTTCACTTCTTATGTGGTAAGTATTTCCTTAAAATCTTTTTTTTAAACTGATTCGAAAGACGTCGAAGTTGCAAGTAAGATGGCGGTTGGGGAACTAAAAGTTGCTTTGTGGGCTTTCTACAAAATGCATCGCTCTATAAACTCATATACTCAGTAAAAACATGATTTCTTAAACGCGCAACTTAACCATTACAAATTTCATGAAGGTAATTTTCAGAGTTAAATTTGCGTATATTAAGCAGACTCACAAATAAATACAATTTCTGATGGAAAATGCAAATCACTCGCTTTGCATATAGGAAATTTTGTGATTTCATTAGAGCAATTAATATATTAAATAATTAAGCGTAAAATTAAGTAAAATGAATGAAGTGCATACGATAAATAATTTCACATATCAGTTGCATTTCACAAACTGTTGTTAGCTTTAAATTCGTGCATATGGTGCATTAATTGTCGACAAAATTGAACACAAATATCGCAATGAAATCGTCGCGATGGGTTGTGGCAATTTTCGCCGAGAAAATTGAACAGCGCTGGGGATTCTTGGAAAAATAATTGATTGTTTTTATGAGGGACATCATACTTGTAATCATTGCCTCGAATTATTACGACCTACGTTATGCCGAAAACAATTGATGCTGAAATGTAGTGCAAATTTATTTCTTCAGCCCGTATGCCGAGAATGTGCTTTGTTTGTGCTGTAATGGTTTTCTCTTTTTTTTTAATGTTAATCGGGCAAGCCGTAAAAAATCAGATGGCATATTAAATCATTTCGTATCCAACTCTGGCTAAGCTATCGCATAACGACTCCATTTGGAGCTCAATTTCGCTGTCGGAATGTCGATTGTAATAATCGTTGTCATGGCTAATAGGTCGTTCACTGCAAGTCGGTCAAACCATAGGCAATAGCGAAATCCTGTTGCCAATCTTGTAAGCACTCAGTATCAACAAATTTTCATAACGAGATTGCCGAGTGAATTATTTGAGGCAGCAATCCCGGCTTCAACACATATTCATACTCACACGCCAGATGACGTACTACCGGAGGCGGACGCTTCGAATTTGGGCGAGACCATCACCTTGCAGTCGGCTGACGCACCAACGGACCCAATTCGCGGAATCAGATTAGGGCCTAAAGTATCACTACTTGATGGTTAGATCTTGTTCCGTCTTCATGAATGGCTGTAAAATTTCTATACAAACCCTACTTCTTGGGTCACTGTTAAAAAAAACGAGAATATTGTTTCACTAAAATATTTCATCAAAATGACAATGAGCCTATGGAAATCTTGAAAGCATAAGTGGTTTAGCCGAACTATTTAGCCGAAACGTTTTCATCAAAAGTGTGGCCATCTTATAAGAAATGATCTTAGTTGGAATGATCTCATCTTTCAAATCAATAACTGATTAGCTTTGATCTTTGAGAAGGCATGATCAATCAGTCTCTTTTTTTCTTTCTTCATATTCGAAAAAGATACGAAGCACACTGCCGCATCGAAAAGATTTGGATACGTTGAGCTGCAATATTAAATTCCAAATATATAGAATTTCCAACTCATTTCGGACGTATGGTATCAATTTCAGATAGCGCACAAAAGGACTGAGAAGGAATGGTGGCAGCTAAAAGACGCAACTGTGAAGTTTTTGTTTTCCCATTGCCACTCTCATATCGCACTTGAAGATTGCACTACTTTGTTATTTTGTACGACTAATTTATGCGATTTTTTGTCTGGAATTTTTTGCAAAACAATTTTATCAGTGAGATATCTCTGATTAATTAATTAACGAAGGGCTCCTTTAGAACCGCTTTTGGAGGTCTCAAAATTGCTTCAGGTATCAACATTAGAATTTTATCGTAAAGAAATTTAAAGTAGTTAAATAGTTACTCAAAATGTTGGCATTGCGAGCAGCCCGTCTTTGAAACATAAACTGCAAGAGTTTAATTGTAGCATTAAATATAGACTCCCATCGGCAAGAAATTTTAGCAGCAAATTGTTCATTCCATTTTTTTAGTCCTAATCCTAAGACTAAGCCTAAGCCTAAGGTATTAAATTGGATTACGCCTTCGACAGGTTCAGCATCTCAAATTTCCCTATAAATACAACTACTTTTTGTTTAGTAGGTTTCCTCAAGTAGTTCTTAACTTCCGGAAAGGAAACTCAATATTGGAAACCTTTCTGATTAGGAATTTTACCAGCCCATCGTACAGTGCAAACTTTTATCTCGTCAGGCAGCGTGAATATATTTGCAATAGGCATTCCCGTCTGATGGTTTATCATTCCTTGACTGGAAACAAAAGTTGTTGAATTGGCGTCCATGTTTCATGCTATGGAAGTCAGCTATGTGGTAATAACGGAGAGTTAGCGTTGAGGCCGAGTGGGCAGCAGCCGATGAGGCGAGACGTGAAAGCCCCGGAGCTAGTTTATGAAGCATCATGAAGCTGCGCGTGCGACATGCGACGCGTGTGCATTAGTCTGCACGCGTCCCATGTTCACGAGGCTCATCGCACGCTTTGTTAAGCTATGAAGACTGCAGTCATCTAGCTCATGAGCTCAGTCGGTGCTCCTCTTCATATCTCATCCTCATACAATTCGCATATTCTTCGTTCTTGTATTTTGCGTTTTTTGTTTTTTGTCTGTTTGTTTGTTTTTGCATACATTCGTCCAAATCCACCACATTCAAAAAAAATTTTACTTTTAGTTGCCTGAATATCGGTCATATCAGTGGCACATTAGTATCCGCACTATCCTCTGATTATCCTTATAACACAGAAGGAGTATGCATTATATTTTATGCATTTGTTGAAAATGCTTAATAAATTTTGTGCGTTACTCAATGGTTGATAGGTGGAATGAAGCCCAAATACATTCCACTTCTATTTCTCCTTAAACTTATGGTAAGATGAGGCTATTTTCGAGCCAACTGTATCATTAATTCAAGGAAGCATGAGCATTCTTCATTCTTCGACCACTCGAATGATCAGTGCAGTATATTTGGTCGCTATGGTCGAACTGAACTCGCTAAACAGAACAGCGCTTGGGTTTATTTGAAGTTTTTATCCAAAATTATACAACGTGACAGGCGACTTCCATGTTTGCAAAATACAATTGAGAATGTGAAAAATCCAAGAAAATTATATCGAGTGTATAAATTTCAGATGTAAGGTTTGAAGTATGTCCATCGTTTCAGATAATGAATATTACCTTTTGAAGTAGCTACACGTCAGGATTTAAAAATGCTTTCACTTTATATTTACAGAAATAATTGTCCCATTACATGATTTATAGGAAAATCGAAGATTGAGTTAAAAGGCTATCATTCACTTTTCTTTATTTTTTCGAAAAAATCACCCATTACTGCATTAAATCCTACCACCAGTTAAGGGCCTTATTCCAGTTTCTCTTTGCTACTCTATACTCGTGAGATCCTGAATGCCCTCGCAGTATCCATTATTGTTCATTTAACGTCTAAAATATCGCTGAATAGAAATCAAAACAAGGTTTTTAAAAGGAATTTCTGATATAGCGAAGAGTTCTTACAACACTTTTTTTCATTTGCACCGATGACTCAGCACAACGGCATCTTTGCAACAGCTGATTCTTCAAAAGAGAAGTACCAGTATTATTCCATCAAAGACACTAATTGAATTTCAGTATTGCGCCAAATGAACCACTTAACTTGATAGGTTCACGTTTGCAGATCCTCTCAATGAACAGGCCCATTCAAATTTGCTGCACTACCGCGACTACAACTAACTCTCATGTTTCTTACACAGTATTATAAGCTGGTTTTTCATGACCACAGTTCCGGTCCTGAATGGAAGATTCAAGTGCAGATGTTAAAATAACCGAGACAGATGTGAGAATAATCGGCGTAATTATAAGGTGTCTTAGATGAAACTTATCACGTCTTCACTCTTCGTTCATTTCATTTCAAAGCTTGAGCGCATCATTGAACATATTGAATTATGAGCCGAACATACTTAACTGCTGAATGGCTCATAGCGAACAATTGCAATAATAGATATTTCAAAAGTATTTCTTCAAGGAAACGTTCCACACGAAAATGGAAACCAACCACATTTTAAAAGGAAATCAGCCAACTAATGAGGAGCTTTCCGCGCTAATATAAACTCTCATTCGAATACTATGATTCTTCTCATGTAATCACTCATCCCTAAGAAAAATATCACATCGATGATTCATAGACAAAAGCGGCTAGAGAATAACTGATGACTGTGAGCAACACGAGAGAATCATGTCACTCTGATTGACACGTTTTCATCACGGCGATCTTAAACTATTGTTTCATTCTTAAATTGCACCTTTCTTTTCCGCTGCTCTATCGGGAATTACTTCATATGTTTAAAGCAGATTTCATGACCACGTTTAAAATAGCTGCAAAATTCACACAACACGACAAAGAGTCGAACATATTCCGCAGCAACTAAAACGACGTTCGCTTTTACAGTGTCGTTTATCGAGCTGACGAGTTCTAGAAGTTGCCAACGAGTAACTAACGGATCCAACTGTGTATAATATTAACTAAACAAAGCATACTTTATCCAGTCTAGGTACCGTTATAACTCATCCATAAAAGAGTGACTTTCCAAACGTTTTCCTACTCGACCTTACAATAGAACACTACTATGTTGTGCGCAAGGATTAGCACATTTATTTGGAATGACGTTGCGACTTCACGCTTCTCCAATTCAACGGTTTTTGAGTGGAAAATATCGAACTAACGTAAGGGCACTGAAATATGCACCTGAGGCTGAAAATGACATTGCCGTTATGCGCTTTCCAAACGCAACTTTGCAAAAGGCAATGGAAGGAGCAAGTAAATGAGTGTTTGTGTAAGCACTCGGCTTCCTGAGGTTGTTTCATCTCATCAAGTTTTGTACGCATGAAAAGAAAGTTGAAGTCTTCACATGGGTGATCATTTCTATTTCGCTATAATTATTGCTTTTCTCACTACTCTTGTCTGCAATTGTCTGTTCTCGTTTCCTATCCCATACACCTTATGCAGAAAATTTGTGTAACGTTTACTAGCTTTCATGCGTGTGTCGAACAATCTGCTTATGCCACTGCTTATATTACATAAGATTTCCTTCTACACTATATAAAAATATCTTCACTGGATCTATCTCTATTATAAAGCTTAAGCATAAAAGTTAATCTCATCTTTTAAAAATTGTAACCTCAAGTCTTATCTGAACTAATCGGCTCGAGTGCGTAATATTTTTCGCTTTTATGAACTTTTTAATGAGCAATTCAGTTGGCTTCCCTCTCTCCTCACTTATGTTAATTTACTACAATCGCTCTAAATCTTTATTAAACGAACCTATTGAAGTGCAAAATTTCATTGGGGTTAATTGCGTAATGTGGAGGGTCTCTCGTTCATTCCAGTTTACATTTGATAGTTTGCAGTTTTCTCAATGCGAGTCAAGAAAAAAATAATTTCTGGCGATCAATAAATTGCAAGATATATCCAACAATGAATGCCAAACTTCATTATAATCCCTTCTTTCTCTGGTATGTACTTTGTTTTCTTCGCATCAATGGTGTAGGTGGATCATGGATAAAACGGGATGTGAATTGAGATAACGGTGTGGCAGAGTCGACGTGAGGTTATGTAAGGAAGAAGTTAGATGCGAGTAAGCGCAGTGGGAAGCAAGTCTCCTCACTGAACATTAGGCGCAGTCGTTTGACAGCCTATTCGTAACAGATGTTTGAGTTTCGTAGAGGCGTATTACCTCACTTAGCAGCGGCAGCGATGAAGTTCGAGTAGGCAAACATAAGATCAAGAGTGCGTTGTGATTCTCAAGAAGACTGCTTAAAGGTTAATAATCTTCATCTGCCCTCCATTTCGCCTCCTATAGATACTTCAAAACAAGCTCAGAACGGTAACTGTTACTACATATATTCTGCAGAATACATCTTTCACTCTATATATATAAAGTTCAGTTGTGTTGCGCTATCAGTCTTTACGAAGCTGGCAAGTGCAGCACAATGTTCTGCGGACGATTTTATCTACGAATATACAACGTGCGATGAACGAGGAGAGAGATGGCGTGTTGCAGTACCAAAGCACGAACACTTGAGGTGCGATGGAGGCTCACCTTTACCCACTAGAGGCACTAACTGTTGTGAGTTTCGCTTTTGGATATGTGTTTATCAATCAAGCGCTTACTGAACAGTTTCCGAGAAGGTTGCTGCATTAAATTTACGGCGGCAGATGACTTTTAAGCGGCACGCTTTGAAAGGAATTAGAAAGCTGCGCCTGTGAGTTGTCTAAAGAACAGTCATCAAGGCATGGATTGTGGATGGAAAACCTTGTTTCTTCTTTTGTTAAATGGGAGCGTCAGCCGTATAAGAAACATACTGCCTTTTACAATAGAAGTAGATGCAACAAAGGGATACTTCAAGCGAATAATTTTTTCTTTTTTTTGGCATTTCCGTTGAACATCGTTTCACTCTCAGCGATTGTGTTTCCTCAAATTTCTTTCTGCTCACATTCTTGTGCTCAGAAAATGCGTCTTTCATCACTGCAACTGAGATGATTTTTCCCCGCCGGATAATGCTTCGTTAGTCTCAATGCATTCATAGAACGCTAGCCGTGTCATATTAACGAGAAATATCTTGCAGCATTTTCTTGCCAGTCGGGGATGTTCCTTGATATTGATACACAGCAATGCGTCCATTGTGCCAAAGGTATTACTTTTGGTTGCTAAATTCTTCTGCTCACCCATGTCGATAATATTCGCTATTCATCGGAACTTCCCCTATACGTCATTGAGCTCTCCAGTGCATATTCATTTGCATGTAATATGGTGGTGGATTTCTTTAGCGTCCGTGTGAACAACTAAAATCATTGGACTGCAACAAAATTTTTCTGAAATCATCTGATTTTCAAGCACTGTGACAAGATATTGAGAGGAAACATTCGATGAAAACGGAATTTTGTTAGAGATCGAGTCGGTGCTTCCCAGCCAATATGAGACGGCATTCAATTCAGCTTAAAATGACAACATCACTTTATGAAATGGACAGTACGGACAAAATGAAATTTTATTCCTTAACGTTCGCGACTTTCCGTATGCTTATATAAAAATTTACCACCATGTTTCTGCGCCTCAGTCTTCACAAAAATTGCTCTTCAATGACATTTGTTAGAGATAGCTACCTATCTGTCCTAATAAATTCTTAACAGGACCTCTTGGCAAAACCAGAAGAAAAAAAAGCAAAAAAGGTGTCGGTAGGAAAGAGTTTTATAATGAATGTACAAAGACAAAGCATTCTAGTCCTGAATGACCATGCAAATAAAAGAATTTAAACCCAGATTATAAGGATATTAAGCCCAGGTACGCGAAAACCTGAAACACACAAAATTCGTATATCAATGCACATAACAGGAAAGCAGTTCTGTCCAAATGGCACCAACAAAACAACAAATATATCACAGATGAAGCATAAGAGTAAACGAATAAAAGAGCAGTTCTTCGTGTAAATATGGTTTTGAGTGTATAACACAAACTGCAAAAAATATACTACATACATTATTTCACCCACATGGCATGAAGTTATTTCAAACACGGTTTATACGTGCATCGTCTCATCGACGTTCGATTATTCCCTCTTTCCTCTGTCATTAAGTCCATCAATCTATATCATATCGCTAGTTGCAAAGGAACGGTTGAGTTTATCTTTTGCCTTTTAATTTTCAGGGCTCCAGTTTTATTTAGTACAAACGGTTTCAGGTAGCTATAGTCTTGGTGGTGGTATTCGTTTCGATGAATTTACGCAATTACCAACCGGATTCGTTGTCGAAAATGTCGATGTAAATGTTGATAGAATGCTGACAAATCAAAGGGCCACCGAGTGCGCAGCCGAGTAAGTGGTCAACATCCATATGAGGACACCACAAACACCATAAAACCACTGCGGCACCGCGGCATTAAGTGGTCGAAATAGAATTACTAAGCTGGTGGGGACAATTATCGAAATGATACCTAAGAATTCTGGTGGAGAGTAGCTTGCTAACTAAATAAATATTCCTTCTAGTTGTAAATCACTGAGGGGAACATCAGTTCAACTAAAATACCATCATTAGTGGATTGTTCAGAACAACCCATTACTGAGCGTGAATGCAACTGTGCGTGTTTGCATGACAGGAAATGTAACGAAATTTCCGAAATAGGGATTCAAATAAGTGTCTATGTGGATTGCTCGATTTTCTGCAAATGAAGTCAGTCCCCTATTGTTGTCATAACGGAATACTAATTTTTGGTCGTTCATTTAATTATTGGAGGAAATTATTGGGTAATAATGTTTAGTAACATTGTATTATACAGCAGAATGGAGAATTAAAACTTCCTTTGAGTGTGTGCGTTTACATCTTTCCAAGAAAAGCTGAAGGAGTGGTGTCGTTTCGCTAAATAAAAAGAAAAATGTAAACTTTTTCCAAGCGGAATTGCATCTCTAATCAAAAGTTATGTTTTTCAATCTTCGTGTTGCAAATTGAAGTTTTCACAGTAAGGAAATCAAGTAAGCTAGTTCCTAGCTTTTAACTGTTGGCTATTTATGAGCATGTTCCATAATTTGCTCTGAACACCCTTACATTAATGGCCGATTACAAAATGCGTTTGCTGGTTGCATTTTTAAATCTTGTGCATCAGTTTAAGGCTGCGGGATTTTTTTCTTCTTTGGGAGCAACTTCCAAATGTTCAATTGTAGAGCGTCAAACATTTAGCGAAACCGAAAGACGAGCTAATTAATGCAGCTAAAGTATAGCGCTTCTCACACATCGTTTCGTTAATCCATTGCCGCACGTAGATGGGGAATCTTGTCCATTAAAAAAGCTGCCCACTTTCTCTTTTTAATGGTGGATTATGTATGTTTCAGGACCGGATGGATAGTTAAGAACTCGGAATTGATGTACGTACCAACGCCTTGCCTCTCGAAGCTTACATATAGCGCAACGTTGGTACGACCTGGGTATGTGGAATATACATATCGAATGCCAAGGAACAGTCGAGGACTCGTGTTCAATGTTGTCGTCAGGAATGAGCAGTGTCAAAGTTACAGGTATGATATGACTTTGTTTTTGTTGATCGTCAAATGAAACCATTACTTCGCAGCACCTTCGCTCGAACAGCCAATTATTTTATTCAAATAGTAGACCTGCTTTAACGAAAAAAATTAATTCATGTATGTTCTAAGGGAAGGGTGTAAATATTGAAGTAAGAGCGTCGGTGATATAAAAAGGAGAGGGATGACTGGTCAGTTAATTGAGAGGAAGAGGAAAAGAGAAAAATTTTCGTAGAGAGATTTATAAAAACCTTTAAGACTTGGATTTAGATTGGTCCTAAGTCAACAACATACCGTTTTGCCCGTTTCTGCAGCGTACCCACATAATTTTTTGAGACGCTTGCATCGCTTAAAGGTGTTGGGAGGGGGAGGAGGTGGGGGTGAGGCAGAACGCATTGATTCGACCGCTCTGCTCTATGAAATGAATATTTTCATGTTGCGCTTGAACCGATTTGAATTTTGAGTGTTGTAGGTAAAGGCGTGATGTAAGAAGTGCATTTGCATTCAATGAAAATATGAGGAAAATTGGGTGTAACGATCGATTTTAGCGGGCATGAGATTGTGTTTCCGAAATAAAGTGCCAAAAATTGATGCCATTATTGCAAAGCGGAAAAGGAGGCACTATGTGTGCCGATTGTTGCTTAGCTAGTCGACGAGATTTTGTGTGGAGCGAGTCCTATTAAGCCGCATGATGGCGGCCACATGACAGAAGACAGCTGCGCAGAAAAAAAAGCGGAAGCAGCGAACGGCTCGATTTTTCGTACTTTAATCTCTATACCAAATCGTTATTCAGTACTTTGCCAAACCATTGCTGCTAATGTTTTTCATATGTGGTGTGTTTTGCCCACAAAGACCGCACAATTGGATAACACTGAGAAAATCTCTTTAGCTTATTATCATCGCATCGTTGAGAATTCTCCATAAATGGCCGTTAAAGGTGGTTGAAACATAGTGCTGCCTCGGGCTACGATAAGTTGCTTCAAATTCCTGCTCAACTAGGAAACATTTGCAGTTACTGCATGAGGAAATCCACCACAAATCTCTATTATCCTTATTTGAAGTAGTACCGAATATTGAAATTAGAACACCTTCTTTTAGAAAATCCCAACTTATTTGGTAATGAAGAAATGTTCCTAGTGATAATGATGATAACTGTTCTTCTATCTACTATAGGGATCAGCTGAAACAGTTGGTGTCGAGTACGACAAAGGGAAGGCCATCGCATCGCTCCGAGGAGGACGGTGAATGGCAACGCAGACGAATCGAACTTCGCACAGGCCCCAACGTTATAACTTGGAGCGTTGCAAACAATCGTGATGCCATTTCAACGGCCGACGTTATCACTTTATCAAAAATCGACGTTGTCGGTAAGCGTGGTTCTTCACGTAAAGCCTTTATAATAGGAATAGGCTTTATAATAGGACTGTAGATAATAGGACTTAAGTACGTCGTCTAATATGTGTGCGGGATGAGCGTGCGTTTGCCGAATAGCGAAAACGCGTATACGGGATGACGTTGACCAGTATCGAATTTTGAAAAGCCGTTAGGAATCTTTCCATAAAAAAAGCAAAATTTGCGTTCAGTGAATTTCCAGTTACGACATGTGATATTAATGAATTCTTGCTGAACATATTTCATGAGTTGTACCGAAAATAAATATAGGTGCACTGAAAACATTTCGCTTAGGTTATTATTGAAACCAGCTAACATTCGGTTGTATACATCAGCACGTATACTGGCCTCGCGCTTGCTTGTGTGTAGGAACAAACTATTCACTCTTTTAGCAAATTTTCAGATTTTTATGGTTTATAATCATGAAAATGATATTTATCGAAAAACTTCATATGTTTAATTTTCTTTTTGCTATTCTAGAATGATGAAATGATCATTATGTCGTTTCCTCTCCCTCTCTGAAACCTTACATTCAAAAAACCCAAGATGGAAATGTACAAACCTTCACGGTGGTTTTTTGTGAGGGAAATAATAGCTCCCACTTCGTTACACAAGAAATATGAAACAACTGAAAGGTGTATAGTTGACGAAAATCTTGATGAGAAATTGTGTTGCGTGAATTAGCTTATACCAAATTGTTTCGTGTTAAAAATACTGTTATGAAATACTTTAGGAATACCGTTTGCAAGGCAATGCACACTATGTCCAGCTGGTACGTATAGCGGTAAAGGTGCAAAAGAATGTGCACCTTGTCCGGCTGGCTACTTCAGCACAAAAGGCTCCTCGCAATGTGGAAAATGCCCACTTTCACAATTTTCAGGTATTTCTTTTACAATAAAAAGCATACGTCTTCCTAAAAATTACTAAATCATAGGCCTGACTTGGCTGACTTATTGAAGTTCTGCGAAATTTAAATGTTTTGATTCAAACTCCTTTTAGTTCTCACAGAGCTCTATTTTCTTCGCCTTTACAATATCGATTAGAATCAAAATATTTGATTTGGCCAATGGGGATAAATGCCAAAGGAGCTGCCACAATGTGCGTATTTGCATATCGCCCATTTCATTTAATTCCGCTGATTACCATGAAAATGCGATGAATATGCCGTAATACTTTTTTATCTTAATTGATTCAACTACCATGCAAACTTTTTCTTACCATAACCTAACGAGCATATAAGACTTGGCTCATTTTTCGGATGCTTTAAAATATCTGCAGCTGCTTTTGATTATGGCTGATCAGTGCAAAAGTTCAACCTCTGAGGGATGTTAGGTGTTGCAATTTTCAAAGGCCTGGCTTCGATTGTTCCGGCATTGAAACAACCGGTGACTCAGGTAAGCAGACATCGAGGAAAACATCTGCACAAAAGTGATACTGCTGTAATGCTCGTTTGCTTTTGCAAATTTGTATAAAAGTAAATTTATTAACGTCTAACGCGTTTTAAGAGATAGGAATTTGGTCGAAATTGTTTCGTTTCAAATGTCGTCTGTATTTACACTCATACAATCACACGAAAGTAATACGTTGACTTCTAAAGCTGTAAAAATATTGCCTAAATTTATGCAGGTGATTGTAAAACAAAAGCGACTCGCTTTGAGTGTCTCCACATTCAACAGCCATGTATTGTGGTGAAATAGGCGAATGTTCGTTTTATGAAGCGACCGAGATTTATCATTCCTCTCAAGAAGCGAGTTTAGGATGAATAACTGTTCAAATATGGTGGCAATGCTATTCTAATATTGCTAGAAATTAGATGTCATATTTTTTGTTTCAACATTACGAAGTTTCCTCGTTGATATTACACACGTTCACAATAACTTAACCAATATTAAGATGTTAGCAAATTCCCTGATAAGAATCAGTTGAAGCTAAGTTGTATGCAAACGTTTTGGCAGGTCCGAGGGCAGCTCGATGTATAGACCGACCGAAGTGCACTGAAAATGACTACTATCCGACAATTGAACCATGTATTGACGGTAAAACGAGGACGGTTTACAAAAAAGTACAGCCGAATATCTGTAGAGACGATATTCCCGGTTCGGTCAAGGTAGGATTTCGAACAATGAAGATGTATTCGGAGATGGCAGTGCGCAAACTGAATGAAGTTCACTGTAAAAGAGTACGCAGTGCAGTATCTCTTTAACCATCGCGGATCGTCATGCTAATTTTGTCTTCTAAGAACTTGCCACTAACAGTTTCGATGTTAGTTTTAGGTACTAGTGCTGTTTTAGGCGCATATTTTCTGATCTTTCCCACATTTCCTGCCTTGAGTGTTTTTCACCTCAAACGTTTGGATACGCCATATCCTCTTTTTTGTTTAATGAGCAAACGCTGAAAGTTAATTCGATGTATTTATGAAATATTTAGACTATGAGTTATGATATCCTCTCATTTGCATCCTATGAGAACTTTGATATAAAACAGCCATAATTTCCCCTCCCCCCCCCCCCCCCCCCCCATAAATAAGAAAGAGTTTGTTTTCAAAAAGTTTCCTCCCTTGAACCAGCTCGAAGCCTTATCTAAATTTATAGATGCCAAAACCAGAAGCGGAAAGAAGCTGTCCGAAATGCAATCCGGGTATGAGCTTCGATTCGAATGGACAATGCGTTTTTTGCCAAAGGGATCATTTTTCAGATGGTGATGGTGCGTTTAGCATCTTCTTTTTCTTTCATTTATCGCACATTTCATTTGTATGAATGTTGCATTATTCATTTGTACAAATTTTGCTTTTTCAGTGAATATATGCATTAAAGAATTACCTCCTATGCGAGAGTATATCACTGTCTTTGAGATTATAAAAATCGCTGAGCTTTTTTTTGTTTTTGGAATAAATCACCCCAAGATTTGCAGAGTGTAAACGATGTCCAATAGATACGATCCCTAATTATGGCTTTCAATACATTCTTTGGAACAATTTGCCTCCTAATATGGCCACCAGATGCGAATATCTTACAGAAGGTGAGCATGAGCACTTTTATTTGATACGTTTGACGAGATCCTAGATCTTAGATTCCGTGATCTCAGACGAGCGCCTTCATTTTGCTTATGCTGAAACAGTGCATTAATCATTGGTCGAGTGTTCATTGAATACATTTCCGGAATATTAGAAAAATCCTCAATTTTGAAAATATTGAAACTGATTGTATAAGTAAACAATTCTTTGAAGTATTAGATGCATTCTAATCAATGCAGCGTAAATCTGTCGGAACGTTGCGGCATCACACAGCGAATATGTTTGTTGCGCAGAATTTCTCACTTCAAATTAGCGCTCAAATAATGCGATCTTATTGTCTTAAGTTGTGATTTAGACCAGTTGCATAGAGGAAAAGGTGGCTTCTATTGGTTGTTACTGAAATTCAAACGTTACTGAAGTGAGCGAACAAACATCAGTCATAGTTACTGAAGAGCGGCAATAACTTCATTAGCGTATCGTCTCACCAACATTCCGTGACAGCAGTCTGATGTGCTTCAGTTAGTAGAAATAGAGAAGGATTATTTTTTCTAAGAACTCCCTTACTTTAGCAGTCATGCTGATTTTGAAAGGAAATGCAATTTTTCGGTGGTGAAATAGTCAGTACACTATCATAGTTTCTATGCTTTCTGCACAAAAATTTATTGTGTTATCATTGATTAGATCACAAAATAATTCAATAATTGTCATTATACAAAATAAAAAGAATTCTAAGAGTTTGGAATTAATAATCCGATGAGGGAGAACTTTTGAAATGAATCACACACTGCATATATGGTGATTGATTTCATAACGTACCTTTAGATTCAACAGTGTCATGTAATATTGGGGAATCATGGTTACCTGCGGGCAGTTTGATACATAGTTCACCAACTCATGAGTTGGGTATTGCACTCGAGTTATTATTATATGTGCGCGAAGGTTTCTCGAATCCATTTCTTCCGAAAGGCACTAAAGCTTCGGCGCAAAATCCCACGGCGCATATCACTTTCGAGTTCGAAATTTCATGTGCGGATTCCAGCTGTGTACTCTACTTTATCGAGGTTTCACACTTATCTTATCATTGTTTTGCAATTCTCAGTATATTTAACGCCCTTCTAAACTTTGTGCCTATGAAATATTTAGGAACTTTATATTCATGGGGTGTATTTTATACGTATCTCAATTCTTTGTTGGTCAAAATAATGTTGCATTTTCTTAAGGAACGAATAATTGCTGCAGTATTTTCAATAAAATTCTCATTTAGGTGAGATTGCTCGATTTTTTTAGTGCACTCTTACTTTCCAGGAGTATTTTTCCTGCCAATTGCTTTGATTTATATTCATACGTATGCGTATATTGTATTAATGCTTATAATATTGACCGATTTTAAGAACTTTGACATCAAGAGTAAAGTATGAGTGAATGAATCTTTCCAGCTATTTCATATGATGCCATTTTCAAGGATGGCAAATTTACCTGTTTAATAACCACGTATTCATTAATTTTTGCATGCTTCATTGCGAATTTTTAAACTACAAGAAAACGTGATCTTTCGAGTCAGTTCTTCCATCTCATATGGAATCTTTGCTTGTACTTACGATTGCCAAATTGTAGGAGAAATTATTTTGTAAGTAATATACTGGGCGAAATAATCTCTGTAAAGAGCTTTACCTCGGCGATCGGTTTCTGAGCCTTATCAAAGATTTTTTAAAATAACATTTTGAAAAAACTTCGGATTCGACGGCATATCACGGCAATAATTTCGAATTATCTTCTAGAAATAGGAGAATTCTAGGTGCCTGCTCAATTGCCACTGAAAACTTTTCTGAATAAAAACCTCAACGTCTTACATATCAAGTCGAAATTTCTGATGCGATTTGTTGCTGATTTGTTGAGTATCCGGTTGAAATATTCGCAGAAGATGTGTCTTCATTCTTCTCTCTATGAATGTTCTGTTGCTCTTATAGGATTCCTCTTCACAATCGTACTACAAACTAATAGCCGACTTCAATGGTACGCAATCACGACGGTCATATACTCATGCGATTATCTCATCACAACCAACGAAATTTCTTTTTGCATTCATGAGGTGATTATTTCGCTTGGCGTACTGTGGTTGGATGAAAATAAATGAACCAGGTTTTTTCGTTAATTGGTGACGGAGAGGAAGAAAGAGGATCAATTACTGTCACTCATTCATCTTCCTTTGTGATCAGTGGTCATTCAAGAAGCTTTAACTGTAGGAGACTTTCCCCAAGTGAAGCTCTAAGACCTCGTCATGGAGGTAAATCATATAATTTGTTTTTTTTTTGTATCTGATTCAATCTGATATATATATATATATATATATATATATATATATATATATATATATGAATACATACATATTTATTTATATTCATACATATTTATGTTTATATGTGTTTGTATATTTGTATTAATAAGTATTTATAAAGTTCCAGTTTAACTGTCGAGATTTTTTTGTTTAGCATCAACTTAATGCCTCGGGAAAGAGTAACATCTACTTTTGAGACACATGTAGAGGGAATAAGACGGTGGCTGCAGTGATAGCGGTGACAGTGACATTCACTTACTGATTTGTTTTGCTAGTCAAATTGCTGAGAAATTGTTAGCAGTTTCGTCACCATCGGCAATATCTGTGGTATATTTTCGATGTTAGCATGATTACTGACACGATAAGTATTTTCCGTAACTACGCTTATTATAATTTGCTTTCCTTAATAGAGTAATATTTCAGCAGTATGAAAATAAGTGTACGAAGACAGGAGAAAAATTTATCAAGTGGACAGACGAGTTGTATGATGAAATCAATTTTGAGTTGTTTCCAAAATATAAAAATTAAAAATCCCGAGTTTCTTTTTTTTCAAATCCCGAGTTTCTTTTTTTTCAGGTCAAGAAGTTCATCTCAAGGTGACGTAATTACCGATCGTGCTTCCATTTACAGCATCAACGTGACGAATGTGGGTCAGCGTGGCGGTGGTGCGTCTGCATGCCTTCCGTGTCCCACATCAAATGGAAAATGCGTCGCGTGCCCTCCTGGACGATATATCTCTGAAAGCGTAGGTTTATTTATTAACTTTTGCTTGTCACTCACTTTCGTCGCTCTCTTTGCACTCTCTTTTTTGTGGCCAAAGAATATCCTTTTCATCTTTTGGATGCCATTAATGGGAAAAACCTGATACTGTATTTATCATGTAAGTTTACGTCCGGAAATCACTTAGAAGCCAACAATAGTGTACTTTCATCGGAGAAATGAATCTTGCCAAATATCACTTAACCAATAGTATGGAAATGTGTCGAGTTACCTGCATTCGAAAATGCGCATTATGGAAATCATACTACTTTAATAGAAGAAATGCTTTAAAACGCGTTGGTGTAAAAACTATCGAATTTCAATTAAATGTCAGTATCATTATAGTGCTCTTATGCAGAAAAAAAACTTATATGTTGGTTGTTTGAAAATATCCAGTTTATGCATCAAGTGTCCCTTCTTTCTAGGGTAGAGAATGTCGGAAATGCCCACGAAGCACAATGCTGAATACGTCAAGTGATCGTGTGGGCGAGAAAAGCTGCATACCTTGTGGCCCTAATTTAGATTCAGACGATGGTGTGAGCTGCTCTTCTAATGGTATTCTCAGTATTCGTTCATCAGATAATAAAACGAGCACATTTAACTTCACAAATTTTCTGAACAGGTGAGCGATTTTCGTCTTAATATGTTCGTATTCTGTTATTGTTGTGCTAAATTTGTTCCCGGTAAGACGTTTTAATTTCACTTTGTTGCCTCCAGTTTATTAAGGCGTCTTAGAAAAGCGCTCTGAGAATCTTTCAGTTTCACTTCTACTCAATCGTTTTCACTTTATTATTGGTACTCTTCAATTTGCGTTCGAAAAATACGGTCTTTTTTACAAATTTCAACAAAAAAATCCCTCGTGTAAAATTTTTGGGAATTATTTCTGTTTCATCGTTATCCTCTCATACAGTGGGTGAATCAATAAATGATTTCATTTAGTGAACTACTGCATACCGCGATTAATATACTTAAATTTTTATATCGCTACCTCTACCCACATCTCTTTTGGAATCTTTGTTCATCGCCCAAATTAACATCACGATCATTAAATATTCAGTGTCTAGCATTTCGAATATTCAATTTTCATTGTGTAAATACGAATTTTCCTCGGAATTTCTATTGTATCTAGATTCATTTCATCTAAACGAAAGGCTCTTTCATATATTTGCAGAACGTTCGTTGCAAGTGGTGTAAAGGTTTTTGCACGTGAAGGAACATCCTATTTCCATGCGTTTAATATATCGCTTTTGACAGAAGGAGGCGCTATATGCACAGAAACTTACGATGTTTCTGATTTTGGACAGGCCGCAATGCTTGTCGCAGAGGTCATTTTGGATTTCACTGTCAGCTGTTGTTGTCCTCCTATCGTTTACCTGAGTGATAAATTTTCACATACTTTGTATAGAACTTTCCCACCTTTGGTAACATTTAGGTTTTTTCGTTTATGCTAACGACTAAGAAGTAAATTCTCTCGTACAATTCTCTTGTTTATTAACTTTTATAAGTCTATAAGCTGTATAGACTTATAAAGATAGCGCTTTTATGTACAACCATGCTTACTGTATCCTCCTTTGCAGTGAACTGAAAATTCTTTTGTTCAGTAACCTCTATTGTTTCCTATTTTCCTATCTTCGCTGAAATGTTGTCCAACGCCTTTGAGAACATAAGGATCGCTCAGTGATTTCGCGAGTATGTTCCTCAGTCTGTTAACGTGATGCGAAATTGAAATCGCTCATTTGGGCATCAGCACTCTCCTGTATCGTTAATGCGTTTTTTTCTATTCCTTTAGTGCATTTGCGTTATTTCTCATTAATGTCATTTTTTTGTGCTTGTCAGTTTGCTTGATTTGCAACCGTCTGCTCTAATTTGATTGCACATTTCAGCAATATGTAGCATTTACTTGCAATATGTTTATGCTCTATACGGGTGCTTATTAGTTCGGTACAGTTAGCTATAGTAGGACTTTTGATTCAAAATCATAAATTCGCAAAGCTTCTGACATTTCTTATCCAAATACACAATGCATTGGCCATATCTTCTGATTGAACGTCCATGTACATTCGCTAAATCTATTTAATATGATATATTGAGTTTAAACTAGCGAAAGTGTTACGCTGAAAGATGATATTTGTTTTAGGCTCGTGAATCCGTCGAATCATTTGTGTGTCGTTCGACGGCACTTCCGATACGCGCATCATCTAATATATCCGAAAAACTTGTTTATGTTTCCCCATTGCTGTAAGTAATGCTCAGTTTTATTGCAGAGACGTTTTTGCTTGCACATATGATCAGCCGAAACGAAATATGTGCTAATCGTTTGTTTCGGTGTATATTAATGTTGTGATATTTCACTTGCAGTAGAGTTTGTATTTGATGGGGTTGAGCTTTCTATAATGCTTCATATACTGAGAGTTCCAAAAAAATTTCTTGATACCCCTGTTTATGTAAAAACTTTAGCCTCTGTCAGTATGCCAGTTTACAACAACTTTTTTTTAACACGAACGCATTCCGCGATAATTTGTTAGGTTATGAGTTTTGTTGTATTTGCGCAAAAGCGATGTGGTTTAGGCTTGGAAATAAACTTTTGGCAATAACCATGGAAAAAGAATTCGGCGATGTGAAATTGAGCGACAAGGAACTTGATTACGGTACGAGTTATGTTTTATTTTGTTATTTATTTCTTTGGTGTTTTATTTTATAGGGGTTATAGTTTTTATTCTGGCACAACGCGTATGATATTGATTTTGTGGTAGCATCGATGCTTCCACGATTGTCCATTAAGATGAGTTCCGAAATATGCTGTTTGGCGTAGCTGGGGGATGAGGTATGAAAGGAGGGAAGAGGGAAGGAGAACAGAAGACGAAGTATGCAGCGAAAGAGAAAGCGAACCTAAACGAAAAACGGTGCAAAATTCCTTGAAAGAAATACTTCCATATTCTATGAGCCAATTGTTTCGTCCTTTTCTGGCTTTGCATGTGAAAATGCGTGGACGAAAATGTTTTTTTTGTTGAAAATATCGACTACAGGTGGAAGCGATATAGCAGCCCGACTTCCTGACGTTCATTTCTTTTACGGCTCAACAGCAGCATCATCGGATCTATGTCCAAATGGTTTCCGTGCAGTCGTAACGGCCCGATGTGATCCCTCAAGAAGCGCCTCACCTGAGGTACGTCTCGACAGTCTATTCCACTTGGACCGTTATTAATTTTTTCGCAAGTTGGTTGTATCTTCAACACATTGCAAGTTGGGCAAGAGGAGGGAAGGACATATTTTGTTGGCATGATTGCAAAAGGTATTGATAGACGGCTGCAATTTATAAGCTCGACCTCAACTCAACCCCAACAGATCAATGTCTGTCATGTCGATGTCCGTTTTAGTGGCATTATTTCTGAGCGTGCTGAGTTGCCATTCTCAGCGCACTTGTTGGCGGAATGCCTTTCGTTTCTTAGAATGGCACATAAATACTCACATTACTTTTTTTCGTCATAATTTTTTTCCAAAACTAACTCTCCCACTTTTATGTGCATAGGATTTTTTTGTCCCTACAAAATGCGGAATCGCTCCTCAGCTGGCTGTTTTTAATGAACCGTCAATAGATTAAAGCGGCCATGGAATACTTCCAAAGTTCGTTACAAAAAATAGAGCTTTTCTGGCACTTTGGAACACGCATCCATTAATAATTTGATATAAACGAAGAGATTTTGCTATGAATATTTCAAAAGGGATGTTTTTCTGTAAAATTACAGATTAATGGTATTTGATACATAATTTTTGCTTAAAGATGAGGTTACATGATTTGTTTTGTTTAATCCAGTTTGCGTTTACGTGGCAATATTTTCCCAGGCTCGTCTCCCAAGCGGTTGCCCTGATGGAACATGTGACGGATGTCTCTATCATATAATTCTGCATACATCACAAGCATGTCCACTATGCACTGCAAACGACTATACTGTAATACGTGGAGAATGTGCAAATGGCAAGCTTACTGTACATAGCATACCGGCGAGGTATCATCTGTTCATCTATTCATATCTTCTTATGCTTAATAAATGCTTACGTCAGATGTAGTATATTTATCAATTTTGGTGCACATTTGTTGGCAAGTAGGCTTCACATTTTTTAAAACCCGTTTACGGCGAGTTCATGAAATTTGCCACATAATATCAGAGCATCCATAACTCTATTTACCCATTTCAGGCCACTCATGCTTCTCAGCATTAGGTTCTAATCATTTTTATTGCTTTTTTTTCACTTCACTGACTCTGAGCCTCATCGGATTCACAGAAGTGTTCGTAGGCTGGGAATGAAGTTGGAAAAAAGGTAGAAATTCCTTCTTAAATGCAGTCAACTGTATGCTCCCTGTTGTTCATACATCAGAATTTGCGGTTGGCCGCGTGCGGGGTTGTGAGCAATCAGTATGAGCACTATGAACTGTTGATAACGATCGACGGTAGTGCACTAGGGGCAGTCAAATCACCAACGTTACAAATAATGAAAAATCGTTATTCTAAATAATACTCACGTCTATTGAGTAAGCATGATGAGATGTTTATCCCTGCGTTATACTCACAAGGGCACTTGACGATTAATAACAAAACTTTTGAAGTGAATATATTCCTTAGAATCCTTCCACCTTGTTAAGTTGATTCTGAATTCTTCTTATTCCAATAACGGGCTTTTTTGGAGCAGGAATAAGCTTCAAATTTTCACAGGCATTGCGTTCTGTCGGGTGCGGAAAGCAGGGAGCGCATAGAGGCATGCAGTTCGTTAACTATTCATATGCAGATCCTCATTTTCTTCATCGTCGCGTTGGCAATAACACTTTGTATCATCGTAATTCTTGTATGCCAAAAGAATAAGCGGTAATGAGTTAATTTATTATTACTGAAAATTTCGTGCATATATTTGCAAAAGTCATCCGTTTTATTCAAATTACCAGTGTTCATAACTTCTAATTATCGCTGAATAACTCCAGGGCATATTTCAGTTGGTTTCGTTCGCTGTCGTGGATCGTTCTTCCCATCTGCTCAAATTGACGCTGAATTTCTCTTATTCGAGCAAAAATTGAACGAGTTGTTACAAAAATTTGAAATATACGCTTTATATAACTGTTCACAAATAATGGCAGTGAAAATGCCTCCTTCAAAGAAAGAGGGGAAAAAAATTGTGCAGTACTTTCATGGCTTTCAAAGATCAGTGATGAATGGACTCCATGTTTTCTGATCGTTGGTTCGGAGACATTATGCATTTCTTCATAGAAATCTGAATTACTTAATTTTGACGTAATTTTGGCATTTCTTTCTACCGAAAAATGGATCATTAAGGATCAGATATTGCTTTCATGTAAGAAATTGATCAAATCAAACAATTATTTCAATGATGTAAATTTTTTACTTTTTTAGCGTCTAATTTTTTCCATTTTTTCTGGTCATATTTTCCGTTTTGTCAAGATGCGAAGATTGTATTTCGCATTAGAGGCTTGCTTAAACGACCATTTATGAACCTATGGAATTGATGTTTTAGTTTGGAATACAAATATATGAAGCTAGTGGAATCAAAAGGCGCGTCGAATGGCTTCGAACTTCCTATAGCCGAATCGTGTGGTGTTGAAGACGGTGAAGATGACGAAGAGGTTAGCAGATTATTTTTACTTGGTTTTTTCCTAGCCTCTAATATTCAGAAAAAGTGCAAACAACTGTGCTGCCTCCAAATGCCATAAGAAAAGAAATAGTGGTGTCTCAAGGTGATCATCCAGAATTCTGCTATTTCGAGCAAATTTTGAAATGGCTGAACTTAATAGGCTGACTTGTTAATTTCCATTTAGTTCTAGAACTCTGTTCGAGGCCGAGAAGATTTATTCGCTTTCGAGAGGAATATTTGGAAGCACTGAAATGGGTGCTTGCTCTAACCATGACAGATACAGTGTGGAGCTTTTGTTTAAAAGGAAATTTGAAGTAGTTGACACCATTCAAAATTTCTGATTTACTCCCCAAAAATGCTTCATGGCTGTTGAATATTTTCACATTTATATCACAGTTCATAGCAGTTATTCATAAAATCAAAGAAAAACGAATTGCATGCCGGAGGCGAAATTTTGGAAGGATAAAATTTAAAGTACCTCATCATCTCGATCTTTGTTTCCTCTTATAGGTGCATGATCGAGTGTTTTTCGCAAAAGGGAAGAAACGCATATTCGGCGGTGTCGGTAAACATCGTCGAGAGGGCGAAGAAAAAAATGAAAATGAACGGCGAGCTTTTGTCGCCTTAGAGGAAACCGATTAATGGGTATATTTATATGTCATACAATTTGACATTCCGGTTAATCCATAATGAAGTGATAAGGATTTTGTTGTTGGCTTTTAATGGACTATGCTGAACTTATTGATTGATATTTCGCTGATCTCCCATATTCCAAAGTTTCTCCTTCTTTTTTATAATAATTTGCCTTTAGTTTTTACATGCAAACTTGAATTTTGATATGATAATATTCAGGTTTCATGAAATACTGATCTGATTTTGTTTTGTTTTGTTTCTTTGTTTGTGAATTGCGTCCATGTTGAGCGCAGTGGACAGACCATATAATTCATAAAGCTGATTCTCGAAATGACGCCTATTTAGTGGTTTTTTTTAGTTGCAGATTACGGCAGAGTATATAAAGCTCTACGATATTCTCAGAACAGTTTTATTAGGTCTAATCAGTCGTAGACTGCTTGAATTCAGTAACATTTTAGACTCGATATGGTTGTTTAATTTGATTTTGATGTAGTTTAGAAACGAATTTTTTGAAGGAAACTGATAAGAAAATTGGTGGATTTGTTGATATGACTGCATATCCCGTCTGCTGAATATATTTTCTCATCGGTATCTGTTAGCTCTTTCAGTAAATCTTTTTTTCCTCTCTCTCCTTCTCTAAAAATAGTATAATTTTAAATATGTAATGGTCTCCGGTCATTAGTTACATTTGAAAAGGATATGCTTTAGCCCATTAGTGGAGAACGATTATGTGGAGTAAGAACCATTAACAACTACAAGTTGTACTAGCCTCGCTAATTAGTCAGAAATGCCTAAAGTGCGCAGTTGAAGACGGGATCGAAGCTTTCGCCATTTAATGGCTGCAATTTAGCCACAGTTCATTGATTCTCTGATTACATCATTTTTTCGTGCCCCATTCCTCTCAATGTCTTGGAAAATTTAAGCGTGGCAAAGAGAGAAGAAAAATTAATCAGCAATATAAAGCGCATCCAAAATATGTTCGAAGACCTCTTCGTACATTATTTCGCAGTCTATAATTTTTTGATTTCTCGTTTGTTATCGTTTATCGCTCAAAATTTGACCCGTATGCATAGATTATTTGAAATGAAAACGAATATAGTTTCCGTGGAGGACTTTGCAACATTTCACCATACAACGTAGACTATAACCTCTCTAAGCACAAATCCTTCTTCAACTTTATCCAACATAGTCAACGAAAATAAAAATCACTTGTTTTATGCTGACCTTAGATGAGTAAAGGCGAACTGTTGAGAGTGTAAGGAGTTTTCAGCGATCAAACAACGTTTACTGCTGGAAGAAAGAAAATAATTACCACCCTGTTATTTAATAAATCAGAAGTTCTCCTTTAATGAGCTGAATGAATATTGTTCGTAGGACTAACGACCTGAGTTCCGTTTGATTTGGTAAGGTGGTCTTACAAGGAGTAATGTCTGTTTTTGATTTGCATCGAAATGTTTGGAGGATAGGACCACATCAGAAGATGAAAAAAATGCACTACGAGAAAAAGATTGCGATCACGAGAAGTGAAATTGTTTCTTTCATTCATAACCATTTGTTTCTTATGTTAATGGGCGAACTTTTACGGATTAAATAGCCTTAAAAAAATGATATTCGAGTAATTGATTGAGATTCGAGTAATTCGAATATTCGAGTAATTCAAACGTCGAGAATTTCAGTTCGAGCTCATGCTAATGGGATGGTGGTTATCATCTTTTCAGTTAATAGCTGTTTTCCTCCACGCACAACTTGTACGTCATTGAAACTTTTTCTTGTGTTACTTCGTTTTCTCTGTCTCACATTCGTTCATTTCGCTCGTTCTCACCGATGGTGACGGGTTTTTGCGTGAAGATGCGCAACGGAATTGATGTCAAGAAAGTTTATTTTCCGCTCCTACATATCGTCGACGATTTCTCTATTTAAACGAAACATCTTGAGATATCCGATGTTTTCGATTGTGTTATTTATGTTGCCTTGTACTTCTATCCAATAAAAAAGTATTTCTTGTAAGTGATTTTATGCACCAATATCTGTACACAAATTTCGAGCTAATAATAAATAAGAAATTACTTTAATATGCACCGTGAATTGAACGGGACTAGCAAAGGAAATATTCCGCATCTTTTAACGCAAATTCTGCAGCATGCAGCAGCTCAAGCGAAGGGAAAGTGCGATTTTTCGCCTACCCAACGACGTTTCTACTTTGATGTCTTTGGTTCTTTGATATGTACGATATTTTTAACTAATAGTACCAAAAATTGTTTTAATGCGATTATGAATTCGAGCTGTCAAGTTGTTCGGGTTGTGTTTGACGAGTGGCAGGCAAACCCAGATGGTTATATCGTTTTTTTCGGCGTGCAGTAAATGAATAAAATAGTGAAGATAATTAAACAGATCACAGTGGGAGGAAAGTATGACACCTTTGTTGTGTAGTAACGAAGAAACTCATTGATCGGATATACCAGTCGCTGCCGGTAAGAGTTCCTATACCTGCCTATGTAGCAGACCTCGACACATTCAAGAAAACGTGGCAGTTGGTGTATCTGCAAATGGGAGCAAAATGCTTCGGCGCAATTTTTTCGAAGTTTGGAAAGACAAAAAATTAACGAGAGATTTTATTCGACTTTGAAACACAGTCGACAGTGATTTTCATAGTGAGTCACTGAAAGTACACAAATGAATCGAACTGAAAAAAAAGAGGCGAATGAGGGAACCAATCTACGACAAATCTACTCATCGATCAAGTAATATATCGGCGATGCACGCTTGCCCAGCGATTGACCAGCAAGCGCATCGAAGTATCTCTTCGGAAGGTCACGATCCACAGCGGCACCAGTGTTCCTTTTGCCGATTGAATCCGTGAATGGGTTGATCGCTCGCCGAAATCGCTTAAAACTGCCGTCAATAAAGATATTGCTTGAATCTGCTGGGGAGGAGAAGGGGAAGGTGAGTTTCGTACATTCTATAAAACACGAAAGCCTTCAAGATGATTACACTCTTGGCAAATATGTCCTAAGTCAAAGACCTTCGACGACTGCCACAACATGGGCGCTTCATTTAGAGGTTTTGTATAAACGCCCTTCACGGTCTTCTAGACTCCTGACGCTCTCTTTTCTTGAATATTTATCAAATGCGTCGTTTATTTAATGGAATCAAAGTTCAGTGGCTGAAATATACGACTGCTTATTGTGTGAATTAACTTCACCTCCTTTTCCCCTTGCCTATGCTTTGCTTGATTCAAAGACGTTATAGTACTTATTAATCGGTCGCAAAAAGAGCGGAATGTGACAGTAACGGAAATAGCGCATTTGTTGGAGGCGCATGTGTTGGTATTTTTTGAAGAAAAAATCCAGTATGCTGAGCGATAACTAAAAGTGGCTGTATTTGTGATGGGTGTGTTGGTGGTTGACACGCTTGCAGAAGACGCAAAATGCTCCGTAGCAATTGCCAACTTAAGCTGTATGCATATTTTCAGACCAAAAGAACCATTTCGAGCTATTTCCATCTCAAAACACACATAACGATGCTGCAATATGATCACGATGGCTCCATTGTCCTGATTATATCAACGACTAGTTTTTTGTAGGCGTGATTCGCACTAGAACGATTACATTAGGCTTCCAAAATATTTCATTAATCTTGCGCATTCTTTTGAAGAAATTGTTTCCAATATGTGAGAAATATTTTTCATCGAAACGCTTCATCCTCACTGTGGGTTTAACAGTCGTCCGTAAACAAATGAAAGAAATGAAATGATTAACCTGCAATAATGCTTCACGATCATCGAAATTTGATGCCTCACTTACGACAACGACAACCACAAAGAAGGTAAATAGTGCGATTAGAGCGTTATTCATTTCCTTTCACTCTGACAGCCAAGCTTTCAGCTACCTGCAATTTTTGCACCTTGTGGGATTTTTCTTCCACTCGGATCATCACACGAATTCAGATGAAAAGATCAGCAGACGATGAGTGTACACGAATGACCTGTTGACACGTTACTTTCCGTGAACCTACGTAGATCTATCCTCAGTATGTCATATAGGCTCGAACTTCAGCCATACTTCACCTCGCTCGAAGGAGAGGCGAGGAAGTTAGCACAGGCCGAATTCGAACGGAGACTGTCCATATTTTCTTCTGTGAGATAGAGACTAAAGAGAGAATTCCAGTTTTTGGATGTGGGATGCAGAACTGCTAGTGAGAACTGCGTAAAAGAACATCGTCGAATGTAGGGATGAATTTAAGCAACTATGAATATGAGAGAGGACTTTTGTAACTTTTTCTGTTTAGAAGTGTGACTTAGTTGAAACAAACAGAAAATGTATTATCGAATGTAAGTGGCACTGAATCTGATATTTCATAATATTTTCATGGGAGCGAATTCAGCTAGGAGCTAACTTTAGCTTGGGTAAATGCTGCCAAATACATATGAAAAAATCATTCGATTTTGTGTTTAAAAATAAGCGCTCTATCATCGTCGTCGAACAAAAATTATTTGTTGAGACATGTAAGGCTTTTAAATTAACAAATGCGGACAATATCCTTAAAAGTTTTGTTACCGGAAAGCAACTTCTTTATTATTTAGTTGGTTTGGCAAAATGAAAACAATGATTCGCTAACATACAACATGAATTTCTTAGCAAATTCTACGAAAACTGTGGCCACGTCACAACAACAGTAATAACGAAATGCATGGAAATAATTTAAATGCATTGCTCACATTATTCTAGTGGAACCAATCCTTGGCTAATTTACTGTCTCTTCCGTTTTTTTCTTTTAATATAACTTCTTTCGTTTTACAGCTATGAAACTGTCAGGATTGCATGAGCGAGAATTCTAATAAACAGCAAAATATACTCTCGTCTGGCAACCTGGAAATGACTTGCTATTGGATGTCAAGCATAATCGCTGAGAATCCTATAGAAAAAATAGAATGTTGCTGAATATAAGGCGTGATTTTGGCGAATGATTGCCTCTCATACTTGCAACAAAGTTTTTCATCATAGACACCAAAAATCTGAGCATTATTTCATGGCGCTGAACGAAATGAAAGACAGGCAGGTAAAGAATAAGTATGTTCGCTTCAGAAAATACCCGACGATGGAATGAAAAAAAGCGAACAGAAGGAATTTCAGCGTCAGTTAAACTAAGCTTAAACTGACAACAATACACAGAAGAGCACTGGAGACAGCACTCTTTAAAATAGGTTTGCTTACATGACGTTGAATTCCTCTCATGTTAATTCACATATTTCGCTCACATTTGCATTGACTTACTTGAAGTGAATAGCTCGTCTAACAATCTTTATTCAGCGTTTATCTACGCATTTCATCATTTTTTAAATCGTATTAAGCAGATGTAAAATATTCGATCAACCCATTTCCAAGAAAAGTTTGCTACTTTATTCTATAAGCAAGCACTACACTATAAATAATTTAGAGCAGTTCATATAGCTCAAATACAACGCCGTACTATCTTTTTCATAAGACGTTTAAATTTAACGTATAGTTCAACAGAGCATAAACTTAGGTTATAAAGCTTCGTAGTACAGTAACTTCCGGGGCTTTTATAAAGACTATCCTGAAATGAAGTCTGCTATCAATCGTATTTATTCCCGAGATTACATCCTCGTTTATTCCACCGAAGCAATACATTTCAAGTTGGTGAACGTTTTAGGGAAAAGGAACTCACCGTGATCTGAAGGAAGTTAACGACTCAGTAATGGTGTCACCTCTATGAAAACTCCTTTAAAAAAGAAATCGCGTGTTAGATCAACAAGTCGTAGTCAAATGGATACATTTTGAACAGTAAATCCTTTCGAGGGCGCTTTCGTGATAGGAGCGCTCCTTCTATCAGAACTCCTTCTTTGTAAATCAAGGTCCCCTCATCAAAGCATAAAGTTTTAAAGAACTGCTGCAAATTCTCGAACAAAAGGTTGAAACCTCAAAAATAACTTGCGGCATCAATTTTTATAATCTCATATTTCCTAGGCGTTGAAACAGTATTTAAAAGCTTACCTATGTGGATAATATGAAAAAAAGATAAAGCAACGAAAGAGTAAGCATATTATGGATAAAAGCAACTTATGAATGTGCCAACTGCCCTCCTCAAATATTGAGAAAAATTTAATAACTAAGATTCCCGATGAACTAGCAACAGCATGTGAATTTTCGCCTCTCGCCATTTTTATTATGGCACAGTTTTAACCTCTACTCAATCCAACATAAAACGAACGTCAATCTACCGCAATCTACTTCATGAGAAATGCTAATTACTCGCTAAACGAATACTTCACAGGAAAATCACGAAGCTATAAGTTTATGCGAAACGCTCGTTGCTAACCAGCGTGCTGTTTTGTTATACGTCACTGTAGTTGTAGCCGATCTATTAACATCGGTCGTTCACCTGTTTAAGCTGTTCTTTAAATTGCTGTTCATATATTCCAAAGCAAATGCTTACCGAATCAGTCATCGTACTTCTTTCACTTCCATTACCATATATATCTTTTGCGTTTTTGTGGACTTAACTCCAATTTACCACAGCTCATTGTTTGGTGATAGCAGCGTAAATGCGCATAGTTACCGATTTAGAGAGTAACCATAACGTTCGTCAACATATGTACTTGAAAGTTATTTTGCACACACATTTAAAGAAGTTTGACGTGGCATTTCCACAGAAATTTTATTTATTTATTTTTTGTACTCATTTCCCAACATATTTCGATAAGATTGCAAAATTGGATAAAGGAGCCGTGCTAGAATAGCCATTTGCACAATATAAGCTCCTTAGCAGTAACAACGATAACAATGGCTAGCAACTGAGCGATCGAGTGACATTTGATTAGAATCAGATGAAACACCCATACGAATAATGCATTAATATTAAATGGATAGGCATCAATGTGGTTTAAAAAATTCGACCAGACGATTGCACATACAACACACTTACATGGGTACAGCAAAAAATCAACAACTGCTTTACAGAATCATATTTTTATAGAGTAATTTTGAGGGCTTTCTGGTATCGTACAGTGCACAAACGAATTTGAAACGAGAAAGTATCACGACTTCATAGAAAAAGGCTAATGTGAGAATCGTCCAGTAGTCTGAATGATAGGATTTTTTCCTTGTGCAACTCAGGCTGAAAGACCAAATTTAGAAGTAGGTCTGAGAGAAGTGTGCATATACATATTCGTCTATATATTACTTCAGTGTGTTTATGCCAATTATTTGAGAAATGATAGTGGAATACTATACGAGCATTTTTTCATCGTTCAAGGAAGATACTTTCTAGTTCATGTTATCAAAGATGAGAAATAATATTATCTAATTTCAGCAAGAGCACTACAAAATCACTCTATATTTTAGCGCGGCTTTTTCACTTGATTTCCTATGTCCATCACAAAATGTGCGCTATTAGCGGTCAAAATCGAGCGAAAGGAAAAACTCCGTGGATATGTTTCAAAATTACTTTTCAGCAACACTGCAAATTATTACACTTGCCCTGCTTTATATGAATTAACGGTTTGCCCAATAGATTTGTTAGAAAGAACTCATCGAACACTTAACTGACGAAGGAAAGGCTCCTCTGATCCTAAAACAGCTACAAAAGATGCTTTATCCTAGACACACAGTGTGTCGAAATAGAGCCAAAATGGGAAGAATGCAAGCAATAAGTGGAAGACAACAGCACGGGCCACTTTGAAATGGACAGTGAAGCTTGAGCTCAAGTTGTAACGCATATAAAGCATTGAATTAGTAAGCAGGTCACGCTTCACGATTATACGCCAATCCAGTTGCGCTAGTCATTTGCAAAAAGAGTATTGATGTCGTCATTATAGCAAAAATTACATGAGAGGAAATTAATTGGTAACTAGCTAAGCATAGTCCCCGTTACTTGCTGGTTACATTTCCTTCAACTGGAAAAAAATTAGCTGAATTGTGCAACTAAACAATTTATTTTTCTAGGTAATACTGTCAGCGAAATAAAATTTATGCTCTTGCTATGAACAATATTTGTGGCATCTAGGCGACATCCCGAAGATCTCCCGAGGATATTCCACTAAGTCTTTTTGCATCCTTCGATTATCAAAGCATTGTACAGTCATGTAACGATGGTGGTGCGCACAGTCCACATTCAGTGAGCAGGAATGCAGTATCGTGAAGGCAGTGCAGAAGACTTGCCCGTTGTGACACCGAAAGTAGTGCAGCTTTGGGGTGGGGCAATTCTACAAAAATAGAACTTTCGTGGATAGCCCTGGTAGTGAATACTGCCTGCGGAAACAGTGGCTGTTCTTTTAGGCAACAAACTACCGACCAAGACGATTGCATCGCTGCGCTCTCAAGTACGCGGTTATGCTTGCGCTAAAGTCAACAAAGTCAACAGCAATTAGCAACATATGCGCACTCCACTTTGGTAGCCATTAAAGTTCCCTGTCAAAGTCTCAAAACGAGACAAAGACATGAAGCCAAGGAGGAATGGAGCCGAAAAATTTTGGAGGCTCATCACCTTTGAATTCTTGAGTCTCATTCCTCCTTGATTCTGTGCCTTCGTCTCTCTTTAGAGTTTTGATAAGGAATTTATCGGGTACTAGTGGGAGGTGTATGTTGCTAAGAGGTAAGCAAGTGTAAACATTCTACGCAGTGAGATCGTAATAAATACATTGCTTGGAAAACTGCATTCTTTAGCCAAATGTACTATTATAATCACACTTCTGTGCGATTATAATTTAAAGTATAGGTTGAAGACCAGTAGATGAGTAGAAAAAAACTGAAGCGATTCTTAACACAACTTTTCAAATTATCGTCGAAAAGTGGAACTGAGGAGGGTTTATGATCTAGGTTGGGCTGAGCATTTAGTCCTTCCTGACCGCTCTGTTTAAGTGTCGGCAACGCAGCCGGAAGAAATGATAAAACTTCTATGGTGAATAAACAGATGATCTATTATATTGCAGCAACTGAAAAAGGAGGGGGAGAGTGGGTGGGAGAGGCGCAGAAGAAAGCCGCATCTTCTCGAACCGTCGCGAATCACTTAATTTTTTTTTTCGCAGTTTTCACTGCCCAGGTGGATGTGAAATGAAGTTGTTCCCTTCTTGCATTGCGAAAACTTCATTAATTATGTTGTCACTGCTGTTTTCTTGCGAACTTTTAATCTTCGCCAGCTTTGTTGCAAGAAACCAGAGCCGACTGATCGTTTTTCGTAGTCCCAAACAAGTTGGAGATCACCAGCATAATAACGGATTTCTCTGAAACACAGGATAGGAATCGACGAAAAGGGAAATGACTTAGTAGATATTCTGGAACATTCATAAATTCAAAAGCTCAGGGTTGGATTTACGAAAAGGCCCATTAAATCGTCGCGCATTATGTTCCGAATATTATCTCATCGCTTTTGTTTAATGCGACCACTCATGGAGGTTCAAAATCGAGTTGACGTTGTCGCACTTAATTAGCTAATTGGTAGTCCAGATGCCGAGATGCGTTCATGAGAGGCGGATTGCTAAAGGAATTCCCTTGCGCATAGCCCGAAAGTATTGAGATTCGGTACGTTACACGACGCATCTCATTAAGACAATTTTATTCGCTTTCCAATTTCCACTGAATGTGAAAAGTAGAAGAGTTTAATTACTAGCAGCTAGATGTTCCAATGGTGCAGCATATGAATACACTATAAGACAAAATGTGAACTTCGTATCTCTTGACGTCTGCGAATTGAGCCCTCTTTAAAGGTGGCGCTGTCTTTCATTATTCCGTTCTCTCCTGATACAGCATTGTAGAAGGCTGAACGAGTTAATCGTCGTCAAGAAATCCGGGATTATCGGAGAACGACTTCAAAGACTTCGCCCATGGTTTCCATGCAACTGGATTGATCGCGTTATTTCGGCTCACCACCTTTAAATACGAAAACTCATTATTGAAATATTTTCAAATATTTTTTTATCAGCCCTAATATGATCGTTCGAGAATTCTCGGTTGCAATGATAGCGTTGATTTTTAGAGGAAAAACGAACACCACGTTTCAATTGCAACGTTTCAAAATTTCAAGCAAAGTTTAAATTTTATTGGCTGTAAAAATTGGCTTTCATAAAACGAAGCTTCTCACATAACAATCATCTAATTGGAACTATGTTTCTCTTTTGTGACAAATAAGATCGTCGTGAAGAAAGAATAAATTACAACTAAAAAAATGGAGGCGACAAATCTAAATTTGATGCGATAGTGTCGACGGAAATCTCAGCTTTGAATGTCATCCCTTTTCACTTTTGAATGGAATATATCGTAAGTATTTTCGGCTTCTCATTAGAATAATCCACAAGTTGAAATAATATCGCTCTATTATTCACATAATTTAGGATGTGAATGTGATTTTTGATTAATTCTATTCCTATCAATGAATAATTTGAAAAGAGCCTCAATCGATGCAACAATTTTTTTTTTGATCTTCTCCATAAATTTCTGGATTCTTTTGCAATAATTTCTATCATTATGGAAGAAAAATGATGTAAATATTTGTTTCGAAGCTGATAAAAATTAAATTCATAGTTGCTGGAAATTCCATCGTCAACTAATTAGTCGCGTTAAATATCAACCACTTCTTTAACGTTTCCTTGTTCCGATGTAAATAGATATTATTTTCAAACATTTAGACGGCTTAGTTCGCAGCTATCGAAAGAAGATAGAATTTAGAAGCAAAGCTGCATTTGCATCAAGCTCCTCAAAATGCGGCAAAAATTAATGAAAGTGCTAACCCCTCCTTGTATACCATGCGATCGTCGCAAAAATGGATTTGGTGAGGGCGATTTTCGAATTTTTGCAGGAGAGCGTATGCTGAATCGTGGTGGGGTAATATCAGGTGTCACTTTGCTTGACAGTCGAGAAAGTGTGGATTTTCGCATCGCTCGATTGGCTGCCTCATTTGACGCTTCTTGGTCGCTATGTACAGGTGACTCCAAAGGAATTCCGTTTGGAAAGTGGCGTGAAACCTCAATACATGATTTTACAAACTGTACATAAGGTGACCATCAGTATGCCCCACTTTAGCATAAGTTCACTATGATGCCATCCTAAAGATGATTTCATTAATGTGGTCTTCAGTACTTTATTACTCGCACTGCCCAATACACCTTCATTTGAAAAAACCTCATTCACGGCGACTACTCTTTAGATCACTGCAGAATCTCTCCTCGACACATAAAAGCGCGTCAAAAGCAATGCGAGCGAACTGTAGGGAGCACCATTCTTCTCATAGAATAGCCAGTTCCGCAATTTTTCATCTGTTCCCAAGTACGAATTCAATTCACTTCTCTTTTCTTTCTCTAGGGAGGCATTAAAATCATCAGAAATGTAGAAACTACTTGAAAATATAGGAAGTGTTACGGGCCGATTTTTCGGCGATACGCCTCGTTGACTGGCGGCACATGACACTCGTGGAGAGCGAGAGGCTACTTCGGGATTCACGATGGTCATGCGAGGGGGTGGTTCAGAGAACTGTACGAGTGAAGGTGCCGGAGATGGAAAACGGCGGGGTGACATCAATCTGAACATAATTTCTCAGTTGAGTGGAGCTCTTATTACTGTAATACTGCCGTGATTTAATTCTTTTTGCATAGGAAAGAGTTTTTTTTTCTCAAGGGAACGAATTATTTATGCATTTTCAGAGGTCTCTGAATTGAGCTCAAATTTTCTTTCTTTCCCAAAATTAGGGTTTTCATCAAAACAGCACATATCTGTTTCAAGCAAACAACCTTTTCATGTAGATTTGTTTTATATTTTCGTATGAAGGATTTAGTCTTCCGGTTTATTAACGAGATAGCTGAATTGCATCATAGGACGATTAAACTCATCGTTGGGCTCCTTAAATGTTAAAATGTTTTGCCTAATAATGTAATTAGCTTCAGTTTATAATAGAAAACTTCATATGAATTAGCATTTTAATTTAATATAACAACAAATTCGAAATTAAAATAGTTCTGCACTGTCAACTCCTCGTTTTTTAATCAGATCTGTTTCTGCTTACTGTGAGTTGCCCGCATCCTTTTCATAATTGTTTGTTTTTGTCACATCTGGCGGCTCCTTCTCTGCTCTTGGCGATTCTTGACTGCCCTCATTGAACGGCTTATTTCGAATACGCTTAGTTACTGTCGATTCATTCGCCATGTCGCAGACACTCTCGTTTTTTTCAAATGAATTTGGATTTAAAGGGAATTCCCGTTTGCTTTCATCTCCATTTTGTGACTCATGTTCACTAGACAATCTGTTTGCAGCAACTGATATGTCTGCCATCTTAGCCATTACTTCCTCATGACTGCAAATGTGGTCGTCCGATCCTTTTGCAGAGGATATTTCGGTACCTATAAGTCGATAGTTCAATTAGCTGAAGCAGCGGTTTGCCATTATTCAACACTAAACTGCACTTCTTTGATGCATTGAAGGAAAGAAAACTTGACTTTGATGCATTGAAGGAAAGAAAACTTGACATTCAATCGAGCAACGTGTCTTTCTCTCTCTATCCTCCACCTACTCTTCTGAGCCTCAACCCTTTCCTAACTTGAAAAGAATTAAAAACTGATGAGTAGCTCAGAAGTGCAAAAATTTTTAGGATCACGCTGCACTGGTTAGTGCAAGGTGATATCCAAAATGACGCAGATCCAAAATTTATGTGTCACAAAAAACTGCTTTCTGCGCTTGTAACCGCATTTCATTCAACCTTTAACTAAGATAAACGTGTGACTCTAAAAGGCTGACGAAGTTACCAACTGCAGAAACTGAGCTTCGAAGATTTGCCACAAGATCGTTGAAAATTTGCTTCGAAGCGCTCGATAGAATGTCTGAAGGAAACTGAAGGAAAAGATTAGAAACCAGTTGCTTGTCGGATTATGGCAGCTGCTTTGGTTTCGCTCTTTTTCTCGCCGTCATCATTTGGTGCAAAAATGACTGGTATAGGTGCTGCTTCAACCGGAGCCGGTATATAGTCGCAATGGGCATTCTGATACTCAGATCCTGAGAACGACACCACGTCCGAGTTCGATGAAATCCTCTTTTTTGCTTTCAGGTCTTTCGTCCCATTGCCTACTATTGTAAATATGATCAAGTAGATGGTGAGTGAAAAAATTTGGAAGCAGTGCTGTTGTTTAAAGCGATCACTGCAAATATGAACAGCTTAAGGGAGTTTGAAGGTGTCTTGGGTGCCTTTTGGAGCGACAGCCGAATTATAACTCTGACATGTTAGGCGACCGGGTTTCTCTGAACAAATAACCGCAAACCAGACATGAAAATTTGCAATCTGTGAAAAGGGAAAAATGATAAGAAAGAGTGGAAGTGCTACGTTATATTTCCAGCTACAAATGTCTTCCAATTTCAAGGCAACAAAACTTAAGGAAATATTCAAGTTAACAATGATGTCTAACTTATTCGAAGTTCGTCGTTTTGCTTAAATTTGTGTGTGTTTCTTGAAACTTGCGATGCTTCTTTCGTTATCATACCCTTTTTGGGTTGAGTTTACCCAATCGTTGTTAAGGTTTTCTTCCACAATAGAAATTCTTAAACAATAATCATTCAACATATGCACTCGAATCTATTTGCCACTATTTAAAGGCAGCTGCTATAAAGTTCTACAGTTGAGACGATATAGTTTTGAGCGAATTGTAAGCGATCACCTTCAAATACCTCAGCTTCAGTTTGATTGCCTTTGTGGTCAGTAGAAATTCGACGATTGATTACAGTGGATTTCACTTGACTGAAAGTAAATTTTGAGAAAATATGCGAAATTACGCAGCATTTGAATATTAGAAGAGTATGGCGGAAAATCTAACAGTACAGGTTTTTAAGTAATTTGCAAATTCAGATGTGTCTAATACAAAGTGACTCATGAATTATGTGAGCTGTTATACTGTTGCTTTTTTTCAAAGTACATTAAACTCACAAGTAAACCAGCTAACATTTAAATGCTTTCTGATCACAATTTCGGTCAAGGCAGAACGAAAGATAACCTCCCTGAATAAAGGTTTACTATCAAGAAATATTGTAAAAAAAAATTCAAATTAAATCAACTCACCAACGATGTACGAGAATTTTACAACAACAGTGGAGAATCCATGCAAGACAACATAGGAGCAAAAACAACAGAATCAAAGCAGTAATGAGGAAAATCCACCACGGAATGCACCAGTCGAACAAATACACCGAACCACTTGGACACTTTTCACCAGCCGATGCTAAATATTGCGCAAATTATTCATCTATATATTCTCGGAGTTGATTCATTTCACTAATGGACATATTTCGACTTGCAGTTCTTCTGTAGAATGCATCGGTCTTATTCCAATTTGCTCAAAAGAGGTGATTTTTATCCTGTAATTAGGAGCGTACGATCTACGTCTCAACGACCAAATTATTGCCTCATAGTTCAAAAATCAACGAAAGTAGCGGACATTTCTGAAGGCTGATCCTGTAAGTCATCAAACCCTCTTTCTTTTATTTTCATTTTTCGAAAACTTATTTGATGGCAGGAGAGAGATGACTGCAGATGAGCCATCAGTAATGTTCGTTCAACAGACATTCCACTTCTCGATTGCTTTCGTCTGCAATTTTCTCCTTCCTCTTTTATAACATTTATAAAAAGCTTAATGGATTATGAATTCACAGCTTTGTTCTTGTGAGCATGTTTTTGATTCTACAAGTCATAATTAACGGGTTGGCTTACTTCACAATTTCGATTAAGTACTTCGGAATTCAAAGTTGCCTCTCTTTGCCATTTTGATGCATTTGCCAAATTAAAAATTTCATACTCGTAGAACTGCCGGTAGGCGATGCTGACGTCGTGGGTGGTCTCGCACTCGTCGACAGTGGCGATGACTCCGTTCTGCAAGTTCGACATTGATGAAATATTTCCACTTAAAAACGTTTTCCTTGTTTTGCAGTCTCGCTGAAAATGTTTCTTTTTTAAGGAACAGGGACCCTGTTCAGGATATAGTAATTACAGAGAGCCGGAAGTAGATGCCACAGAAGGAGAGAATGAAGTGAGACAGTGTTTCAGAGTTATCTCTTTCTCCTCCTCGGCATGAATGCGACAATTTTAGCATCGAATGAGCTTACTTGTGATTATCAACCGACGTCGTAGTATCAGAACCCGATGTCGCGAATAGGCCGTGACCTTGTTCTATATGCGAGCCATCTGCCCTGCTCCATAATGCTGTCACAGCCTCTTCTGCTGTGGTTTTTTCCATTGTAGCCGTTCGATTTTTGGCAGTGGACAGATGCATTTGATTGATAGAAGTCGTTTCGTCCATGTTTTCTTTTGCTGTTGGTTGGTTTACTAAACAAAGTGAGTGTCATAAGTCGAAGAGAAGACTGCAGGTAATCCTTGAATATTTACGGACTGGTTAACGAACTTGATTGCATGGAGCCTCTGAAGACATTGCACATATTTTGCTAAGCATACCAACGTATCGAACTCGAGTAGGCATATCAGTAAAAGTCTTTCACTCGGAGTTAAAGAATTTAGTTATTGATCTTCTCGGTTTATTGTTATGATTACCTAAGAAAAACTTTAAATTTAATTCGGTGAATTTGCAGAAATGATGAATTTTTGCCATTTCATAGTTGAGATCAAAATAAGGATGCATAAGCAAGAAATTTTATACGCGGTCTTCTTCATCTGCCATTTATGTAGTTCAGAATGTACTGAAATTGGAACTCAATGAATCTCTAAAAGCCAGCCGTTGCCGCATTTCGTTGCCGCATAAACTTTTAACGTAATCAATCTTCTTTTCATACCCCAGCAAAACAGAATTTTCTTCGGATAGGTTAATAGTGAAGATCGAGGTGTACTGTTCTATATTGCATTCCATGCATTCTTTCTAGGAAGTAAAAAATTGTGGCAAGTCAAAAACCATGAATGTGACAGAATTTTATAAACTAACAGAAGAAAACTCAGTCAACGACCTTTGTAACTCAATCAACCTTTGCAATTGGATCTGAAAACAGCTGCCATTCATGATCGCAATGGGCTCTCGGAAAACGCCACCCTCAGCTTTTCGAATATTTCCTTACAAATCTCAAGCTGAAAGCTTTTAGTCCACCATACGCACTCTGCTATTGCAGCGGAGAATCCGTGATCTCCTTACTGCGCATGGCTGTCAGCAGTGTTGATTATGGCCAATGTTCCGCAGAAAGATCTGAACTCTTAGCAGGTCTTTTTAGTCAGGCCGCCCATGTTAATGCTCGATCGAGAACCTTTACTCTTAATGTCATCCTCGTAGTTTTGCATTCATTTTGGTTCTCTCTACTTCACTTCGACTGTCAAAGAAGTGTTGATCTAAGTGGAAGTTTTGTTGCTGTTGCAATACAACTCATGATGGTCGGAAGCGACTTTGACGTCTCCGGCAAACTCCAGATCCACAACAGCCACAGAAGTAACTAAAAACATCCAGTCTTCACTAATTTCTATTGAGATCACAACAATCTGTTCAACGATGCCAGTGAAATAGGTCTATTTGTCAAATGGTTTTGCCCTGCTAATTTTCATTCGAATCCGTTCTATTTCAAACGTATTTCGCTTCTCCACTGGGTGACTAATTTTTCGTGCTAAATGAAAAACTCTCAACTGTGGTCACCGCTCTGTCCAACCTTCCATTCAATGGAAGGTGCATGTCTTTAACAGTCAAAAAAAAAAAGTCCTAAGAAGCCCTCTGCGAGGCCATTTCACTAAAAGGCTGTCAGGCTGTCAGCTGACTTGTCCAAAAACCTTGGCCATGATTATCGAAAGTCAACATATTCTTTCGACACTCCCCTGGGACATTGACATCGAGAAAAAATACTAACTAAACACCGGAAATAAAGTTTTCACCGGTGCTGGGCGATCTGCGGGTGCAAAATTGGGCAACTTTTTGTGAAAAATGGACACAGATGATAGATACAACTGAGGTTCCTTCGTTCTGAACCTCGCATATGCTTTTTAATATTTTCTCCTTGTCGTCCTATGTTGAAGATCCCACTTCCAACTCTTTTTCAGGTTTTTCAATTCGAACAAAAAGGAGTGGGGAAAACTAGATGAAATCTAAGACATACATTGTGCTTTCATCTGAGCAGTTGCAAGCCAACAAATAATTTTCACTTCTTTTGCAACATAATAGCAATTTTCTTGCGGAAAATTTCTCCTTTTTTCATGGATTTCTATCTCATTTTGAAAGGAGAATAATGATGGACAAGAACTGTTACCAACTTTTGAGATGAGTCGTATCCATTTCTCTCCTGAAAGGTTTTCTGATTATCTGGGAACTTTCGATCTCAAAATTCGGTTTAAGTCTTGAATTATTTTCGACTACTTGGGTGGCATCATATCACCTTGATGCTCGCATTCCTAATTAGCATGTGAAGAAGAAATTCCGCCTAGCCTACGAAGTAAAGAGGCAACATTATTATTCCTAACATTGCATACTTTTTTCAGCCTGGAAATTTGCGTTATTTAGAAATTTGCTTTGCTCAAGATTAATTAAACGACTTTTTTTGGTTACTGCTTATTGATTACTCGTTTAAATTCTTCACATTCTCACTAATGTTGCCGTACAATCGGAATATGTGGCAAATTTTTTAGACAAATTAACAGAAAGACTACATAATTGTCATCGTTCGCATTAATGAAAGCGTCGTTCTCGCATAGGAACAATTGATTTCGATCCCGCAGTAGTCCTTTTCATATGCTGGAAGGAAATTCAGATAATTTTTCAAGAACAGTTTCTGAACATTTCAATGAAATATTCACAACCATCATGTTGGAAAAAAATTGCTTTCATCCTAAACTGCTAATATAATATTACATAATTAAAAGGACATCTCCGGTTGAGTATTTCATAAAGCCGTGTTTGATAGATTCTCAAGTAAATGCTAACATAAGTATATATTATCGATCAGAATTTGAAAATGAGGTTAAAATAGCTAGTTTAATTTACACATTGCGTTCATCCTACGTTGATAGCTTGCTCTTTCCGTCCGCAACGCATTCGATTTTATGTCACAGTGTGGAGAATAGTATTTCAGCAATATTAGGGAAAGTTAAAAAATTGCTCGTAAAGCAAAACTTAGTAAAATATATAAGCTTTGCTCATCGTTATTGGGTATGATATGCACAAAAATTAACACCCTATTGCTATTTGACATTTTTGCAAAGAAAACTTGTAAGAAAAGTTTCTTGAAAATAAAGGATACGGCGATCGCAAAGAATCTGTGAGGTGGTGTCGCATGGAAGAAAATACATCTTGAAATCGGGTTCTTTTATGTAAATGCAGCGCTCCTCATCGCTCGGTTCCTGTAATGAAAACGAGGATCATTTGGAGAGAGGAACGATGGACGGGAGACGGGGAAGAGGAGGCGAAAACCTTAGTTTAAATGAGAAAGCTTTGGATAGCTGTGGTGAGTTTCGGGAACGGTAAACTGCTTTCGAATACGTAACGATGAAAATTTTACAAAAACACATTTCGTTTGAATTATGTACGATTATCGCAAGTTTCAAAAAATGTGGGAACGGTCAACAATGAAACTTAACAAGGAAAACTTCGTATTTTAAAAAACTGCATTCCAGTCATTCATTCTCAGAACACACTTCAAGAAACAAAAAGCGTAAAATCGATCTACATAGCCGTCATCGAATTTCGTTGAGCATTTGAAGCAATCTCGACATGCTTCACTCAAAAGTGAATCCAGTGGAAGGTGTTTCTCGAGAAAGATCATTTAAGAATTCAAAGAAAGTAGGTTAAGTAAGCTAAAATCAGTTAAGAATTCAAATATAACTGCTTAGCTATTTTTCTTCTCTAAGCCCAGGGATGTAGGTTTAAAAAAAAGTTTTCTTTGTGAAGTTTTCTTCCCCTTCTTTGTGAAAAATTTCGATAAATATACAAGAACACAATAGAGATTAGAAATAAACTTGACTAAGTATTTCTAAACGGCTTTACTTCAAAAAAATTATCAGTTATAAATTTCAAGTAATATTCTAAGTGCGTTGACGTTCTTTTCGAGAAAGTGAAAATTTGTTTACACCCGAAATGAGTTGCTTTGTGAAAGTGTTGTCCAGTAACGACATGAACGTATTGTCTTGACAGAGAACAGCGATAAGATTCTGTTGAGCATTACCGACTGTATAGCCAAGCATTATCGGTGCCAAGTACTTCTGAAATGAGCCAACTTCTTTTATTAATGAAATAAAGTGATTTCAGGCTTTTTTTAAAAACATTTCGGTAAATATGAGAGAAGAATTCTAAGTGTTTTACAAAAATGCGCAAAGTTTTCGTGAAAGTTTCTCAAAAATTCACATATCCATTAAGCAGAATGAACGATGTTTGGATGTCGAAACAAAGGAAATGGCATGTCGAATGAGCTCCCGTTGTCCACTTTTTGCATTCAAGCTTGTCAAGGCAACTGGCCTCATAAATTGTGAGCAAATAACAAAATATAAGCCATAAAGCATTCATATTTTCATTGACTCGACTTGGGCGACTCGATGTTTGCAAACAAAATCTGATTGGTGTTTTGGAGCACTTTTTAAATCCCTATGACTTTTTGGCACTTGAGGCATGAAAAGAGGATGTAAAAAATCTCACCGTATACTAAAAATCATAACGAAATTCTGTTAGATTGTTTCGGTGGTTTCCAGCTGCATTAAACCATTCGCCCGACAGACCGACACACACGCGAAACGTACTTGTGAAGATGGCATTGTGTTTGAGCGTTTTCAGTTGTAAATTCGCGAAAAAAAGCATGCAAAGCATGACTTGAGGGCAAGAAAATAATTAAAAATCGACCACCTTGCTAACCTTCCAACATTCCTTCTACTACTGCAGGCAAATGCACAGATATGGGAATTAAGTTGAACAATTCATTCTCTGCGTACCACTTATATGGAGGAGAATGTTTGTTTATTAGGTGAATAACAGTCTCATTAAAAGAGACAGAAGAAAAGAAAAGCATTCTTGTTTCAGATGCGGCAAAAGAAGATTATATGTATAGGAGTTTGTGATGTGTGCCAAATGCCCCCCACTGCCAACACAGTCGTCGTTAGCCTGCGTCCACGAGTTCTGCTTTGGAATCGCCAACTCAAAGCAATGTTTTACATTCGAGACTGCGATTTCAACGCCATTGCACCAACATCCTTCATCCGAAATTACTTTCCCTAAATTCGAAGATTCATTCACACGCAAGCAAACTCCTCCATTAAAAAGTCTTATTTTGACAGCACTCTTATTAATGAAACCGCGTTGACTTATAAAATATTTATTGGTCTTTTCACGCAATCCTTTTCCAGTTTCTTCATAACAGTAGGAGAGGCTAATGTCGCTTAGATATTTCTAAGATTGTCTGAGCTGAATCAGCGAAACTGCGAGCAGTTTAGCCACAGCCGCTGCTTAAACGAAATCTACTACTTGCCGGAAAACACGGCACAGCCAAAGAAGGCTGATTTTTGATCCTAAAAATAGAATCAAACAACTTTTTGTACGATATCTCAATATTAAAGAGAAAGGACAAACAACAATAGCAGCTGAAACAGTAGGAATTAATAAGGCTTTTTAGGTCCTTGTCTTTAAAAAAGCAGGAGAGAAATGTCCTCCGATCAGCAAGTATCTCTTTCTAATCGTTATCATCTGATGTGTGCAGAGGATCAAACCTTGTTGCAGAAACGCTAGAACAAGTGAAAACTGCCAAATGTGCCGAATGAAGGACCATAGCATATCCTGAAATGAATCCGCATTAATAATCCAATATCTTGAAATAGCGCCGAAAAATCGACTGAGGAAATCAGCTGGAACTTCAGCCTGAAGTTGTAGCAGAGAAGAAACGTTCGAGCATTTATTAAAACATGCAGAATCGTAGGTTGCATGATAAGCACGCAAAGTTTAGTAGAATTGTTCAGTAATTATTGTAGAGATACATATAACGGTAAACTGAAAACCTTTTATTCATCTATATCGAAAGAATTCGCTATGGGTTCTAGCAGAGTACAAAATAAAACTCGTAAATGAGACGTTTCTAGAAATTTGTGGAGAGAATTTTACTCTCACAGGAAGGTTGACTGAGGGTGGGCATTTACTTCATTTCATACAAAACACAAAGCACAACCACATTTCTTACCAATTATGCATCAGTTGAAGTTTATCTTAACATATTTCTATGCAATTTATCAACAGTATATGAGTGTTTATCAGAGTGATAATTTAAAGAGTGGAGAAATGTGAAAAAAGAATAACTTTTAATGTTGTGCGATGATGTCTGCGCTTGAATGACATAACTTCTCGCTGGGTCATGAATGAAGCATGTTGCAAGAAATTTCAGAAATTTTCCCAATATGGTATTCATGGTTAAAATTCAAATATCGCTACGAATTTAATCTAAAATTGAGATTTTAGATTAAATTGTTTTTCTGCTGCATTAAATTAAATTAAATTAAATTGAGATTCAATTTTTCTGTTGCAAAAAATGAAATCCTGTTCGAGGTTGTGAGTAAGCGATTTCAACATGGCTGCAAGCAAAGCGAATTTACGGCTGCGGGCGTCGCTACATGGTGGACTCATATGGTGGACTCATTTTTGTGTCTCTGAAGCATCACTGAAACAAACTGAAGACGTGGCCAAACATTTATTTCCATGGCAATAAATGGTCTTCCAGTTTTCATTGTTGCACCCATGGTAGGTACCTAGTTAGGCAGAAAGAGTGAGGAGATCTGTTCAAAAAAGACGATTATCTGGTTGCCGAAAAGCCGCTCAAAGCTCATATAAGCAATGAAGTGTAGATAGGGCCATCGAAATCAAATCGAAAATATCAAGTAATGAAGTTGTCAGATTTTTCATTGTTTTACCCTTCATTATAAAATGAAAAGTGACTGATGCTGCTTCAAGATCAAGCGAGGTTCTTTTTTGCCTCAAAAATAAACGCAGACAGCAGCTGTGCCTGTAAAAATGTGTTGAATGAGAAGTGTAAATCGGTTCAAAAAATTCATCGTTGTTGCTAAACGTGCTGTGAGGAAACCTTCGCCCACCAATTCCTCCTGCTTTCGCCAACCTCACTCATGATCTATTTCGTGAACGTCCTAGTCGACTTACATAAATTTTGCAAGGCAAAAATCAACTTTCTATTTTCGTGGAATTTATCAATTTTCAGCTACCATAAAATCTGTTAGTTATGAAATAATATATATATATATTTTTTTGATTTTCCTTACTTAAGAAACAAAAATATTTTCGAGTACAGTTAAATTCGATTTTTAAAATTGCTACGGAAATGAAGGAATTTAACGCAGAACTATACAACAAAAATTAAGAACAATATTAGTTAAGACCTAAACAGAGCATTAGGTACTCACATTGCCAGTTACTGGTCTAAGAACTGCATTTATATTAATAGCAAAAGGATTGGGGATGGGTTTATTTAAAAGGTTGCACAGCACTCACTGGTTTCAAAAAGTTAGCATATTAGGGTACCGAGGGCAATATTTCATGCAGCAATGAGCAATCTCAATCTGAATGATCACTTGATGACCGATTCTTCTCGATCGATTCTTCTCTCAGGAAGTTTTGTTATCGTGAAAGCTTTGATTAATTTATCGAAAATTTGTTTTAATCAAAAAGGCATAAAATTTCTCAAAGAACAAGAACGCCTCTAAAAGCATTGCTTTTAGGAAGCCGTAAATAAATACTTTATTTTATAAAAGAAGCACTTCTGCAGGAGGCACCATCAAGATGAGCTAAAGACGCTTTTTTTTCTGTTGATTCAACAAAAACAGGTTCTTTGAATGCAACTCTCATCGGAAAAAGGGCTTTACCAATTAAGTCTAAGTTAGAGAGAAGCTTCAATTTTTGCAAATATCAGAGTTTTCCGCTCAGGAATGTCCATATCCAGACAATTGCGGTATTCCTTTTTTTCCATATCGCATATCGTCCAAATATTGCAAACAGTTTTCAATAGATGCCGTCAGCATGCACTACATTTTATTCGTAAGTGGCATTTTTTGCTTCATTTCGTTACCTCGAATTAAGGAAGAAACAACATAATAATATAATATATGAATATGAACATAAGGATAGATAGAAGAGCAGATAACGGAAAAAACAATAAAAGGAAAGAACGGAAGACATGCCTACGATCCAGGTAAACAGATATCAAGCAACACTGGATGCAGTACGCATGAGTCAAAATGCTATGAAAACTAGAACGACTTAGCCCAGTTTGAAAGACGAATGGTAGATGCCGTAATGACATTGCTACGAAGTATACTCGAGGTGCGATCGACATGAAACTGTTAGCTAACGAGCAATTGTCAGCGATCTCAAAGCGACGCCTACATCAAGTACGCGAAAATCAATTTCTCTGAACGGAAGTTGGCCACAATTCTGTAGCAACGATTAACGATATTTTATTGATTTCAAGTTGAATTTCTTCACATTTTCATCATAATTTAACGGTTATGAATAACGGTAAAGTTTGAGAAAAGAAATGCAAAATGAAGCGTTTGGAATATTCCGCAAAATTATAGTATCGAAAACCGGGGAGTACGATATCCGCAGTTGGGTTGGCATTAAATATTAAAGGACTTTTATGAGTTTTTTACATTTATGGGGCATATCGCAAAGAATATTGTTCCCGTTTTTGAGGAGGACTCTCCAAGAAAACAACGGGCCAATCATACCTCAAACATCATAAACATCAGTCTATAGAAGTATGAACCACAGAAGTATGAATCTCATACAAGAAGATATTCAAATCGGAAGTTGGAATAAAGCATATGATATTTTCCATGGGAAAAATTTAAATGCAACAATCACGACCAGCTGACAAACCCACTAAAGCCGTTACAGAGAATATGGAAGTCGTAGGCAGCATCATACGACGGTGATTAATTTTCAGGTGATCAGTAGGAACGATGGTTATAACTCATAATATGGTGAGAAATGTTGTAAATGTGGAGAAAAAATAACAAAAGACACAAGACACTTCCCGAATTGAGTGCGGAGCAAAGTGACCGTCTCCAATTCTTTGCTGAAAAGTTCTTCCACATAATAAGACTGTGAGGCAACTTCAGTGAAGTGCCGGTGATGTTATATTTTTTTAATTTCACGGTGTCTTCTTGTTGCAGCAGACTAAATCATAACTTTTACACAACCACTATATACAATTTCCGTTTGAACTTTCATACTCAATTTAAATGCGCAGTCGCCTGAACAAGAAAGAGGCCCAATGTTATGCGGTTACTAGAAGTGAAGCCGAACTGTCTGTGGCCTAGTCTTTCGTTTCTCATAAAGTGATCTATTATCGCACATCTAAAAGCAATATAAACAAAAAAAAAATCAGCTAAATCTGTCGTAGCTTTTTATGAAATGTGGGCTTACGGCTTCAATAAATCGGAGAAAGATAAACAAGAGGTGAAATTTAGTAAATGTGTTTTTTATCATCATAATAAAACGTCATAAGCTTCTGTGGTTTCCTGAGGAAAAAGAATGGAATACCCTAAGACCTGATTGAGGCGTTAGTACTGAGCTGATAACGATGCTTGGAAACTGAGGGAACACAAACATCAACAAAAACCTAAGTGCGCTGCAACATGCTGCACTATAATCACGCGGAACGCCTCGAGTAAACAGTTCATAAGTGCTCTCAGGATACGTTATATTTCATACGGTCATTCGTACGCAGACAGTTAGCACTGTTCTTATTTAAAGTGCCTAGTATGCAGAGCCTCTTCAACCTCATCGTTGACCCTCATGTAGAACTCCAGCAAATTATGTTCAACTGATTCAGGATCGCTCAGAGCACCAATTAAACGTCCCAGGCACTCGAGCAGTGCCGATAGTGGTTGCGTTCTTGGTGGCCTTTTTCTTCACTGCAAACACCTCAGCAACTCACCTACAAGGTCTAGAAAATGTCCGCACATTTCCTCAAGTCTAGATGGATTTAGGAGGCAAGCAGTCCGTCTTAGTCAAAATAACATTGCTTTCGTTCTAATTGCTCTTCATGTCAAGTTTGTCGTCCACGGCTACACAAATGGAATTTCGGTTCCAGAATGCATGATCATTAGTTGAGGAATTCGCTGCCATACAAATATTGCTCGGAGAAACGTATGTAGTTTTCTTATATATGTGACAACAGTTTCATACCCAAGATTAGGGATATTGCACTAGGTTGACAACAGCAAGGCTTCTACGAAATTTGCAGTAAATAGGCTCGTGGAATTAGGTTCCCTGTGAGCATGAAACATGAGTTGAGATCAGCGACTGCCATGGCTTTGTTGTGATCGACCGAGAAATAACTTCGAGAAATTCCTACTAAACAGCTGTGCAAATACACATGCTTGGCAGGCAAGTGATAGGTGAAAAGCTTCAGAGGAAACCACTTCAAAGTAAAGCAATCAGTGAACGAAGCACTTCGGAGTCACAACAGTCTCTCAGCCGCGCTTACGTATTTCTTTACGAGTATAGCAAGTTCGCATGCTTCTTTCATAATCTCGTCTCTAGTGTTTCGATCACAACGGAATATTTTATAACAGGGATCTTCTCAACGAACTGAAATTATTTGTTGAACGTGATCGCCACATTATCCGGCTTCTCCCTCTTTCAAAAAAAGGACACCGTCAATTCTGAAGACTTGTTTTCTAGAATACCTGCAATGAAATAAATAAAGCGAAAATCTTTACTGCGCTGCACTGTACATACATTAAAGCTGTTAATTCCTCACTCTCAAGAAGTGAAGCAAACATATTTTAGTGAACGTTCCCTCTTGGTGGGAAGAGCATCGAAGTTGTCATGTCTGTATCGCAGGATCATGTCCAGCAGTTGAACTGACGCATGGGAATTGCAGCCCGTCCACAAGATCGACTTCTCCCTGTGATCACATCAGCTTCGGTAGCGTGACTCCACCAACAATAGGCTGCTTTTCAATGATGTAGCCAGTTTTCCGATCACATCTTCTTTCCTCGTACAGCTCGTCACACTTGGACTTAAAACACAAAGAATTTCCCTACAGATCTGCAACATCAAAAACTCTATTGGCGCCATGAACATTCAGAAAGGTGACCTTCACTGGAGGACGTTATGAACGTTTTCTCTTCGTGCAGCCGCTACGGAAACGATCTTAGGAGTGATGTCCACAAAGGGCTGTTCGAGCTCATCGTTGAACGTTATTTTCTTGGTAGATTATTCGAGTGGACATGCTATTATGGCATGTGGTCGGTAGTCCTTAATTACGTCCCACTACCTTGCCTGGTTTTTTATCGCATCTTAGGCTTGTCTTTTAGCACCGCAGTAACCCGCTCGAAGCATGACCCTGCGTTCGGCCATTTCAAGCTTAGACTCACTGTTCTGAGCTCCTGAAACACGTTGGACACGTGCGAAGTTGAAGCCGAATCAGCTGTTCGCTTTCAAGGATTTGTTTTCCCGCAAAAAGATGTTTTCGGCCATCACAGCACGCCAACTCCAGTCTGCCTGCGATACGCAGTGGGCAGCGGCACATGTAAGTCGCGTCGCGCAGCGCCCTCAGATTTCGTGGATTTCGAGGGGACGCGTGAGGGCAAGTGGGAAGTTTTCAGCAATTTTGTTCATTATAGTGCTTCTGATGGCCTAGCATGAAGAATTATTAAAGGGTCACCTTTGTGTGGATGTTTCCATGCAAGCAATTTTCAAGGTTTATTGATACGCATCATAATCACATCTTGCTAATAAATTATTTCACTTAGTTGGCTGATATAAAAACGCATAAAAAACCAGAACTTAGTTCATTTGTATTTTATCAGCTGAAGCTTTTCTTATCGTAGCGTTTAAGGAAATTTGCCGTCCGCATTTTTGTGGTTATTACTATGACGTTACGTTGTGTAATGTCGATCAGCACAGAAAAATAACTGCATTCAAGTTGCAAAGCTTACATTAAAATTAAAAATGTATTGCATAAGTAGCATGCCATTCATGTAGGTTTGATGGCCGTTCACCTACCTAGGTTAGACATATTGTCTTTGATGTCGTTTCTGTCGTTTACATATTCGAGATCCACTCGTTACTCTCATCATCAGATATTGTGGATTGTCAGTGTCATCGTCACTTATATGCGGTTATAAAATCAATTTCACCACCTTTATTTGTTTCCGTTGAAATTAGTAAATAACGCCGGTTGTTGCTTTTTGTTTCGAATGTTTCGAGAGGAGATCTCGTTTTCAAGAGGGCTGGCTGGCTTTTTTCTCTCGAGCTATTGAAGGCAGGTGTGTGTTGTCTTCTGAAGAGTTATTCCACGTAACAAAAACTACAACATATGAGTTTATGTTAGCAGTTTTAAAGTATTCTCATGTCAATGTTTTTGAACGACCAAGTGGCTTTTCTTTTTGCATTGTCTGGGAAAAGCTTATATTTTGCTTTGCCTTTTTTTTCAGGAAATCAAGACTTTACGCTTCCCTTTCTCGAATTGCTCACATCGTTCTGATATTGGGAGTTGCTTCCCTCGGCAATTAGCCGAGAATATACATCTCAATCGTTTGTGGAAAAAGGTTCATTCAAATATCGTTCTCGTAGAGTCGTTTTAATTTCAACGGTATTCAGTGTTTCGCCGTTTTGAGAGTTAACTATCATTAATGACCCCTAGAAGAGATGTTTAATTAGAGCTTTTCTTCGTGGAATCATTTTGCCATTTGCAACGAGAAGTTTTTCCTTTGCTCGGAAGTTTCTACGTTATAGTGAAGATAGATACTAGTAAACTGATACCCTCTTCCACAATGTGATGTTCTTATCCGATGCTGTTAAACGAAGTGGGAAGAAAAGGAATCAGATAGAAGTCAGACCAAAGATGTATTGCGTAAGCTTAATAGTGACGTTCCCACCTGTTGACCAAAGAAACCTGGATTGTGGTGCGTTGATCATTAACCGTGTAGAAGTTAGTCGTTCAGCAATTTCTGTGAATAAATTGCATCCATTGCAACCGTTTAGTGAATCTTCGGAAAGGTGAACCTCTCAATTCATAACTAAAAATTACCTGCACATGACAGCACGTCGAATAATAATGTTTTAGTTGCATTGTCAGTTGCTTCACTTTATATCACCGAAATTGTGCCTCTTTCGGCAAGAGCGAAACGCGTAGAACGTCTCGAAACGAATAAGTCCTATTTCACGCCGAGAGCGGAGAAAACCTATAAAGCTAAACGTGTGTGTGGAGAGAGAGCAATAGAGAAAATGAGCAAGTGAAATGATTGAGTAGCGGATATGTGGTAAACGAAGATCGATGTAGATTGCAGAACCAATTCGAAGTTTTCGTTCTCTTTCGTTGATTTTCTGGATTCTGCTTCAGCTGAACTATGCCTGAGCCCTGGAAATCGTTGTGTCTGAATGACCATCAAATGACGTCGTTGCAGCTTTTTTTTTTTGATTACGTCTACAAGTTGTTCACGCACCATTATATACTGTGGAATTTTAAGTACTTTCTTTGTCCTAGAATCAATAGAAGTCGACTTGAATCTAGTCGTTGTGCTGAAAAGAAACGACGCGTTTTCCTTTGTCTGCGCTTTCAAAAGTTTCAAGTTTCTATATGTCTTGAACGTAATACGGCAGATGTATTTCCTGCCGGAAGATTTCTCTCCTTCCCACTCCCTTTCCCATAGTTTCAACCAGTTAAAGCTATAGTTACTGCAGCTCGTATAATTAGTAAGTCATCGCAGCATAACATTAGTAATATACCGCTAACTATTGTAATTCTTTTCACCATGTAGAACTTTTCGTCAGCGCTGATGTTTCTTGCCATTCTCACTAGGGCTAACCTAGTTCAGTTGAGGTCTTTTGGCAATGTGAAAATCGATTATTGCTGGTAGGCATTCCGCCTCTATCGCTCCTACGATAAGTAGTCACCCAGCCTCACCACTTTTCCTGGTGGATATGCTTTGGTTGCCTAAGCTGATACTCCGCAGCTAATTTTTGTGGATGTTTGTTGTGGAAAAAAGGGAATCTTTCCTAGAATATTCCGAGGAAAGTCCGACTACAACACCCATTTATTTTATTGTGCGAGCATTTTCGATCAAATAATTTCATCTTTTTTTTCCTTTTCAGCGATGTTGAGCCAACGACTCATGGCCAACTGATGTTGACGGATACGTTAATGGCTTAGTCCCGCTCATGAAGTAAGCTTTGTGACATTGTTTTTCGTGTGCTCCATTCTTTCATTGTTTATTTTCTCACAGCGGTATGTCCCAGTGATACTATCTTTTTCTTTTGCAGCCATGAGGGAAAACAATGGAATTATTCGAGCAGTGAATGAATTCATGTAGAAAATGTACAAATAAAATAATACAGCACAATTTGCACTGATAAAATGCGTAGTACTGCAGTGCATATACGGTTGAAGTAATCGTTAATGCGATGAAATCAACAAAAAATAGTCATGACAATGAAGTTTATTATGTATATGAGTGTATCGTGCTGGATGAATAGGCAAAAGTTTTTATATACGACAAATGAATAACACTTCTTTGAGAATGAGTATGAGGGAAAAAAATTAAATTGTCGGTGAATCTCTTATAAGATGAGAGGATCACCAAGGCTATGTTAAAAATGAGGCATCATATATTGTAATTTTCGAAGTTTTACATTATTGCGAACGATGTTTCTAGTAGAATGTTGCATTTTGAGTATAAGTTGTGACTATAATGAATTATATTTATAACAGTTTCATAGGTCATACTAAATGAGATGTAAAGGAATCCGTTTAGAGGTATTTGAATTATATGGTAAGATCAGCTTTCATGTGATATTATTCGTTTATGATAATCAAGTGACTTAAAGACAAAATCCATTCAAAAAAGGGTACAATAGACAGGTGAGAAAGATTGAGGATGTGTCATGCGGTAAACTGCACCGTAATCCTGACGGTACTGTTCATAACACTCATTTGCTAACGCTGTTTGGAGAAATGAACATTTTGGTGGGAATTTCCAGGTAGTATATATTGGAGAGAAAGTTATTTGCAAAATTAAACTCTCACAAAACTCGAAATTATTTCCGTTGGGTTCTTGCAAAGAATCAAAGGAAATTCTTTTAGCTATTTGATAGTGAATTTTTTTTAATGGCGAGCGTTGGTTGTACTTGCTCGAGTTTAATGTTGATGTCCAGCTTCTCACGTTTTAAAACATTTGAGCTGCTAAAAAGACGAGGCATTCGATCATCGCTTATCTAAGCTTTCATCTTCTTTCAGTGTGTTGGACTGTTTCAGAGTTGAATTGCCTCGAATATATTAAAGATGATTAGGTGCACTCAAATGAGTTCATCTTTTGCCACTTCTGTCGCAACTTGTCGTTTTGAGGCTGTGTGACATATAGATACCCTTTAGCGACAGCAGTTTATATGGAGTACGTGATGTTAGTTTAATTTTGTAACAGCAGCCATGCAGTTTGAAAGGACTAAAGCTACATTAATCTGCAAAAAGTGGATGGAAAGAAATCAGTCTTGGAATTTTTATTTGTCGTTATGTTTTTAATGTAGGTAGGCCTCACTGAAGTCATAACTCACCCCCTTGTAAAGCGTATACTGCCAATACTTAACTGGAAATTAAGGTGACGAATTTACCTGTTCTAGTTGGTGCATTGACAATGTCACCATTCAGCAAAGCGGAATTCGATGTTTCGACTTTGCTGGTCGCAGTCTAGCTCAACTTTACGATTAGATCGTATCGTTTACTATGACATCTGTTTTTTATATCTCATTGGTTTTGTTTCGTTGAATTAGTCGAAGTTTTATTGTTGGCCATCCACAGGCGTAAGACGAAACGCATAAAGTGCTTTAGCTGACAGTAAACTTAATTCGTTTATTTATCGCCTTTTAAATGCGTCCAGTGGTGAAGTTTTTTGAAGCCGACATGGTCGCAAAAAGAGGATAAAGTATTCTCGCAAATAAGCAAACAAAGGAGCAATTCACGCGCTCTAAAGAAAATAAGATGTGTTAATCAACTGTTGCCACTACATTAAGACATGAACTGTTACTATGCGTTTCGATAAAACCCGTGCTCGCCGTACAGTTTAACTTTTAAGGCGTCTATTATCATTGCTGTCATATTTTGCTGTTGTCTTTCATCGCAAAATATCATGTCTGTTTGATCGGTAAGTCAAGTTACCAAGACGAAAGTAATTAATAAAGACCGAAACTACTTAGCAAAGCCAAACCAGTGAGGGAAGTAGAAGACATGGCACTAAAAAAAATGTCCTCATCGTTAGTCGAAGACGACTTGCACAGCGAGACCGTCGTTAAAATGGCTTTCTCACTATAATACGAATATTCGATCCCTTATTACGAACTCTTAAGCGCCTTTTACCACTAGTTAAGTTAGTCTCCTAGCCTGTCGTGGTGCACGGGGGGTATGCACCTAATACGAAGAGTGGTTTGTGCTCCGTTCATCGAGTTCCATCTGTCTGAATATTATTGGTGAATTAGGTTCCTGATTTGTGGATACAGTGCAGAAAAGAAAACTTCGGTATGAAAGTTAATTTCACTTTGTGAGTTTTTGGCCTGAAATTGCGTTAAAAGTAATTTTACTCTAATCAGTTGCATGTCAATGGAGGTGGAACACAAAAACAAATAACCACCATTGATTATAGAGCATGGAATTGCTGCTATTTGCAAGATGCTGAAATCTAAGAGTGTCGTTTGTTGCGGAAATATACGAATGATGTTTTAAAATAGCCTCGATCAGGATCACCTTTCTTTCTTTTGTTTTTAGTCACTCATTTTAACAATTCGATTATTTATCGAATAGCACATCATACTGATAGAAAGGAACAACTTTTTGGGTTCTCTGTGCTGAGCAGAAGAGAGAGATCTTCGGCAGGGCACGTGGCAAGGCGGCGTTGTTCATTAGGAGGCATTTCGCGATTGCGCGCATCCAACCTGGCGACAAACGCCAAATCGAGCAGACTTGATCGACTTCCCGAATACTTCCGCGACACGGTCGAGTGGATAACCGGGTACGTCTTTCGGATTCATGTTAGAATCTTCGTTGTATCGGCATGTTCGTTGTTCCGTTGATTTGCATGATTTGATTGCATTTTTTGAAGAATCGCTACTGCCGATTTGTTGCTGTTGAGTATTTTTCACGCCCTAATATTTTCATGAAGGCAGTAGATCGACGTTCGTCGAATCCGTTCACCAGTTTGTTTTATTTCAATTCCAGAAGGTCGGTCGATGTTCGCATTTCAGCGTTATACGAAAGCTAAAATAATTGTAGGAGTGATTAGATGGTTGTGCTCGTTCTTTTATATGCATTTTTATTTATATGGTTGTATATACATTAAAAAAATGTATATATATGTATATATATGTAGTATATATATTCTGTGAGGGAAAAGTAGAACGCATATATTAACGGTCTCATTTTGCCTTGAAATAGGCGGTTTCGTAAAAATTATTTCTGTGCTATCACATTTCATTGGAATATCGTTATCTGTTTTTTTGCAGTCACGTTTACATGACGAGTGCTGTCATGATGAGCAAACAAGCAATAAATGTGGAACAAATTAGGGTAATAAAGTGCCAGTTAATGCGCTTTTGCTTATTTAATACCGCCACTCGTGAAATTTTAACACATATTTGTCAGTGATATTTTAATTCGTTTTGAGTAGACACTAAACAATTGCAGTTCTTCATCTCTTCGGACGTTCTTTTTTTCTTCCTTTGAATATTCGAGCGTGGGCTATAGATTAAACGCATCGATCTGATAAGGATCATTAAGGTCGCTTTATAATATTCTCTTTAAAAAAAGAAGGAAAAATGGTGAATAGAATTGGAGATAAGGCAGAAAGTTGGAAAATTGTATGCCAAAATTTCCCGTGGGCTTTCAAAAGCAAATAAAACAGTTTCTTCCCTACCGCTCTTGAAAGGATGCCGTCGAAAGTCGCCTCCGATCATTCATTTATGTTTGTATTTGCGTCTCACATCGACCCGTAGTGTCTAGTTTTATGCTGTTGTGATCGGTGTTTGTGTATGTCGGTGTGTGTATGTGTGTCTGTTTGTGCGCTTTCCTTCAGTAAGTAACATAAAGATGAATTTGAAGTGGGACGTCAGTGGCAATGACCGTTGTGGCAGTGGAGGGTTTCTTTCTCCCTCTTCTTTTTCTTTTTTTTTGTTACGTCGTGTACGCGCCAATATTATGTTTTGTTGAATGGAATCGTGATCGGGGGCTCGCTTGTGCAGCTACGAATGGTGACGTTTATCTTGCGCAGCGCTCTTGTTTGGACAGCTTGCCGTCAACCGTATAACCCCACTAACCTCCTATCGTTTCAATTTATTTTTCTTTGTCGCCTGTGAGATGCATTCATTATCTTGGCACTTGCTATGTTTAAAGTTTATTCGAAGGTGATGCTTTGAATTGTGTATCGGATGTCCAACTGGAGTGTGATATGCGAGCGCATTCCAACCAGTTGCTTCGCGTACTTATCAGAGTTTTTGCTTGCACATTTTCAAATTATACACGTAACTATGTTCACCGACAATTACTTCATTGCGACTGATAGCCTCATATGCACGTAAATCGCCTTCCAGTTTCCATTTGAGATTATAGCGAAACAGGAAACGTTGTAAAAGAGGGAAGGGAAAAAAGATCGACGAGAAAAAAATCTTCTACTCAGTGAACTCCCTCATGCCATTCGTTTGCTCATTGGAAGACGAATATTGAGAGAAGCTAAGCTCATGTTTGATTGACAGCGATGGGACAAAAACCTGCAAGCAACAATCGCGTCCATGTACACAGACAGTTCTCGACATTTCGAACTATGCATTTCCCCAAAGAACGCTTAAGATTTTTTTTTTGTTAAGAGCAGAAGAAGATTATAAGGTCTGCTACCGTTGAAGATAGGTGCTGTGCAGAATTTCATTCATCCTTAGCAAAGTAGACGCGCATTTTTTGGCTGCTGTAATAGTTCGCCAATTGAAGTTGAGCAGTTTATGCAAAGATATGTTTGCATGAATTTAATGTTAGGCAGATTCAAAGATTTGCTATTTCCGGTAACTTGCTGGACCGATAAGCATGTCGTTTCATTAGAATTGCTGAATTGTCGTGAAATAGAAATTGCCACCTTGAAACGGCGTACTATTTTTATATCGTTGTTTTGAGATTAAAGGATATGTTAGTAGCAGTAAGTGGTTGTGCTCGGTCGAAAATAAAAAAAAAAATCTCTAAGAAACGTCAAAGGTTCATTTTCGCAGTTCATTGCAGTTGTTGACGTCCTTTTCCATCATTGCAAAACCTCATCGTTCATTCAGCAGCAATCAAACGAAGACCCGTCAACGAAAAGAACAATCGCAAAGGATGTCATCGTTGATATTAGTGGCAATGTTTAATTAGATTTCAGTAGTGAATAAATGCTTCGTACGTTATATGTCAGTGAAAAATATTCTTAGGGAGTTTTATATGCATATATTAACGCTTTTTGTAGAAGTAGGCCATTCTTTGATGGTTACATAATTTAAATTATAATTCTTCCATGCAATCCCATTGTCATCATCTCTCATTGTAGACTACTACGCTCCATAAATGAAAGCCCAAATCTGGAAGGATTTGTGCATAAATGATTGCATTTGATAGATGTGAGGTATGGTGATCGATGAAGATGTGACGTACATGATCGATGGGGGTATCAGGTATCGATCGTAGGATGTAGATTACGGCGTTAGGAATAAACGATTCAAGTTGATATATTGCGCCAGTAAAATTAGTGATTTTCCAAGCACTAACAAATCGTTAAACGTTGTTTGCGGAGAAACGTTTATTTGGACACGTATGAATTACAACAACGCATCGTGAAATTTTCGTGTCCCATTTATGCTTGATGCCTATCTACAATAGAGCGCTTCTGTATGCATCACTCGATCATCAGCGCTCGCTATCGTCCCATATGTTTTCGTTTCGCTTAGCGTTCCAATGGCAACTTTACTTTTTTCTATATTTATTGATTGTAGGTTTCAGTGATTTTATTGCTAGAATCTAAGGTGTAGTGCTTTGAATAACTTATTAAATATTTCCGGATCAAGATTTTCATCCTATCGCTCGCTATGTATCTGTCCCTCTCACTCGTCTTCTCTTTGAAGTGGGAAATTGATATGTTCTTTGCAGCTTATATTCGATGTTGTAGGTGAATTATTGTAAGCGAGTGCATTTGATAGAAAAGTTTTTAAGCAACTTCGACTACTTACTTAAAACCTCACCTAACAACTTTCTTAAGTCTGAACATCAAAAGTACCAAATCATTTTCACTTATTTTTCTTCGGAAGTGGACGCGATGATCATAGTTTGATGCGACGCAAAACCAACTAAATCGCAAGAAGGTTTGGGACATTTGATTACCTTTCAAAATTCACTCCTCGTCCCTTCCTCTTTCATCCTTACCTGTCGTTCCTCATTTTTTGTTTAGAGTTATCAGAATGACAGTTCGATGAACTGTGTTGTTCAGAATGACGCGAAAAATATGCAGCTGTCCACTGTTTCCAAGACTAGTTGCAAGATTCGAGAGCTGCATTTGATAACGAAGCTGGACATTTCGCTTTCAATTACTTCTTCAAGAGATGCATGCGGCTTTGATAAAGAGAAGTTCTCGTTAAAATTATCACTGGTCGGTTGCGAAGTTTTTGCTAATCCTAGTGAGACATCATTGGTGAATTAGCATTTGAACTTCGGAATGATCGATGCAAAAGATCAGAGGAAATCCGAGTTTCGTTGCCGTGAGAAGCTGAACAGAGAAAAAGAAGAGTCATGCGTGAGGAACATCAACAAATCGAAACCGTTCGCCGTAGGTGTGATGCATCGTCACAGCAACTAGTGACGCTGTGCGTCGTTCATTCTGAAGTTGGCATTCTCTCGGTTGGCGTCCTGTTTTCGTCGTTGGTACGTACCCTCTCGCTTTCTTTCTTCATGTCGTACATTCGGCTGTAAAGGGTCGCGAATGTGGATCGTTGAATTCGGCTCGTCCATTGATCTACTCAGTTGCGTACTATCTTTGGCGAATTTTCTAACACGCTGTGTGTATTGATGTGATTTTTCACATCGTTGTCTGCTCGTCGCGATAATAACTATCAGCACACCTGAACGAAGCGGCACCTCGATCACGTTGCGTATTTGTGTGTATATGGGTTCCTTACGTGTGACTCATTTTCGAACTTCTGAGAGTCGTTTACCCTTTTCTCTTCTTTATTTTGCTGGTTGTTTTTTCCTCAGGTGCGGATAATTGTTTCTAGGAGTTTTTGCTTATTAGAAGGTGGCCGACGAATGCTGTGGTCAAGCTTCTCCGCCGTGATTGTTTTAAAGATTCTCGGAGCTGTTCTTTTTTTTTAAAGGGAAGTGTGTAGATAACTGGATTTTTTGTGCCAACAACATTGTCCTATTATTTCTTATTCTTGTGATCTCCTCTTCCCATTGTTTGACGAAATTTTGTCTTCACTGGTATCATTCTTTACGTAGCTGTTTCGAAGTCACTTCTACTCCCATCAGGTGTCTGTATCTGTGTCTGTTGTTGGCATATTATGATCTGAGTGAGTGTATTTTATAGCACAAGTTGTGTGCAATTTTCCAGTTCGTCAATAGTGACAGAGGATGTGCGTTGAAGTAGTCCACAAGCGTATTCACATAAGCATCTGAAGTGGCTGCATTATTGTATTGATCATCGGCGCAACTCAACAAGCTTAGTGTTACAGCGAGGACATTTCAATTAATATTCCATCGCATAAGGTACATGTTCTCACTTCCTCATCTGTCTTGCTACTTCATCCTTTCTGTTTTATAATGGCGATTATTTTTAAATTGCTCAGAAATATCAGTCTCTGTGATATGGGACTCTTTCACTTACTATCAAGTAAATTCCGTTGTGAATTTGGTGACCGCACTGTCAACTCCTATGCCTCATATTATTCGCTGTACTTTTCAACCCATGGCAATTCGGTGCCACGATTATTTTGGCCTTTTTTTCGCATAGCCGAGGAAAAAGTATAACACAAGAATTGTGGTTTTCATAATTGCAAGTGAGACGTTCTTCTCATTTAAATTAGAGGATAAAAAACTACGAAGTATTGCAACAGGGCTACGCGGTTTTTTCTCGTTTCTCGGGGTGAGGATGTTCAGTGAGTGAAATAAGTCCGGGTTTCTGCTGAATGGGTGACTGGGTAGATTAGAGTTGACGGTTGTTGAGTCGTTCGCATGTTGAACGTTGGCGATTCGTCGATCCGTTGTTAAACACAGTGGTGTTCGTTCATTGAGCGCCTTCCGAGCGCTTTCCAGCTGGTGCTGATCGATGATCCACGCATCTACTGAGCATTAAGTTGATTCGCTTCGCGGGTAGATAAACGCATAAAAAAGAAAACAAGTTGTCTTTTGTGAACGATTTGGAGCGTTCACATCTCACGTCTATCGTGTTGTTGTGTTATTTTCTGCAAGCGACGTCCAGATTGTTCTCGCCAGATAGACAGGCTTCCCCTCCTCATAAGGTTTGCAGCAGAGGTGGATGAGCACAATGTCGGTATCGGTGCATAATTGCCCTCAAGCATCATCAGGTCAAGCAAGTGCGCGCTACAGTCGTGTTGGAGCGTCAAGGCAGATGTCGAACGATATGGTCGAAGATGAAGGATGTTGTTTAGCTAAAATCTTCCTCACCAATATCGTCTCATTTGCCACGTAAGTTTCATCCGATGCGAATCACTACACGCTTTTTTAGAGAGTTTCTCTTGCTGTCAGTTTTCTCCTTTTTTTGCAGCTGCCTCTTAAAAGGTGTTCTTTCTGAAGGAGGTGGAGTTAGGTAACGCTTTGATTCGTAAAAGTTTTCCAAAACAGTCTATTTTTTAAAAGAATTCATCGTCACATATTCGTAGTTCATCGGATGTTTTCGAAATGCGCATTAATTTGCTTCCTTGCACTTTTTTCTCACGTTCATAATGTATGGGAAGTACTTTAACTCATTTATTTGCGCTCATTCAGAAGCTAAACTCGTTTTTTCTTCTATTTTTTGTGCACTCAACGAAAGCGTTCACATTGCAGGCATATGGGGCTCTATATTACACTATATTATGATAATTTGAATATATTCGTTTCATATTTTTTAAACTTTTTATCGAATACATCGAGCGATGTAGGGAGTTTCGGAAGTGACGTTTCTAAACGGAAGTTTTTTTGTAACCGAAGTGTTTCATGAGATCGTTGATTTTCATTATTAAACGATCTCTTAAATGAAGAATTCTTGCCGGTTGCATTTTCTTACTTCAGATTCCGCTTGTTTGCAGTTTTTCGACTTTGGTTTTTTGTGTTTGCTTAGAATTAATTGCATCTTCTATGCAGAAAGATAGCCGTCATATTATTTTTATCGAAGTTATTTGATTGCGTAGACCGTGTGATTGATTCTTGTTCACATCGGTTGTTTTAGACATTGGTGATATTTGGGAATGTGTGTGTGTGTGTGTTTTTATGATGGATGCAGCAAGGCGATTCTAAACATACTGCATCGATGCCCATCATCGATGATCACTCCAATTTGCCAGCGCTACCAAATTTGATAACGCCATAATACCTTTTAGGTCATTGCAGTCTTATTTCTTGGTTTATAGAAGGCTACTTGTTCTCATCTTCGTGTGTCATTTAGTCCACGTCTTCGTGTAGTTCATCATTTTGCTACGTTATTTCCTCTCATTGATTGAAAAAAGAAGAAATCGTTATTTCATCAGAATTTCTCATTAAATTACCAGTTCTGTGATAGTGAAGTATATGCTCAAAGAAGTATACGCTCAAATGGCCTGGCAGTGACAAATCATGATGAATGCGTGAGCGAGTTACGACGCCTATAATCGGATTATATTTTGCTTCCGAAAAGGGGGAGAATGTGCATTGCAAGGTTTCGGTGCATATAAGCTTCTGTGCGATCTTTTTGAAGCAGTAAAGGGATTTCTAAGAAGGGAATCGTTGCGTAATATGTTCATGAAAAGCTAAACAACTGTTTTTTGTGAATGAATTGGTTGCTTCTTCAACTTATTTGTAGGTAGAGATGTTTGGGGGCATCATGAGCAATGCAGGTATTTAAGCAAGCAGGTGCTATTATGCACGATCGACACATTTTACTGAAGACACTTGATGATTTTTATTTTGTTATCAGAAAGTTACACGCGACATTTGTTCACTATTAGGAGACTGGTAAGGTAAATACGATGATACAGTCTCTGACGTTAACAAAAAAATGTCAGTAGGAGTAACGTTGAAGTGAGAAGTTAGTGTGAGGGTTGAGTGGAAGAAGTAATGAAGAGAGAGTTGTGGACTCAAGAGCGTTGGGCACTCGGCCTTATGATGTAGTGAACCTCAGGTAGCCGGCGACGAACGTGCGAACCTGAAGCGTCGTTTATGATGAGTGGATGGATGTAAGTGACGATAGTGGAAGCAGTTATAGGACCGTAGGCGGTGCATAAGTGTGTATGTGTTGTAAAAATCTGTCAAGTGAGCATTCGCGAACGAGTGATCGGAAATTGCCGAGTGCTGTATATTTATGGTTGAGTGAATAGTTGGCGCTGCAAGATTATAGCAATTTATTGTCACATGCTCAGCGGGATTCAGGTGTCTCGTCGTGCACAAGATGCGCCCATTTGTGTCTTCTCTTCACGAAATGAGGCGCATCTTCTACAGCTGCCGATGAGGTGCTTATCGTCGTTGTCATGTCATTATCATTGTCTGTCTTTGTAGTAGTTGATATCTTTTCGTCTATTGCAATTTTCATGTATCAGAATTTCCGAAAATGCATCAAGTGACCATTGCTTTATCGCTTGGCGAGTTTTGTCTTCTGTTTTTTTCTTTGCCTCTTTCGTTCTTGTTTCGTGATGCTACATATACGTTTTTCATATCGTTTTAATAAAAGTTGGGTTGTATACGCTAGCGAGGAAGATTCAGTCGTCGTTTGAGCGGGAATCGATGGTGGTTCCTTCTGCGCTAATAACATCAAGAATCATCGAAAATGCGCAATCCATACGGCAATTGTATTTTTTGAGATCCCATAGGGTGCGATATTTTAACATTTCCAGTGTTTTTAATTCGTTTAAAGTAGAAGTCATAAATGCTCGTTCTTCTTTTGATGTTATTTTTCGTTGTGTACACTCAGGCAACTATCAGTCCGATGTTTGTAAATCGCAGAGCTTTGCACTAAGCAGTATGATGGCCATATTTTTCTGCCTACTACCACTATGTCCTTTCTCTAGAATGCCTTCAGTTTTCTAAAGAAATGAAGAGATCCATTTTGTCACTCTCTCCTTCTCGTCTTCCCACGCCTCCTCCTCCCCATCCCCCCCCCCCCCCTCCCTTCCCTCCAGTTCCAGTTTTGACCAGACTTTGCTATAATCTAAATTCTTTGAAATTCTTACGGATATCTCTGGTCCCCCAAAAATTTTTGTGCCTAATTATTTCCTGGCATGTCGAGCCATAATAATTGCTCGACATTAAAAGATTCCTTCCAATTACGTTTTCAAAGATTTTTTTTTGCATTATTTTAATTTATATACAGGTTTCCTGTATTTGCTGCATTGTATGTCATTCGCCATCTCTTGAAGTGTTTTTTGAGTACTATCCTGTTCTTGCTGGTCTTTGCGCTAATGTGTGACGGTGGTATTTGAGAGGAACTGAGCGAGCTCTCGGCTTCCCATCAAATCCCTTTTACTTTTAGAGTACCTCTGACTTTTTGCACAGAAGAATTAAATGATATTTCAGAAGGAGAGTATAGGAAATGATGGGGCATCAAGTGCGACGCATGCGAATGCTGTGTTTGTTTTGGTGCGTTTGTTGAAATGGGAGATATGAGGTGCGCAGAGACGGGTTTCTTTAGGAAGTAATTGACAGTCGGTGACATGGATAATGAGGAAGTATCCTGAAGTGTCGAATGAGTTCACTGTTCGCGAACGGTGATGGTGCTTTGTGCGGAGGCGTTTGCAAGTGCTAAAATCGTTTAGCGTTAGGCAAATAGTGCACATGTTAACGATGTGTGCGTTATACGCATTCAATACGCAAACACTATGTTGAGTTCAACGTTTTCCATCCTATAGACGCAGAAGGCGGACGAATAGGTTGAGAGTTTTTTTCCGTTTCTTTATTTCCGTCTTTTTTTTTCCTTTCACGAAAAGATGAAATTCTCTCATTTAACATTTTTCCTCCCCTTTCTTAGAAATATTCAATTGCATTTCATTTTCAATTGGAATAATCCTTGGGAAATATATCGCAAGCAGTTGTTCATTATGAGATGAAAGAATTAAACATCTTTACTGATCGATTTATGGGATATTTACTTGCAGTCGATTCCTTTAAAGTTTTGGAGAACTAAGGACAGTTTGATCGAGTTTTATGCGCTGATCTGTGGAATTTAATTTTATATCACTAACTAAAATAAGGAAGTTTTCTTGCTGACTTCAATTTGTGAAAATCGATAGCAATCCGTTATACATGAGATAAGGCTGCATTTTGAAAATTTTAAAGAGATTTCAAATATCCTAACGTTAAATAAACGTCCCGGATGATCCATATTTAAGATTGTCGATATGTTGTCTTGAGGGCAGGGAAGAACAGAAAATGACTTTGATCTGATCTCTGGTCTTTGTGTTTTCTTGCAGCAGTCTATCAGAGTAGTCGATTGAGGTTAAGCTTGAACTATATTATGGCAATAATATTTTCCGAATATGATGAGGACGTAAGCGAATTTAAGATGCTGCTAGCCGGATATACAAGTCGTACTAATTTTTTTTGCTAGCATCATCGTGCAAATTGAACTTTTAAATGCAAAATGAGGTCGTTGTGCTGTTCTCTAGGAATTTTTCGGGATAACTTCAGTGGTTGGGAATTATTTTCTTTACTAACAATTATTTCACTATTAACTTTGCATCATTGACTGTTATGGCTGCTATTTTCGTTATGCGCTGCGATATATTGTAGTTTTTTTGGGCTTTTTTTCGAAGTGTTAGCGCCGATATAGGATTAAGATATTACAGAAGTGGACTGGAGTATATAATGGCTTTATTGTTGTAATAAAAAAAAATATTGGATTAAGTCATGAAATTATAACGTCGAGATGTTTGGTTTAAAGTTGAAAGATAGGAAATATAAAGGTTTCTAGAAAGGAAATTTGTTTTAATGTAAGCGTGATCATGAGGCTTGTTTTAGATTTCGTTGCAGAATATATTGGAGCAGCCTATCAACGTTTGCCATGCGCAAGTTGTTGAGACGTTGCACTTCTCTTGCATAGTTTTTGAATATAGATATCTCCAACTGTAGCAACGACTTATGAGGTATTTCAAGTTTGTTTTTTGTTTCAGATATCATTTTTAGGCGTTTTTATCTGAACTCCTGAATTTTATTCATTTTTCATAGCACTGAAAAAAAAATTGATACACCGGATACGCGATTGAGGCGCTCCACCACAGCTAAATTTGTTTCAATTGCTTCAGCGATAACGAATTTCCATAGGTGGCATTCCATGGTTTTATTGCATTGTGCTAATGTCGATAGTTTGTGCATGACTTTTAGTGAGGTAACATTCTATTTCGAATATTTGAGAGTATTATCGAGTTGCCTTTATTGAGGACAGTCGTTTACAACAGTCGGCTGTCACCTAGGGAACGATGGTGTTGCTCGTTGTGAGCGTAATTTTCAAAAGCTGTCACTTACATCGATATTTTACGCTATCACCCTCTACAGTTTTAAGTATCTACTTTTCCGACGCTCTTATTTTTTGTTGTGATTGTTATTTGAAAGTTTGTTTTTCATGATTTACGCTTATGCGTAACTATAAAATTCCTTCGATTTGTTTGAAATTTGGCCCTTTTATACTTTGTAATTGCACTGTAGGCATGAAAATGTTTTGCAGTGAGTGCTCAAGTTCACATTCTAGGTAGAGGAAACTCTTCTATTCTTCACACTTATTTATGAATTGCTTTGTTAGTTTACTTTAATTGATTGCGCACACAAAAGAGTTCCTTGAAGAAAGCGCGGCCGCTTTAAGGTCGTAGCTAACCTAATAATGTGAAACCGGTTCGGTGTATCGATAACCGTTATGTAACCTCTTTGAGACCCTTGGAATTGTGGTGCCCTTTCGATAAATTTTCGCTTGAAGCCTCTTGTTGTTATGGTTCATTTACACAGATAGTTGCCTAATTAAGATGCTCACTCGTCGATCAGTTGTTATTATCCTCATCGGTCTGTTTCATTCTCTCACTTCTGTTTAGTGTTTAGATGATCCATAGTCTCACTTCGAGTGCCGTTGCAGCTAGACTGTTTAACTACAAATTCCTCGCTCCTCTAACTGGTATCAGAGGTAGCACTATTCTGTGGAGAGGTCGAGCAGTCGGGGGTTGTATCAGGTTGCTTTCTCGAAAAATGGGTTTGCGATCTGACGCCAAATCGTAAACATGGTCACACGCTGTACCATTCTCAAATATCTCTTTCCCTTATTTCTCGTTTAGATTTTGCAAAGCAGTGGTTTCGACGCTAGTTACATGACGAAAGTAAAATTTATTGCCTGTTTTTTCGATAGGATGGTTTTACATCGATGGCGGCTCGGTCATTCGCGCCACGTCACACATCCTGAGTCGAAAGTGTATGAAGACTTGTATGATTGTGAATTCATCAATTTTAAATTATTGTATCCCGCTCGGTTGCGCGAGTGCGTATCGATGACCAAGTTCTTTTTCATTAAAAATAAAGGTGCTTGCGTTTGGGCGAGTTATTTAACTCGTTAAACTGCTGCTCCCAGTCGTCTGGATTTATGAATCCCTGTACTTTGCTTCTCATGTATTTGATCTTCGTTAATTGTCCACCTTTGGTGAATCGCTCTCAAAGAAAACTGCCTTTAATGTTTCATAATGATCACTGTTTCATAAAACAATTTGACAGCAGCTTTCAAAAAATCGAATCCGAAATGAATTTTCCAGTGGAGAGAGAGTTGAAAACTCGAATGCTTATAACCTCGCAAGATATTAATCCAAATGAATGAATAGGTTTCGAAATTTCTCGTAGAAATACTTCAGTTGACCCTCATTGCAAACTAAACGAGCAGATTTCGACACATTCCTTTTCACCTCACTTCTCTGTACCGCATTGTGTTGTTGTTTATGATGTTTCTGAGCTCATATCCTTTGTATGCTCTTTGTAATTGAACGAATATAAAAACTGTTGATTGCAAATTCTTTGATAAAGCAATGTAAGTAATAAATTCCTCAATAATTTTATGGGTGAAATGTTTCAAAAAGAGAGAGAGCTTATCGAGCTTTTCCCCTAACTTTTTCCCCCGAAATAGCACATAGCAGCACAATATAGCGCATCGAAATCTGCCACCTTTAAGGGGCAAAATTTATTAGCAGGGGCACTTTCACGGAATAGGAAAAGGTTCGGGAGGGGACGTTTTCTTGATAAAAAATTAGAAGTGATGATTTAAAGAGGTTTGCTTGCGATTATATTAGCTCAAAGGGACTTCTTTGGTTAACTATTGTGAAGAAACTGTGAATAGTTTAAGTGTAAACGTTTATGAGATTGTTTCCTGCAGATTTTTAACCGAGCGTTTTTTAATGTGTTACGATTTGTTTAGCCGTTATTTTCATCTTAAATTATATTACCTCTGAAATGATTGCTCTCCTTTTCATCAATGATTGGTGCCATATTAAGTTTTGCATGCTGAGAATTTCGTGCTATTTCGGGCATAACGTTATACGTGCCTAAGAAGTACATTCTGATGTAGGTGATTTTTAATCGCTGGTAGGCTCCATGCGGTCCCAATCACAAACTAAACCTTTAGAGCATCCATTGGCTGACACTCGTGGCGCTGTTCGTCTCATTGTGTTTCCTCGTATACGGAATGCACATTTTGCTGTGTTGAGCGTTGAAAAAAAACCTGTTGGTTATTGATTTTTTTCGATTCCCACACTCAGTCGAAATTGAAGTAGAGGTACATACGGAACGAAAGAACCGGATGAGCAACTTTGTCGATTCGTTGCATAGAGTTGAACTTTTTCAGGGAAGTAATTGATCGTTTCTTGGTGCAATGAGAATCGAGCAGCATTTCGAATGTCTCGTTGGCAATGTTGTTGAGGTGTTTCGTTGTATGGTTTCTACTTTGCTATCGTGCTACACAAATTCATAATTTCTCTTCAGATGGACATACTAGTAAATTTAAGAGAACTCTCAGGAGTTTCTCTACAAGTGTTTTTTATTCGAAAGAATCGCACTACTTCCCGATTTGTCTGCCTAAACGACATTCATGAGAATGTTTTTACTAACGAGGATATTTATTATTTATTATGTTATTTTCATAAATTAAACCTGACTACAGAGTCATTTCAGTTTCTAATAGAACCTTATATCAGAAATGAATATATATGGAATGTGCATTTTTGCCTTGTTCGTAAAAATTTTCTCGCTTATTGTTATACACTTTCAAATTTTGGAATTAGGTGCTTTAGCGACTGCAGCCGTTGATCATTGAGGTATTGCAGTTACATTTCACTCTAACTTTAGGGATCCTTTCGAACATTCGTTATTTGTATTTATTTGTGCGATTGTAGTGTACCATGAATTTCAAGTACTGTTCATGGAGATTAATTTTCGTTCTTAGTAACTAACCGATTATTATTTCATGAGAATTACACGATCAGCTACACGATGTGGTTAGCTTTGAATTTTTATTGCAGTATTAGTCATAATGAAGTTTGACGTGCACACACAAAAAGGTGCAGCTTCAATATTACTGAAAACGTTTTGCTGATAGTGCCATGCTCGTATCGTTTTGACCGTTGGTGCCATTCGTCTTTCACAATTCATGTTGACTAATGAGCTTATCTCTTTCAAAAATTCCTTCGCTGTGGCTGTACGAGCGTCACGTGCCTGAAACTTTTCATTATCTTATATATTGGAATTTAATTTTACCATTTAAAGGCCCCTACCTTTACTTTTTCCTTCTCCTACATGCAGTCATGCATCTGTGAAACAATATGTGATATGCAGTGGTGGACGGTTTTCTTTAAATTAAGTTGAAGTTATGGAGAAGCTTAAGTAGCATTAACGCCGAAAAGTGTTGAGAGAAGTGTCTGTGCTGGGGAATAAATTCTAGATTACTTGTAACGCATCGAATGCCTTTATAGGATGATGAGTGCTTTTCATTATGATAAGCGGCTAAATGTTGGCTAATTTCAGTTTGTATTGAACATCTCATTAGTTGGCTAAATTGAAAGTAATGCTACACTCGGTTAAAGTGGAACATTTTAAGTGCTATAGTTTTTGACACCAACATGATGATGATTAATATTTCCTGTCACAATGTGAAGTATTTTTGCGAGCGCTTATTGATTTATGAATTTCTTTTTATTTTCGCCATATTGACGATATGTTCGAAAATCTTAGCATGAGTTGAAAGTATAGAATTCGGCAAAAGGAAGAAAAAAATCGAAAAATGAGAGTCGTTTATGAGTGATTGCTTCCGCTTTTTTCTTATGCGGATTCTTTTTATCGCGATGCATATTAGATACGCCGCTTCTGACGGTGTCAGTGCACTCACAGATCAGTTCATTCTAGTCACCGAATACTTGAAGGGGCGATCCTACGGTGAAAAGAATAACTCATCCAATATAAGTAGGCTGTATTAACTATGGCTCCTTTTAGTGGGATCGTTGCAATATGTTAATGGTCGCGGTGGCCGTTGTCAGTTAGGAAAGGAATCTGTATGAGAACTTTTGTAGGTCGTCATTTGATGCGGTTATTGTACCTGTTTCGTCGTTCGTAAAGCACCTTCATAACGAAATCTGTAAAAGTAATTTTGAACAGGTTGTTAGGAATCTTTGCGAATTTACATGTGCGAGACTTCTGCTGGATACTTTGCAGTTCAAGAATAACTCTTTCTGGAGGTGGAAAATCTCATAGGTATGATATGCACTGTGGTATGAGATTCTCTGCCCATTGCCTCATTGACATCTCATATTCACTTAAATTTATAAGGATTTAAGGGTGCACAAAGGTTTAAAAACCGATCGCATTCTGTAAAAGGTATCAGTCGGAGTTTCTTTTTCTGTCATTTGCATCCTTGACAACGAATATTTGTAGAAGGTCTGCATAAACGTTCAGATGACACAAAAAATCATTTTATTGAATTGCTTTTCGCACGTCGCTTATCGGTGAAACGGGTTGATAGCCTATGTGCAGAAGCATATGTCGTAGCATCTTCTTTGGGGCGCTATTCGTTTCTACTTCAAGCGTTTCTTGCTCGACTGAGAGCGTATTATTCCTTCGCTTTTTTGCTTATTTTGTTATGGTTTTTTTGTTACCTATCACGTAAATCAGCGTTTAACTACCCTAAACGATTGATCAATAATGGCGCGGTCATTTCAAATTTTAATAAGTTAGTCTTTGTGTGGAAGTATAGCAATGAGCTAGAACGGTGCAGAGAGTAGAAGAGCGGCGGATATGTCGTCTCCGTATCCTCTCAAATTTTTGCATACAGTATCAAAGATGTGATCGCCTTCGCTCCACATTAATATGTGAAGTTGGTCCCTTGTGTAAATTTTAGAATGAAGTTACGCCTCTAGCTTGACCTACAGTTTAAGCTCTCTTGGCCATATATCACGCACAGTGTTTCACGAATTGAGCCGGTCGAATTGAAATGCTTGTCTAGCAACATCACAGTGCGACCAGTTCTTTCCGAGGAAGACTGTTTGCGTTCAGAGGAAAGCTAGGAAGTTAAAATCAGTAGGTTTGGTCAGATTTTCTTGCATATTGTGAAATACGAATCACCTAATGCCTGGGTTCTAATCCTTCAATCATCTGCGCAAACTGTATATTAATACGAATTGTCTAGAAGACATTTTTGAATGTTAGAATATGAGCATTTTTTCGCAATGGCATATTGTGAGGAATCAGAGAGTGCTCATTCACCTGCAACGAAAGCAAACAGTAGCGGTGGTATTGTTGGCTATAGAAAGATGTTACTTGCATATTAAGCAATTTTAATATTTGTTGTTTAAGAAATAGATTCACTGCGTTGACATTCACATCCTATCAACTTTGCCATTTCCACAAATTATATTGCATACTGGCTGCTGGATGCTTCAACGACGCTCATACCTGTTTCGTTTGGGAGATTAATAAATGCGATGGGAACGTTGTGTTGGTGGCTATCGCACCGGAACGCCACGTTTTTTTTTTCATCCCCGAGTTTGAGCTTAATTGCTTCTATTGGGATACATTTATTAGCTTACGATAACTTTGCATCGAACGAGGTGGTTAATTAAGTGGAAATATTGGGTAGAGTATAAATATGGTTGACCACTATTGAAATAACCTCCCTCTTTTTTAAATGAAAGTTTTTTTAGATTCTCGAAGAGAGAATGGGATTTCTTTGTTATTTGTGCTTTTTATGATTCATTCACCTTTCCGTTGAAATAATTCTCGACTTGGCTCAAGTAACATAGATTTATAGCCTATTATAGTTGACGATAACATCGTCACGTTGATATTTTCGTCGATGCGCGTTACCCAGTATCACTCATCATGTATTCCTTTATTGAGTGTTTAGGTTCTGATGGTTTATTACTGTGATATTTGTATAGGGCATATTCAATGCTCTCACTAGGCGGTATAAGTTGATTTCTGAGAAAGGTATCATTGAGAAGCGAAATGTTTGACCGTCAGCTTAATTATATATGGAATTAGAAGTCATAGACGCTTTCTAGCGAAGTCAGCATCGTGTTGACGCTGCTCATCGGTTAACACAACTCGTCATCACATTCATATTGGCAAATAGTACGCATAATGGGTTGGCCGAATCGAGATTCTATGAACACACTACGTGCAGTAATAATCGAATGGAAGCAAGCATTTGGCAACTGTAATTTTATAAAGCTCGAGCAACGCAGGTATCGTCATATTTGTTTTTTTTTTTTTAATCTGTGAACGTATTCCAGTATTATAGATGAGAGAAGAAAAATGTTCTTATAAATACTTGGTTAAGTGTAATCTGCTTGGAGCATATGCATCACAATTGTTTTATGTAAAGGTGTGAGCGATCTTGACGAGTACTTGAGTTTTACTTATGCATTTGTTGAAGAGTTGCCAGTAATGCCATTTGACGACTAGCCTATATTGCATTGTTCGTTTTTTCGACTCTACGGTCTTTCGTTTCACACATATTTATATACAGATTTGCAGAAACTTTGGTTTGCGATGCAGACTATGTGTAAAACCTCTGAAGAGGGACGCTTTTGATAAGAAATAACGTCGCTTATATTTGAAAATTTGAACTGTTGTCGATATTCGTTTCGAATTGTTTTTCCTCTTGTGGTTTTAGCAAATCGTTGTTACAATGGAGTCATTTTTCGAAAAGCTTTCTTCTCGCAGTTTTTCTTCGCTCTCCGTGCTTGCCTTAGTACCTTCTCTGTCTTTGTTCGCCATGAAAAAAAGCATCCTTCAGTAACAAAATTTCCTGTGAGATTATCTTTTTCAGAGAGGCGGAATGAGTTTATTCATCACTGACACTACCAGATAAATGTGAATGGCATCCATGAAGGCAGTTTTTCCGTAGTCGATGGCATTCATTCTGCTTCTGTCTATTTAATGAAATTCTTAGCGAAGTGGCTATCTATTTTCCTTCTCAGTTTTTGAAACATTTTTAAAGCATTCATCTTTTTCAGAACTTTACCTCTCAGTAACCTTTTTCTTTGCATAGATACCGATAAGGTCTCGAGTACGTTAGTTTAATAATCTCTATCTTTCGAATTTCTTCTTTATTTTTCAGTAAGCAGTCATAACAAGTTATTGGCATTTAGTATTTGTTAGCAAATTAAAAAATGCTTTTATTGAGTGTTGCAAATTACTGGAATTTTAAACTTTGGGTAAGAAATTCGCACATATGCGAAATAACTCTCTAATATTTATTTAGTATCGTCATTATGGCGGATAGAAAATTCCCTTTATTGATTTACATATAATTTCATAGTTTATATTTGTTGGCAGTAATGTTTTATTGAGGCCTTTTTTTCTTAACTTTGAGGAGCTTATCAAGGAGTAGAGTTATCGCCATGGGAACTGAAATAATTCTTTTTGATATCTCACAGAGCCCATAACCTTGTTGAAGGTTGCTCAAGTTGTATGGCGTTCAGCTTGTGTGTAGTAACTGATAACCGCACATTCTCGTTCGAGTATCGACTTAATCGTCATATCACGTGCTGATTTTGATAGACAGCTGATACAGAGCTTCTTGAAAAAGAACGAGAAAGAAGCAAATTCTGCTGCACTCTATATTGCATGCCGTTTAGTTGTTCGTTTTTTTTTTCTTCTTTTCTTTCTTCTTTTTTTGCTCATTAATATGCTGTAGGCCACTTCCGATCTCTTATTATAATGAGAAAACCTTTTTGACACTACTAGTTCAAGAGTTACAACTACAACTTTAGTATAAAACCACCTCGTCATTTCATTTACGTTCTCAAAGCAGAGGTCGTTTTCTTATTCAATTTAAGTACTATACTGTGAAAGCGCTCATTCAATAGTACAAATTTAACTTCTCATTCTAATGCTGTAGCGTCTTTGCTTGTTTGATAGAACTAAGCGTCCTTCTTTGTCGACGAGATGTAACAGTAGTCGTGGACTAATTTTTTAGCATGACATATCAGTTAACCTCCCCTGAAGTAAGAGAAAGTTTTTTTTGGAAACTGTTGATTACTTCTTCATTTCATAGTGAACAAATTTTTTATTATTGAGTTATGTATATATATATCTGTTTTAATGTGTGTCGATTGTTAAAAAAAATTTAGGAGGTCGCGACGGAAGGGAGATGCTAATAAAGAGAATGGTGCTGTAGCAAGTACTGCTCAGGTAGGTGGCAAAAGTGCTACCATGGGCTCGGACACAGCCGCTGCCACTCGTAAATCGCCATCGGAAATGGGCATTTGCGATTCGGTGGATGAACAGGTGAATTAAAAATTTTCCGTTGCTTTTCTGTAAGTTTGAGCCCAATGAGTGGTCGTACTTTCTAATTTTTCGTATGCAAGGAATAATATTGTTATGTGGATGTGAGTTTGATTTTAAAAAAATTGGGTTTCTGTTTATGCGGTTTCAACACGTGGGTAAGGATGCATGTGCTCGAGTATTTTGTTTGAACCGATAAGCAAATTGGTATGTAAGCAGATTAATCTCCACAACTGTGATTTCTCTATTCAAAACTATTAGGAATATGAGTGAAGGCGTCTCCGGAAAATCACATGCGGTATCTGGCTCGCCTCGCCAACCCATATTCGCTATCGTCCTCTGCAAGCGTTTAGAACTGCTTGCTGTTGTAATACACCAGTCTGACGATCGATGAGATTTGAAGTTTTCGCACATATTCAGTGCTGAGACGTTTTGCATAGAAGAACTTGCAGTTCTTAGAAATTTTCGCATGTACTTCCGAATATCGCATATTTCTTTAAATATTTCTTCTTTCCTAATATTTTCTCCAGAATCTTAAATTGCTCGACTTTCTTCAGGTTTTTTTCTTCGTTGCCTCTCACAAATGGGTTAATCAGAGAGATGTAATATGGTTTTCCATGACGGCAATCACGCGATTTTTATCTCTTTGTTTATACATAATGTGCATGTTTTGCAGATGCTCATGCGGCTAACCGCGCTTCCTCTGGGAATGGACAAAAACGAGTGGTTGGCCACTCATAGTGAGTTCTTTAATGCATTCAGCAAAGTAACCGGAAAAATCATCATTGTTATATTCTCTTAACTGTGGTGGAGAAGTGCTAATTGAGCCTACGCCGACATTTGCTGATTTTTTCTTTCTAATTGAACCTGAATTTCCCTTCGTCATTGGAAGGCGTCGTTCTTAACTGGGCATGAGGATTGATTTCTACTAAGAACCTGAGCTAAAAAAATGTTCAAGTCCATTGACGGCATCGTTTCAACATCTTAACATTAATCGACCGACCTTTAAAGGTGTTTGTTTACCATCTACTTTGTCGGCCGGCTGCATTGCCTGTAAAGTTTTGGTTGCTAAGTTTGCTTTGAATTGAAATTGCCCAGCTGACGTCTGGTGCATTAATGAGTGCCGCAAGTGTCTGCTAAAGGAGATAGATTCTCCATTGCTCATTAAGTTCCTTCTACATTTTATTAGCGCACCTTTGTGACATTAATCTTATCAGGAGGGCATATGGCCATAACTCAAATTTGAAAGCGCTTCCGGAGATATGCACTACGTTTTCTAGGAAATAGCGTTCCTTAAAGTGCATCGTATTGAATTTATATGATATCATGGAATCTCCGTCTCCACACCATTGCATAATCCGGAGTGAAAAGTACTAACGTTGTTTACGCAGAGATATCCTTTCCTTTTTCGCTCACCGTTGGTTTCCGTTATTATGTACAAATCTCGTCCATCCTTCAGAAGGCCGTATTTTCAGGGCACTGATTCTCATAATCACTCGCCAAGCCTTGAATTCGTTTTCAAATCTTAAATTTTCAGCGTTGTCTTTGTTTGAGAACGTGAACGCGTTGTGTGGTACTATGACAGAGTTATGTACCCCAGTTTCATGCCCGATAATGTCGTATCCTGGCGTCCCGTAAGTTCAGCGTTTTCGTGCTCATATTTGTTTTCATGTATTTAAATGGTATGAACCAAGAGCAGAAGAGTAGGAGTTGCAGTTTGCTGTTACCAGTTGCGTCTCTTTTGACCCGGCAGCGTATTTTAGGGCATTATTTTGTGAGGTAACGGCCAGTGTGTTTGAATTGTTAAAGCGGGATCTCTTCGCAAATTCTGCTAGTCCTAGCGAAGAGGTGGGCTACTCCAAATTCTTTGTCCTATTTACCTTTTTTTTTCGTTTTTTAAACACCCTGCTGCTTCGGGTGGGTTGGTTCTTTGAGCTAGCGAACCAGATGGAGAGAATGACGATTGTTTTTTGTTTTATTATTTGAAGTTTGCATATAAACTGAAGTATCTTTTTACTTAGTACTCATGGGCGCCGGCATCGTTTTATGTATCACTGTCGTTTAATAAGTTCAAATTGCTTTCATAATTCCTTAGCGTTTACATTGATAGTCTTAAACAGCAAATTAATACTTGCGGATAGTTCTTCAGGTATTTTGAGCATTAACGATCTTTGATTATCTATTGCTAACCTTCCTCTTCTGATATGCAGTTGTGATTTTGCGTATGGAGATCATATCCTTCTGTATGTTTGAATGGCAAAGATTCTAACAAATTTCGATCTTTTGTCATTTTTTCTACATCCGGAAGATGGGAAATGACACAGTTGGTGTAGACACAAAATATTGCGCCCAATTTCCAAGAATTTTGCCCGAAAATTGAAAGCGATTTCGTGGAGTTTGAGTTTTACTCATTGACAGCATATTGACCGAAGCTATAGAAAATGGATTACAGTATGTGTTTGGACTGCAGGAAAGCGCATTGGGTGGACGAACGAAGGAAGCATCATCCCTACTCAGCGATGCAGTATATCGACTGTGTTATGTCGTTATGTGAAACAAGTTCCAAGGATGAGCAGCTTTTTCCCACCAAATACGGTCCTTTCATTTCTTTTTTTTCGGGATCGTCTAGTATGGGCTTATGGAGGCCTGAAACTTTCATCGTTTTTATGAGAACTCGAAAAAGTAGAGTTTGTTCTGATTGTGACTGGCGCTTTGTTCTGAGAAATGGTATAGTAAATTTATCGCGTCTACCTTAAAGTCAGTCTAGAGCCTCATGTCGTATGCAGCTTTATTTAAAGCCTTCTTTCGGAGGAGTATACCTCGTGGATCTTGACCACTTAAATAAATTTTCAATAAAAAATACTTAGAAATGGCAAGAGGGAATAAATTGCTTTTTTTCGCAAATCCCTTTTTTTGGAATTTTCATGTGGATAATAGGTTGCTCGCATTTTGACATATATGGTCGGCCGCCTGAAACGTTCCATCAGTTCCTTATTCCCATCCGTGTGATTCTTTGTTGAAGACCAACGTTGTATAAAAACTGACACTTTGCTTTTGAAGTAACGTTGGAAATGAGGTATAATATTTGAATGTAACTTAGTCGTAACAAAATTTTGTGAGTGTAGCCGTGGAAGTTACCGTTGTTCATACTATCCTCATCTGAAAACTGCAACAAATTTCACCATAGTTGGACGGTGATTACGTTGAAAGAAATTTCAGTTTTTCTTTCTTTGCAGCTAAATTCGCTCGGATATGAGAAGATGAGCCCTATGCAGATGATTTTGTCAGTAGTATGCAGTTGCAGATGTGAATCTATCTATTCGTAGCACATTTGTGAAGCACGTCGAATCAGTTATCTGGCATTTTAGTATTATCATTTCTTTCAATATATAATTTAAAATGGAGTCACTTATAGAACTGTTTTCGTTTGATAAGGCTGTTTGATACGCGTATATAGCAATTAAATCATAAGCATGTTTTTTAGGGAGCGTCTTTGCGGGTAATTTTGAATCTCATTGTCGTCGCATAATTCGTTTACTATGGCATTGTTGTGGCCACCTATATTCGAAGCACTGGGAGCAGTTGGCAGCTTTGAACCTACGGGCGCAATGCAGTCTAGTACTTGCACATATGCATATTATTGCTAAAATGTACGCTCTTCTTGATAGCAAAGAGCTGTCAGCGCTTTCTCATACGCTTCAGGTTCGTTGTTTAAAAACATCCATCTCATTTCACGATCGAATCAGTGCGCAAAGTTCACCTGCAAAATTTAATGCGTTTTGCTGTCATATTGTAGGACAGTGAACAAGCTCTTTTCAGTTGGCTGTCCGTTTTTTAATAAAACAATTTGTTTGGGTAAAAGTAATTTTCGAAGACGGTGTCTCTGATACGCACATCAACAAGTACTAAGTTTTACAATTTTTCATTGTATGCTGTAAAGGATTGGAAGTTGAGTATTGTTTCCCTTCTTATTTACGGGGAAATTATTCGGTCATTGCTAGTGTGGGCATTCATGTCTCAGAAGAAACACATCAATGTATAGGAAAGAATTACGTGGTGATGTAAAAGCTTGTTCGGTGAAATCCTATTTGCATATTTTCCTATTTTTTATTTTTTATTTTTTAGTCCTTTTTTTGCTTCTCGTTTAGAGCAGATTTTGTTAATGTGTACAAAACTGACATTTTATGAAAAAACTGTAGATCTGGTTTCAAAGCATTTATAAAATTGTGATGCCTGGATTGAACATCCATTCATATGCATATTAAGTTCAAAAGGAACGACTTATTTGGGGAATGGCGTTGTCAGTGGAACATTTTCAGTTGGTGCGACCTGTGATTGTGACGCAGCCTTGTGGGGCACAAGGTATTTATTCGACAGGTACAGGCCAGAGCGGTGCAGCATCGAGATGTTCACGTGTACCCTCATCGAAAAGTGGCAGTTGGGGTGGCCATCCAACGCCAGCTGTACTTGCTTGTAAGCCATATGCGCAAACATGCTGACGACGGTGATCATCGAATCATGTGACGCTCCGCAACATACCGTCCCTCATACGGCGATTTTGTGCCGCGTGCTTCACTTCTCTTCCATGCGGATTACCTTTGTTGCCGATCCTAGTTTGTCGGGTCTGTGCGACGCGGCGGAAACGTTGTGATATGCGCTAACTAGTGTACACAAATTGCGCTGATTGGAAATGGCGCCGTTGTGCTATCTTGCGTGGTGCCACGACAGTTCACGTTCACCTGTCGTCGAATATGCAGTGTTGATTTCGGTTTCGTTTCTATCCTAGCCAGTCATTGATTCAGTCACAGTCATTTCCACTTTCCAAGTATGAAGGCAAATATTCCACTAGAAACTCTAATAGATTTCATCCTAATTCGTTTAAGATGAGTGATATGTAGTCTTATAAAATGCTTCAATTTGTTATTCATTTTCTCTGTATCCTTCGATTCTACTACATACTTTTTTGGGTTATTTTTCACTTCTCTTCACGTCCATTGTTCAGTGTTGTGATTATAATTCCATGGTAAGGGAAAAGGACTCCGTGATAAGAGATTTCACTGTTTTAGCTACATATTTCCTGTACACTATAGATTATTTAAGAGGCCATAAGACCCTCTTTTTATCAGCAGTGTAAAATGATGGCATTACGACCTGTTCCATCAGGAGTACAATGTTCGGGGGGTGTCAGAAATCGATTGTACATTACAGTATGCAGAGGCTTGAGGGAATTTGAAGCAGATGGGTGCTATTCGCCTCGGACTTGTTCGCTCATAGCTTTGTGTTTTATAAAAATATTGACTGAGAAGTTTCGATGAATTCATACCCCTTTCAGTAGGATGTTATGAAAAAAAGTCAACTTTTATATATATATATATACATATTCTACAACGTTTTCATTTCGTGTGTGGTGCAAAGTGCATATGGTCTCGGTCTGTGTTTATGCTTACTTGTCCGTCTGTGCATGTTTCTTTATTGAGGTTCATTTTGCATTGCCAACATGGCTTAGAGATATGAAGTTATATGTAGTATTATCATTGGTTGCGTAACGAAGTCGCAAATTTCATTTCAGCTCAACGTACAAATTTTTTGTGCGCTGTATTTTGTTGCCGTGTTAGAGTATTACCGTCATTGTTGTGTTGTAATGTTGAGCAATCGAGGGTTTTTCTCCTGTTATACACCGACTACGCCTCTTGCCGGTCTCTAACGGTTCCTAAATTCTCTTTGATATGTGCCTTCTTTATTCACTATCTTCTGGGGTGCATTATTTAGCCGAACGAAGGTTTAAAAAAAGATTTCAAGGGTTCTTAATATGATTTATTTTGAGCCTACTTTTATTCCTATAATACGTCTGAGGAGAAACTCTCGTTGAGTGATTGCATGATAAAGGTGAATGTTGAGTTGCAAATCGTACAGGTATTACTTCATTTCATTTAAAGGCCAACAAGAACACACTTTACGCTGTAATAAATAGAGGTGCTCTCATATGTGGCACATTTCTCTGTACATTGAATACTGAACACTGTATGTATGATAAATGCAAATACATACGGCATCTGATCATATGAACTCATAAGTGTTCAGAGAATCAGTTGAGAACGCTCCTCGACTATATTCTAATTAATTTTTTAATCATTTATCATTTCTCACGTTTTTATATATTTTATTGCGCATCTACTAATTATTGAGGATCCGAAAATGAGAGGAGAATTTCGGCTGTATAACTGATATTTTATATGTTTCACGGTGATTTTCCATGCTAAACAGACGTCTACGACAATAACGGTCGCTTATAAATAATTGTGCGTCGGCTAACTACGCGTACTTAGTATTTCACCCTTCTCAATGCTTCCTATGTGAGTAGTCCACTTGCTTGGAAAAAGATTTTATTTTTTGCCTGAATTCGGTTCGATAAATCATTAAGTTGGCGTTGTTGAATAACGAAAGGGGTACTTTCATGTAAAAAAAAACGTTTGTAATTTAAAAAATATATATTGTGTAGCGAAAACACTATGAGCAAAATTGATCTGATTCATGGAACCACAGTTCCATGGGGAGCATCATAGCTGCTTGATTCATATTGTCTCATTTCTTGAAGACGTGGTTTCCGTAATGGAAAGGAGTGGGAATTGGTCATTTAAGTGCGCATTCTTGTTGGCAGGTTCTGCGTTTGAGTTTCTTCCCTCTTATTTGATATTACTGTATTGATGCAGTATTAGTGTTTGTGATCATTGTCGGTTTAAACGGTCATATGTGCAGCATAGTTTGCGCTTTTGTTTTTATTCATTTCCACTTCTCTAGTTTGCTGTCCTCTGAACTCGCTGTTGAGGCGATCATTTACTAACGGGCTGTCGAATGAATTCGACATTTATTGTCACAAAAAAACCGATGATGTGTAACCGTTTGATGAAAGTCTAGAAAGGTTGCGTTCTTTGATAAGTCGTTGATGTTCTATAGGTAAGCGGTTGGAATGTCTATAGCCGTATTTACAAATCAGTTACACGGAAAGGTATCACCATCACAGTAGTCCAGTTCTCACCAAAAGCTTACAGGTTTCCGCTTTTGAATGCTGTGGTTCGTTCGTTTATTTTTTTTTGCGTAAGAAATTCTGTAATCGTATTCATATTGTGTATATTAAGTGCATTTTGCATCGTTTCTTTTTATTATTCAGTACTGTGCACAAATTTGACGAAATGCTTTCATTTGGATTGTAATGCTCCCGTATGATGAAATAGATGGCTTAACAAAAAGGGGCAGTAGCCTTATTTTCGAGGACTTCGCAACTTTTTTTTTGCAGTGCACCAAGGAGCGTTCAGAAATATGATCATTTTCACCGAGCGCAGGAATCTCTAAGAGATTTGTGCGATGCACAACCAAGAGTAGGAACAACGAAATTAATGATTCAAAGTGGAGCACGTAAAGGGGGTACACCTACACGCTATGAGAGAAGTACTGAATGGACTTTAGAACAACATTATGGTTAGGTTTAGCTCTTATTTTCGATAGGAGCCTGAACACTAGCGCTCTCTGTAGTTGTGAGTATGACCAGAATTGCATTCGACGCAAGATCATACAAAGATGGGTTATTGAAACCTACTGCACTTGATTTCAAAGCTTCTTGGCTCAGTGAGCAGGGTTTGATCAGGAGAGAAACTGGTACGTGACAGTTAATGGCCGTGTGTACTTGACCATCAATTTTCTGAGGATAGAAAAAACGACTTAGGGTTGCAGTTTTTTCTGCATTGACGGGTTGTAGGTCCCGTGTGTTTCACGGTGGATCACAGCAGAATTTTCCCCGTGGAACAATTTTCAGCATGAAGTGCTGGGACCTCAGAGGGTGTTTTCATACCATTTATTCACTCCCAGTTAATGGTGAGTTCCCGATCGGTATCACTGGATTCCTGTCTTAATGACTCGGCCGCAGAAGGGCTGAAAATCGAGGATTTGGATTGAAGGAGAAACCAAATTTCCAATGGGAAGTTTTTCTAAAGCAGTGCATGGAAGGAGGGAGGAAGATATTGTATGATCAGATGAAAACTGACCGAACCGTAGTAACTGACTGAGTACTGGCGAAGTGAAAGAATCTGCGTTATTCGTCGGCATGACTTTGATGTTTTCCTTCGCAAGCTGTGCACGAAACATCTGATAAGCAATATTTCGGTTATTCCGAAAATACGACAGATCAATTGAGGATAGTTTTATGTCTGGCCCAGCAGCGAAGAAGCAGTTGACGCCTTTGTGATACAGAAATTAACAGCAATACAGGAAAAAAAGCAGCGTGGTCACGTTGGCAGTAATGTGTGGCAGTTTCAAGGTCAAGAAAGTGGCCTGGTCAAACGCACCTCAGCAGTTAGAGCCTGTGTTGCAGCAACACTTTGTTCGTTCATGCACAGACCGTTCTGAACAACATTAAACTGATGACGCTCACCAAAAATTTCATCAGTGGATTACTGCTAAACTGACTGAAGTAAGCGTAAAATGCACAATATGTTAGGATCATTAAAGCGTTGTAACTGGTTCAACTAACCTGGAGAGAAAATGAGTGTTAGCTCACTTTTTATTTCTTATTTTCTGCTTGATAAGTCTACTGCACATACACTGGTCAAATTCAGCGGCTTTTTCGTTAGAAGCTCTTGCGCTGAAGATAGTGACCTATTTCTCCTATATCATGACGTTTGCATATTGCGGATTTTCACGGAAGAGAAGAGTGAAGAAGGGCTTGGCCGCAAAATGGCCAAATGTCATAGCACACATACCACGCATCAGCTATCCCATTTTCCATCCGTTATAGATGAAGAGGTGCTGTATGTTTTGCAAGTTGGAGAAAATAAGAGACTGTGCACTGCGCAGGTGACCTCTATGCCTACGAATGGAATTCAGCCCACGGACTAGCTAAACTGGTACAATTAAAGCATGGCGGCAAATCGACGCTGAAGGAATCAATTTAACAGCAATTATTAATGTATTAAGAATTTGCACAGCTGCTGCATTTCGTTGCTAAATGTGTGATTAATGGCATCCTCATTGTTCGGTATTTGTGCAACTCGCCGTTTGATCCAATCGAATTCTAAACATTGCACCTAGATGCGCCCCTCTTTAATTCCTTCCTCGGAAACACGTCACAACTATCGAGTATGTCAATATGTTCGTGTATTCGGAACATACAGTTCTACCATTATCAAGAAGGATTGGCAACTGGTGTCATATTTTTATATCATTATCACTGAAGTAAATAAAGGTGCATAAATGAATAGATATAGTTTCGTGATTCGGGTGGACATTTTTCGTACTTATAGTCGAGTGTGAGGTGTATACCCTGACTGTTTGAACGATGGAATTGATTGTGCGCCTTGTGGCACACGACGAGTCCACATATACGTTTACCAATGTAAATAACGTTGTTGAGATTTCCGGCCCGGATTCATTTCACTAGTCCGTCGACAACAGCGCCGCAGCTGAAATGTGCATACAACCTATGCTGGATAAATGATACCGAAAACGATTTTTTGGTGGTTTCAACTGAGGAAGGATTTGGTGAAGCACTCTCCCCGTAGAATGTATTACATTTTAGAATCAATTCTATCGTATGTGGTGAAATACGTGATGCATTTGGCTCATAGTTGGCCTCAGCTCCGCAAATCTGCCTCGTAAGTAATGTGCGGAGACGGGTCCCCACCATCTAGTCTGATGAGTCATATCTCAGCCGAAGGGCTTCCTCTGTCCTCGGGGTTACTGCGAGGTTTGTGCTTTCGTAATCTCCTCGGGCTGGGAAGCATATTCGGAACGCTTGCAAGTAATGAAAGGTCAGAAAATGCTTATTTTAATCAGACTAGCATCTTCACATTGTATTCATGCTTCCATATACAATACATGTAGTTTCGTGATTCGGGTGGACACTTTTCGTACTCATAGTCAAGTGTGAGGTGTTTACCCTGACTGTATGAACGATGGAATGATTGTGCGCCTTGTGGCACACGACGAGTTCACATATGCGTTTACCAATGTAAATAACGTTGTTGAGATTACATGCAATTGTGCCATGCCGTTTTCGCATAGGAATGCAGTGGATTAGCATTCATGTAGTGGTATAAGTCGAAGCAAGTAATCATGCATATTCTGTCCCGCTGTCACTAATACAACAAAAAAAAATGGACCTGCTGGCCGCCGATAGCTTTGTTGGGCTGTCAGCAGTGACTATCCGAGATTGATTAAATGTGTTGACAGTAGAAATTGGGTCTTTTATTTTTGAAGGTTACTTGGATGCATTAGAAAAAAATACTTTCGCAAAAAATAATTTTCATCTTGAGACAACGTTACTGCGAAAATCTAATTGATTTTCGTACACGAGTAAGTCGGATGATTAACACAGTAGAACGTTCTCATTTCTTTTAGGCCCGATTTTATAAATGAAGAAAAATTTTGAGGAGGTATATGATGTGAGATTGGACGCAATTGTGCAACGTTCTCAGAGATAAGATAATGTCTTTTGACGGCTGAGGTGAAGCGCTATATCATAAAATCCTCTGTTTATGTTTATAAGCACATCGCAACGCTCAAATCACCGTAAGAAAATTGTGACCAGCATGCTATATTATCTAACCATTATACTATTATTATTCTTATCATTATTACTGTTAATAAGGAAGCATATCATTTCCAATTAAAATATGTGGCACTTATGCGATTTTTACGCGATTATTTCCTTATTTTTGAGTAGCTCCTCAGTAGAGGATGAACATAACATCCAAACTTTGTCGACATACCTTTTTTCCATCATTGGCGCAAAAATTGCGAACGGCAATTGGCTATATGAATCCTGGAGGAAATCTACGATCACTGTGGACAGCTATTGAGTGTTTCATAGCGCGGTTAATATATCAGCTAAAATTTACTTTAAAAAAATTTCTCAAAACAGCAAAAAATGAATTTTTGGATTTAGATTGATGACTGCATTGCAGAATCGTAGTTAAACTGATACAAAGGCAACGATAAGTCGATTGTAACGCAGCACTCATCGGTGAAGAAAAACCTCCTTGCATTCATCTTACGTTTTTCCATACATTTTACGTGCAAAGTTACACTCTTATAAAATATAGCCTCAACACACATGTTATGCTGAATTTGCGCTCTTTCTTGCGAATTTCCTGCAAATTTGCCCTTCAATTCAAGATATAAGATCGACAGGCTTTATAGCAGTGTTGTATATTTTATTTTAACGTTTAAAAGTGATCAAAATACATAACTTAGGTGATTTGGAACATACGAACAAGCAGCACAACAGATGATGGAAAAAGAAGCAAAAGATAAAGATGTAAAAAATTGGCATAGCATCTTTGAGGATGGACATTTGACGACTCGGAATTCAAAATACTGCAGCAGCAACATTGTGAATGTATGAAAACTACTCAACTGCAATTTGAAAGTTAGGGGGAACTGCTTTGCTTGTGGCAGTGGAACTGGAAATTGCACAACATTGCTTGTGATGCACTGCTTTTCGGTGCGCTGGAATTGATGCGCAAGTAGACTACGAAAGGGCCCAGACTGAAACATTTAAAAGTGGTTAGCTCGGAAAACACTTCAAGCCGGATTTTAATAAAAGAGATAAAGTTGTGGAAAGTCGACTTCCAAGAAGAAATGGCTCAGCATGAGGTCAGATGGGTTCAAGCATGCCGTGAGAAGTGCTAAAACCTACGGCGGTGGCGGTCCACATCCGTTTCTACTTTGCACAGTCGGAGGCCGTCTCAATCAAGTCACGTCAGGTCATTCATCTCGTCCCGGCCTCGTTTCCATACTAATGAATGTGGTCGAGAACAACGCATATATGAATGTTATGCAAAGTAAAATCGAAACTCTATGAGGTTTTGCTTCCATGTATATAGCTGCTGAAGACGTTAGGTAAATAAGATCGGATGATAACATTCAGGCAGTATTCCTTTCGAAAATGGAACCGGCAGGGTTTGAACTGTATATGATGTGTGGCTCGAGCTTTGCGGTAGTATTCCCTGCTGCAATTGAAAATTTCTAGCAGGAGCATGGAAGCATGACTGGCGTGTGCCGACTGACCTAGGAAGTCGATTTCGGCTCACTGTGCAACTCAGTCTGAGATCGAAGTGAGTCAGGAATCTTAGATATGGGGCGGGGTGAAATGTTTGCGGCCGGGCCGAACGCTTATACGAGTTGGTACACGTGGCACTAGGCGCAGCGCAGCCCAACGGCTCTTCTGCTCCCGTACACGCCTTGCTCGCGTTCGTTGTGCCCTCTCGGCGACCGGCCCCCATGCAGTTCCAGTCTGCAGTTGTTGGACGGCTTTGGTGCGATGCTGTGGGAAGCGATCGAACCCACGTTACGTTCTTCTCCTTCCCTACAGTTTTCATCGAGTGCTTGATGGCCTTTACCTGTCCTAAATTAGTGCTTTATATCTTTGCATATTGTTTTTTGCTTCCCTTCGCTTCCTGCAGCAGCATTCTGCTTAAATGAACGTCTATGCAAAAAAGGAAATTTTGCAACGACGTTCATTTATTTGTCATATTGCTTCGACCTCTAGTGTTTTAGGAGTTGGCACGTTTTATATCGCAGATTAGCTACTTAGTTTGTTCGGCTGCCGTCAACTATCGTTATGAATAAGTGGGGTATTTGAAGCTCGATGATGGGGAACAAATCGGTTTTTAAAGGAACAAATCGGCGGAGTCAGTAAAATATTCACAGACTATTCTACATGATAAACAATTATGAGCTAAATCTAAACTGATACTAAATCGTTCGCACCTTTAACTCAGTAAAATGATCACACGATTTCAGCCATATATTGGTGTGTGTGAAAGTTATTTTTTTATTCTTTAATGTGAAGAGGTGAACTGTAGAGAAAATTTTGAATGTTAGTGTACTGGAGGCAATGAATGCATAATGCAATCCTCATTTTCAGCATGGTAGTGAAAAGAAAAACATTTAGTGCTGTTTGATGTCACATGTTACTGAAATTCTACTGGAAATTCGATATAACTAAGCGAATCGTTGCGTTTTGGTGCGGTGGAAGTGATTTTTTTTTATATTTAATGCGAAGCCTATAATATCCGTCATTTGTCACTAGTCTTTATGGATCATTCCACCACATCCGGGTTGATTAGCCTAATTCAACGATAGCTTTTTCGCTCTAAATATGACCTCTGTGGTTTTGCCTTTTTCTTGAAAATTCGTTTAAAATTACTATCATTAGAAGATTTGATATTTTCACAAACGACGCATATGGCATAGATTTTTTGCCTAATAAACTGCGTTTTATCTAACGACCTCGCAAAAGCTAAAAGGAAACAAAATCTTCCTAATTCTTCTAATGTTTCTATCATTCATATTTTTATCTGTTCATTTACTTATTCATTTATATTTTTGAAGGAATCAAAACGTTATTCTACTCAGTAAGGGTTGTGCAACAAATATTTGCCAATAGCTTTACCGCGGTTATATTCAGAATTCTTATATTTTCTTAATCAGTGAATGTGCCACAAAAAAATTGTTATATGCGAAGGAGTACTATTTGAATTTTGTCACTACACTTTGTTGATTATTCCACCACATCCAGGATGTTCCACCACATATGAGATGTTTCGAGGGAAACGTCTCATAAAAGTGCTTGCAAATTAACCTATTCATACTCCGTTAATGATCGTGAAATTTGCCAGTCATACATATTATGTTGGTGGTCTAAATAAATTGCTCACTTAACACACTATTTTGAACGTTTAACTACACACATTACCAGCCGGCTGCATGTGCGTGTGTGTGTCTGTGTTTCAATTCCTGTTCGTCAAGGTTAGGCCGACTGGGGAGACAACCTCCACAAATGCTCTCTTATTCTCTTCTTTTATAGGTGCACTTTCTCGAGACGAATGAATAACCTTGAGCCGATCTCATGAGTTTTTAACATATTATTTGGAAACTCAAAGTCCAGCATATAGAGGACTTATGTTTAGGGTGAGGATACCGCTTTGCCTCTAGTGCAATTAAAACAGCTATTGTTTTATAGTTGTTCTAAAAGCATTTCGATTTGTTGGCTGACTGTGAAGGAATAAAACTACACTGTTTCCAATCTTTTTTTCCTGAGAAAATTCCGTTTTAATTTTTCGATGTTTCGCTTTTGGACTTTCACATCCATACTTGGCATATAACGTCCAATGACTTCAATTTAATCTCATTTTAATCTAATTGGAGAAATTAAGTTTATGTTTACTAGGCGGCAAGAAAATAACTGAATAATTTCGATCGGTTCATTCAGCATACCACATTAGATATAAAGATCGAACAGGTTCGATTATCCGAAGAATAAAGCCGGTTCTTTTTTTCAGTGAAATTGTCGTTTGGTCAACAGCAGTGCCCTAACTGGGATGCTTATGAGATGTATTCCTTCGATAAGCGTTTCGTTTTCGCAGTGCTTAGATTCGACACTACTTCGAAAGACTTGTCCATATTGCCTCATGATATCAGCAACCAGAGTGGAAGCTTAAAAATCCATATTAGTCCACTGAAAACTTTTTCAACTCAAATATTCGCAGAAACATTTTTGCCACCTTGCGTCCACAACCTCTTCAGTTCCATCTATGTTGAGCACCGCATCCTAAAGCAACGAACTGTTGGAAGATGATTTGCTCGGTTGCCTGTGTTGGAAATTGCTGCAACGTACAGCATTGTCAGAGAGATCCTCCTCATTCTTCCTCAACTCCGAAAAATAGCAGGTCTAGCTGTAATCATTATATCGTTTCCCTAATCAACCTTTCTTGTTCATATATATTTTATATTCCACTTTGATGTGAGGCTTGAAGCAGAACGTATACTAGAATCTCCTGCACCAAGGAAAATTTCATCTCTTTCTCGCTTTACCTCCGCTGATAGAAACCAATCTCGCAAACAATAAACTTTGTAGGGAACTTGGCAAGCTCTCGCTGCGGTCATACAGATGATTCATCACTGTCGGGTAATTTGGAGGACCTCACCTCTATATCGTTCACATAAGAGGTTTCAAAGTGGTTTATCATCGTGACAGAGGCGAAAGCAGTTGCTCAAATATGGTGTATATTCCCTTATGAAAAAAGTGCTCAAGAAGCACATTGTTTTCTGGGAAGGGAGCTGAAAAAAAATCGTGATGCTGTTCAGTAAATATTGTGCTGTACAGGACATTGCATCTCTGCTCAGATAACAACTGTTCCTTACTACAAATAAGAAAGCAGAAATGCTTGAGCGCTTTCGGGTAATGACTATTTTCGGGATAACACATTTTCGAAATGCATTCATTTCATCCGTATTTTGCTTTAATTTTGATGGTTTACTATGTTATTACTGACTGGTACTCCTAGTAGTGATTCTATTGATGCTAACGTAATACAGGGAATATTAAGTGAAGTCGCGAATTCTATGAGATAGTAGGCGTTCAGAAGTTCGAATATTTCAGAGCGCTCACTTGGTGCCTTTTAAAGGATGCGTACGGTGCTATTGGTTGCTGTACTAACTGCGTTAGCCTTTGCCGAACATGGTGATCCGCTGAGCGATAAGGATCACAATAAGGTTATTTCTCTTCTCAGATCCACAAAGGAAGGTCCTTCCAGAAAAAGAAAGCTCCATATTTGTTATTCTCAACAGCTATGTGAGATTTTCCTCCTTTGTGGAATTTTCTTCTGATAAATCCAAAAAAATTCGAATGATATGCTGTTGATTCAGTGATACAGAGATTGCGAAAAAAATGAAGATAAGGAGCAGAAACGAACGATTATTTTTATTTATCCTGAAAAGGCCTTTTTGAGTTATTTTTAATTAATAAATATTTCGGCACAAACACTAGTTGTCTTGAGATATATCGAAGTCAGGTCGATTTGAGTCTTCTACTATAACACCACAAAGCATGAAAGTATGCATTAGTATAACGAGCATTGTCCGACCAAACCTCTCGTTTGGATCATTTTTTTAAGAATTTTATCCGTTCAGGCAATTTATCTGTAAGGAAATTTTAGTGAAAATATCCTCGAGTAGTGTACGTGGAAAAATCAGGAAGATGCTTTACTCGTTATACTACTGCAGCATATTTTTATGCATTTGCGGTGATGTGAAACGGTTGAGATTGTTTTTGCTGCCGCATTGCTCTTGGGAGCAGTTTATAAATCATATATAAATTTAAATAAAGAGCTATTAAATATCGGCCTTGAAACCATCGATAACATTTGTGTTAAGATCGCATGCTCAACGTCTCATTCTGTAAAGGAATATTTGTTAAATATGCAGAAATGTTTCGAAGAATCCCGGTGGAAAAACTGAAAATACGACCGTAAAAAGCTTGCAAGCGAACTTCTTAAAGTGGAATATCGAATTTCAAACGATATCAGGAGAAATTTGAATGAATTTATCATTTAAGGGCGGCGAGCATGACAGCAAATATGACCATGATGCATTTTTGGGAAAGGATACTGCAGCTGAATATGATGATTTAACACCGGAAAAAAGTAAAGAGAGACTCGCGTAAGTTTCATTATTAATTAAAAGTATAGAATGGATTAATTCATTGCGATGCAATTTCTTTGAGAAACGAGGGTTATTTCGCCATTCGTATAAAAATAAGAAATACGACGCTTTATGAATATTACCACTTTACAGTTGTGTAAAGTGTGCCGAATTATTGCTATGGTTGAAATAACGATTGCGATACGGCGCATTTACAGATTCCATTAAGTCGTCTAGATTATGCATTTGCAAGAGATGGTCGCAATCGTATCGCCTAACGTAGGAAAGAACTTATCTATGCTATTCATTAAGAACGAATAGATTTTAACTGAACTGATAGATAAATATCACACATTAATATCCTTCATCGGACGTAAATTTATGAAATTTAATTTATCGCTGCGAAAAGTCTTTCACATCAAAACATTGTGTTAATTTTTGGGGCATAATGTGCTTTTAGAACTTAATTCGACCATTATATAATTCAAATTTTTGGAAAGAAAACCTTCCCTTATAAGAGAGATTGAATCTTCAAAGATACATTAATCGTCATTCATAAGAGTTTACGCACCCGTAGGAATATTCACCTTATAATTGCCACAACGAGTACCACGAAATTGTACATGGTGAAGGTCTTTCATGGGATAATTTTCCTGATTGTCTAGATTCAAAGCTTTGAGTTCTTTTTATTGCTGACATTTTTTCGCTCATAGCTTTTGGTAACCTTTTTGTCATTAAAAGTTATTATATTTAATGAATGTTATGAATTAAACATGCTCTAATAAGTTCCCTCATTGGGTTAGCAAACGAGGAAAAAAGGTTGTCCTCTTTCCTCGCGTCCTCGGATAATATTGCTTTCATTTAGCACTAGGGAGAGAATTGTTTTTATTTTAAAAACTTCTGCAGCAAATTAAGAAGAAAATGTGTTTTTTGTTTAAATTCGACTGAATAATGCCGGTTTTAATTTCTCATTATAGAAAATTAGTGCCTAAAATGGATAGCGATGGCGATGGATTTGTGGAAGAGGATGAACTCAGGGAACATATCAGATTTATGCAAAAACGATATGTTAACAATGATGTCGATAGGACGTGGAAGAATTACAATGAGGAGAAAGTAAAAGACGGTAAACTTGAATGGAGAGATTATCGGTGAGAAATCTTTAATTGTATATGTTTTCTCCCCCGCCAGTTAAAGAACCGTACGCATGAAATGTCGAAATTATGCTCGATCGAGAAGTGCTTTAGAAATTTGTAAAGAATTTCGATGATGTTTAATCATCGAGAAGTGAAAACATCATTGTTTTCTTAGGGCATTATCTAATTAATTGCTGTGATGGCCGCCGATCCCTATAAGGCACATACTGGGCCAATTTTCTTGGCGCACTTCTCCACTTGTGATCTTGCCAGTGTGTGATAAACTGATGAACCTATGTACCATGCACTGTTTTCTGGAAAACCACATTTGTGGAACTATCGTATGGGTATTCACGCCAAATAGCACCGTTGTCTTAGCATTATGGCGACAATAGGTGCGCATTCGTAGTTACGGCGTTAGCAAGCACAGGACCTTATGGAATAGTGTCTCGATTTTTCCCCTACTTTCAAGTAAAATGGATTTTCATTTGAACGCATTTTTCTCTTGACGGATGAAGAAAGAGGTACTACCTTCCCTATATTCTAAGGTTGGAGTTGAGTCTTTCGCTCACTGAAAGACGGTAGCAACACCAGGTAAAAGGTAAGCTGTAATATTACGATGAGAAGAGGGAAAGCGACAACACTGTAGTTTACAGTGAAATGGTGTACGGTTCACCAGATGGCGAGGGACAGGAATTGTCGCCTGAATATGCGAAAATGGTCAGCCGTGATGAGCGACGATGGAAAGTAGCTGATTATGACTCGAATGGTGTTCTTGACCGTACCGAATATGGTTGTTTCATGCATCCGGAAGATTGCGACCACATGCGTGATATTGTCGTGGCGGTATGTATTAATTATCGTTCAGAATTTAAATTGCTATATAATAGAGCAGTGCAACTTACGTGGTCTAGAGTTATGTCTCCGTTCAGCCTCTCCTTAATTCGCTGTTGTTGGGAAACGGAAGTTTAAGAACATGTGGTCTTACTTTTCTGTGCGCTTTTTTCATATACCAATCTCAGGATCTTATCTGCTATCATCTGAAATGTAAGTGAAACTTTTAACTATGAATTAAAATTTCATCACTGCCGTCTTTGTTGGTAGAAAAGAACGAAGACTGAATGATGTCGACAATGCTGCGTTTGTTATATAATTGCATTAACTTAAAATTAAATTCCTCCATTGCAACGAAGAATAGGTCGATAATTAAAAGTGCTTAGTTTATAGAAAGTCGGGATCCCAGCGTTTTTTGGTATACATTAATTGATTGGTCTGGTAGATATCCAGAAACTGGTCTAGATATCATCGATATTATCTAAGTGACTCACAGAAATTCTTTTCAGAATCTTTGAACATTCATCAATATTGCACACTATTGAAAAGCTTACAAAATAGCCAAGAAGGATGATAACCTCTCATATAACTGTATTTTTTTTGTTCTCATCTATTTAAACAGCTTCAGCTACGATACACTTCCATATAAGGCGTAAAAAATTTCATCGTGTATAGAACTTTTTGGGTTTTTTTTACGGCAGAAATGATGGTCACCAATTTCTTTTAGTTCATTGTTTAGCATGCGATAGTCATCTTGATGCTGTTGATTCGGTTTCAAATAATACCTAGTTACTATTGACTACTGATTACGCGAGAGTGTTTTTATCGTGGTTCCTCTAATTAATTATTGCAAAGGCTCACTAGCAAAATGATTGCTGTGTAATGCGGAAGCAGTCGTTATGCAGGTCTTTATTTTTGACTTTTGTCACTATTTAGGATTGCCCGATTGTTATTTGTATCCTTAAGTAGTCAGCTGCGCTTGTTAATATCTGCGATTATTGCATCCAGTATGACTTGCTTCGAGAAGTGAAAAAGAGAATCGAATAAGTCCGACGCAGAGGATGCCAGTTACGGACTGTCATCGAGGTGGAAAGTCGAAGACTGCTGTTGTGGAAGGCACTTTCTCAAAGAAGATTGTTTCAGACGCTATGGATGTCTATGAAAGTGTGGAACTGCTGAAAAAGAAGTGATGAGGATGTCAAGAAACCAAGAATAGGACTCGAGAATTCGGGACAGTACACTGTTTTTACGACGGCTATAGAAAAAAAAAAAATGACAACCAGAGCAAATAAAAGGAGGTCTTCCGTCATGGAGGATCTCTTGCTGAATTTGTCGTCCATGGGCATATTTTGAGACAAAGAAGGCAATCGGTGTCTTAGAAGAAAAAAATGAGGACTGTTCAAGCGCCACTAACTTTGAGCAATAGGCGAGTGATCTGGAGAATTGCTCAACCATGAAGCAGAAGTTTAATTGTTGTGGTCTGAGTGTCATCGGATATGTTTGGCGTCGATCAGGAAGAATCCCTCTTGAATGGCACGAAAGCAGCCGGTGAAAAATCGGCCCCCATGTGTCATACGTTTAGGCGCTCACGTGTGCCTTAAAAGGGTCGTTTTATTGCGTCAACGATATTCTCCACCTACGCCAGTTCGTCGAACTAAGCTGCCAGGAAGTGGTCGTCCGTATTCTGCAGTGAATCGCGTGTTACCTCGGTTTATTCTACCCAGGCAGTGATTGAACTAATTTCTTACAAATGAAGTCATGCAGACTATTTTGTTTTGATGGGCTCAAATCCAGATATCGATCCAGCTCAGAACCTATGGATGAGTGATCCACAAGAAAGATCCGAGAAATTCGGACGAAGTAGGTAAAGTCGTGATCAAAGCATGACATAATATATCACCAGAACGATATGCTAATTTAGTTGCTTTCATGATGAAGTAACATGCTATTGTTATTAAAGCTATGAGCCGTTCCTGCTGAATACGAACCATCAATCTATCATTGTCTGTGCAAAGTTTCTTAGTCCTAGATTGCCGGAACTGACCAGTTTCTAATCATGTAGGGGCTATAAATGCTGGTCTGAGATGAGGAGCCCAAACAGTCGTCAAAACGACCAGAAATGCTTTCGAGTGGGAGGCATAAAAAGAAGTATACTTTCAAGCGCGAATGATTTCATCCATATACCAGTACTCAAAAGGGAACGGCGGTCGCTTCGAAGGATGAGCAGACATCGTTCTTGATCAGTTGGTCGGCACTCTGTGAACATTGCTTTACGTGTAAATCTATCGTCTGCTATTAACCGCTGATCTAGGAATTTAACCGTAACGAAATGTGATGAACGTGTTTCACAGAGTTGATAACGCCATCGTTATCTATAATCATTTCCTCGATACTTTTTTTCTGATGTTCATCTAAATTTTACAGAAAGTAACTTTGCCGAAATATTGTTGTGGCATTCAAATATTTTCTTTACATAAATAGAAAAGAATTTTTTTTCTTCTTTATGAGAAGAAATTGGGAATCATTAGCAATTTTGTTGTCAGCGTATTTTAAATCGTTAATTTTCAGGAAACAGTGGAGGATATCGATAAAAACAAGGATGGTTTCGTCGACTTAGAGGAATACATTGGTAGGTGGAGTTGTTCATTAGTGCAGTACAAATCCTATTATTATATTACTTAATATGCCAACTGCCTTGAAGGTGATATGTATCGACCAGAGGATTATCCGGAGCTGAATGGAAAGGAGCCTGACTGGGTGGCCAGTGAGCGCGAAATGTTCAAAGATCATCGTGATAAAGATGGTGATGGCAAGCTTAATCAGGTATATTTTATAGTGCGCAAATTTCCATCAACTATGCGTTATATATGTGTCCAGTTCCAAAGTTTTATATGGATCTTTTTATTCTCCAACATCACTTATCGTGCGGTGATTAATTTTGATGCTATTCGTTTTTAAGGCGCGTTGAAATCGCTTTGTGGAAAAAGCAGGATGTCTGTCACCTTTCTGCTCTGTTTTTTTTTTTTTTTTTAGAGCATTTTGAGGAATTTAGTGCTTTAGTGAGAAAAAATCACTTAGTATTTCCTTGTCTGTAGTGACTTTTCCCATCAGCCGATTTAACGATATCAGTTTTGATCAGAGACTCTTCTGTTAACTGTTGGATGAAAGGAATACGACTTATTTAATTTTTTATGAATTCATCGATTGTTAAGTGCTGAAATTTTGTATTATCTCCTGTGATCGATAGCAGTGCTTAATATGAATATATTTTCAATGCGATGCAGGTTAAGTCTACTTAAGGCTTTTCTGCATTACGCGAACGTTTCAACTTCCTCTTTGTTTTCGCAATGTCTAGTGGGTGTTATAACCGGTGGTGGTTATGTAAAATCATTGCATGTTGTAGCAGTGAGCAGCTCACTTCGCGCATTGCAATCTAATGTAGCTGCAAATCCTTAACGAAATTATTATCGAAACTTAAGGGCAATGAGAGTTGCATTTTTCCTGGTAGAGCGCTGATTGAGGGATAGTTTAATGATTAACATCGAAAATTTTCATCACACAAGAACAGACTGCGAATGTGTTATGAAATCGAAGCAAATCTGTGATCAATTTCAGGATGAAATGAAAGATTGGATTATGCCAGTTGGATTCGATCATGCGGATGCTGAAGCGAAGCATCTCATTGGTATTGCAGATGATGATAAGGTGAGCTGAAGAGCTGCTTTCAGCAGTTCCCTCCGCTACCTCCCTTCCTTTAATCTTGTTGATATGCGGAAAGTACTTATTTATAAATTCTGTTAAAGCAGCTGAAAGTCGAGTGTATGAATATTACGCTTTAGGTGGTCGTTTCTGAAGGGCCACTCATTTTATCCATGTTTTATCATTATTGAGAAAAAAGGTTCCAGTCTTGCGTTTTCTCGTTTATAACTTTGCCAATAGCGAATATCAGAACTAGGAGAGCATTTTGAGGAATGAATTAGATCGCTGAAAAACATATGTCATAGAGAGAAATGCCTCTGAGGAATGAAAGCAATAACTAGCACCCTTCTTGTAGGGCTACGATTTGCGCTCCTGAAATTTGAACAAAAAAAACATGGAAATTAAGGATCACTAAGGTTCCAGTCCAAAATATTCATGTACGGATCACAAATTACTAAAGAAAAAATGGCGAAGTTTTTTTTTAAGGATGGTAAACTTTCGATGGAGGAGATACTCGCTCATTATGATACGTTCGTCGGCTCACAAGCGACCGATTATGGAGAACAATTACAAAAGCATGATCCGGCGGAACTCTAAGTGGAAAACGAAAACTAAAGAAGAAATTAACTCAACTCGTTAACAAATCATCAATATGAACAAGCATTTAACAAATATGAATCTTATCGGTGTTAATTTCAAAAACTGAATTTATCACATCAAAAATCGCCTAAAACGATCATAAAGCAATTCACCTTAAGTGCTTCAAATTACCAAATTAATTATATGTTTTGTTTTTCTTTATTTTGTTTATTTTCGCGTTGTTTTTTTATTCATTTGTTATTAATTCTTTTTTTTTTCATTTGTTTCTGCAGTTTAATTGTAACTTCTTTCCTTTATTTCGGATATGTCTCTCTTAAAGTTATTGTTTTCTCGTTGTGCATAACTTATAAAATAATGCATTTAAAAAATAATATTTGTCTTGTTTCCCTTTATTTTTTTTTTTTTGTTATTTTCTTGTCAGTCCTTATGTTTTTTTTCATTGAGGCGTATGCATTTAAACAAAAAGAAATGGTTTTGAGGGCGCCGCTAAACGGAAACTTCGATTGCCGATAAATATCAGCGTCTGTGATATTTGTTTTACATTGCTGCACAAGGACTCCCTTATTACAGTTCGATAACACCTTTATTCGCCTTACCTGGAAGGTGTTAATTAGGGGGAGGCAGCAAGTTCTTTTTCTTTCTGGCATGTGGAATTTTCATGACGGAAGATGTGAATATATAAATTTCTGGACTAGTCGTGCAACGACGAAAGTCTAGGAAGTGAGCTCTTTCTTTCCTCATAGTAGTGCAACGGGGTGAAATATTGTTCAAAATCATAGAAATAAATTGCATTTTGATACGCATAATGTTGTAATATAAATAAAACATGAATTTATTTTATTTTTATGGATCTGAAAGCTGATGGGAAGTTTTACTTCCACTGCCATCCCTCATATTCTCTCCCGTCATCTTCACTCTATTTTTTAGGATGTGTTCGAATTCCGTGCGACCTTGGGATATTACACAATATAAGCCTAACATTGATGCAGTTCAACATGGGATTTTTTGAATACATTTGACTCATAATCACAAAATATACGGGCGTAAAAACTGCGCTGTCTGTATTTTTTGAGGGTTTCCTCTCTTTTCACTCCATCTTCATTTCCAGTAAGGCGGTGAATTGGATTCCCAGTTGCCAGTTGCGCTTCCGCCGTTGGTAGGTTGGTGCAAGAAGCCCTTTCACTCTTATCTTGTTCGGACAGTTCAGTGGCACTCGTAGCTATGACATGGCTAAGTACCGAGTGTGTTTCTTTTATGGCGGTTGCGAAAAGAAATGAGGGGATTGAACCTGTTAAAGGCACCTGTTAAAGGTCTTATTTGCTTTCACGGCAGTCACCTACTTCAATGTCTTATTTGCTATGTCATTTCATGCCCGCTGTAGAGCGCTGGCCATTCCTTAATCACTAATCGATGGGAGTTTCCGAGATGCGACGACGCAGTCAGAATAAGAAAAAGCGGATGCTCGGTATTTGTGTGAGTAGAAACTAAGAAGTACACTGTTGAAAAATGATTTTTTAGAGAGTTGCACATTCGATGCAACATCAGTCGTTGACGAGGAGTTCTGTCGACGTCTTCGAGGGTGCAAATTATAACAGCGTCTTACATCTCTCTTTTTTTAGTATCTTTTAATGGCGTTGCATAAAAACTGCGATAAGCAAGGTTAATTCTAGATCGATAGAGGGAGGGGAAGAAGGGAGGGGAGGGGATGTAAGAAGTCGAGAAAAATTATGATGCAATGAAATGTTTTCTCAAATTTATTTAGCCAGACGTTTATCAAACGCCATTTGAGTATCAATGAAAGTGCAACCATAGCGAATAATCTTACCGCTCAAATTTCTGATTCATTATGCAAATGCCACTTCAGCTTTTCCGCTTTATAAAATAGATGGATGATCCATAGCGTCGAGGTAAATCGAAGATTTCATGTTCCATACAATCATTACTGCTGCCATCGACATTTGAACGTTTTTGATACGCTTTTTTCTCGATTGCACTCTCTACGTTTATAGTGTTTATTTGAATTTGACCTTGTTTCTTCATCCATGAAGTTTTTCACTTTTCTTCTGAACACCTCGCCTTTTCCGGTTTTTTTAGCAGTTTCTGCAATAAATAATTGCAAATATTTCAAAAAAAAGAAGGATGTCTATGCAAAATGTCCACATATACACACTTCTCTTGTCGTGATTGATACGTTCCACGTAGCACAGATCGCACTATGTAGTTGTGGTACGGGGGTCGACAACTCTATTCGTTGATCTCATTGCATGCGAGCAACTTCGCTGAATATGATTTTTGCGACAAATGGGACTTTATTGTTTTTCTAAGTCCTTCCCTTGCAGCGGAAGCGCCTTCTTGTCGAAAAATGTTTAGCGGTGAGAAATTTGCATTGGATGGCAGAATATTTTCAGTCGATTCATGGTGTCGAATGTATCGAACTACGTTTACATCCACGAAAGAAAATACTTTTGCTTTAACACAGCCCCACAAATACCTCAACATCAAAGCATAATTACTTACCGTACGATTCACCAGTAACCAGTAAGCATACACGAGATGCGGAGGGAACGGTATGGGCGGGAGGGATGATGAATATGGCTTTTGTATCTCTCATCAGTAATGCGTGATTCAGTACATATCGCAGTAAAACAGTAATCGACAAGTGGTAACAAAAACATTCGAAAAACGCAAAGAGGTCATCGGGCTGCCTTTTTGATTTCACGCCTGCCTTCAAGTATATTGAGCGCTTCAATTTTTGGAGCTTCGGTCAGGGGATCGGAATGGGTTCCTCACTTTCTAATGACATACACCTTCAACAAGCGGATTGCAGCTCGACAAAATTTGCAAGCCCAAATCTGACAACACTTGCGTCGTCTGATCACCAAGGCTGCTGCATACGTGCTACAGAGGTTGCACCTTACGTCAGCAGTAGTCGAACAGTTCGAACACCCTAGTTCAGATATTGAAATGTTCTTCCACTCCATCGGTTGAGGCACAAACGTCGGACTGAGAAACTATCAAGCACGCAAGGCAAGTGAATGCTATTCTCTCCACGTTCTGCAGCTTTTACATAACGTTTTCTGTCCCTTTCTTCTACTTCGAAGTTTCAGTGTGGTGCGTCATTTTCCTTCAGAAATTCTTCGAACCCTTTATTACTGCTTTTGCAAAGGCGAACTATTTCGTGCGTCCAGCATTTCTTGCCTCTGTCTGATCACGCGGTTTCCTCGAAACAATTTCATAACCAGAAAGGGTCTATAAGAAGAGCGCCGAAATTATCAGTTAGCTGCGGTACCACTTCTGAGTGTAAACCTCCGTCGAATTTGCAACGCTCACAAGAAGCCCACCTCTAGCCGCATGAACGTGCTGTGCTCGTCAAACCTCCGCTTATTAAATCAGCACCACCATCAATAATCACCGCAAGTATCGAAACAAAGCTATAAACCGCAAAGAGGTTCGTCTAACAACGATAGCATTTGCTGCATATTTTTATTTCATGCAGAGGGACATTATGCTACAGCTGTTGCTTCAATTTCACTGCGAGAATCTCAGAGAGTAGTATACCTGCGGATTTTGCACCTCATCGTTTATTACGATTCTTTTGTGAGCTATTCTAATCGTACTACGCCTAAAGCTATATTTGGTATAGTAAATTGTTATCACCAGTTACAGTTAAAGTTATTGTAAAACCAATACTTCATGAAATATATAGATGAGAGCTGCTAAGGTTAGCATTCTGTTAGACGTTCGATTCGGTATGGGAATATCACCATTGCGAAAAATGCATATCTTGAAAATACAATGGGATGCTGGGATGCATTGCTATGGAATGTTTGCATCCAACGACGTTGCTTATGTTTGCATATTTATTTCATTGACTGTAAATGCTCAAAGTTTATTGTGGCTAAGTGCTGAGATCCTGGATAAGTTCCGTATTTGAAGAGGGTAATTTCTGCCGACAGGAATTTGATACGTGAAAACGAAAGAATAGCGAGATGGGTAGATTTCTAAACTAATATACATTGTTTAATCGTCGCTATTCTTAAACCTTTCATGCATTTCAATTGTATCCCCTGGAACTGATTGCCCCATTTCGTTAGGTAAGCAGCTGCATGCATATCGGTTTGGAGGGGAGGGGGTGGGGGAGGGAGAGTTTGTACTTGAACGACGAAAGCTTCTAGCTGAAAGGAGCTTATAACGTTTTTTGACTTGCCAGAGTAAATGTGCATTTGACGGATGCATATAAAGAGAGCGACTTCTGATGAAGAAATATAGTTTTTTTATCGCCTTCAAAGCTTACTTGGTCATGAAGTAGGTTGTGAAGTGATGTTTTGCTTAGACATATTTGTCGTGCACTTATTGTTTTCCCACATTATATCTCTACAAACGGTGGTCCAACAATAGCCACGAGAAGTTTTATTTCGTCGGCTGGAATGACGGGAAACTCTTTGTCATGCTATGGAGGTTGACATGCACTTTTTTCAGGAAAGTTGGTATTTGTTTTAGTGACTGCTAAGGATATCGCGGAAAGTGAACGTACCTGGATACCAACGTGTCAGGCGTTTTGACTTCCAGCTTACTGGATTTCGCATAACATGCGTAGTACCTATTTTTGTAATCCGGCTCTCCTATCCTTTCTCATATTCCTTCCTCTCAATTGTCCTCTCATTGTTTTTCTTCTTTGAAGACCTTGGCGTTTTGCGTCGGATATCTGTCTCTGTTTCATATCCCCAGTCATTGACAAATGCGCCCACTGCCATGTTAAGGGCCCCATCATGTACTACTTCTGGACCACCCGTAATGCTCAACCCCAGCCCACTGAGAACGGGTGTTGCTGGACTAATCCAAAGGTGAGTATTGAGTGATGGAAAGAGGCGGCGTTCGTTCCTGAGTCGGGTCAGTGATCAAGTCTCTTCCGTATATCTAATTGCGTCCGTGGACTTCCTTTGCCATCAGTGTTATTTATGGCCGCAATAGCGTCGGCAGCTTTTTTTGCCATCCTTTGTTTATAAACTAGTTATCTGAAAACTTTTCCGTGAGCATGTTTCTTAACTTGCGTTAAGTTTGTGTCTTTCGAAAATGGAATATTTTTACTTTCTCCGTGTTTCAGGATGTCACTAACGAGTCGCTTCATTCGTTGCTTGATGCCAATGCAAGCACGTACAGCGTTCTCGGCCGCGCCTCAATGCACAACAGGTATTGAGCATGCGGAGGAGTTGAAAAAGGTCCTATTTTTATTTATGTCTTTTACTTGTCTATTAGTGTGCTTCTACTGCGTATGGAATGCGGATGTAATTGCACGTCGAAATGTAGCGAAATGTAATTTGACAGGAAGTTCCTTATTGGCTACGTCAAGAATAAAGGTTGCGGAAGGAGAAAAATTTCTTACTGAACTTGCTAATAGGAGCTTCATCAAATGAGCGTCGATCGATCGTTGATTAAATAGTCAAATGTACAGATGACCAAACTTCATTTTTATACACGGTTTTTGGTGCAATTCGAGGTTGAAATGCAGATTTAACAGAAGGATTCCACCTTTTATCTTCTTTACTACTAGTTAGTTCACGTTTATTAGTCTGTTAATCGTGCCATCTTTGGAATACTTCCTCAGAATTACGGATTGATGCGTAGAAATACTAACATCGATCTTCCGGAAAGTGTCCTAACTTGCTCGTTTTCAATTCTCCGATTTCGTGTTCGGCCTCAGCCTGAAGTAATTTCGGTCACATAATCGGTGCTATAGATGAACACATTTGATGAATGGGTGTGGGTACTTTGGAGTAAGCAATTTGATTGTTTGAGTAGTTGAATATGGAAGCAATCAGGTGCGGTAGCGGCGGTCTGTGCTCAAAAGAATAAGAGGGGAGGGCGTGGCCAATTTTTAATATGTCCCATATACTCCAACATATGTCTTCATAGAGCGTTACTTCTGTCATATATATAATGTGTGAATGGCTATGATTTCATCAGTATTGTTCCCTAAGACATATTAACGATGCTGAAGTGCTCCTACGAGCATCGTGAGCGGTATTAATCAACTATTAGGATCCGGGTCCGTGGGAAGTACAGCATTTCTGGTTTCCTGAGATGCTAGTACTGGGCAGCCTATACATAGTGATAAAACATTGCAGATAACAAACGTATGACTTCTGAACGGTTATAGAAACAAGTGCTTTTCTCATATTTTATTTTGGTTAATGATATTTCGCGTTGCTCTCATTAACTAATTAGCAAGAGACTCGTCGGTGAATGGAGGTTTGAGAAAAAAGAAAAGACTAGGCGGCAGAGCGAAGCGATAGCATCTTAAACATTTGCAGTTTTTCCTCAGTGCTTGTGTAGACCAACTGAAAGCAGTGCTTCTTCGCCAATAGCGGTGGAGTGATCCAAAAATACTTCAATTTTGCCTCTTTCTAATCCAAAAAAAAGAGAAAATCACTGAAGAGGTGCCGCTTTTGTCAGCATTTTTACGATGCTTTAACCCACTATAGCATAAGAAAAACCCATCGTTGTACGTTAGCTTGCCTGACGCTTTAAAATTTTCCCATTTAATCTACCAGATACGTCATAGTGCTCTTTAAATACGTCACTGAGTCAGTCCATTATGGTTTCATCCATAAAAATATCAAATCCTACAGGAAAAGGCAGTCTTCTGTAATCTACAGGCTTGAAAAATGCATCCAAATATTTTGCAAGCGGTTTGTACAGACGCCTTTTTTCGTCATTTTATGTGCAATACAGTGGGCTTCATTTACGCCAAATTATGGCAGTCATTGAAAGACTTCGTAATGCCAAAAAAAAAGATTGATGGAACTTATCGTGTTTGAGGCGAAAAGCACAATTCTTTTTGCATCTTTTATGATCGCTTTAGTAAATATTCAGTGTCCATATACCCACTCTTATTGCGCTCTATTGGATCATAGCTTCATATGTTTTCCAAAGCCTTTTACGTTTTTCGCCTTTGGTTGCCTCGGGTGAGTTTCGAATGATTTGTTTCATCGAGTTTAGTTACTTAGGAGGGATATTGGTTGCCAGAAAACGATTCTTTAAATGTTGATCTTTCTAGAGAGGAAAGAACGAAAAGAGTAAACCGACGGACTACAAATGCAGCGAGTACCTGAATTTCGGCATATGGTCCTTCTACGACAAAGAAGTGAGTGAAAATTTTTAAATTGGACATGAAGCTGGAGATTATTTACTCACATCCTTCAAATTTTAGGCGTTTTTTTTTTCTTTTTGCATATCATTCGCTTTTAATGGGACGGAATTTCGACTCCTTCATCCGTTTCGTCAATGTATACCTAGCCTAATAAGGGCTTCACTAGAGTTTGGTATGTATTTTCGTTTAGGCGCCCGACCGTGTTACGGGAGGGAGCTGTGCACGAACGGTTGAGCTTTCGAAATGTTGCGGTAGGCTTGAAATATATTTGGTGTATGTTCTGGCATATGATTGAAAGTAGCTTTTACTTCGACTTTCGTTGTCTGTGACTATGGGTGATAGCGATGACAGCAGGAAGCTTAGGTGATACACGCTTGAGATTTAATTAAAGTAGTTGAGACTTTTAAAAAAGGGAACAATCTGAGCGCCCCGTCTAGCGTTCGGAGCAACAATCTCTGCCCCCTTTCGTCAGTTAAATTCAATCCTCGCTTTCTATGCGTGCTTGTGAAAAAAAAAGAATTTTAAAGAATCGGTCGTAAAGTAATCAGTTAATTTGAAACCCTGGTAATTCCGCAAAACTTTCACTTCATCCATCGGACATTTGCATTTTGTTTTTTGTTTTTTTGCACTCTCTGCCACCTACGTTGATAAATATCAAACAGTATACGCCCACATTCTAAAGTGGCTAACAAGAAAATAGTTGTTTGGATTTTGAAGTTTTGCTTATTCGTCGCATATTTTAGAATTACTTGTAATTTCAGAAAGAACTTGCACCATCACGACTTCCTCAGCCGTCCAACAAGATACCAGCTGCGGAGCCACATGTCACTAAAAAGTAGACCACCCATGTCACGATTAATGTAGTCGAAATAGGTATAAGAGATTCTTCCCTATTGTAAAATGCATCATTCCGATGTTGGATTGCTTGTATAAATGTATTATTAAAGAGTTGCCAATTTCATGGTAGTAGCAAGTTTTCTTTCCAATTGACGATTAGCGAACGCTGCCTGCTAATGAGCATCGGTGAGAAGCAACGAACCGCTGATGCGAATTCATTGTGGTGAGGACGCTTAACTGCCGACCTAGAGGGCCAGCAAGAAAAAGAACTGTCGGAATGCTATCCTTTCTGTAGCTGATCCGCATATATGCCAATTGCATCTTGATTATGTCAACGGTTTTTGCTCTCTGCACGAATTTTTTCATTCTGCGATACATAAAACGTTTGCTTATTGTTTTATGTAACGAAACAATATATGGGGAAGTTATTCTCAGATGCAGTGCCGCAGATGGTGGTGAACGTTTATTGGTGTTGTGCTAAGTGATAGTGCGAGGGAAATACAGTCGTTATAAGGTGGCTCAAGATGCCTTCTGCGGCTTAGGATCATGTGTAGGAAGTGCTAAAGTGGTGCAGAAGCACTGTTTTGAAGCGCTTACGATATTCGCAAGCTGGATTTTTCGGCAAACGCTTATACGGTAAGGTTTGGATTTTTCGGTGGCGATTAGCGCAATTGATCGCTTCTGTTGGAAGAAGCAGAACGGAAGGATCTTCTCATTTATTCTTTGAGTATGTTTGCAACCTATCGACATAGTTGGTCGAATAGCAAAAAAATAATGCTTTATATACCAGCTTATTGAATGTGGTAATGTTTTTCAAATGTAAAATCATCACAAATCGGGCAAAGTACTCATTTATTGTGACTTATGAGATTTCATCGGTTCAATAATGATATAACATTGTGGGCAAGTTGGTGAAGCACGAGAATTGTTTAGAGGCGTTCGTATTCACATGAGGGTAAAGCAGCTGGCTGCCCAAAGAGATTTAATCGTGGGCCATGATTGGTCGTAGTTGTATAAGTCGGCGTGTTCAGCACTTTCCCTGTACCATCGATGAAACATTCACTTAGTTGAATTTTTAGTTTGTCAGTGTAGTTTTCAAGAACATTTCTAGAATGATGCAGAATATGCCTCATCGGTGAACAACGGAAAATCGCGTTTCCCAAACCTGAAAACTAGCGATACGTATTCTATCAACGAAAATATCGGACGTTTCTGCTTACTGACAAATTGTTTATGTCTGTTGCCAATAGACATTCCGGAACTGTTTAGGGTAGTGGCGTTGCATGTTTATTGAGGCGCCAGGCATTTGGGTCTAAATTTTTACTAAATAAGATATCCAGCGTCTATCCGTTTAAGGCAGGAATTTTAACAGCATAATCTGTGAGGAATTTGTTGGAGAATATTTCTCGGTTGCTGTTTACGATATAGGACGGCTGTCATGTGGTAGTTTCTTAAGCAAGTATCGGTATTCCACTTGGTAGTTATGGTTTATCTGACGTCCATACGTTAAGTGCATCTGAGGTTTTTTTAGAAAGATAAACGTCACTAGAAAATAGACATAGGATGTAATTTGTTGGAAAGTTTCTGTAGCAGTTTCAAAAAAATGCCCATTTACCTGACCATACTGCTTCTGTCTATCGGCTTCCTCTTTCCAAATCTGAAACGAACATGAAATGAACGTCGTCCTGATATGAAGCTAATTGTGTAAGTAAACCGATCAATCCGCCTTCACCGCCCTTCCCCCCTTCCTTCTTCCCACAGTTCGACAATCCGACAAATGGCGCCGTCCCCCTTGTCCTTGATCAGCGCCGGGAAAAAACACGTCACTCCTCTCACTGCATTAAATGACATTGATATGAATCGCTACTTGCTCAGTTCCTTCCCATTTGGTGAGGGTTATGACACAGTGTCCTTAATTTACAAATGATGTGATCTTTGATAATCGACAGGAACTTCTTCTGAAACTGCGTGTGTTCCTTGATATGATTTCAACTTTGTCTGTATGCTTTGTCTTGGAGTAATTTAAGGGATGGGCAAAGGAGGAGGGTAGCGTGAGCAACCTGTGTTCGAAATTTAGCACTGCACAACAGCCAGTTAACTTCTATCAAAAAAATGTGCGGTTACTAACAGTCTGAAAGCCTTAACGAAGATCGAGGGAACCCAAAATTTTTCACATATGTTTTGAAAATGTCTCGATGTTTTTGTTACTTCAGGTTGCTCAACAACCTCAGAACACATTGTCCCATACGTTCGTACCTGCAACTAGACATTACCCAGCCGGTCGAATGCCTCGCTGTGTCGAGAATTAGAATCCCTTCTGAAGCAGCTGGAACTGTGCACGACAGAGATATCGAGCAGTTGGAAAAGCTTTTTAGTAATATTATATGGACAATCTACAGTTTACATTTGTGCGATCATGCCCACGCAGTCTACACTAATGCCAAAAATTAACCAGGACGTATTGCATGCAACAATGGACACAGCTTCATGATGGTTCCTACCGCAATTACGTGAGGAGCCTTCTTCGAAAATCTCTCATAGTTGAAATCTAAGGGAAAAGAGACACAGATGAAATATTGCAGAGAGTCGGCTAACAAACCGTCTTAAACACATCTGATAAGTGGTGCGTTCTCTTTAATAATAACTTGAGCTGCAGGCGGTTTTTGATATCAAAATTGCGAGCTGCACTCTGTTGTGTCTACCTGTCATTGGTTTTTTTTTTTTTGAAGCATGAATAAACTACGACACTTATATTTCGAGTAAGGTGAACGCTTCAGCTCCGTTCACTTGATATGTTCAGGAAAAATTGGCCCCTTGCAGATTCATTAGCAACACTTGCAAAGACAGACATTTAGATGAATTTTCAGGTCAAGTGGGCTTCAGGGATGCGTATTTCCATCATACTTCATGATCCAAACGTTTGGAGAGTAGCGATCATTATGGTTCGAGCATCGAATAATGCGGCTCAAGTAGCATCGCTGAACTCTGACATCAATGACATCACATGTGCTTTATTGGAAGATGCATTAAAGATAAAGGATATGAGTTTAAAGAATTTACGTAATACTTACCGAACCATACTTGATCTGTCCATAGGAGCTCTTTTCCCGAATCTGAAAATTTATAAAAAAATTTTTCTGGCAGTGCGATGGGAGCACGAATAGCAGTGATGCTTTGTTGAGGCTCGGAAATAATTGCTGGTTGCTTCGTCTTCTCTCTCTTTCGACCCTCAGCCTTCAGCCCCTCATATCCCTTTCTGCCTCTGCACTGTTTTTCCCAGACGTAAGTGAAACGGCAAAATGGCGATCTCGTTGTTCATTAACGTGTGATATTCGTTTGCAGCAGTGTAGAATGAAGGTTTTTACACCATTTTCTACATAAAAAAAATTCATCCGCATAAAACGCTCTCAAGATGACTCTTAGGTTGTGCTTTGAGTTGACTCCTCTGCCTCGAAACGATGTGGAAATATACAAAAATGATTGTTTATGGGGGGATTCTTACAAATAATCGAATCAATTCGAATCGGTAAGCATATTTTGTTATTTGTTGAAATTGTGTGAAGTTGGTGTGGCTAGTTGAAGAGAACGCAGAAAATAAAACGCATATCTCATCAGCCCTCCTAATGAGCCCATCCACACTTGTTCGAAATTGAAATTTGCTTTCGTCATATAATGAGTGATCAGTTTGTTCCTAATTTAGTAACACATTTCATTTCATAGAAATATTTGAAGACTCGAGCTCCAGTTCTGGAAATAATTCTCCATTCTAGGCAATCAATTATAAGCTACAAGATTGTTATGATCTATTGAAAACGTTAGGAGAACGTATACCATTGTGCAGCGGACAATAAACGGCTATGTAAGAGAGTCGTTTTCCCTTTGTTTTTCTTTAATTCATTTCAAATGCCAATTCGTTCATCTGCTCTATGAGCTAAAGAGGAGAATTTGTCCATATAGTTAAAATGAATGACTCCACGATAGTATAGCTGATAAAAAAACATCATAATTAATTAAATACTTAGGTGGTAAATGTTTGGAACTAACTGCATAGATTCGGTAGGTTTTCATTGCAATATGGAGGCTTAGCTTTGTGTAAGTTCCATAATGTTTTTGTGTGGCGCTTGCAAGTACGACCTTGTATTTATTCATTTAGTGAAATCATTCACAACTATTCGAAAACAAATAAATGAGTTAAAGAAGTACCTCCTAAATGTAAGATTGACTTCTGGCTTTGATTGGCATCAAAAATGATTTTTTAGTAACTAAGTTTCGTTTTTGGTTTGAGAGAGAGATTCCATGGGGTTCAGGATGGCGAAATTCCATTAAAATTCTGCCACTGCGAAAATATCTTTCACCAAAACAGAAAGATGAGAAAGAGAAGGGGCTAGCCAGAACGGTATGAAAGAAAGGGGGACTAGCAAAAGACTTGAATTGATCTTTTTATTGTGATCAAGCATAATTTTGATGTTAGTATTCTCTGGAGTTTTTTGCTGAAGGAAATTCGAATGTTCTATTCTTGGGAGGCATTTTTTATCCTCCCAACTCTTCCACTTCCGTATTTCTTGTCATTGGCATTGTTAAAGAATATTATGGTAATGGCTGGTAATAGTCGAATTTATTGGTGCTACCAGTAATTTGTAGTAGTATTATTTACTGGATACTTACTATTACTGCTAGTATTGCTAATTTTTCTGCTACTGCCGATATTGCTCAGTACACTAATAAATGATTCCGGTGCAGATACTAGTGCCAAACGTTACCGTGTTACCGTGTTAGTAGAATGTAATGCCAGTGACCAAACTCAGTAATACCATTAATACATCTCATATTAGAAATTAATATTGATGGTAATACTGCCATGATTGCCTGCTCGCTTAACTCTACTTGATGCTCGAGTCAGGAGATCATGAGAACATTCGACGGCAATGGGTCCTGAACTGAGGACGACGCTATCCTAAAGTATGAACTTGATCCCTAGTTCACCGCCAGAGTCAACAAAAGGGCCAGCTCCAGATGGCACTCTGAAATGACCAGTTCAGAGTTGACTAGAGGATCCATCCATCATTGGTCGCTAGCAAATTATCCAATTTCAAGTCATTTGATGTGGCGAGTTTCAAAACGAGCCGCAAGGGTCTTGAATGTCCGCAATAAATAGATTAAACGATGCAAAATAAGGGAATCACAGACCTGACCATCGAAATTCTATCCATAGGTGCTCGTTTACCGAATCTGAACTAAAAACATGATGGGAACCTATTTCGACTTTTTTTAAATTTTAAGTTCTATAGCTTGTCCTTCAGCATTTCTGTGGGTAATAAAAGCATTCACGCCTAATTTGGTATGTTCAATGTTCTTCGAGTCACGACTAGTCACGAAATATATCAGTCATAGATCGACAGATCAATTCATTCCTAAATTCTTCACCTGACAAAAAGGATATGCAAATTTCAAAATTTTCAGAGACGTCCTTGCAACCGAAGAACTCGGAAAAGATATTCGCCTGAAGTTGCAAATTTTGTAGACCTCTCTTTCATCCCCACCCCCCTCCACCCTCTCCTCACCTGTCCACTCCGTTGGGCATATGGGGAAGTTCTCCGATGCATAAGTTCGGTCTCGTTTGTGCGAATGAGTGTGACGATCATCCTAACTTAATTTCGTGATCGACTGTGACGAGTAAGAGAGAGGGTGTGAATGAGCTTCTTTTCACTTTAAAGAAATCCTCGCTAACAGGCGAAACGTTTAAAGGCGTTAGAGAGTTTAAATCGCTCGCTGGAATATATGAAAAACGAAAAAGAAAAGCACTCTTGAGGTTTTGTGCCTATTTCTAGAAAGAGAATACATTTAATGAACAGTTTTATTCGGCACTTTAAATGCTTCCAATTCCCAAGAATTTCAAATTTAATTCATTGCTATAGATAGTGCTGTATTCGAGAAGCATCGTTGCGTCTAAAATCGTATTGATGATCACAATAAATTTTTTATTTTACAAATAACATTCGGTCCATTCATTGCCTGGCACAAACTTATGGAGCTGGGGAGATTTCTTGCAACATGTTACTAAGTAACACTGATGCCCGTAAACTGTATGAGTAACAGTATTAAGTAAGAGTCTTGACTTACTGCATAAAGTTTAGAAAAGTATCTTCACAACAAGTGGTTTATTGAAGGTAGAAGGTGGATTCCTTTGGGATTTCTAGGCAAACGCGTACAGTTCATGCGTTGGCAAGCTCAAGGAGTAGCAAATGCTTCTCGCGGATTCTCGCTCAAAATGAGCGCCATCTTCAGCTCACATTTCTCCCCTCTTTTGTTCATTCCCAAGCATTTTATATTTTTCGAGCACTTTTGTTTTTGCATCATTGAAATGAAGGAGAAAATGCCAACTAAAAGAAATTTCTGTTTCATTGTCATGCTTTCTGTTTTCAAACAAATTTCTTGCATGTTTCGATTTTTGCTTTCAATTAATAGTAGCGAAACTTACCCATGAGACAAGCGACTATTCAACTATGCAGTTATGGAATGTAATTCCTCTTATCTGCAACCATAAATGATCTCTAAGTGCACTGTATTCTCGATGCTCTTTTCTCCTATTCCGATCGAATATAACAAACGAAGTTTGACTTTCATTTCTAAAGATTACTACAAAACAAAGATCTCAATTCTTAGGAAGTGCTAGAGATGACTCTCATTGGTTCTCAGTGATTATTATGTCACTTTGACGCTAATCTTTATATTCGTTTAAAAAGCTCCAATTATTGTTTAAATTTTGAGACGGCTATAAAACGAAAGCCAACAATAAATTTAAAAAAAAAGAGAAATGTTCACATCTTAATCATTTGGTGCTAGATTTGCTCTTCTTCACTATTTGAGGGAATATGATGCTTGCCTCGATAAGAGTCGATAAACATTAGGGGATCTTCGAATATTTATTTTCGCTAAAGCGGAGTTATTCAGCCATACAGCGGCTGCATTATTCGATCAACAATCTGCAGCCTAACAAAAAACCCCAACTTGCTGAATATTCCAAAAGTTACGACTTAAATGATAAAATCGGAATTTCTCAGCTTCTGTCTGTAAACACTTGTTTACTTAGCATCTTTTCCCCAGCCATCGTTCGTCGTAAACCTACAAAAGCCACCAAAAAACTTCGAGAGTCCCCATCTTTGGCAGATAAGCGCGTTATTCCACAGCGATTGATCATACGAAGTTTAAACGATTCTGATTTCCTAACTGAAGCACAGTGAATCGAGGCACTCGACGATTTCACGAAACTTGACGCAGAAGTTATATTTTTTCCTCATAACTTCAGTATGCTACGCTAACAGAGGTTCTTGGTCCAATTATAAGATGGCTGTAGAAAGACTAGGTGTATTCCACTTCAAAATCACTAAAATGCGATAATATTTACTGTTCAGTCAATCCACTTTATTCGATCTCTATCATATAGATTCAAAACGTCCTAACGAAGGCAATTAAACGTTCGAGTTTTTGCGGCGCAGTGATTAAAATTCACTGCCATGTTACAAAGCTGCAGATTACGACGGGAAAAATGCTGTCAACTTATGCGATTTTTACGTAATTGGACGACTGAAAGAAAACATAAATGATCTTTATTCTTTTAGAAATCATAGAATTATTCTTATTGTTTTTTGATTCAAATCGGGTTTACTTTACTTTGAAAAGTTGGATGTGATAATGGATGGATTGTGCTGAAAAAGAAACTTATAAGAGTAACAAGCAAAGAAATTAATCGCAAAAATTAAATGCATCATACCTGACCATAGAGCTTCTATCCATTGGTGCTCTTTTCATCGACCTAGAAAATTCCTTCACTTAATTCCTCCTTCATCCTTCATTCTTATGCCATTGTTCAGATTCTTTTTTCCTTTTGCAAGAGACTTAAGCGAAAGAATTATAACTACTTCTTTTGATATCGTGAAGTTCTCCATCAAAATCGAAATATCAAATCAAAAATGCAATAAATTAGTTGTCATTCTTTTCATATATTTCACAGGCAATTGCTATTGTTCAATAGAACCTTTGTATGCATGCATTCTTAAATAAATGCCTTACTCTGTGCTATCGATGATTTCACCGCGGGGATAAATATCGAAGTAATGTAATTGCCTGAAACTAAAATTGATATTAAACTTGGTTAGCGAATGCGCTAATCTTTGGTGTTTCTAATTTCGCTATGTAAGCATTTCGATAACAAAGAAAATCTCACATAATGAATTCAGATTTAATTCATCAATATTGGGCGATCCATTGATTAGCAATAAAATTCTGGATATAACAGCAATAAAATTACCCAAAAAAGAGTGTAATTTCTGTTTAGTCAATTTGCTAGACGTTTTTTAGAGTAATTCACCTCATACTAAATTTAATCACTGCACTCATATGCACGCAGTTTCAAATGGCAGCTGTTATATATGATTGCTTAAATCCACTAAAAGAATGCTAATCTCACAGTTTGCAATGAAACAGATAAAAATTGCTGCTTAAAGGTGTCAAATAATGTTTTTTGATGCAGATTGAGCAGCTACTTTAAGTCGATGAAGGGTCTGCCCGATAAGTATAAGCCATACGTGAAGTGGAAATTGCAGATTTGTATTATGAGACGTTAAAAGCGCAAAGATCAAAATATTGCTTAGAAGCAAATGTTACAATCATTAGCGGATAACTTTCATAGAAAATATTTGGAGAATTAGGAGATCGCATTACGATGAGCATTTTTAATTGCCTCATTTTATGTGGATCATATAATTGAGCTATCGTTCCGAGAGTTTATTTCTTAATTTCTTTTCCTAATTTATTTACAGATTAACCCTTTTCTTTTTAAATATTTAGTGTGAATTGTTCTTTGGGAATACAACGATGGAAATAGGCATTCACTGATATCAATCATATTCGATAACATTTGATGAGAGATAAATTAAAAGCTTTCACATGAGAAGAATATTCGTTCCGCAATGCGATAGGCGATATATTTTGATTTCCAATTTCATCATGAATTTCTAAATGAATAAGTTCCCAGCTTCATGCCGCTTCCTTAGCGTCTTTGATTAGATGGTTATACTAATAACAGCCTTGAATTATCAGTGTTATACAGTATCATTACTGAACTCCTATGTCGACTTCAAGTTTGAGTTCAAGTCCCAGCCTCATCTGCTGAAAAATTGTCATTTTTGTTTAGCGTTGTATCATTGGTGGTAAAAGAACTCATTGAAGAGGTTCTTTGAAGTTCAAACATCATATGGATCGTAACGAAGAGCGATATAAAAATTTTGATCATTTGTTCGAAACTGTTCAATTTTATATACATGTTATAATTTTTTTACAGATAACAGCCTGGTCAATGATACAATATTGGCATTTATCCATGAAACTTTATTGTCCGAACACTTGTTTTTAGAATCTCTACGGTTGACGTTTACGGGACGGTTGAATATTTAGGCTTTTAAGTTCGCTTGGCGGATTTGAATTTCCAAGACTTAATCTATCGGTGGTCATGACGCTAAAATGGTTCGTGGAAGTCACCAACGCGGACTTCGCCTAAAACGAAGTAAGAAGATCATACGTGTGAAGTGCTCTTATTCTTACACAGGGGCTGTTATTTGACGTTAGCGGTCGACGAATAAAAATGAGGCGATTTCAGCGAAAAGAACTTGTGTTCTGTTTCGGCGTCGTAGGTGCACTGTTTTATATTTGAGTGATCGCTGTCACTAACGTTTACAGCTATGTCATTACGCCCAAATATGAGTGATTACTCGTCATCCTGCCCTTACATATCAGATCGCTTCAAATGTCATATAAATGCAACGTTCAGTGTTCGAATTAAGTGAATTGTATGTGTTGGCAAAATTTTTCGAAGTTAAGTTGAGATCAAACCCGGGTCATTATATCCTATTTTCCTTCGATCGACCGTGGCCACCGTTTTCAGGTAAGCTTTCCTGTCGTAAATGGTAGACGTTCTTTTTATGCCCTTGTCTAAAATTTCACCTAAAATGCGTCATGTGTGTTGTGCGCTTTCGCAGTAGTTTCAACACAGAAACTCCTGTTACCTCACTTCTAAATTAAAAAAATGTACGAGACCACTCATTGGTAGCGAAATGACGACGGGGAATGCTGAAAACGGATCACAGAAGGCAAGAGGAAACCCCTATTTGAAATAGGGAACTTTAGGGCACATTTAGAATATTGGTGTCGCACCAGAGCAGCGAATACAACACATGTTTCTAAGAACATTTCCTTTTATGCCGATTTTTGTTTGTAGATGTCGAAATTTTATGCCACAAAATTAAATCTTTCTCGCAAAAGAATGCAAATTTTTTTGTAAAAATGTTTACAATGACAAATTTGCAATCGCCAAGCTTATTCCGATGGAATGAACATACCGCAACTCAAAGAAAACTCATTGTCTCCTGTTGAATTCTTAAAAACTTATTTATTTCACAATAAAATTCATACACTTGAGAAGTGATGACGTAGAATCTCACTTATACAATTGGATATGAAGCTTCACACCGTATCCTGAATTTCCGATAGCAATAACGGTAATTTTTAACCGGAGTTTCAGATAACGATAACGGTGATTGGTGGACTCAATCGAGCTAGTTTATGGAATTACTTGAACGTATTTCACTAACATTTTTATTAGATGAATTTTTCAGAGATTTCTGAGAAACGATTCAGCGGAAAGATATTGAATTGCAGATTCCGCTTCTTAGGTATAAGCAGATTTCCTTTCCACTCATAGATTGGAGTATTTGTTGGAAATATTGCGCTTCAGAAGAAAAAGCATTGCTACTATTCGAAACGAGAGAAATGCTGCTTTGTCGATTGATTTTCATAAAAAGTCGATACTCACAACGCTAAGCGTAACACGAATGAGGCACTCTGTCAGCAAGAAGGAAACAATTGATTGAGCAATCACCACTTCCGAAATTACACAATGCTAACCAACTTATATGAGATGGCATTTAGTAGACATAGACATCCGACAAAACTGATATGAATATGCCCTGTTTTAGACGTACGATATTTGTGAGTTATTTCATCTCCCGATGGGAAATGTTCGTGAAAAAAATTACTCAAAGATAGCAATGTGTCGTTTAGAAAGGCGATAATAGGATGTCAACATTTTGCGTTGATCTTATTTCGGATATTTCAGCAAAAACACACTTGGAAAAATGCGCAAAAATAATGCGAAAACGTATCTTATTATAGGAAAAAAAGAGAGGAGATTGAACAGCTTGAGGATTGCAATATTCGGACTCAACCATCTGAACTTTTATATTATCAACCATCATGAAGCAGATCAAGTGATACCCTGGTTATGTATGTTACAGACCTCAAAGCTTCTTATATATTCTCATCAACCGTGCGATAATGGAATTATCAAAGAAAGCAAGCATAATGTCGAACTGAAAAGAAACTGAAAAATGTAACAATACTGTTTTCTCTGCTTCTGTTCATAGAATTCAAATAATGGATATTTAAGTGAATTGGCTGTCGGAAAATTTCCGCGAACAGAGCAATCCACTAAAGAAAAGCAAACTAATGAAGTGATTCATTATGAGAAAATAGATCCGGAAAGCAACACAAAAAAAAACGATTTTCAAATCCAGATAAAGTTGGCAGCCTGGTAAAAACAATTGTAGTTTTCAAAAAGAACAGCTATAAGTTTTCATCACTTTCAAATCGAGTGAATATCGACACATTCAAAATTGAGGAAACTCATTATATTCAATGAAAGTCGTGTTATATCTATATCACTTTGTTGGAATTACTTTTTGAAAAAAAATAAGGAGATTTCGTCGTCCGAAATAAGTCATCAATTTCCTATGGGAAACAAAATGAATGTGGAACTGAATGAAAATAAACCGTTGGAAAATATTATCTCAAATTGTTCTAGTACAGAAATATATTTATAGATTTTTAAGTGCGTAGATGGTGCGGTCACGATTTGAATGAAACTGAAACTAATGTTTCCATGCTCAGTTCTTCAGTGGAACGAGATCCCGCCTTGAGACTCTCGTATGGAGCTGTTCGATGAGCGCTTGTTATAAAAAGTGCATCTGTCAATGCAGGTAAGGCCTCTAATAACCGCTCTTTAACAAAATTACATTATAGAGGTTTACGACGAATATCTGGAAACACTCATTCGAACTGCATGTTTAACGTGAATTAGCATTTTCAGCTAGAATTTTGTAATTTGCAATTGGAGGTGCATTATTTGAGTTCAATTTTGGGTCTGTTTAAGTGGCGAAACGACTTTCCAATCACAAGCCTTAGTCTAGCAAAGCCTAAAGGTATGTTCGCATTTGCATTTAATGTATGAGAAGACAAAAAAAACGCAGCTATAGGGCGGATACAGAAAAGCTTATTGCAAGCGATACATCATTTTACTTGAAGCGAGCGGTGCTTCATATTCGAAGTCCGGCAGATTATCGTTATGTCCCATTCAAGAATTTAACTGTTTTGGTTTTTTGAAACACTCCAACAATAGAGAACATGAGAATAACATGAATTTGAAAGTCCAAAAAAAAATTCTTCATTTCACTAGAGCATTTTATTCATAGCAGTGAATTTACCCATACTTTACCACTCTGGAGAACTACCTATGAAAAATTTGAGTTCTTTTTCTTTGAAATAAAGATTTAGATATTTCAAAAAAGTGCGATGCCATTCCCAGGAAATAATTGTTAGAAGCACATAGGTTTACAAAGAGGTAGCACTATGAAATAAACGAATTTGAAAAATCGATCCAAGATTCATTAATACTGAGATAATTAATGCTAAATAAGGAGGAAACGTACTATTTTAAGGACATCGCTAGTGCAAAACTGGTTCCCTAACAAAACACTATCGATGAGAAATTCCGATGGATGGATTTATTCCACTTATTTTACGCATCACTTGAATAGGTGCGCAATTTAGATTTAATGATGAATGAAAGTATTATTTTCTTCTGATATGATATCAATGTAAATGAAATTGCTTAACTGTTTTAGTGGCGTTCAAATGGAGTGTAGAATATAATAACAGTGTTGAAAAGAAAACGAAATGTACGGCGACCAACGTATGATCACTATAAACTGAAGATCAAATGGAATTCATAAAGGACCACTTTTACAAAAGCGTATCAGTGCCCGAATGGAATTTTCAACAATACCACCATATAGTTGTGGATTTGATCCCGAAACGCGACACAAAACAAACAAACTTTTTGTGAAGCAATTTTACACGCTTAAAAATCTATGAATATTGAATCGGTAGGAACAAAGCGAAATATTTTAGGTACCCGAAAACAAAATCAAATTGCATTTGTGAGAATTTAGAATTTGCGACAAACGATTGATTATGCGATCAAATGTTCAGACTTCCTTGCGGTTATTCATAACAATTGCTCCAAGAGAAAATGTAAGCGCAAACAAAATAAAGAACTTCACGAACTGATTTGACGACCTCTATGGATTGCTGCAGTTCGATTGTCCACTCATTTATATCGTTTCGATATTGAAAGACCGATGAATCTGCATGATGCGTGATACAAAAATATGACTTATGAATACAAAGCTTTCAAAGCTATGACGAAGGCTTGACTTGATGAAAAAATCTGTCGCAATGATATTTTTTATGTTAGCCTTAAAACATTTTAAGATATATGGAACCACCGAAAGGCGGAAATACAACGAAAATCGAAATTTTAGGCTTTCTTAAGCACTGGTTTAAAAAAGTATTCCTTATCTCTCCTGGCACTTCCTTCTTCCCTCTGCTCTCCCCATACCCTCCCTCACCTCCGCACCTTCTTCCGTTGGAACGTTCCTATAGGCAGAAGTTTATAACACATTTTGCCATAGTGCCTAAATTAATGATTTTGTAGACTCGATATGAATTCAAATAGTGCAGTATGAAAACCACAGGGGAAACACAAATTTCAAGATCTTCGACTGCATATGTCATAATGCCTAAAGGCGCTCACACTTACTTGTCATGAAGGACTCGATAGCTGTTATGATGTAACGGAATAGAGGCTGAAGAGTGAGTTTGAAAGCGTCATTAATATGGGCGTTCAAACTCAGAAATAGAGAAGAAATATGACAGTACACTGTGACATATGCACATATTGTTGAGTAAATCGATTAAATCGCAACAATTTACAATCGTTACAAAAGCTATGTAGGATAGAACACTTTCTTTGAATGCCCTAGGAATTCGACTGTTTCTCGTGCTGATACTTGAAATCTATGATTCTGACTTCTTAGCATAATGAAACGTTTATACTAAAATACTCATTCGAAGATCTATTCATTAAAGCCACATATGACGCGATTATGATCTGAATAAAAATAAGGGTTGGTGATTTTATGCACCCAAGAAACAATTACTCTAATGGAATGTGCTTCTTTTATTGAGATCATTGTGAATTTGGGTACCCGAAAAGATTTAAATCGATATTCTTTGCAGAATTCTTGGGAAGAAGTTAAAAATCGTGAGCTGTAATGAGACTTGTTACGTGTACCTCAAGCGGAGTGGAACTAAAAACACTTCATTGCCGCACTCGGCGGAAGATAAGACATAATTAATGTGTTGTTGAAAGTGTTTTGAATCTCTACTGAAACACATTTCATAGAAACATGGATGGAATATTTGTTCCGCGTGAACGACATATTCAATGCAAAAATGCATAAAGTCGAAATCAAAAGTGATGAAACTGTGGTGTGAAAAGTGTTCTGAGAAAAATGAATTCATTACATCTATATGACAGCATTTTCATTTCTATAAAAATTTCCAATTCATATAAATGCGGATGAAATTTGCAAGTGAATAAATGAAAAGGTACAAATCGGTTTTTCAAAGCAAGTCTTTATTGCTCTAAAATATCATTAAAATATTACTTTGAAGGTATTCATTGAAAAGAAATGCCAAATGAGTTCATATTTCATAAGGAAGGAAGCCTTTCGTTGACATCTTTATATACTTATATACTTATAGCAATAGATGATGTGATAGACTTCTCGAAACGAAGACAATAATTCGTTCAGTTGGACCAGAAGGAAAGAATAGCCGCTTAATACAAACGGAAGTGTTGCGGCTGTTGTCCGCTAAAAACGGAAATATTTCAATGACGTGAAACTGTACTTGTCCTATTCGACTTCATAATGAGATTTTATTGGAATAGAACTTGCAAAAGACATGCGCAGAAATAGATAATGCTTATCCAACACCCTTCAATTGTGTCGAACCTTCCATTTTGGCTTTCAGATGATTCCATATATGAGCACATTTCGCAGATTATGAGGATATTTGACTCGTGGAGCTCATTGTAGTATTGAGGTTAAACAGGCTTAAATTGATTTCTCACTTCCCATGAAAATATCAGGCATTTTATTAAACACGAATAATCAAAATGCATTAATAGAATGGCCATAAAAAACATCCGAATGGGATTGCAGATATGAAAAGTTCAGCAACTGTTCACTTTAATATATTGACAGGTACGATTTTTTTTCGATTACGGTTGACTGCATATGCTCATGTGAGGTTATTCATGAGAAATAATCTCATTTGGGACGTTTTTAGTTGTTAATAAAACATGAGAAAGCGTATGGTGCACAAAAATTGGTAATAAGCATAATCAAAACGCCATAATTTGGGCAGAAATATGAGTAAAGTGGTAAACGGATGGAAGAAGTCATTCAAACAGCCTCTGAAATGGTAAAGGAATAAACGAAGGTGTTCTTAAACAAACCAGTGGATTAAGGTGTAATGACGCCATATTTGAAGGCAGCCATCATGAAGCAGAAAATATTATCAGTAACTCGTGACACTGGAATGAGCATAAAAAATCATGACACTGTCATACGTAGTACAAATTATGCATTTAACTTACTCGTTGCCATCGGCGGCGAGCAACAATTGGCAGAGGATAGTTGTAGCGGCGACTGATTCCACGAATCGGATCATATGGGACGCCCTTCGAGCGAGTGCTAAAATTTTCGCATATACAACTTTCGAATAATCAAATCATCATTACGTGAATGAATTTTCTCTCAAACGACGAACTTCCGATAGGAATCCCCCAACTGTTCATTAACTTTCATGAAGTTTTTCAAATTCGAGCAATTTACTTATTTGAGAGCGCTGAAATTTTTGAAGATGCGGAAAGTGGCGATGGATGCTTAGCGAAGTGACATAGTCAAAAATTGTTAAACGTATTTCCGCCACCGTACAAATGACTGAACAAGCAATTCATCACTCTCAAATCGAATAATCAAAGGAATTTCAAATTTTTACATGTATTTTACTAGTTACTTTATTGAATTGTATTTCACCTCGTACAGTCCCATAGAATGCTGGCCTCTATGCAGTGTCTCATCATAATGCAATCACTAGATTCGATGCAGAATGGCATAAATTCACTTCACGGTTATCAAGAGTGATTGTTGGCGTTTTTAGCTATTAACCGGCAACTTATCAAATTTATTGGAATTCGGGGGGGGGGGGGGGGGGGGTGAGACGGAAAGGAGAACAACGAGCGGATTTCATTCTTCGGTTATCATTGCACCATATAAAGTAACAGCGACAGGCGATGTGAAAACCAGTTATTTATTTCATAGAGACATCCTTAAACAAAAAATAATAATTACTTTTCATGTGTTCGTAAGCTAATTTGGAAAATATTCTCATCGCTGTTGGCAAATTTGAAAACTGTGAGTTCTCAAGAACGTTTAATAAATTTCAGCTGTATGCCACATTCCATACAGAGATGAAAATTGCTTGAACTTCAAGTTGCATTTGACTAGCAGTGAGACAGAACCCGAAAAACTGGACATCAGATTATCCTTCGACATCAGATTTCAAATGTTTTCATCGAATTTCTTTTCGTTTTCGCTTCCTCTCTGCAGGTGCATACGTCCTCTTTCTTACATAGCAGAAATCATTTTCAAATTGCTATTGCACGCGCATAGAATGAGTTCGTATGTGAATATTTTATTGATGAATATCGACTACTTCTTATAGCTAACTGGAATCCGATATCAAAGTGTGGCAATAAAATAATATTTCGATTATGAATTTTTGAATTCTTGAGTGCGGTTTGCTTTTCTTTAGGGATCTTTTCATATGAATTATGAGGCGATAATGTTCTTCTGGATGAATTTTTTGCTGTTGCCGCTATTTAGTATGTAGAAGTTATCTTCAGAATCTTCGTGTTAAGTGAAAAATTCTTCATTCAGAGAGAGAGAAAGCGAACGAAATGTTCCAATTGAAATGGAATATACATGAGGGATAAATTTGTGAAGAGCTGATCTCCGACATTGCATGATGTGCATTCATGGTCTACACTCATGAATGATTTTGCAAGAAGATGACGTTCACCAAACATAAATGTTTTACAAATTCATCATTCCCTTGTTTGTGTCATCAAGATAGAGTCTACGAAAAAGAATCCCCGTCAGGCAATATTTGAATGAGTGAAGTTCAGTGTAGTTAGCATCATCATAAACGTGAAGCATTCAGTCGGTCCATAGAATGGGTTTTTCTACTTTATTCGCTTTATTTATGTATTACTCGAATGTATTACTCGATTTTTTATGAATGGTTTTCATGTTTTATGCTTTTTTCGCAACATTCTCATCAATTCTCCCTCCGCTCTCTCTCATTGTTTCGTCTTTTCTCTGTGCCATGTCATAGCCCCATAGGGTTATGCCATTGAAAACACGATGAAGTAACTGGAGTATTGGAACGGTTATTTCTTTTTCCCGTTAAAAATAGCAGCAAATCACGTAAAAAATACGCCAACAGCCAATAGACATTAGCATCTATTGTAAAATCTGCACATTTTAGAACGATGAAATTTTCTGAACGTGAGGAATGCCAACAAAGACTGCACGAAGTTCGCAAGCATTCTACAAGGATGGCAACTTCAAAGACAGAAGAAAAATGCATAAAATGGTTCAGAAAAGTGTGGCTTTGAACTTTCAATGACTATTTTGTTGCGAGAGAACGTGCAGAATATTGGCAACGAAAACGTGCATTTGTGGCAAATTTTTGAAGATTCATACGTCTACACTATATAAGTCGTTCAGATTACATGGTCGCTATGAAGAAACTGAGTAGAGGAACATTGCCTTAAACGTTCGAATTTCCTATAGAAAAGGCCTCACAAAGAGCAAAAGCTTCACAAAGAACAATATCACTTAAGCGATGCAGAGAGCTATAATTTCCTAGTCGAGTATCCGTCAGACTCATATTTCTGATAGTGAGGAGTACCTTTAAGCGCTGCAAGTTTTGAAAGTCCCATTTCGTTGCAAATAAAGTTACTGTGGACTCATTTTTACAGATTTTTTTCTCGCAACAGATCTCTGTCATCTAAAGATTTTCCTGCTATCATTTTAGCATTTTAAGCAGAACCACTAACCTATTAGTCATCGAACAGCGAAGAAAAGAGTAATTCAAGCATAAATGAATCAGGTCAAATAAATCAATGCATTGAAATGATGTTACAAAAACAACAAGTTTACGAAATGAACGCAACAAATTGAAGCAACATATTGAGCATCAATGGACAAAATTCCATGAAATGTCTTCGTGAAAGTCTTTGTTGACAGCAACGTTCACATTGTTTCGTGGCTGCGCTAAGAGGTTTTAAAGATTCATATCTTTTTCAGCTTCTCAGAAGGGAATGAGTGGATTCTTGTAAAATTCAAGCCTCTTAGAAATCATTAACGTGCACCTTTTAGCCGAACATGGATCAGAAAGAAAGAAAAAACCTTTTCTTCAAGCAATCTTGCCTTACTCACTGAAATGAGTTCATTGACGAATATGCTGCACCCGGAATTGGATGAATCTTTCGTGAAAAGCTGGTCGAGTTCTCTGTCATTCTATGATTAGGCAATATTGCTTATCACTACACATTGCAAACGATTGCTACAGAAGTGCTGCAGAGAATTTATGCAGCTCGACCAATATGGCAAACTTCAGATCAATGTATTCATTAATACGACATTCTCGAGTTGCCCAATTCTCATATGAGCAGAAAAAAAAAGGAAAAGAAAATGAAATAGTCAATCAATAAATGCATTCGAATGTCTCTACCGACTTGCATATTCAGCCCAACAAGCAGGGACAAAAACTGCATGAAGACTATAGCCGAAACATTCGCTATGCATACAGATGTTTAGTGCAATTTCTTCTGCTAGAAAATATCGTCATATTCACATTTTTGATTGTGAAGTAGCATAAAGAATGTCAATGTATGTAATCGCAGTGGTAGTTTGTAAACTTCAACTACTTCGGCAAGTGGATTAGGTGAGTTAGACTAAAAATATGCTTAAAAAATCGAATAAGTAACTCGCATCGCCAGCAATGACCGGATCATCTTTCTGATTCGGCTGATTATACGAAATAAACCTTGCATTTGCAATAAGTAACACTTTGAACGTTCTGAACTAAACGTTTTACCAGCTTTTTGAAATTCGTTATATTTCAGTAGACACTCATACTGCTAAATGCTCAAAGTCTCAAAAAACAGCCCCTTAGTAACTTTTTTTTCATATGAAAGATGCAAAGCTTCGGAATTTCCATAAGCTCAAGTGTGCTTTTTGCGTGATGATCAAAGATGACGAAAATTCCTTCACTTCAATTCAAGAAGATATGGTGAAAAGGCAATGAGTTGGTGAAGAGGAGATTCTATAGCAGATGAAGATAACATTCAATTTCACTGAGCACCGACACTGAACGACACTCGATTTCGGTGGTCAGCTTACTTTGCCGCCTCTTCAGAATCACCAATAAGATGGAGAACACTGGGCGGACCGATCAACTTTTATGGGCGTAGCCGTCGTTTGACGCCGCCTATAATGGACAATAAATATCTAAGAGCCTCACTCTCACTTGAATTTTCGAGTTAAGCATACTAAGGTTATTCAGGAGAAATAATCGAAATTTACAATAAATGTTTCCTGAACAAAGAAATCACAGAAGGAAGATGTACGATCAGTGCAAATATTGACTTCGATGAAACGATTTCATGAGGAACATTTTTCTATCTGAAATCGATCTCTTAGCAAAACCATTCCGAGGCTTTTTTGTTTCAAATTTCGTTTTGTAGCAAATTCTAAGAATATGAACCAGTATAAGTGAAAAAGCATCACACGCAAAACATTCATCTCTAAATCTTGAACGCTCAACATCCTACGAGCGTCTTTCTCGCATGAGAAGCAGTCTGCAGCATTTAACTGTCGCTGTCTGCTCTCCACTGGCGAATTTGACGTGGAAAAATTCAAACGGCTAGGATACTTTTCACCACTATATTGTAGAGTTGCTTACAGCGGGTTGCAACCACAAAAAGTCCTGATTTTGAGAGTCTTTCAAGGCTGCGCGCCTTCATGAATTTCTTGAGACTCTCTAAAGATGCGGAAACCCGTACCTCAGGATTTGCAGACTTTGAGAGTCTCCTGGAAATCCTTCGACACTTGGAGCTGTTCCAGATTCTTTAAGTGCTCCTGAGCCTCTTCTTCAGCTCAAAAACGCGTTACGTCTTTCTTTTCCATTATATAGAATTCGTTTTTAACTATGAAACAACTCTCCTCCTCACCTCGATGATGCACCAAATCGTCGTAGTCAACAAATGAAGAAGTCGTAAGGTGGAACAATATGGCTGTGGGTAGAAAAAAGGAGATACAAATGAGAGTATGAAACTGCCAACGCAGTAATTATGATATTAGGAATTTTGTATCATATTAAGCTTGGAAAGCTGAAACGTTTCAAAATGTAAGCCGACAGCTTGCCGCTTGACAGATTCGAAACTTCATTTATAAGCAATCTTGTTGCAAGTAGCTATTATAGGTGTTTGAAGAGGGAAGCTTTTGAAATGTGCTGGAAAAAGTTCGACAATGAATATTTTGAATAGCTTCTTTCACGCGGTAGGGCTACTAATGAAGCCAATAGTCACTCACTATACTGTCCCACATTAAGAGCAGCTTTCAGATGCACTCGAGCGCCACCCAGCAAATGACAATTAGCCATGTTAGTCTAATGAAAACTATTTGGCTGTGAGATGTGGATTTCATAGGATAGCTGTGATCGTTATAAGAACTACTCAAATGCAGCTCATTTGCAGGTGTTGAAGAATTAAATGATTTAAACTCTCCAATTCTAATTCCAATTTCGAGTTCTCGAGAAGTGCAGAGCTTTGAAATGTCATATATAATTTTCGAAAGCTCTGGAAATGGGAACGCTATGCATCAAAGAGTCCGATCTTGGTGCTTCGACTTTGGAGATCTCTCTGAAAATTCAACGTGTACTTCTGCATCAGAATTAGGAATTTCTAGATGAATTTCTCAAAGACCCTACCAAACGTTGGGGTTTGAAAAGAAAAGGCTGCTGTACAAAGTTGTGTAGGATTTAAAGCAATTTTTGTTGGAAATGAGCAAGTTAGGTTCTGTGTAGCATCAATTCAGTTCACGTTTTCGAGCCCCTTCCAACTTCTCTACTGACGACCTTTTCTCAAACATCCGGCCGCATGAATCGGTAAAGAATTCAATGGCAAGTTTAGAAGTGAGCACCATTCGTAAAAAATATATGGATATCTGCATAAGAACTCTTGAAATGCAAGCGCAATCGTGCATAAAATTTTTCTCTCAAGAAAGTGTTCTCTTCTCGTTTTCATTAAGGCACTACGCATAGAAAACGCATGACATATGTTTAAAGAATACACTGAAGTAAAAATGTATATGATGCCTGTATTTGAAAAGGAATACTAATCCATGCTCAAATTTGTATTCCACCAACTGTAGCGAGAATGTCTGGTACAGATAAAAAATTAAGTCCTCAAACTTGATGGATTTCCAATTAAAGCGTTTCACATGACACTCTTGAGAATAGTTTTATTTCGAATGGCGAGAAAAGATGTTGCGCTTACAAATAAGATACGCTTGGAAGCATTGTAAGGTTGCTTCTTTTGAAGTACGTTAGCAAAACTCGAGTTTGATAACGGCTACCACTTATGAAAGTGCGCACTTGCCTTGGGAAATGGGGAGAGAGCAGCACAATAAAATCTGGGAGTAGAATGTGTTTGCTTGATGCGTTTTATTCAAGCATAGTACTTTTTGTACAATATGTCTATGGGTGGCTATAAAGGACCGAAAAGACAGAATTCTGTCGCGAAAATAAGATGCCACGCATCAACGAAAACCTGAAGCTGATTGAGTAGTCGTGGAGCTAGAAATGAGCTTTTGGTGAAAATTTAACATTTCTCCAGAAGTTTAATGCTGCATGGTCAGCATTAATATGCATCATATGCTTGAAATTCAGTGCAGCATTGCAAAAATATCGTAAGACACTGACATTCCTGCAAATTCACGCGAACTATAGCGTCGATAAATCTCTCGTAGTGGACGTTAATCTTGTTTGCAGTTAATGGAGATAATGCTGGCGACCACAGTCACTCTCTAGAACAGTGAATGTTTCCAGTAAGGACCATTTTAGACGTACACCTCGTGCGCCATTTATCACTTTACTGGCCTGAAGATCAAGTTTCCACTCGCAGTAATCTCACATTTAAATTTGAGCAATAAACTTTTAAACCAATGTTCACACTTCAATTCCACAGTGCCATTGGTTCAATTCATTCGTTTGGAATTTTTTTTTCAAACACGATCATCATATAGCTCGGCTAGCTCCTTCATAGTGCAGCAAAATAAACGGACTTACGCGAACTTAAACGACGAAGTGAGAGGGGTGCAAAAAATTTCAGCGATATTCAACTGCCATATGAATATCAGTTGCACCTCGATTGCTTTAGGCGCTTGATATTTTCTTTGGGAGGAAAAAGCAGACAGCACTCTATTTTGGCAACTTCAGCAGTTGATTAACCTGCGAACGCATAGGAGCCCTAACTAGTAACTGAAGTCAGTACTTAGCTCACGCATAACGAACAGTTCAGAAGCCTTACATTTACACTTCATAATTTTCAGACTTTTCTGAAAAAAAGAGCTCTCGAATGCAAATAAATTATTTTCTCTCAGAATTGTTAGATTCTATCATATGGATAGTAGTACTACAAGCTAAAATATGCATTTAGATATTAAAAAAAGTAGCTAAATAGCAGATCGTTAATATTCAACAAAATTTTCATTGATAGATACCTCAGCACTGTCGTATAACATTTTAAAAAATGCTGACATATCGCGTGTATATAATTTGCCTCAAATTGAGCACAACATTTCTATCTATTTCGCTCAGCCGGACATAGCGAATGATACAAAAATAATTATTGCATCGCAAATGATGAACCATGAGATGATTATTTCATTTCAGCACTAAGCAATACTTCTAAAATATTACTATTTGGTGAAATGAGTTCGACAATTAGCATTAACTTTCTCTTTGCTCGAAGGGAACATTCTTCACTAGCATCGTAGCGAAAAATTCACTTTTGGCGACGAATGCCCGTTTGAAGGCAATCGTATCAATGAGACACCAGCAATGGCACTAGCAACATTGATAGATAGATAGATAATCGCCTTAAATTGCATTAATTGTTGCCATCGTTTAGGAGACTAACTACATCCGTTGTTCATTCTAACATTAAACAATTCTTATAAACAATATGCTCACCCCTGTAAACACATGTCCCTAATGATAAACGTAGTGGTCTTGATAATAACACCGTTCAACATGAACGTGAAATGCATCAAAGTCTTGGAGAGTAATTTTTTTGCCAAGCATACAAGCATTAGTTTTTCCAATCGTGAATCCTCTTCTTCAAGCGCTGATCAATATTTTGTTGTTATGGAGAACTGCATTTTCAATCAACAGGTCTATCCTTGTAATTTTTTTTTTTTTTTTTTTTGGTTTGTTAGACAGTGTAACATAAGAAGATCATCGTTCTCAGCTCGTCTATGCAGCTCAGGTCAGCTCAGGTCAACGTGGGTTAATAATATGCATGCGAATGTGAATTCACTCTCTTTAGGTACATGCCCAACTGCGTCAACGTGAGCGCTTCTAAGAAGTGTGCACTTTTTCGATAATTAGTACATTAAGAACATCATATATGACTATTTTATCCTTTAATACCAATTTATTCTGTGAAAACGAAACCTTTAATAGTATTACCACCGTAACGAAAGAGATAATCGTAATGCAGCCAAAAAAGATGCATAAAATATTTCATTTTTCGGGCCAAGCATCATCCTGATGCATCAATAACTGGTGAATGCATCCATCGCTTGAACGGTTTATTTCCCACGAACCATTGCCACCTTGGACTATAAGACATTGCACAGTTGCATATGTTCCAAAAAATTCACGCTGCAATCGAATTATCACGGGGAAGCCTTCAGTAGAGGGAAAAATTTCACGTTTCAGCAACGATGTGGATAGAATCTGCAGATGTAATTTTTGGAAGTGAGGATCAGAATGGCAACGAGCAAGCAATTTTTTATCTTCTTTTTAATACTGGAATAGTGGATACCGAGATTGCAGTATGAATATGTGGATAGTTGAAAGATAAGTTAGCAATTCCTTCTGCTTTATATACTTAGCTGAGGAGGAATAAAATGCCAAAAATCGCTCATAGTGACACTATGTACAACTAAAAAATTATAAGAACTTCAATTACTACCATTAGAAATGGAGATTTGCATGACAGATATTGTCACCATTCTCAGCAGAAAAAAAAGCAAGCTATATAGATTGCACTTCATCGACTGAATGATATTTTCAGCAATTAATTCACAGAAAATATTTTGTTATGGCAAATTACTCTTCAGTTTATACAAGGAATTACAATGGCAGCACTTTATCTTGCCTTTTTTTAAAACCGTAAATCACAATTAGCACTATTTTAACGAAATTTCGCGTTACTTGTACAGGTATTCACGCAAATATGATTGTTTCATAAGCGACTTCTCAGTCCTCAAAATTCAGCACCAATTATAAACAAAACGAGAAAGTTCTATGTAGCTCTGTTTGCCGAACAATTACACGAAAACCATCCAGGTGATGCTTAGCCAACATCTGCATTTTCTGCATGCTATTTCGACCGTCACTACTCCAACATGGCAAAAAATGACTTTACAGAGATTGCCGATTACCAATCGCCGTTTAAAGATATTATGCGAACCTGAGGGAGGTGGGGAGAGAGAGCTGGATTGCATATTACCGTCTGCTTAAAGCGACATTGTAAAAATAAGACTGAATATAAATTTTTCGCATAATCTCATCAGCACCTAGTCGTTGCACTCGACTGCGACCGTGAAACCTCTTCCAGTGCTGTAAGCCCTTTTGTATAAGTTTTGCTTCTGGTGTCATACGAACTGTCCCGTTTTCGATGAATGTTGCGTAAATTTGCCAATATGTAATGACACTTAGCTAAACGGCTGCTTAATGGCCATTTTTTAAGTCTAATGCAGCCTTATATTATGAAATGAGCACGGTGGAAAAGTTGTGGAATAAAAACCTAAATAGTGCAGTGAACAAGTTGACGATTGAAATTCTATGCGAAGTTTGCAGGAAAGCGCTGGAAAAAAGCTCGAATGTCACTTTAACCGGAGTTGTACAGTAAATAATAGCGAGAATAAAATGTTGAGGACCTCGAAAAGAAGCTGAAATTAAACTTTATCATTGTTTCTTCCACCCATGTTCTAAAAGAAATCTAACTAATGCAATCAGTTTGTATTCAAAACGCTTTCGTAAGAAACAAGTCTTCATAAAGTGAACATTAAAATACTTTCAATGGAATACTATTTAAAGTGATAATTACATCATAACTGTAATAAATAAAAACGAAACGCATTATTTGGCTTGCAACTTTTTCAACGAAAACGGAAGCTTTTATGCATTCCTCAATAATGAGGTTTCTTAATTAAGCTGCGATGCATTCGGACAATTAAACCACGATCGTAAAGAAATATTGCATTGCAGTTTGCTTTCGACTTGGGAGCTACATAATTTGATCAGCGCTATCGCATGTGCTCATTTTCGCTGAATAAAGTAATATAGCGATAATGAAGAGGTGGAAATGTTTTGATGTTCGAAATCAATAAGATGAGCCAAAAAAATGAGAGAAAGGAAACCACAATACGCAAAATAAAACATGATGAAATCCATGAAGCTGGCCAACAAGACTGCACTTCTATCATCAGCAACATTTCTTTGATGTTGCTTTAACTAGTTAGCCACAACTAGCTGAAATGATATGATTGCTTAGACACTAAAAATAACCGCAATTGCGTTTGAGTTCGTGTAAAATTCTCTGAGTAACCAATAAACTGATAGTCTCAAATATTTCCAAATATTCCTCTAGAGGGAATGAAGCAGATTTCAAATGAAGCACATCGTAAACTCACTTCTACGTTCACATGTGCTTCTTATGATGCACACATAGGTGTATAGAGTGAACTCATTTAGAGGTCGATAAATCAAAAGGACATATTATATATTGCTGAGCGTGCGACTTTCACTGTATGCTCAACGCAATAAAAAAGTGATACGCATCAGCACGATTTATTTGTTAAGGTGAATCTATCCCAAAGGTATTCGGCGACGGATGACTAAAGCGATGATTTCATGGTGTGCGAGCTTGAGTGGAATTTAAAGAAAGGAGATAGCGAGCCTAAAAGGAGGAAAGATGTCCCTAGAGGTTTTATATGGGGATGGGAATGGGGAAAGACCTTTTCCTTCCAGAAAAACGTGGTGAACGATATCGACGAATGTTCTGAGAGTTACCGAAAAAATGCAACTCCTGCAGCACGCGGTATCCTGTTCCTTAATCACGTTCTGAAGCTAGGGCGACCGCGAATGGTCGCATGCTTTCGAGTCCTTTGATCTTTAAGACTTCTGAACCTTTTCGTTATCATAGCAAGTAAAACAAGCTGCTAGACGATCTGCTGCAAAAACATATGTGCTATATGAATATGCAAAGAAATAATCCTATGCAGATGAGCGAATCAATCTAGATTTAAACAGCAAGCGCCGTGCTTGTCGGCAGTTAATAAGTGAAAGGGTGCATTCTAGTGCACTGAAGGCAACTCTGGAAATTCGGCAATTTTACAGCCAACGCTGTAGAAAGAACGTTTAAACTTACTATTTCAGGTAAACTTTATTTCTTAGTCAGTAATGGGCATCAAATAGCTTCCCGCCGTAAACTCTTCCTACTCAAAAAAGTGTCTGAAAGCTTGCATCAACAACGCATCTTATTTTATGCGAAATATCTCAATCGATTTCGCAGTCACTTTATGAAACAACCAATTAATTATGGAGAAAATGAACTAGCGGCTTCAGACCTTGCAACGCATGCGTGAGAGTTGGTCGTAGAAGATGTTTCGAGTATTTGGCTATTTTCTGTAGTCATGGGATTACTGCGTTTATTGGCTAAAGGGGACAAACCATCGCATGTTACCTAAAACATTTACTGTTTTTGTTTAACCTAGTGCTATTCATTATTTGACACCTCTCTTGACTCATAAATTATAAATTCTTCTGTTATATTCGATTTTTCCAAAGCAACTTTTATTATTTTTTTCGTTGACTAATGCATATTTCACTTATTTCTTTCATTTAATGTTTCACTTGTTAGTGAGAACGATTTTAATAGCGATTCATCTGAGATTCATTGGTGCAAACCAAATCTTAGGCTGTTAGCTCCAATAACGATTACCTAAGCTTTGCTGACCTTTGTATATGGAAATCTTAGATGCAGGGATCTACGACACGTGTATTGAAAATGGCCACTATCTAAAGATGAGACATGTATTCCATCTAGTTTCAAGAAACTGCATTTTGAAAGAATTCAAATCTGACAGCAGCTATCAAACTTCCTATTTTCTAGGATGCGTTTGACAAAGAGAGCGAAATCATGATGAATGAAAATGGATGGAAAAAATAAATCCGCTCCTCTCGCTGTTGTTTTTTGAACGCGACACTGGGGATGTGATCATATTGTGGTGGCAACAAAAGCCCGACACAGTCAGTGTTATTCAATTACGAAAGCTCACATTTACTCAAGCAAATTAATAGAAAGGGAATTTTAATAGCCTTTAACAGATAAATTGGCTCACATCTGGAAATTTGAATTCAACAGTCGTTTGCACAACATCATGAGACCCATCTGTTTTCCATCATACTTTTTCAGTCAATTTGCGAGCGCATAAAAATGTCTTGTGATCAGCGTATATATTGTCAGTAATGACTTCGTTCTATGTGATCACAATTCCTCGCAGCCAACATTCTCCGGTTGAGGCGTCGAGCAATGCGGGCCATAAATACTGCTTGATGACGACTGATTGTGAGCACTCGTTGGAATATAGTTGATGCTTTGCCGGATCGAATTGACGGCTTTCATATTCGATCATCATTCTGAAAATATCGATAAGCTCTTTCCACACGTAGATGGCAATCACTGACAATGAGTAACCGTTTCCGACCCTTGATTCCTCATTCAGTCGCGTTTATTTGGATGAGTTGAAAAAACATTCACAACTTTTTTTAGTTCTTCAGATATGAGTTACATGCGAACTGCGTCAGACTAGACAGCAAATGCCGAAAAAAACTCCCGTTGAAAGTAAGTGAAGCAAATTCTCTAGTACTGAATTAAAAGAATTTTAAACCGGAACGCAATAAATTATTAATCATAGCTTCAAATTAAATTGAAAATAACGATCAGTTCAAGTCTTAGCACTCAAAATGAATATTTATTGGAGATCAACAAAAAGATGCCTGCGAATACTATTTATTCATAAGAGGGGCCTCCTCAAGACAAATAAAACTACCGAAACGGTGAAGAAACAAGTCGTAAAGCTGTTCCATGTAATTCTTATGCCACAACATATGTATTCTGAACGTCAGTGGCATGCAAGGTGTAACGTCGGTTTGCCTAGAGATGAGCAGAATGTACCTTGGCAATTTGCCGTCGATGCCTGCAACTAAATCCCAAACGACAGCAACACATTCCAGGATAAATCGGTTGAACCTAGTACATGTTTTCAGTGAAGGGAAATCGTACAAGGTCTTCCAAATTTGCGACGTCACTTCCTGCAACGTGGTGTTCGAGTGCATCAATTAGAAATGACATAAAATGGCTTAGAAATATATTAAATGTAATCGCTAGTGAAATCATGATCTCAAAGTTGCAAAATTTTTGGGGTTTCCGCCTAAATAATGCTGCATGATTCTCTTTATGAATCCTGATCTTTTCTGACTACTTAAAGTAGGGTATTCAAGGAAATATTCTTACTAAGATTTGATCATCCATCATCCAGAAATAAAGTTCTAGTTAGTCTTATGCAGTTGCTCATATATTTCAAATTACGCAGCAAGTCTCCTGAATTCCATTGAAACCACGAAACCAGAGCTTCACCATATGTGAACGCTATCGGTTTGGCTACCTTCGCATTCGCCATGCCATGCTCACATTTTGCCTTTCTGTACATGAATCGATAGAGGGCAGTATCAAGTTGCTGATCGTTCAGTTTGTTCGACGATCCCTCGCCGAGGATATTGAAAACACTCTCACGTCGTCGCTCAACGCTATCGTGAACAGAGCGATACGTCAGCTGCAAGTTTCTCAACAAGCTGTAGTAGGATTCGGCAAATCGCTACTGTTCAACAATGTGCGCATGTTCTTGCAGCCAGGGATGCGGTTCGCACTTCCTGAAGATATGGCGAAAGAGGAGGAACAAGAGGAAAGACTGTATGCACTTTCGTTCGGTTTCCAAACAAATAAGGCGTTTAACATTACTGAGAACAAAATTCCACATAGCATCACTTTATCCCTAACGACTGCGTAAAGTTCAGTCATTATGTAAATGATATTTAAAATAGCCATTAAACAATCTGCAATTTATAGAATAACGGAAATGAAATACTGAAAGAGGAATTTTCAGTTGTATGAAAATGTTGCCCTTAAATGGAGTTTGTTCAAAAGGTTGCCTTCCGCTGAACGAGATGCTCAATGAACGAAGAAACATAGAAAGGATTCATAATCAGAGGCGAGATGAGACAAATGCTGTCTGCTGCACTTTCAGATGAAAAGAAAATCTTTCGAACACATTTTCTATACTATAAAAAGGCAGCAGTGAGGATTTTAGGAGTTGACCACTCGGCGTTCATAAAAGCAATTTCCCAAAACTATAAACTAACGCACTTCAGGGTTCAGAAAGCTCCTCATCCAAGTTATAATAGGCTTCAAATTCGCAAAGATGAACGCCTGCTGTGCTTAGTAACTCCTTAAAAGCGGTTCTTTACATATTTGAAAGATCGAGCACTTTATTCGACATGAAACAAATTTTATGCAAGGAATTAACTTCAACATTTAGATTTTTCCATAATATACAGTGCAACCAACTCCAAATGCTGCTGTGCAAAGGCGCATCAAGTGATGACACTTCAATGCCATAATCACATTAATATTTCTAATCATTTTCTAACAAAATTTCTCGGACTTATATGATTTAATTTGTTATCACATCGTTCTGACTTTGATGGCATAAGACATTCGGTTGTCAACATGAACGCGAGCAGAGGCAATTCATTATCAGCGAATAATTGTAGACGTAGGCGAATATAAGTATGAGCCAACCGATGCAGCGTGTATGCCCATACACATACAGAACACAACTGCATAAGCATAACAGATGTTCTACGGAGCACAGTCATACTGTGAAAACTTTAGGTGATCTTTGAAGTGCAAATCGAGACTTTTTATGCCATTCTGCGATGTCAACTTTCAACAGTGACCAAAATGTATTCACGGCAATCGTCCAATTTGAAGTATGTAATAAAAAGGAAAGAAGGTGCGTTGTCTTTTATTCCGACAGCCATAAAGTGAAAAATCGTGTTGCGGGAAAATTCGATAAGCTTTTCAAGGATCATTGTGCGTCTATAGCTTTTGAAAGAGTTCATGGATCAATAGGAATGCGTAGGGAAGAGGTGCATAAAATGTCATAATATAGTCACCAAACTTTTAGCCCTAACTTGAGCGATTTTCGAATTGAAATGCTAAGACACGCAGACATGCACATACATACATACATGCGCACGGTTATAAGTTCACGTGGTACACTTATGGACAAAAATTTGCACAAAGCGGTACATTCCGTAAAATCTCAAAGTCGACTTATTTTGTCGTGCAAACTGAGCACTAATCAAAATCTGTGTGACACTTGACTCTTAAATAGAATGTGGTAATAGAACACTGGAATGCAATGATGGAAGTAAACAAAGACGACAAAGCCAATGCCTTATTTTTGAATCATTACACAACAAAACGATGCAGATTTGAGCGTAACGCCTAGATCATGGAAAATGGCAACTTTTTTCGATATTCGTGCGAATTTCATGACCTATTTGACTAGTAATTTCGAAATTGAGCATATAGTAGAGTAAAGTAACTCTGATAAAGAACTATCGCTCAATAAAATATATTTAAAAATCGCCTCGTCGAAACGCGCGAGAACCGTCGTTGCAAAAATGAAAGTTCAAAATGACATCGCTACGTTTTTTGCTTTTGTTAAGTTCAAATTTCATCATGAAAATTTCTGCTTGTGCACCATTTCCTAAATCAGTTTGCATTTTCGCCGATTGAGAAATGTTGACATAGACTGCAAAATGATGGCACTAAAAAATTACGAGTGAATTTCCACTAACCACAATCACTGAGAGAATGGTTTTCAGTTGCAATTCTTCGGAGCCAGTGAACTCGGGTAGACTATTAAGTGCTTTCATAATTTCGGCTCGTTCCCTACTAAACAGCTCCGAGAAGCGTTGCACGGTTCTGGTAGTCTCATCTAATGTTGACTGGCTGTAATATTCCACAGCGTTCGGATAGTCAGGTTCCGGGAGCGGACTGAAATTCATTTCGAGCTATTCCATTTAAGGCTCTAATAGATTGTTGCTTAATGGGCTGAAGGAGAGGGGCTGCGAAGTGCACTTTGCACTTTTTATGAGCATTGATCGGTTAAACTAAGGGTCAAACGTTCTGGACAGATTTATAGAGAGCAAAAAAAAACCTGACAGAGAGACTGCAAAGACAATTTTTTTTAAATTGATGTTGCAGTGAGCGGTAGCCCCTTGCATGCAGCGACGATGAACTAGAAGCCAGGGCATAAGGAGAGATAGATGATGGGTGGTCTGCGCACTTGAGCAATGTCCCATGCTCGACAAGCGCTTGCTGCACCATTCATCAGCCGTGGGCGATGCGATTTGGCTTTTAAAGAGAATGACGATGGCAGACCTATCAGGATATCTTTCACGAGTAATTTTTAACGCTACAAATTCTGAAATTCGTGTTTGATTTAGGATGTTCCAGTACTTTGTAGAAAGATTTTTGTTTGCTGAAGCTTTCTCTGCGGACTCAATCGAGATTAATATGCCCAACGGATATCAACTGGCGGCTATTCTATGAAGAAGATCAACATCAGGATAGAGAAAATTCAGCATACATAAAATGAAACCAGCGTTGTGACCAATTTTGAGCGATCCATTAAGGTAAATTGAAGTAAAAAAAGAAGGACGATCGGAAACAGACCGCTAAAATTCATAGGTGAAAAGAGCGGCGCATGCGAGAAACACGATCGAAAGAACCACATAAATCAAAATCATCGACGAGGTTAAAAAATAAGCATAAAGTAAAAAGAAGCAGAAAAAATTCTTGCGCTAGAATCTGTAGAGAGGGTGCGGCGATCGCCCAATTGCGCTTCCGCGTGCAGTTTATCAAAAACTTTGAAAAATTACGAGCATCTTTAACAAATAGTTAAGCGAGTCTCTCGGCAAATAGGAATTACTCTAAACTCGAATGAATCCTTCCTCTAACGCATTTAAAAATCAAAAAGGATTCTCAAGTTCCGGTGAATTGAACGAGCGTTAGTGTCCGCGAATTTTTGGATTCTCACACTTTGATATTGCAATAGTTCCTTTCGAAATGAGTTAATGAAAGCACTCAAAAAGGTCATCCAACTTCTCAAGCAAGATGTACAGTTATGGTTTAAGGTGATTAAACAAACAGCAATGTGCAAAAATACGCATTAGGGTTCGTATGAAAGGAATCCATCATATACTGAACAAACCAATGAAGAGCGAACCTTCGCATCTGTGACGAACTTGATAACAACTTTATTTGCCGGCGAGCCTCAAATAACTCTTTGTTGAGGCGGTTTACCTGAAAATTCTATTCGATAAGTTTGAAATTTTTTCGCAAAATTTTTCTTCGATTTGATGATTATATAAAGGACCCTCATCAATAAGTTGTCCGAAATTTTCAAGTCTCCTTAGCAACAAGTAGGTCCTTTCGTTAAAATATGTGAAAATGCAAATTACCTGCGTCCTGGTCACTTTAAAATCGGAATATATTTTCCGGCTAGTTAAGTGGGGAAATAATTGCGGCACTTTGAACAAATTTTTTGCCTAACATAAGTGTCATAGCGTGAACAAATATTTGCTCACACCTTTGCGCGCAGCCGAATAGATTCTTCGGGATCGTTCTCCATCGAGGAACATCCATCGGGAAGAAAACGATTACGTTGTAGCATAAATCGGCTATCACCTAAATTATCCTTTTCATTTTTTCTTTATACTTCAATCCTCAATATGAAGCATTTTCTTCGAAGCCTTTAATCTTTGGAAATAACTGCATGGCTTAAATTACTTTGAGAGTGAAAAAAACAATCCATTGAGAAGTTTCGACGAGAGGCACGATAGCAATCTGAAACTAAAAACTTTTATAGAAAAAAGTTCACGCAAATCCAACAAATATGGAGTTACTTTGTCATTTATCGGGATGAAATATAAACCTTTTAATGTCATCTGGGAAATCGGATCAGAAAATTTTGAACACGCTAATGATTAAATGAAATGACCCAATGAATAGAGCAGGTTAATGATCAGAATACGATCATCTCATAACTCACCTGAACGCACCAAAAAGAGACGAAACTAAAGAGACTCAACTATGCGCATTTCGTGTGTAATTACCAACTACGAACGAGAAGTGAACTGACTATCATTGCACACATTCGATTCGCATCCTCTGTTTGAGCGCTTATCAATGTTGTGCTTAAGTGCTTCTGCGTTGCAACTTTCGAAATGGTGCGTCAAATTCCAAATGACTCAACAAATACGTATTGCTTTGTTAATAAACTGCAAAAAGTTGAAAACTGATGTTGAATCGTATTGCTGCTATTGTAGTGTTACGAGATTGGAGAAAATCGAATGCAGAGTCGCCGAACAGAACTCTACTTTAAATAATCAAAAGCAAATCTGCTAATGTCTTCTTGTTTCACAATGAAATACAAGAAACACATCGAAAAAATTATATGTTTGTGTCAGCTTTATGGTGAAGAGATTCCATTTTATGAATATTTTCGGTATGTGAAATATGACAGTGAGACAATATGCAAAGATTGCCAATTATAGAAGGAACTTTTATGCTGCAATTATCGTGCGCAGTGGAAGAACTGAAGAGCTGGAAAATGAAGTTCTCTATCGCCGAGTCAGGTTTTTTGCTTCCCGAATTATATCCATCAGATCAACTCGGAATTAGTCAAAAATTGAACTATACCATGACTTTAGCAAATTTTAAGAAAGGTTACAAGAGAAAGGGCACAACTTTGAACGCTATGAGACAATCTGCCATCTTTCGACGGCAAATATGTGCTGCTGCTCACTGTGAGTTTAAAAAACTGCGCTGTCGTCTTCTCAAGTATCTTCTTCACCCATTTCTTTCTATCTTTCTTTCTTTTCCTCAGTCCGTCTCTATTTCTCTTACACTAATCACAGTCGGCCTTCGAATGGAAACGAGACTAAGCGTTGACAAGTTTTTTTCCTTTATGAGAAGGTAGCACGTTCGAATGAATGAACTATCAGTGGCTGTGCTGAATTGCTGCATTTAACGAAGAGTCATTCACACATTTCGAGCAGAGTCATCTTCGTTTAATGCGTTTGCTCTCACCAGAAATGATATAAGAATAAAATGCAGTCCAATACCCGCAAGCGGTAAAAGGTACTGTCTAAGCCACTGATGAGCATATTGCTGAATTAGTATTTACGCAGCTAGTGAGCCATTTCGTTTCATTCGCGACTAATATAAGCGATTGCCAAAAAGAGTGAAACGGTAACAATTACGAGGAATACCTCAAAGGACATAAATCTCTGATACCAGCCGATGAGCGAGACGAAGTGATGCAGGATGCGCTTCCGAAGTTATGGACGTTCATTCATCGATAACTACATAGTGTTATTGCTGAGGTTTTTCGATTTTGTATGCAAAATCAATATCACACCTATATTCACGTTATTTTCTGTATGTATCTGGGAAACAAATTGAAAAAAAAGAGATTATTTTATATGAGAACTTTTGAAGGGTGAAGGTAGAAAAATCCACTAGGCAATTTTTCGTATTGCTCTTTCGCTATTGATTATATGACGTATATTGTGGAAGAGTATATAAATAGTATCGATCATCGTAAAAACTGCAAAAAGAGACTGCTTAATCCTTCATATCATTTCATATCATATCATTGCAATACGCATGTCGTTTTTGAGTTAACGTTGTTGCAATACATTGCAGTATACCTAAATAATGTGCGAATTTACAAAAAAAATTCATGCCTTACATTTAATGCATAATATTTTGAAATTCAAGTAATTTAATTTGCAAAGTCGATCAAATTGAAAAGTGATATGGTAGACCACCACCTATAGCAGTATTTTGCTGCAGTCTTTCGTAGCAAATAAGCTATGGCAGTACCAAATTATACACGTATTTGATCGTTCCCGCATTATCTCACAGTACATTCCCATCATTGAACAGAAATAACTACATTTGTTGTTTCGCCTACATATTCTTGTCCGTTGCAATCGTCTGCCAACAAATATTTTCTTCTAAGCTTTTCTTAATAAGGCTGTGATGCGAATAAAATCATGCCATATGAACAAGTGTGAAGCATGGAAACGGCAATGGAAATTATGCTGCTCAAAGAATGTACAAGAATCATTCCTAAATAGGGCTCAACTAAATAAAATGGTGCATGAGAAGTTAACACTGACCAATAACGCTTAGACAGGAGAGACTTCTCGTTGGCTTTAGGCACACTTTTGCTTTTGCTTTAATCGGTGATATATCATGTAGCGAGTTGCGATGAGCACGCTGCGTATTGCAATAGTTTGTTGAACTGTTGTTCGACGATTCGTCTGCGAAAACAAATTTGTTACATCGGTGATTTGCGTAAATGATTTGACAGAGGAGGGGGAATTTTCGATGACTTCTGATCGCTCAATTACTGAATTAAAATTGAGCCGGTTGGAAATTTTAACTGCAGTCTATTAATAATCTGGTGGCTAAGATCAATAATGCAGCAATGAATAAGAAGAAATATTTCCTCACTGGTAGCTACTTCCAGCTGAGAGTGTGACCGCAGTAAGCTGCTAATAATTCCGCTAATACCGTTCTCTGCATCATTTCAGTGAAAATTTTGAATGGAAGAAGAGGAAAGGAATGAGGAAAAGAAATGGGGGAGGTAGAAAACGTGTGATAAGCAAAACATTTGAATGATCGATGTGCGCATTGCATATCTTGCCATAAAAAGAATTCGATCGTGGATTTTGGGTCTAGGAACAGATGGAGAAATCCAGGATGTATATATTTATTATATCATTGAGTTGACGTTATATACGGTGCGAGAGACATTTCATTTGAAACAAAAAGAGATTACACGCTGAAATATTTCGCTTTCATAAAACATCGAACTGTGGACAAAATTATCTGCATACAAGGCATGTAAAAGTGGAATATGAGAATGTCTTCCCTTGGAGATTTTCCAAGAAAGCGTGAAGCTGTGTAATTTTTGTTGCATTCAGAATGCAGTTCGCTAATTCAAACCACCAACCAAATAAATTGTTTTCGCTCCACTAATGTGCGATAGATCGATTAAAGAAACACATAGACTGGCGAGAACTGTTTATCGGACAAGTATAAAGGCAAATATATGATGAATGAAAACCTACCTATGTGATTAGCGCTTCGATTTACACTTTTCGATCTAACAGCTTTATGATTTTGCTCAATCGGTAGACGGCAATTGATAGTCTAAAAACGTTCAGTAGTGAATAAAGCGGGTTTTGCTTCATAATTATCAATATTTGCGAGGTGAACATCACTGCAATTACTGAAAATTAGCAAATATGCAAACTTAAGTCGATTTTGAAGATGTTTGCATCAGCTTATGGCAGTATTTCGATCAAGTGAGAAAAACAAGCCTCAAAATTTGTCTAATGGAGAAGAGGAACGAAGTAACAAACATGAATTTTTATATCCTGCGTGCTTGACTGACCAGTTTCACAAATTAACAGCAAAGAAAGAGTTAAATATGCAGAGTGGAGGACTGATTCAACATAAACATTCCTCACTGGTGTTGGAACTCTTTCACAAAACATTTTCTTTTTATAACTTGCATGTGGAATATGCAAAAATTTCTTCACACCTTCAAAAGTGCATGACTTCTATCAGCTTTGATGGATCAGTATGAAAATATAACTTTGTGTTGTTAGAAAAAATTTCAGCGAGAAATCTTATAGGCTACGCGAAATATTCATTCGCCTAGAAAGTTGTATGTTTAAAATGAAAAGCATTTATGCCACAGTATAAATTCAGGTGACAGATATCGTGATCCTAGGCTTCATTAATACGGCAACTGAAGTCGCTTGATTGGTAAACAAATATATGTGCATGCAATAATAAAAGCAGTGATAATGATGTTTTGAAAAGCAATAAGATAGCATCATATGGACATGGAGAAGGACGACAACGGTTGGAACCAAAACAGGACCAGTGCTAAACGTTCTCTCTTTATGAGTTGATAGATTTGCCTAAAAACTGATGACTCTAAGAATTAGATTTTTAACGGTAAGGCATCAACGGTCAACGAAATAGGGATCAGTAAGATCGAAGTTACCTGCATATGCGAAATTTCAAAGCAAAAAGTATTCATGTATGCGACAAAGGCATCGTTACTGCTCGAATGCGACTTACAGCCGTTCGAAAATGCAAACATTTTTTATGCTATGTTGTAAATGTTTATTGTTGCACTAATCCGATAACGCATTGCCTAAATGCAATGAAAAGATTCTTGCAAAATTCTCGATGAATCTACCTTAAAACTCTTTTGCAAATAAGAAACCATACTTTTTCAATGAAATGCACCCCTATAAAATGACGATTAAATTATCGCCATAGCCCTATTCCGAAAGATGTATGACTCGTCACTATGTACAACGGGTATATATTGATACATATATGACATAGCAACAATTTCAAATCGCCATCCTTTATTTGAGGTTTATTCAGAAATTCGTTTTGGAATGCTTCAAAAACGAATTTCATACGTGAAATGTAACGAATTTGAGAACTTACGGATCGAACGTTTCCTATATGCATCTGTGATGAACTACATATTGGCGAGCGGCTCGTTGCGCAATTGTCACACGTTACTGCAAAATTAATTCCACCCTTTCATATATTGTATGAAATATCAAACTTAAAGGGCAAAAGTTTAATGAAGTTTTCTGCAGCGAAAGCATGTAAGCTTATGACCGATAAAATAAAAGAAAGTTAAAGGAAAGGTTGAAATTGTTTTCGTACTGAGATGAAAGGACATGAAGTGATATGGAAGGAAATTATAGCGAAATACATTTCTGAGCTACGATATTAGGACATGAAGTGATATGGAAGGAAATCGTAGCGAAATACATTTCTGAGCTACGATATTAGCCCGTCGATCAGCCTAACCTGCTTCTCTGTTTCTCTCTTGCTCTGTCTCCACCATATAACTTCACTACTCTTACATGTCAACTTACTTATCTTAGCAAATTAAATCAGTATTGCAGCACACAAATGGTTGTACGGACACTATATTCTCAATTACATTAAAATTAATGTGCTCCACCATAGGCCGTATCCTTTGCTAGGTGAAGATGTTGCGCCTTTTTCTTTAATAGTTTATAAACTTCCTTCACTATTATTTCCGCTCATTCAGTAGAGCATGAAAATATGCTTTCAGAATTTCACATAAGAAATGAGAGTGGAAAATCATTGAATTGATCATTTTTTGCTGTATCCTCAAAATTTTCGAAATTACAGAGTACTACTTCCGAGATACCCAGCCTCCAATACGACTCGTCTTGTAAAATCGGATGAAAATAGAAAAGCACAACTTTACCTTCCGCTGGACCACTCATGGCGCACCGATCACCACTGTCGTTATTTTTAGAGCCTCCATCGCATTCGAATGGTGATTCACGAAGTAGCTGCATAATGTGGGAGGAAATTTAATAGTTCCAAATGAAATGCAATGAAGAAATGAGGGAAAATATTTCACCATGGCTATCTTCTGCATTCAAGAGGATGCGTGTAGTTTGGAAGGATCAACTCCTGCAGAATGTAATAGCAGGTATTTTCGCAAGGTGGAAATGATGTTGCTGAGGAACTATAATTCATTTGTTCGCTTTTGATTGTGGGCTTTTTTTAATGGAATTTGCGTTTGTAAGCTTGCACTCATTCAAGGATAAGTGTAAGCGTTTTTATGCGCACCAAGCACGTTTACTGCCTGCCTTTTCACCTATCCAACAATTCCATTCATATTCATAACCCCCCCCCCCCCCCCCAGAGCCAAAGTGGTACTATTTCATTAGTGACGGATTTCCTCTGCCCTGGAGGTGAATCATAATTCTACTGATCGACCGTCATAAATGTTCGTAATGCGCATTTCTAGAAAATTCAGTAGTCTCTTCTATCAAATGGGATGACTGATTTCTTCATTGTACAGTAACAGAAGAGATAAATTCTTATTTGATTTAGTGCTGTTATTCGCTTTGTTGAGATCTAGGATCTCATGTCCGCTCAAATCTATAACAGAACACTATTTCTAACTTTTCCATCAAAATTTAATAACGGTAGTGCTTTGATTAATAGAGTCTACGGCTCACCTTATCATAGGCATTCTTGAATGCCACCATAAGTTTCGGAATGACGGGGTCAATATCAATAAATTCGAATCCGGGAGGAGCGGCTCTGCTCAGCATGTTGTAAATAGTGAGTAACATTCGGTCTGAATGCACTCTTTTGCGAATAATGCGAAGCAAACTGCTCAGCTGAAATAATAGGGAACCTTAGTTGCTTCGCTTAGCTAGATCCTCCAATTTTTCCCTGAAGCGGAGCGATTCGAATCTGCTTCCAACCTGTGCCGCACTAACTCATTGGTGAAAAGATCCGTAAGCATAAAATAAGGATGTTGCAGTTGACGAAACAATTCAGCTTTACTGAAATGCCCCAATATCAGTGATCCATAAGGTAAGATGTTATACATGTTCACTTATCTATGAGAATATAGTGAATAATTACGGGTCGGGGCAATTAAAAAATCTGTGTAACATCAGATCTCTTTGTGCGACCGTGTCGAGCATTTGGTACCAGCAGCGGCATCCGTATCTTCAGAGTAAATCAAAGACCGCTCCAAATCAAATATTATTCGAAACCTCCCTTCTTACTAACATGCAGTCATAGGACGCCCATGAGGAGGCAGTCGAAGAATCGCTTCTCTCTTGAATCATTTTGTGCGAGTAAAAAATTGCAATATGAAGAAAGAGTGCTTTAAAATGCGATTAAAATAAAAGTGAAACTTATAAATGAGGTTCCAATTACTTGATTGTTTGTGAGGATTTCATCGAGAACATTTTCCAGTGCTTCATTTTGCTTCATTCTCTGCAGTAAGTCCGATAACCGCAGACACATCTGACGTTGATGGCTAGACTCCCTGAGACTGATGTCTGTAATGATATATGAGAAAACTGATTCCGCAAATAGTTCAATTTTTGATTTAAATATCATGAAGGGAATCAAGACATTGTGCTATGAAATCAACTGAACACCAATGTCTTTTTCGGGACCTTTGAAAATATTTTGCACTAAGAATTAATCATCATCATTACTGTTTAAACTTTGAAGATGTTCAAATAGTGCGGGTCATGTGAGGGACGCATATAAGAATTGAGCTAAAGAGACCTATGCTAAGTAAGTTCATCAAATCCTGAAACAGCACTATTCGTGTCATGCAAAGCATCAAACGGAATATGAACTTCTTGCGGAGATGAAAGGCATCCTCCGCGTTTTGTAAGAAGCGAGTCTACGTTCTCATGAAAAAGGCCTTGTCTATCAAGATGATAGACGTTTTTGTTAAGTCCTTCCATCGAGGATTAAACAAATGGTACTTCCCGCAGCCGAAAAGGGCGTAATCACGTTAAGCATATAATTGTTGGAAAATTTCTTCTAGCATGACCGTTGTAATGGAGCACAATTTCAACAACACTTTCGCGAGACTAAAGTATGCACAACGATCGATAAACATTACCAAACGATTGCTTCACGTCGTACACATCTTTCAGTTTCGCCAAAATAGCTTTTATTTTCTCGAGATGTCGTTCGCATTCCAACTGTACTGCATCCGGCAATCTTTAGAAATAATTTCAAAGAGTGAATCTGTTCAGAAATTGGCTTAAAAGCAGCAACACACACAAAAATAAACGTCACTGTTTACAATAAATTCATGTCAAAATTCTGACATTTGTAATCTTTTTTGTTTTTTCATAAATCACAACGGAGACCTCAAACGTGCTACTTTCATTGAGCAGTTCTTAAGTACCAATGAACGTAGCCAATCTTAAGTTCCATAATTTTATCGAATTACTCGTTTAATGATTTTGCCCTTTCTCGTACTTCCTTCAGTTTTATCGATAAGCTATTAGGTTGGCTGTTAGAATGAGGTAACTAAGCAATAACGTTTATTATATAAAATAATGCGTGGAATTCAACTTTGTAATGAAATATTTCAATTTTGTTATAGTAGAGGAAGATTCTTTTCAAACCGCTGAGTATTTAACTGCTCAACAATAAACGCTGATAGCGCCTTTTTTGATTTCTAGCAGTAGACTTTGAAACAAATTGGAGTTTTGATTGCAGCAAACATGTGCAGCTTAAATGGGTTTACCGAATGAGACCAGTAGAGCAATTGACGAGGCCATGACAGCCGAGTGCTTCTAGACAACCGGCCAGTTGCAATCGCTGCCAATGTGCAAGTTGAAGTACATCGGGACGAAACCGCCACACAACGTCAAGTAGTGAGCGGATGTTTGCCATCCACAACTGCATCGAATGATTGATTTCAAAGGATGCTTTACTAAATATGTCAGATGAAAGCCCTCAATGCTTAACGAGGAATATATAGAGCTAAAAATATCTTTTGCAAAAAATAATATTAAATAAAGGGACGAAAGCAGAAGAGCACTGAAGACTATTCTAGTTCCCGCAAAGTGAGCAATATGTTTGCAACCTGTTGCTTTCATTTGAAAAAACGGAAAACAAATCGCAGCAGTGAATGAAAAATCGAATTAACGAGTGACGAGCAACTTAATTTCCAATAGTAGAGAGTTCAAACTGAGAAACGCCGATTTATCACTGCTCTCATTGAAACTGCCGGCAGTTACCATAAATTCACTACCTCTCATGCGCTGTCCGAATGTTATCGTTTATCTCCTTCAACTGCTTTGAGAAGTTTTTTTTTCTTTTGCATTGTTCAGATCGATCGAAAATGAGCGCCAAATAAAAAATAAATGAGTGAGAATAAAGAAAATTTTGCATGAATTAAGAAAGAAAATAAGAAATAAGAAAATAAAAAATAAAAAAAATAAGAAAGAAAGAAAGAAAGAAAGAAAGTTTTGCTTCACTTTATTATTCTCACATGATCTATGAAACTGAAACGTTTTTCGAATTTAGCTAATAGTCTTCTGAAATAATTTCGATTGCCACTGTGCTGAAATTTTCTTTTCGAATATAGTAGTGGGCAAAGATAGAAAATACGGGAGAGTGGCCCAAATGTCCAGAACGATGACAGGGGTTGATAGTAGAACGTGATAAGTGTAAAGCAGATGGCGCGGCTTGCGCTTCTGGGATCGCATTCTCCTCGACATACGCACTCCACCAAAGCAACTGTGCGAAAAGCTCCTTACAGCATAACCGTTCGCTGAGAACACGTTCATTTCTTTGCACCTGCAAACAGAATTTGCTCGTGCGAACGCATTACATATTCAACAAATGATTCCATATTTAGGTGGCATTTTAACAAGCTGCCAATGTTTACCAGGTGATATCACCCGATTCTCATCGGTTTAAATGGGTTGAGCTTCTTGCTGCTTCCCTATCCTGAAGAGGAAAAAGGTAGAAACGTAAAGATGGCCAAATTTCAAAGAGGGGTTCATGCGAAAATCCCAGATGGAAAAACTGATGCCCGATATTCTGCGAACGCTACAGAAGTAACTTCCAAAATGAATTCATTCAAACACAATAACAAAACCCCATTTTATGCAGTGGTGAATATGGTGGTACTTTCTGCATCTGAACTTGGATCATGTTTAGTGACTTCTAAAAATTACGCTCTATTATAATACTAATTCCGCACGTCTAAACTACTAAACAAACATATTTTGATACTTATGGAAAGGTCATTTAGCTGTAACGAAGTGCTAAGAGTGTTAAAGTTGCAAGCGCCTTTTTGGGGAAACAAGTAAAAGAAGAATGAAGGTATGAAAATGTAGATAATATGCGGTGGAGTCCCTCCCTTTGCTGCGCTTAAAATTTTCATGCAAAATAGCCGCACAGAACAACTTCCAACTGCACGACTTACGCCAACACATTTACTGTATACAACGTCCAGAATAGGAAGCGAGTGCGGAATTGAATGTATCAGCTGGAATAGTGGCGGAATAGATTCGAAAAAAACTGTCCATTCTTCAGCGTCCAATAATTCAACCTAGAATGCAGACGGACTGAAGTATTTAGTGAAATCGATGCTTATTTTCCAAAAAGCATTTCCTTTCGTCAACAAACCTCATCGTCGGGTCTTCATATAAACTTTTACAACTCTGCTTGTACTGCTCTAAGCAGTGTTGATCAGTCTGGAAATTTTGCCTAAAAATCGCTTGCTCTCTTTTCTAGCCTCAGAAAACTGCAATTCGCGTGAAAGTTGCTCACAGCCGATAAATGTAAATTTTCTCACACCACTGGTTACTGAAATTTGAAGCACGATCGATCAGACGTATTTTATGTCACCTGTTGTAAACATTGCTTTCGAGGTTCATAAACTAGTCTCTACATACTTGGGGAAGGGAGGAGGGGGTCCAAATTGAAAACTCATTTCTGGAGCTCTTAATTCAGTCACACTTACCTTTCAAGAACCCAGGATGTTCTGACCTGAATATTCTTATGGACGTCCAACTTCAGAAGGCCTGACTTCTCCGGGCTCCGGAAGCCAACAGTCCTAGCAGAAAGTGATGGCTTATGCAAAAATATCGTTTTGGGAGCCAGAAATTTGACGGGGTGGAATCCACAAACCCCAAAACTATCCTTGGAGACACCACCTCTCACCGTTCCCTGACTGCTTTGATTATACATGAAATTTTTTTTCTTCGATGCGCATACAGTCTACTGCATTTGCGTACAGCAGCCTATTGCCTCTGCGTGTTTCGGATCATTCTTTGTGTGCGAGATAATTCCCATTCTGTTTAACTGTCTGCTTATCTTACGTGCTCAAAAATGCGAATCTCGAAAAAACGAAGATGAATTTATATGAGTAAAATAGGCTTTTTCTCTCTGCTTTATCCTTAAGCATATTCATCGCTCTGAAGACGGAGAGTGTTTGAAATGCAGTGTTTGAATGAATCGCTCTGATGGACACTGCCTGAGAAAATTGTTTGCCCAGATACTGCGATCTTTCATCCCTCTACTAAACGTGACACAGCGTGTCGTTGTTTCTACATTTGATTATGTCAAAATAGGATACGTCTATAAGAGCTATATGCATCAGAGGTTTTCGAACATCTTATCCAGACTTGCCTGTTTCCTGAGCTTCTCAAATGAGCAATGCTTCTGCAACGAGGAAGTACGTCCATGAAAGAGTATCATTTTTCGTCACTTCTGAAGTACCTTGGTTAATTTCTTCACAAATCCAATAAATGGGCGTTGCCTTTTCGTTGTCTAGAAATTATTCCCTAATTTGTCAACAGCATACTAAAATTTCACTGTTTCCGAATGAAATAATCCATCGATGAGAGTACGCGCTTTGAGGGAAATCGATGCCGGAAAGTTAGCAACTTTCACCGAAAAAGTATAAAACGATCACGTTTCCGCTTGAGGAAATTTTATTTGCTGTGTTACTGCTTTTTTCATTTTCAAATAATTATGATAACAATAATGATAATACTGTTCAATAAACATATCATTTAACATTATGAGAATCAGCAGAACTGCTTTTACGCTAATATTTAACAGAGTGCCTAAGTACACCAATCAAAGTGCTACAACTTAAATTTTCACGTTTTCCAATTGAAAATCAGTGGAACAAACTCGTGAAAATGAATACGAATGATACTATCTCAGAAAGATAAGGATGCAACAAATATAACGGACTACTTATCGAACATTATGACATTAAATCATACAGATTAAAATCACTGTGTCGAGCTGGAAAAATTAAGTCCGGCGAAACACTAGTCTATGTAATAAGACGTCTTGGCAAGAAGATCAAATATTTATAAACTATAGAAACCAGCCTAATGTAAGTCGTACAGTGGTGTTGTAGTATGACTATGCGCTATCTTTCGTGAGCTGAAAGGTTCATGCTGAGCGATGCAATGATGCCGTAAAAGGAGGCCAATGCGATGCACAACACATCACTAAACATATTTCAAAGACTCGGGAGTTGACGATCATGGTGTCGAAAAAGTATCCCTTGCATGGCACATGCAGTAGTAACACAAAATATATTCGCAATTCATCCCTGAAGAGCACCCATTCAAGAACGCGAAGCGAGCGTTTTGATAACACAATAGAGCACATCTGGGTCGATTCACCTCATCTATAGAATTCATCCCCTCTCCTTATTTCATTTATTGCACAATACACCACTCTTCGAACACGTGTGTTGTTTATTTCTTCATTCAGTGAGCAATCCTCCAATCAATTCAACACTGAGACTTCAATCTTGGAATGTACTCATACTCAATTATGCACTCATATTCCAAATCAATCTTGGAATGCAAAAAAATAAAGCAAACTGCTGCGGCAGTCGAGAGAACTGAAAAAAGTGAAAAACATACAAAAAATTGATTCGCTGTGCGTTTCTTCCTGATTTCTTAGGTTACCTCTGCCAGCTATACAGATATCGGAGAAATTCTCATTTTTCAATGCTTACGCAGCAAAAATTCGATTTCCAAAACTCATATTATCACTTAGTTACAATAAACTCATCGATGAGAATTGCAAAAGATAGAAAAAATATTCTGTGAAAAATTATGAGACACTCTCCAGGTCTTCATCAATGTCGGTATATTTCGTTCAAACGAATTAGGTTTGCTGCGCAGTTTATGTGAAAAGTGATAATCATATCCACATGAGAATTTCATCATTCAGTGATGTTCCAATTGAATGCATACGCCAGCAAATTTAGAAAGTATATTGCTGCAGTTTGTCGATGAGACAAGTGTCTATTTCATCAATCAGCAATCTAGTTTAAGTGACCACGATCCTGTTTTTGTTTACGAGCTGACAAGCATTCCTTTTTCACCTTCTAACTTCCCACTTTCTTTCAAGTCCTGCAACATTAGTAGATTTAAAAGAATTAATGAAAATATTCATTTAAAAAAGAATTTCAGGGAGAACTTTTCAAAATATGCCATCAAAAAAGAAACCATAATTTTCCATCGAACTCGAATCACATCTTCAATCCATCCTATCGAAAAATGTACCACGTCGTCAAATTTAAAACGGTTGATTTCTCACTCTGACTTATTCTAAGGATTTGCTAATCCTGCCGAAATTTAACTGAACGTATTCGCAAAATTTCGGCCTTTTACCCACAGAAAGCATTCAGCTGAACGTATTCGCAAAATTTCGGCCTTTTACCCCCAGAAAGCATTCAGCAAATGTCAACTTTCGACTGTAACTAAGAATCGAAAGAGGCCAAATTTTAGTTAGTTGAAATGGAACGGAACTTCGTCCCTAGACCAAAATTCTGGTCTGTCCATCGGTTGCTGTCATTGGTACATACGTATGAATCAGTGCAATCGAACTTCTGTTTAAAGGAAACAGATCTTGTTGCACATGTCTTCAGTTACCTGTTAAAAAAATGTTGGTTAGTATGGTAAAAACCACGTGAAGTATACATTCGCGTTTAATAGAACATTAAAAGCTATCAACCACTGCATGAATTCTGTTTTGCGGCAAGGGAAAGCGCAGACAAGCAGAAATGGCGAAAAAAAAATCCTCGCAACTGGATGATACAACTTTTTGTATATAAATTATTTTTTCATGACTAATATTACGGTTTCCTCGATAGATAAGACGAACTAGGCAATAAAATGAAGTCTACCGAACTCTGAAACCTAATAGCGGCATTAACAGATTACTGGATAAACATCGAATACATTCACCATATATCGTAGAAAATATTTGAAGTGTTGGCGTTGTGTTGCTATGCGATCGATGAATTATTTTCTCAACCGTAAGTAATAGACGTAGTCCATTTTATGACAAGAAAAATCCTCTATTTCTTTTTATAAGAAAGACCAATATGGAAAGTCTCGAATAAACTAAAAAGTACGAAATTATTCGCATTCAAGAAGAAAAGCAATAAAAACCAAGTTTTTGGAATACCCATTGAGGATGCATTTTAAGAGATAATAAAGCGTATTTATTCCGATATTATTTGGATGCGATCTCATAGAATCTCTAGATGAATGAAGGTCACCTCGATAGCACAAAAATTTGTGCATCGATTGTAGCAGATTTCGTTATTGTCGATTTCGTTGAAAACTTAACAGAATACAGATCACATTTACCGCTCTAAATTCTTGTATCTCATACAATGTACAGATGCTGAAAATCCATTACACAATATTAGTATCGAAGACAGTTTTCACTTGCATCATTTTATTTGCAGAGATATAGTCACCTACGTGTTGGTAAGCCCTCACCTTCACACTTTCTAAGATAGCGTGAAGGTGAGGGCTTAGGCTTGTCTCCTGCCCATCGGATACTGACGACTCGATTCATCGTTGTTCCATGCGACTTCTAAGATGTTCAAAGGTAGCGTGAAGCTAAACGGAAATGGTAGTGATATGAAGAGTCATATTTATTTATAATGAATGCGTTGTCGATTTGCGTAAATGTGTCCGACAACATCCTTATTGGTTAGACGTTTCATCGCTGTTGAAGCTAGAAGCTATCAAATAATTACTATTTTTTGCATTTAAGCAATAACTTTCAAACACAAAAATATAAAAAGTTACGATGCGGAGAGCACGTCTGGACCCTATTAAACACGCGTAGCAAAAAAGCTCATTGAGAAATGAGGAGACAGCAGTTTGATCTCGACGTGCTGTGATTTATTTGTGTTAGGAGGATGAGATCATGCCTAAGGGAGCTGAAATAATCGCGAGTGTTTGAGATGTGCAATTTGCCATGACAAGGCAAGGTCACGTGAAAATATGGTAGGACCTGTCAAGTTTTTCTTAGGATAGGGGAGGGAGAAAGTGGAAAATGAAGTGTGCGAGGACATTCTGAAGCCCTTGAAACAGGAGTTACTAAAAATCCACCTTTTGTTTCGAAATCTTGTATGTACCTGATTGCATTCTTGAATATCTGCTGCACTAAACAAAGACTTCTTTGGCATGCGAGCAGAGAATATAATCCACCATGAGGTCAAAAATTATATAAACAGAGGCAATTTCGTTCCTATAATATCTTCAAGAAAGAGCAACTAACGTTTCCCTCGTCGTGTGCGGAGTCCCTTAAAATGGGAAGAAATGTTTAGGCATGAAACATTGCTGCTGCCGGAAGTTTGAAGATGGAGGTTTTTATTGAGCAGGACGACAGTCATAGCTACAACACAATCTCAGACACCGAAATCTCGACTAAATACGCAATTGCTGAATTTCTCGATTGCTCTCTCATTGTAGTGCTTGTAAAAGATAACAACTGTGCGATTGTGATGTTTGATTTTTCGTTAATGAGTCAACATGGAAGCTGTCTTTAGCTGACAACTGGTCTGTCCGCTTTTTTGCATTCTTGTTATTTCACTTTTATGTGGAGTAGTGGAATTATCGACCGCTGAGGCTTTTTATTCATTCTTCTTGTTTTATCGTTGCGCTGAGACAAGAAAAAAATCAGTGAGTTGCCAGTTCGGTATGAAATGTTAAATTAAATTTCATGTGACATTTCCTACTCGTAAACGCTTCGGGTATGTTATATGTGCAAATCTCACAAATTGTCTGCCATATTTTGCAGTTAGCGCTAATTTTTGATGCTGTTTACATCAAAATGATAGCATCCATGTGATTGGTTATGCTAGGTGTTCCGAATGCAGTTCAGAGAGATTAGTTAACCATGGTTTTTTGTTTCGTATAGCAGATTTGTTCACGATTATTCGAGCAGCACGGAGTCGATGCGAATACTTCACAATCGATAGGTATCTCGCACAATCTAAGCAATTATCATTTGTGTCATTGTGAATGTGGGGATACCTATAAGCGATCCCAGGTGCATCCAGGTGATCTGGATCACTTAGGCGGAAATACTGTAGGGAACGGTTGCATGAGTGAAACAAACACTGTTTTTTAAGGTGAGCAAATTTAATTGAGTAGCTGAATCTTCAAATATGATGAAGGCTCATATGCAAGCAAGCAATGCAGTGCTGTTGGTGTTTGTTCTATTTGTGCTTTCGCTTTCGTGATGAGTCTTCCTGTCTGATCATTTCATCTGACCCATCGCCTGTGAGAAATGGCGCTCTGCATGCGGAAATTTGCATAGGAGGTTGAGTGCGAGTTACGGCGAATTTAACTTCAACAGCTAGTTTGCTAGATTGTGACTAACGAGATTAAGTTTTTTTTGTTCTTACTTCATTCTTGAAAGAAAATGCTTGAATAAAGAAGGCAGTAGAAATTTTACGACCTGGGAAAGTGGGAAATTGCCTTGATCTGGTTCTTGGCAGAAGGCATTTGATTTACAAAATATGCGATATGACACACCCGATACTCCGAATTTCCGCTAACGTTCATAAATACCTATTTTCGAAAGAATATATTCTTCATCGTGCACGTACCGAGGCGTAAAAATGGGCGAGGCACTGCCCATTTTTTTTTCATGCATTCTTGCAAACTTTTTGTGTTTTCACGCCTATATGAACGTTGAACTTTAAAGACGCACGCTTCACAAACTGGCAGAGGAATTTGCAGCGTGTTTTCGGAACTCAAAACTAAAAATATTTCTTATGCTCAGGCTTCTGTTATCGGTGTTTTTCGGCAAAATGCCGGTAAAAGGGCACAATGAACATTGTATATATATGGGTGTTTCCTGTTGTAGGGATACTGTCGGTGCAGACTGTCGTAATTTTGGGACGACAGCGGCTCTCCTCGGTTTACTCCTGAAATGTTTCTAATTTGACGACAGAATTTGCATCTTCACGCACATGACAAAAGTAACGCCCTATCTCTTCTAACATCTCGTAAACTTGTGGATTTGGAGACAATAAGGTATTTGCGCGCAGTTTACGTTTAATTCTAAACTGCTTCCTAAAAACTCACAAAACATCAAATTTCTGTTGAAGGAGGAAAGACAAAATCGCGAGAATTTTTTTTGGAGACGTAATGATGCAACTTCTATCGAAACGACCTTTTTTTGCTTATAGACGTTCACCAGAGAACACACTTTATGGATTTTTTTTGGTTCACTAAGCCTTATCAGCTTGTTATCAATGACGCTGTTGTCGCTGAAAACCAGTATTCACTCGGCTCAATATCTTATTAGTCTTCATTTTCTTTTCACCCTACTTATTGAACACCGGCATTTTTGTGAAGTGGCTTTTAATCTACATAGGCGAATTTTTCTTCGTACTTTTTCACAGTTTCACAGCGAACCTTCACAAGTTTTTAGGGTTTATGGTCGATTTCTGTCGTGCATTGGAATAAATAATGTTAGAAATCAACAACAAGTAGACAGAAAGAGAGATCGTATATGTGGTGTGGATGAAAACGGTACGTTAAGTGCTTTTTGTGACATGAAAGAGATGAGAGAGTGAATTTGAATTGCTGTTGACATTCCCACTGATAGGTTTGTTTATTTCACTAAGAGTATGTAAGTATCACTTACTTATTTCTCTGTTCATCTTGGCTTCTGTCTTCTTTTTTTTTTCAAATATATGGTGTATTTACTACTCCGTTCAAATATTTATACTTCAATTTTACGCTACCGCCTTACTGCTGAGACATGGCAGAGCAATTTCATAATATAGAAATAGGTGCTTTTATTGCATAAACCATAGTCATGTTATGCATTTTTCTCTGCAATTGCAGTTTGGGAGCAATTTTTTGCTCTCCTCATTTTGAAGCGAACGCTCATAGTACGGAAATGCAAACCAGAGAAACCAATGATATAAATGCCCAACCACCGCAGAACGATTATCAGGTATGGTGTTTTGGAGTTCTCAAAGATGACCTAGCCGGATGTAGAAAGTGTTGCAACACTTGTAAATTCGCAGCTGGAATGAAGAATGTAGAATTTATTCACCACAGTAAATCCATAAAATAAATCACACCACCGCAATTTTTATTGAAATTTTAAAAAATGCTTACAGAATAAAATGCTTTGATGTTGGGGTTCACATATTTGAACCGCATTTTTATTTGCGCTCAATCAAATGGAATTTGCAATGTGGACATCCGCTATGCCTACTGAAGGATTCAGAACCGGTTGCATGGGTGTTGCCTCTAGCGATGGTAAATGAACGAAGTTTCTTTCTTTCTGTCGGTAACCGAGCAGTAGCGTTGCTTAGTAATTGAAGGTGGCATGAAACTAAATGCTCTTCAAGAATGCTAGCAGAGTACCAACTCGGTAAAAGGCTGTTTCCGGTTGTAACCAAGACCAGAAAAAATGAAGGTGGATTTCTATTTATACTACGAATTTGTACTGTTGGTCGCCATGGCAAATCGATCCAACTTTTTCTCATGCCCTCTTAATCGACTGTTGACTTTTGATTGCTGCTTGGGATCACTCTTCATTCTTTTTAACAGTGACTGTAAGGAAAATTTAATTTTTTAAACGTATACCCTGATCCATTATGGACCTCAGTCACAAGAAATTACGTTATTAATTTATCCAACTTTTCGACATCACAATTAAAATGAAATTTAACTAAATGTTTAGTCGAAGAAGCGAAGAATAGTAAGAGATTTCCAAAGCGTTCATATCCTCGTCAAATTTCACTGCTTTTATATTCTTTTAGGGACATAAATTCCTGAACACATTCCCTGTGAAAAATTCAAGTTTGGTGTTCTCTTCGGTGGGATCCGATCCATCAGATGGCAAAGATAAATATGCCAAGCAGTTCTCCGTATCCTAGTCCCTGATTCTCTTTTTCATTTCCACTAGTAATGGACATATTTTAATCTAACCATTGCATTGATGAAAACACATGAATTTAGTTCAGGCATGTTTCATGATGCCAAAGAATTTCGGCAAAAAAAGAATTTTTGTCATTACAGTTGCAGGAAAAGGAACTGATGAGCGCTGAATATTGCCACTCAACACATTTCCGCTACTATGTACTCATCGTTGCAACGTTGGCATGTTCGCTCATCATATCTTGCTCGTTTGCATACAACTTTTCTCTTATTTGTTCAGTACCAACAAATAAAAACGAACGCAATTCGTCAGCAAGGTATATGCGTGCACATTACGCGCATAATAAGACACTTATTATCTGCATAACAGCATATATTTAGTCCATTAAACCGGTGTATCATCTATAAAATTTGTTGCAAGATTCAGTGTCACAAAGCGTGTGGAAAGTATGGCGCAACTATAAAGAAAGCCCGTAACTTTGGAGAGCCAGAGGACCTAAGGAACATTCCTGAGGTGACAAGCGAGAAGGATCCTTCCTTTGAAAGAACAGAACCGTATGAAAGTCGTAGATGAAGGTGAATTGCTGATATAATCTGCAGTCGTACTACTGAATGCTTAAATAATGGCAGAGGACAATAGCCTATAACAAACGTGCTATCGGTGCTCACAATGTGCAGTTGATGAGAGACTGATAAGTGTGGATTTTTTTTGTCATGACGTTCGCTTCAGTGTTATCGCTGGTGTTTTCAAAAAAGAAGGGGAAAAAGCTGAATAAGTGCGATTATGTGCAACGGATTTGTGAGTTTCTCCTCATCCGCTCCTCTTAAGCAGAGTGATTTCAATGCTTTTTCAATGAAAACTCTTCTTGTATATAAAAACGAATGTATTTCGATCCTCTTTGAGCTGAAGATGCTGTTGGATTTTAATTGTTCTTCCTTATTCTTCAAATTATTATAAAGAATTTCGTTTGTACGAACTAACGTTGAGTTCTCCTAATACTCTTTTTTATCAGTATAAAATATACTTTGTTTTCTCTTACGTATGTTTAAAAATACATTTCGTTCCACATATTTAAAGGAAACTTTTGGAGTTATTTATAAGGGGAATAATTTTGCTTCATAGTGAATAAAAGATGAAAAATTCGCCGATTTTCACGGATTATTTTGACGGGACCCGTATCCTTTCAACCATTTCAATACAGCAGATCTTGAACGCTGTAAAATTCGTTTTCTACAGTTGATAGTTGAAACTTTTCATCCGTTTGAAGCAAATCTCAGTGATCATTTGGAACATCATTTTTATTTCTGAAGGACGCTTGTTGTTTATACATACAGGTATGATAATCCGTCGACGGCAGTGCCAGGTGATATGCAGAAATTAATGTACTCCGCCTATCCACTATCAAATTTATTAACGCTTCCTCTAATGGCTCCTCTTCTACGGAGGTTTTCCCTTCGTGTTCTTACGTTTATCGGTGGCCTAGTCACAGTCATCTGTGCGGCGTTAATGCCGCTATTGTTAACGATCGACGACAAATACGCTGTTGTAGCTCGGTGAGCAACTTCAGATTTCATGATGAAATGCAATGCATGATTGGTAGGTTTACATTCATATCGTTTTCACTTTTTATCTCTGACACTTTACATGAAAAGTGGAGGAGAATCACAAGAAAAGAGTCTCATCTGTCTTTAAAATGGCCAAAAATGCCTCTGCATGGATTTTGCTTTGAGCTTCCAGCGGTGGCCAAAATAAAACATTAGGCTGCATTGAAATACATTTTTTATCAGTGTACTGGAAGCGTAATTTTCAGGCCGAGCCACATGTAAGATATTCACAACAATCGTTAACGAATACCGTGATCATTATTGCAGTGTTATTTGCAGCTTCATACAAGGTATTGGCAATACTCCTCTTTTCCCACTGATTGGTTTTGTATGTGCGCATTGGTGCCCTCGTAACGAGACTGCTTTGTTCGTTGCAGTTCTAACAAGCTACTCTCAGGTTTGCTTTTACTTCGCACAGTTTACTCTTAAACTCCGTATGGGTGGTGAATTTCTTGCCAGGTCCAAATTTACGATATCATATAACATTTGGGCACCTTTTCGATTCAATGGTTCTAGACTAATGCGATGTTAGTAACTCCATCTGAAGGTCGCCGTGTTTATATAGGCTTTTTAACACGCGACATTTTTCATTATACAATAAAGTTTTCGTGAGCTTAGCGAACGAATAGTTAGGAAAGTCGTAGTAGTTTTACCTCTCTTTCAGAAATGTTCACTTCTTGTGAGTGGCATTCGATTTAAGTTACATGCTTTTTTGTTCAAGCTATGCTTTTGAAGTAAAAAAAAGCCATGAGAGTTTAGACTTTGCTTACGTGTGGAATGTTTTTGTGGCGTTTGACTTGGAGAGCTGGAATCAAAACGAGATTGGCAGAGCACAGTTGCAACTCTCCAAAAGCATTCCTCGCTTTTACTAATTTCTTCTATACTTCAGCAAGTTTACTCGGACTGCATTTCGACTATATTTACGGAACGATGTTAATCAGCTTTTATTGGACAGCTAGCTTTTAGTATTTTATGGCAATAGACCAATTAAGAGATATGCTTTACACACCACTTCGAATATTGTCGCCTAATTTCAAGCACAAACAACTTTGTCAATAATAGAGTTCAATCATAATTAGTTCCATGACTTCATTAAGTTCCCAGTTCGCAACTTGACTGCGCAATTATGCAAAAATAAGCACCATATGAAATATCGTTCGTGGACACCTGCTCACGATAGGGTCTCTATGCGCCGATTCGAAACGTTAAATTATTCAGCATCCTAGAGTGAAAAGTGCTCAAGTCATTGAACCTCACAGCTGTTGAAAGTGTTCCAACCAACTAAGACACATGTGATTGAGAGGCCTTCAACTCTTCAGCAAAATGCTGACTAAACACTTGAGAATATTTTATTGCAGGTGGGTATATTCTTAACAATGGGTGTATCCGGTGTACTTTGTAACTTTGAAAATGGCTGGGCGTATATCTATTATTTTCATAGTGGAATAACTTTAATTGCATTTATGGCATGGTATATTGCATTTCGTGATTTTCCACGAGATCATCCATGGATTTCGAAAGGCGAAATGCAATACATCGAAGAATGTGGACCAACGAGACGATTCGCAGTTCCTTATAAGTTAAAATTCATCTTTTCCCTCCCCCCTTAGAAGAAAGAAATAACTTGAAACAGACTGTTCATGCTCGAAAATTTATCGAAATTATTTTCGATTCCGTCTATCTACTGGAGATTTTTTTCTAAATGAATGCTTTTCGCTGATGATGATGGCTTAGTTTTTCGCTCAACGAAAAAGTATATGGCTATGAGACATTTAATTATTGTTGTCTAAGCCTGCTATTATAAAAGTCAGAGAATTGCTTACCAGCATAGTTGCTGGTGCTGTGTCACGATGCTCCTCACTTGAACGACCCTTATACTTAGCTTAACACAGCAATGAGTCCCGAACTCTCAATCTTGTCTCCGGTATTTTAGTTGTGGTTAAAACAACTTTTGTTTTTTATAATATTGTATACTTCGTTTCGGGTTGGTGAGGCTGGTCGCTGTGACTTTAAAAAACCTATTTTTACTCATCTCCATGACTACATTTGTTGATATTTTAGGCACCATGCGCTATATCTGTGGAATATAGATAGCTGAGCAATTTTTTAACTGGTGAACTGATATTTCAGAGCTGTCTTCAGGGACCTTCCATTTTGGGCTGTTGTGGTGGCTGGTTTTGGTAACTTCAATGGGATTTCACCGCTTATTGTATTCAGCACACAAATCCTACACAATGCTCTCGGCGTATCTGCTGCCGCAACTGGCCTCTACAACGCCATTTCCTTCCTCCTCCAGCTTGTCCTCAAAATTGCTGCAGGTTGCCGAAATCTAAGAACCGATATTATTTTTGTAATTCAAATGTATGCATCAAGGAAAAGCTGTTGGCAACATATGAGTGGAGGAAATGAAAGTATTAACGTTAAATTGGCATCAGAGCTGAATTTCGCAATTTTGCGCACACCTATCACCACGGAAAAGCTTTTTTTTATTTATATATATTTTCTTCATTTATTCTCAAGTTATCTCTCCAATGGTGCATAGCATTGGAGAGATAACTTGAGTGAAAAGTGTAGCTCTTTTCACCCACTGGCAGGTGAGTGAAAAGTGTAGCTCTATAGATCATTTCACTAAAATTTACGATTTCCGTTATAGAGTGTAATTTGATTCATTGTTTGCTAGGTAGGCTTGTTTGTATGTTCAGGAGTGGCCAGCGACAGATGGAATGCAAAGGAAGTAACAAAACTGCGCATTTTCAACAGCTTGTCCTGTGGTCTATGTGGGGTCTTGATGCTTATCATGGCTACGATGCAAAAAAATTATACAGCAATTTGTGTATTCCTGGTTATAGTGACGCAAGGACTGATCGGCTTCAATTCAGCTGGTTTTAATAAAGCAGCCGTCGTTATTGCAAGGTAAGCGCTCACGATTTTTTCCGAAGCATTCTTTAAGAAAAAAATTCACCGCGCCGAACCATCATTTCCCTAGTCCGTTTTTAATTAAGTGTCATTTTTTTAAACTTGAACTGATTTCGAAAAAGCCATTCTAGGTGACATAGTGATGGATTACTGGAACTAGGAATTGCTGAGCTTTTGCAATGAACTGGGATTACTTCACTGTCAGAGACAAAGTTGATGCCGAGAGTAGCAGGAACACAAGCGAAACTCTGACAACTCCAGTAAGTTTTGCTGACAATTAAGCAGCACAGCACCTGAAGGTGTCACATCGTGAAATCAGTGAAATGTCACATCGACGAATGTTCCCATTTGTGACAGTTGCCTTTTATTTATTTTAATAGTTACAGCTCAATGCAAACAATCATTCAGACAATATGCACATTTTCCAATGACGTTAATTGGGATCGCCTTGAATATTGGTCTCATCGTCGAACCATTCCTTGCTTATGCTATTGCGCCTGAGCATCACTGGAACGACTGGAAAATTCTCTTCATTCTACATGGCTCAACGCTAATCGTTACCAATCTTTTTTTCTGCATTTTCATTCGCGGTCGGCCATCCAAATTCACTGAACTTACTTTCGTCGACAAATGAGCACGAGGCATTGCAGCCATAGAAATCATTCATAATGGTTTCGGATGTTTCGTCTGTTACCATCCCTACGAAATTAGAAATGAAACTAGGACTACCAATTCAAATAAGCACTCACCATATAGTAGTAATTTATTTGAATTTAATGCTTATATTTACTGAGCATAAATTTGAATATTATGTTGAAATTGGTGATGTTAAATGCCATCATTAAGAGACAAACTATATCCGTCGTGCAGACTGTTGGAAAATTGTGTGATCTGTATGTATGTCCGAACTTGTAAAGGAAACGATGCAGTGAGATTTTATTAAATCATAAAGGCAGAAGTTAAACGCCTGAAATTCTTCAACAGATCACATTATATTTGAATCACGCATACAGACCAGGAAGTTATCAATATAAGGCTGTTAAAAGTATTCTGCTGGAAGAGTATACCACACGCGTTACAAGCTCTTCTGTGCGGAATCTAATCCACTAGAAAATCCATAATCGTCATTTGAAAGGCAGCAACATGGGATCAGTCTTTGAAACTTTTCGTTGCCGACCACCGATCGCTAGACTCCGGTACTTCAGTCGTGCAATCGTTACAAAAACTTGAAAATGAGAGACACCGAGCAAAATTTTTTCCCACGCGTTTGTGGCAGTCTATGAAGAGTGCATGGAAACTACCTGTTCCTCCATTTAACACTAAATCTGTTATATTCCATCGTAATTCAATCATTTCCCCTCATTTAATTCTTATTGGAACATTTCAATTTTTTGAGTAAATTATATGTGATATAATTCCAGAGTGAGAAATTTTTGCATGACAGACAGAGTATAACATATATTGAGCAAGTTCAAAGGGGGAAAATAAAGAGCAGATTAAATAGAGATTGTAAAATTAGAAAAATTAATAATGTGGCAGTTAAATAAATGCCTACTATACAAATCAACAAACAAAGTAAACGAATATTTATAATACTGATGATATCTGTGTTGTCACCTCAGACAATATTACCATGATTTTATTAGCTCAACGAGCTAATAAAGTTAAATTGCCACTGACAGGTGAATTGCTGCAATTTCTCACCTAAGACATTCAGTACGTTCAGAGAAATATCTACGTTGCCTACATATGAATATGTGCTTTCTTCATTCATGAAATGTGTTTTCACTGTTGAATTTGAAACGAGAGAAATTTCATCAACATTTAAGGCCGCGATAATATTTTTTCTTATAGAGAATCATTCAGAACGCTTTAATCTATCGAAAATTACGATTATACACATAGCAAAGAGGCGGAATAATGTAGAAATTCGAAACTAATGAAACTGGTTGAGCGCACTCATCACCAAAATACCACCAAAGAGTAGAGCCAACTGAAGGAGATTCTGTCTGAAATTAAAGAAAAAACCCATTATGCGTCAGACTAATTACCCTTACGTTGAGCTGTTAGACAAAAAAAGCAGAAATGACACAGCAATATTTTTCTGTACATATTCTTCTCGAAGAAAGAGTGAAATTCACTAATGATTTCTTGATTTATTGCACTCCCCAGCTGTTCAGCACAAAAGATAGCACCACGTTTATTACCCTCACATTAAAGCATTGGAATCATAGGACGAAAGGGACAAACTTGGGAAATCACCTTACCTGTTACAATTTTGCAAACTTTAAAATTCTGACCCTTTCATCGTTATCCAACAGCAACGCTATGCATTTGTCAGTACTCAATAAAAACTGACCATAACTTTTTAAAAAGCTGTACGCATTACAGGACTCTAAAAGTTACTACTGGAAAAAACGAATTGGGAAGTGTGGTTGAATTTGATTTATAAAACGGTCGATAATATGCCCGAAAATGAAAAGTCATGTAACTGACCTTGGATTAGTTTCGTGCATAAGTTCGGGCAGAATCTGTGCGAGTGCAATGTTAAGAAAGCCACCCGCAGTGAATGGTAGAATCCACTGTGCAGCACCACCCATTACTGCACCCGTGTGAATTGATAGCGCTACACATGCTCCAATTATACCTCCTAACGCTGTGAGCAGCTGAAATTACTACATGATAATGTTGAGATGATTGTTGCAGTAACGATAACAACATAGCATATGAAAATGATAGAGAACAAACGAATTTTATAAGATTGCTGAAAATTTAATTAAATGATTGTGCAAATGAATCCTTTCTGCTCTCTTTTTTTCTGAGCTGAAAGAAGTTCGAAAATTTCCTCCGCTTTTCGGGCAGAAGAACTTGCGCTGTTGCTGAAACAGTGTGTTTCTTTAAAGTTCCGTTTTTTTAATAGATTGCTTTATTTTGCTGCAGTTGCAAGAATGCATCTGTAGTATGCTTCACTCCTGTGACTTTCCTTTAGATCAGAACTCAATTATGAATACTGGTCATACTTGAACCAGATAACTGCCTACCTGTGCCTTAACTGCCGACCATTTATCGAAGTCTGCACGAAGTAGGATAGCGAAATCGCTGATCTCATGTGGAAGTTCATGGACCACAATGGCGAATGTAGTCAGCATCCCGAACTACAAATGACATCTATGTTTAAATATTATATTATTTCATTACAAGATATATGTAAAGTGACATACTAATCTTTAAAAGACATACTATATATATATATATATATATATATATATATATATATATATATATATATATATATATATATGTTCTTGGTAAAGATCTGACTGAGAAAACGGTTGAATATCATAAACAAAACTAATCTATAATAGGAAACTTTGACTTTTGAGTTATGCAAACTGTTTACGATCTTCATGTGCGATGAAATCAACACAAATACGCATATCTATATAGAAATCTACAAACCTGAAACGAAAGGAACATGCTTATTTGAAAGAACAAAAGGGGAAAGAAGCAACAAATGCTTTGTGGACTAAAATTGTCGACTACAATAAATAGAAAATGATTCATCGTCTTGCACAAAACATTTGATAGAAATAAATCAATGTAAAAAAATTCACGCAGAAACTTCCGAAAGAATGAGTAGAAAAAAAGTGGAAATTACTTCGATTACAGCAAACTTTGCGCATCTGACAGCTGGAGAGGTAAAAAACTGACATCATGATTTCTGATTTAACACTAAAACATCAACCACCACACTCGACGCTAACATGTTTAAAGAAAACGAGAATTCTCAAGTTGACAGCATTTATTTGCTAATTTCTTGCAAAAATCTCCGCATTCTTATGAATTATGTTCACAATTTTTGAGCACTACATTTGCGATTTAAATATTTATTAAGAAGCGCTGGTTAATCAAAATGTAAATAGGAAGAGGACGGCATGAGTAAATGAATGTAACCTTTGCACCGACAAGGAACGATCCACCAATCGCAAGTCCGTGAGTGAAATTATCTGTGAGATTGGCAACCAAATTCATTATCGCGCAAACCTGAAAAGTTGAGCGAATGAATGGGAAAAAAAGAACTTAACTAGCTGATGGTTATGATATAAATACTATCGGAGTATTGGCTCAGCAATTACAGATTAAGGTGAGCGAGTGCTGAGATGCTAAGATATTACTCGCTAGGAAGATACAAGACGTGAAAAAAAAAAAAGAGGCGGATGCCAGTGACGTTGCGCAGGATATGAAGTAGAATAGATGAAACGCGCCAGCGCTCACACCAAGAGTGTGGCTTTGAAGTTTTCAAACAGTCAAAACAAATCATTGTCGTATGGTTTGGTGACCTTTTACCTACGAGAAGGTACATAAATTTGTTCAGAAAAACAGTCGAACAAGGTCGACCTTATGAAATAATAAAAGGCCCGTTTTTTTGTCACGTTTCACGAGTGCAATCAGAAAGAGCAAACAAAATATGTTAGCTGCTTCATAACAGTTGCTCACGCTGGTTAGCATCACTCGTGAAGTATTCAGTATCAATGCGCAATATACTTATAAGTGCCACCCAAAGAATACACAATACGGTATTTATCCACGAGCACAGCTTACCCTTTTCTGGCTATCTTCACTTTTCGTGCAGCACTTTTCGACAAGGAAGCACAATAGTAGACCGCTCGTAGTCCAGAGTCCCACTGAGTGTACACTGCCTATAATGTGTTTGGCCATCTTTTGCTCAAAATCATTGGAAGGAGTATGTACCGCAACAACTCACGCAGTTTAGAACTCCTTCGTTCTAAAAACAGTGAGCCAGCAGTAAGGATTTAAAGAACGCAGAAATTCGCTCAATCCAAGAAGAACAATGCGTCATGGAAGGTCGATTTTTTCGGGATTCTATCCGCAATATATTATTAGAAATTTTTTAGTGATCACCGCTCTTCTGCGATCAAAATATCTTTCCTCATGATAGGTCGAATTTACTAAAATGCTGCGGCGATCGGTGAGCTATACTGATAATAATCGATTGTAAAAAAAAAATGTTTAGAAGGAAACCAAAAACAGCGTTTTGGCTTATCGAGTAAGAAGGGAGACACACTGATTATAATTTTCCAAATAGGCAGGAAACGTTTTGACCGAATATTTCAATGTGTTCAAGAATTACATTTCTACAAGCTCGGCCGTCCAAAATTAGTGGATGGAAATCTCTGACATCAGAAATTGATGTCCGATCCACATTTCGATATTAAAATAATGAAACACACCTTTATAACCGATCCATACTTCCGGTAGAAGATGTAGAAACACATCACCGAGTAGACTTCCCACCGCAAAACTAAGCAATAAATTCAACTTGCGTCGTCCTTCTACAATACGCAGAGTTTCATCGTCGCATTCAACATGCAAACAAAATGAATATTTCCATCGTGGCGTATTTTGCAAATCTCACACATACTCTCACTGGCTTGTAGCACGATTGCATTACAATATGACCGTTTTGCATTAACGTCATGTTGCAATATGGTAATGTTGCATTAATTTTGCAATAAGTTGCATGCGTAACGCTGTCTGTAACTTCAACGCACAATGAGCACGTTGAGCATTTTTTCTAGCGACCAGATAATGATCCGGCTACAACTGTGAACAATGATCCGTTTAATCGGACACCGCCGCTTCAACGTAGAAACTTCAGGGTCCATATTTTTATTTCCTGATCGTTTTATCAAACTTTCATGACTAAAGAGGTGTGAAATTCTTGAATGACAATTGTTTTTGATTGCAAATTTAAGAAAATTAGCAAACAATAATCTATGGCAAAGTGGCTACGCTCATTTATGTGCTGAGATCATACAATTGCGCACCTTAACATCGAAAACATGGTTTAGTGCAGTGTACCACATTCATTTCCTGGTCGGTAGGATTTCTTTATTCCTAAACGAATGGAAGCAAAACTTGGAATTTCCGGCATGAATTGCACCGTCCAAAAAGTGATTCAATCTCACATTCGGCCGTTGAATATAGTTTCACTAGCCCAAATCTGTCAATATGATATTTGCCATTAAATCGTCCATCCAAATTTTAAAATTCAAATATCAGATCTCTTAGAAGAAAATAAAATACGATATCATCACACGTGAAAGAAAACGTCCCATACTGTGCACCTAAATTATTTCTCATGATAGCAATAACTGCTTCTTCCAATTTTCTTATGGGCGATTCCGACATGGCACGACAGCGCTCTGTTGAGGCATTTACTTTCTTTTTTTAACTTTACATACCTCTAGTTTGTAGGAAGGCACCACTGCTGATGGGCAAGATGAAGGCAGGTGCAACGCCACACGCAACAATACACGCGCATCCACACATGGTCAGCAACCATATCTGCCAATCCACTCGACCTTTCCCTTCCGAGTTTGCCACGGCTTCAATCAAGCTCTCCTCTTCTAAGCGACGAGCTTCTTGTCTATAATAACATAAACTGCTTTCCTTAGTTTGATGCATTATTTGTAAAAGTGAAAAACAAATATGCAGACAAAATACACAACCGACAGTTTAATTTATAATGATATTAAAATGTCACTTAGACTCTTAAATGCAGACAATCCCATTTTCATTCTACATACTAGCAAGCGAACGCTCTCCAACAGACAAGTATCGATCAACTTGGAAAGCTGATAATACTGCGCATTTGAAAAATACATGAAAGATGAAGCGTTTATTTTTACGTTTCTTGTGAGCATTTCCTGCATAAGCTAGAGTAATGGACATTGATGAAAACGTTGCCTCTAAGTCTTCTAGTTCTATTTGTAAAGTATACTAAACGAAACGCCCAATCATCTACTGTTTGAATTACTGGACTAGAAGGGAATGTATGAATATTCTTTGGTAAATATGAGATCCTGCAAGCGTTACCTTTGCTTTCTATGCCGTGGATCGATAACAACTCTGCCATCAGGATCGATGAGAGTGTCGGCCGGAATAGGCTGCTCAACAACTAATTTCTTCTCGATAGTTTCGGATCCAGCCATTAACATCTCCCGAGCCATTTCCTGCTGGTCGAATTGTGGTGCCGCTGCCGGGTGGTTTATTCCTACAGGCGCATTATGGTCGTGCTTTCTAATATTACACTACCTTTCTCATCTGTACACAAAGAGCATTGCGAATGACGTAAGCACCAGCTAGGAGACTCAACTGCACAACCGTAGGCTATCTCGAATAGAATAGCGCTTACCTTGTGTTGATACTATTCCCAGAAACCGTCAACATTCACAAAACTCCATTTAACTCATTCATGAACCATTGTGCAGCATCAACATTCTCAATTGCAATATTTGGCAGGCGGCACTTCCATTAAAAACTTTTCCTTAATTAACTATCGCCTACAAACCGCAGTGAAATCCACAATGCTCCATGGCTGAGCAATCCGAACTCATATAAAAATATCGACTAGTCACAGAAAAGAAAGGCGATTTTCTTTGCCAGAACTTTATTATGACTATTTTTTCTTTACATGAAAATAGCAACAAGAAAGGAATACCCTGCATGAAGATAATATGTTGTGCATCAACTGCCGTCGCTATAGAAAGTAGTAAAATAGCGCGCGTTATACGCGCGCTATTCAAGCCCATAGTACCTTCTGAAAATAGAGGAAATATGAGAAAGAAGTACTGAAAATTTAAACGATAGTCGTCCATATTTTATTTTTTATACGAATAAAAGAAGCTATCATACCATTATAAGACATATTTTTCCCAAATTGAAATATTATAAAAAATACACTGATTACTGAAATAGAGCGCATAGCAATAATCTAAATTTCTCTGATCCTGTAACTGTATGTGGCGATCCATGAAAGACTACTAAATGGTATATTCACCTATAGCCGCGAGCATTTTTCTTGCTAGTGATTTCAGCTCCACATATCAACCACTGAACGTTTCTAATTTCATAGGAAAACACTACTATGATGATAGAGTATCACATTTGACTCGATGAAATTATTTCTATTGGAAACTGCATCAGATACGATTCCACGTTTCAGCAACCTTTATCCAGAAAAAAACACAACTAAAAGACCAGATTGGCGCAGTTTTAAATGAAAGCACATATTATAATTTTTCCTTCAATAAGAAAGATACTTTAAGAAGCGTAGGTCTTTATGAAAGCATTGAAATACACCAATGGATGTTGGGAAAAAACTGCTCACGCTGTATTTAACTATGACGAACTATCAGGTGTAGGAGACTGAAACAGAGTGAAAAATCCGGAGATCAGCAAGAAATAAAATCTATTTTGCCAAGCAATTATTGAGATTAGTGAACATTTTACTGCTACCCATTTTCAACCGCAACATGCAATCCGGCCGCTAACTTTCTACGATGATCATTTCCACTTCACTATAGACGATTTCTCGCTATTACTACAAGCAAACAGATTCAACTTCGTGTAAGAAAAAATTCAAATAATGAAAAAGAAGTGTGATGGGATTCGATTTTTTTTTGCCATTTGAACGTCAAAGAAGAACCTTTTCTTTGTTTTCATCGTAGGCAAAGATTGACGACAATGTGTCATGAAACAAAATGTTCTTGGGAAAGAGAGGTGGGAGAGGAGGAGGAGGAGGAGAGAGAAAAGTGGATGAATGCCGTATACGCAGAAACGACCCGACCGAACAAGTTCCCTAAGAGCCATTATATAAGGAGACTGACGATGGAACGGAAATCGCAGGGACACTTCACGACGCGAAATACGAAATATATTGTCAGCGCTGATCGCAATGAAGAAATGAATTTAGAAAATGGCCTCGATGAGGGCAAAAATACGAGTAAAAATGAATATTTGCAAAAATTCTATAATAAAATGCAGCAAATTGCTGACTTCCTTTTTCTGCAAAAAAACGCAAACGATACTCTTTTTTTCTTAGTTTAAATCAGCGAAATACAATAACTGTTTAGTCAGCTCCCTAACATGATATATACAACACATATTGTAACATAATATGTCGATCAAACAAACAGAATAAGTAAGCCGTTATTCGGTAATTTTTGATACCTTAGATACGCTTCCAATAGAGACCTATTGCGGGGAAAAAGAAATACCTTAGAACTTCATTTACGTTCTATGAGTTGGAGAGAAAAAGAGAAAACATACGTAAAGAAATGAAGAGCAATTCGATAACGAAGGTAAAATGTTCACATCCACTAATTAGTTCAAATAGTTAATGCATTCACAAGCGTTAATTTGCTGGCAAAGTAAAAGGAATGGTCTCATTTATGCCCAATTCGATACAATCAATAACGCCTAATTGTCCTAACAGATGTCGGAGATTCATACAAATTTCTGCGGAATATTCGCTTCAATAGAAGAAGTAACGATTGCAAAAGTAGCATTTTTTAAGCGATATTTAATAAGGAGTGATATGAAGAAACTGAGAAGTTCGCTAGGAAATCAAGTGACCATTTTATCGCTTTGAAATTTTTCGATTTTTCACCCAAAATCGCTAATTGACGACACATCGCTTATCTTAAAAATTACGACGACACGCTTATCGTTTTCTTTTTCTTTTCGTAACGACCTTCACCTGTTTATTCATCGTGCATCGAATGATTTCATTATAGTGTGTGCTGTTTATCCTCTCCATTCGGATGCTCAAAATGTCTACGCATATTGCTGCTACGAAAAAATAAATGAATAAAAAATGGAACGTCCAGAAATCGAACACAATTAAACATCACTGGCATCCTGAAAGATCAGACACATTAATCAAAGAAAAGTATTCGAGAAAAAGTTAGCATGATTGGTAAAAATACATAAACATAATTTAGAGAGAATCATACAAATGAAAGTTCACTTTCCTAAAGGAAACACCGATAATTTCTGGGGATCGAATAATTTTAACGATATATGACATTAAGAACTCTTTGTTTCCCTCGGGGCAGATCAGTTACTCATCTTGTCTCCAAGGAAACCATCATCAAACGAAATCCTCCGAACGCAATATTCTCCCGTCGACTTTCTGCTAATTAATCATAAAAAGTGGAAACGATTTGTCATACGCTGCCTTTTTTGCGTTAAGGCGAGGCAACTGTTGCTGGTCATCTTGTCAACGATCGGTGATAGATGCAATTTTCTACGAAATACAATAGAGCCTAGTAAATGTGCTTTCGACAAATGCTGTGCTTATATACAAAGAAGGAAAAGAACGGTTTAGAAATTCAATGCTGATGATGTGCTTTGCATTCAAATTGCTCAGGAAAAGATTCATGGCGAGCTCGTCACTGCCTGAAAAAGCTCACATGACAAAAAGCCCACATGTCCATGAACGAAAGAACAAACAACACGTTTATTTGAAGCTACCACTCAAAAATAACTATTTCAAAATTTCAATGACCACTGAAAAAAAAAAAATTGGTTCAGATTGAAAAGGCTTCTGAAAATGCTGAAGTGCTAATCATGAAGATCCAGTCGACTTTATCAGTGAGAGAGATTTTCAAGAGTGGGGAAAAAATCGGAAAGGCACCACCGTGTTTTCATCACCGACGAAAGATGAATGCCACCCGAATGCCGCAGGCACCTTGATTACGTCTCATGACAGCTGTCACCATAACCAGTTATCGCAGTATTTTGTAATGCATAAAGGATCGCTCAATGAGATTTTTGGTCGATATGAAGCGAAAATTATTGGAACAGATGCGCCGAATTACTGAAATTAACGAGAGTGTTGGTAATACCTCGCTGCATGTGATTCACTAATTGCGCTAAGAAAGGCTGCGGAAAAAAAGACTACAAAGATTCGCAAAACATACGTTCAAACCTTAAAATTTCTATTCACCGTAGCGTAACGAATCAGGGCCGAATCTAAAATCACATTTCAGATAGGTGAGCAAAAGGCCATTAGTAAACACACGTATTTTGGAAGGGGAAATTTGCTAGTTTACCTGGAATTCCTATTTCCACCGGCAGATATGCAAGAGGGAAAGCGATACACACACACAGAGTCTTTACCTAAGCGTACTCATACGATAGCTAGCTATCAGTTACCGATCAACTGCAAAATACTGCACAATTCTGTCGATGTAAAACCTAACGAAGACTTCATAGTCGCCATTCACAATGAAACTTTGAGAAAGAAAAACGCGATTCCTATTGGAAACGAAACAACGATCATTTAGCAGAAGCGAATTTTTGCAACGAACTCTATCAAAATGATACGCCAAATTAACGGATGATGTGCAAAAATTCGATGATAAGAGTGAATTTTTTTTTTCATACTATTGCTATAACGCATATAAAAATTTGCACATATACAGTGTTGTATTACAACGATAATGCCGAAAGTAAAATTCGCAAAAAAACTGCGTGGGTATTTGCAGAAATGATGAGAATTTCTATTATAATTTTTTTAACCATAGAATCGTTCCAAAAAATCTGTAAAAAGCGTAACTTTTCTACGTAAATTCACCACCTCATTTTTATCCTCCATATGGTGAAGCATTAGCTGCTTCAAACAGATTCATAGCAGTACCAATACTCTCTGATAGAAGAAATATGTGAAATACGCTTATCTAAACGTCGCAATGGCCTTCAGCAAGTGTAGAACGAATAATTTCTTGCAATCCCGTTATCGCCCAATGCTTCAAAATTGATGAGGAAAACCCCATGTAAAATTATCTGGAATCATTTCAGAAAATAGAAATTTTTTTTAGAATATCTGAAATATTCCGTCAGTTATTGAGGAATTTTTCAGTTTGTAAAATGAGAGTGAGAAAAATTAAACTCATGTAAACAAGCCGGCAAATAAACTAATGCCAAGTCTCATACAGTCTCAGCGATATTTGCACGAATCGATTCCGTGAAATTTGCAAATTAACGAACACATTTTAGACGATTATATTTTGAAACCTTCAGTGAATAGTAAGCTCACGACAATCAAGGAGTTGGGAATTTCATGAAATTCTACTCTCCCCGAAGCATCTACAACAACGCACTTCGAAAGCACTTTAAAGAGATCAGTGCAGAAACCATGATCTATCCGGACAATACGTCTTTCCGTTTCTCAAAGCATAAATTTGGAGAATGCGGTATGGTTGTAAATAGGAGAAAAACGCACCAGCACACTGCGTGCACTGTTTAGAACCCACTAGTTGATATTCAACGTATCGCGTGCACTGATGCATCCGAGTATTTAGGGCATCATTGACGCACTCGTTTCGTCGACATTTGTCGTTCGAAACTTCTCATGAAAGTGTTTTTATCTGATCTGAATTGTACTTTTTTTCAGAAAATTGCTCACTGAGATGCCATCTGCATGGTGCAATTGCAGCATCCGGAAATTGTCCACTACCGGAAGCTGAATAGCACAATAGCATTTCCACAATATCGGAAGACTATAATTCGAAGACCTCCAAAACGGAAGGTGATCCTTATTTAGGTATACATCTTACATAAATCAGGTGTCACTTTGATCTACAGTGTCAGCAAAGTTTACTACTTAGGGAGCTATCGTGTTTCAAATATGTTTATCCATTTTTCTCTGTGAAAATGATATATCACCTCATCAAACGCAGCTGAAACACAACAAATAGGGAAGTTTTCCTGATTGGGCCACTTTAGCTCCAGGCAAAGAAAGCGAAAGAAACGTTTAAGCAAAATGCTACAGCAATAGTTATGTTCTCTGGTATTCTGCTATCTACTTCGAAAGGATATTACAAAATGGGATCAGCGTGGGATTTTGGAAAACTGCTTTTTAGTGGTCGAAAAATCGACTATTTGCTGCCGGAGAGGCGGAAGATGCAGCAGTAGCAAAATTTGATGCAGCTGAAGTCAATTAGTTTTGTGGGGCACAATTTTTTAGTAAAAATGGGCCAACATAGTCGTTCTCTTGACGAATGAGAAAGATATGGAAAAATTGATTAGACGAGAAAGAGACGGAGAGATCCCTAGGTTAAAATGAGGTGGACAGGCAATCGAGCAGACGAATGCCCTGGATAATCAACGCGATTGCACGAATTCCTCTGTGAAAAACAAAAAAAAGGAATAACACTATGTTCTTCGCTTTGAAAGAATTTCTCCGATTCAAACAACAGAAGGGGAAAAAAATGAAAATATAAGCAAAACTTTAATTGCGCGAAAAACATATTAATCAGTCATCACTGCATAGGGTATAAAAATGTGAGGCGGACGGCAATTGAAGTCAATGACCACAAGAAATAGGGCGATTTGAGGGCACAACGGGTTCGACATGAGGTGAACAACATAGTTTATGCTCGAATATCGAGGTCTGCAGCATCAATGGCGTCGAATATTCATGCATAAAATTGCACGAATGTTGACTGTAATCTGTACTGTCGGATACAAGCGTGTTAAGTTAACGTTGAACGAGTGCAACCCCTCATGAAGCAGTAACACCAACTGTGCGAACGTTCAGCTTTATGTGCGTACGCGTTGAACGAATACGGAAATGGCCATTAGAAATGGTGATTAAAATGATGAATGAAGGTGTCAACAGCACTAAACAAAACTAAAGGAAGTTTTCTTAGAGCAATGAGCAAACTGGCAAGTGGATAGGGTCGGTCAATAAAGCTTAAGTAACAACGACTTGGTGATAATAGCGATTTCATCCTATACGCTAAGAATTTTCGAATTAAAAAAAAATAAGAGCACTACAGATCACCGTAAAATATAAAGCTATAGCTAAAAATCGTTCACTCCGTTACTTCACCACTTACAATGATCAGAATATATGAAGTAGGAGTTGCGAAGTGTTATAGGCGCATATTTAGGACCAACAACAACATATTGAGATCGTAAGCGGAAAAACCATTTCCTCCGGCATTACTCACTTGAGAATCGCGAATCGTTCAGGGAACGCATAGTCGTCAACACCACAACAGTATATAACCCAGCCATTTCCTACAGCTGTTAACACCTCTATGCAAAATAAAATTATCGTCGTTAGGCGTATTTGTCAGAATTAGAAAGTTGTTCGATCTAGGTTAGGTTATAGGAACTACAACGAGATTCATATGAAGGAATAATAAGGTATAAGCTTATTGAAAGCAGACTCAATCCTGAAGTTGTCGGATTTTGTTCGCCTCAAAATGGAAGGGAAATTTATCAAGAGAGCGGCGGCGCTACGATCATATATATACGCACATTATTTGTTTACCCTAAACTTTAGCACCGCGTGGACATCAGCGTTGCATTAGCGAGAATAACGGTGCCTCCCGGACGATCGTGTTGAAGAGCGAAATGCGGTTGGAACTATTACGTCGATGATCCCCTTTATTCTATAAGATTCTGATATGCTAACATCTCATCCAATCTTCCCCCTCTCAAAAAACCAAAAGAAAACAAACAACTCAACAAAGCCAAGCGGATGAAGCAAAATTGTTCGCCAATCATGTATGATTCACAATTTGCCTATTGCAGCTCTATAGCGATGTTGCAGCTCTAAATTTGCTTAATTTGTTAGAGCTAATCGAAACACAGCGCATTGTACAATTTACTATAGCGAAACATGCCTCACCATTTAAATTGAATAAAAGTAACATAAAGAATATTTGTTAATAGATGACTAAAGATCTTCGAACATTTCGAAATTCAACAGTTTCTCTATAGTATCCTCTTAATTCGTCATAGAATCCTAACTTTAGAAACAATTCAAATTTCAAATAGTTCATTTAGTCATAAAAATAGCCTATCATATCATATCATATCATAAATATAGCCTATCACATCAGTGATAATTCGCATATTAAAAGAATTCACACAGTGATGTATCAAATCATGTCAATGATAATTCTACGATGTTCATATGATACAATTTCTGCTATTACATTCAAATTTTCAACGAATAATGCTAAAAGAATGCGACTTTTTGCCGTGGCAGCAATTAATGCCTCATCGGTACCTGATGGGCATACTCGAGCTATTGCAAACATTCAGTGAGAATGCGCTAGCAATGCGAGCAACACAACAGCTGCTTACATATGCGCCGTTAGGGTGGGCTATCTGTGGATGGCTAACTTAGTAGGCGTAAGGCGTACGTGCGAATAGATCGCATCGCCAGTCGCCGAACTGGAGCACAGCAACTCGTTTTGTTTGCTGCGAAACGTTCGCTCCTTGCAGGGAGAACCGGTCTGCACTTTCAAACGAGACTCCTTTTTGAATCATTTCATACTTACTTATAAACTCCTTCCTCATTCCAAGTACCCGCTGCATGCAAAACTATATAAGGATGTCTCGAAATGAGTAAAGTTTCAAAGGTAAGCCTACCTGTGGTCGTGTATTGTTCGGCTAGAAATACTGTTTAGGCCAGACTGTGACAGTTTCCTCTTGTAATTTCTAATGTATTTTTTGAAGGAGCTATCTGTAATTCAAGTATATCAACGGACATGAGAAAGCGCCTGAACACTCCCGAAATTAGCACACAGTAGTTTTTGTGAGCGTTTTATTTTTGGACAGTAGAGATGACTATGAATACTCCTGTCGGTACTGGAGAACGTTCCCAATAGAACAGCCTATCGTATCTGAGGGAAAATAAGGTATCTATTTGGCTACTTAGAGGTGCTCGTTTTTTCGTTGCCTTTATTAAGATTTCGTCAAGATTGGTTGCATTCTGCAATGATCGCCATGCTTTGAGTTGTAACTGTGATAGAACACGAAATGAATTCGTTTGTTGAGGGAAATTCCTTATATTCAACATCAGTGTTAAGTTTTCTCACGCAGAAATATCAGCTACTTCACCCCATCTTTCATAAATGCCCTCCTCATCCTCGCTTCAGCCCCTCGCAATTCATAATCATAAATTTTTGTATTGCTGCGTTCAGTTCTTGCAAATACTTCAGGAGGCCCCCTCACACATGGCTAACCGACATAGTTTTTGTTTCGTCCTGAATACATTAAAAAATAGATCAGCTATAATGTTGCATGAGCAGTTACGGAGATCAGTTCTCGTTTCTTTTGTACTCCCAAACCGGCGTATCTATGAAAGGAACTTCCGGACCCTCATTTAAATTAACGATGCAATTAGTCGATCAGTAAAATTCATTCATCAGAGCATTTTTTAGCATCATGAGGTCACTGCTGCACGAGGATCACATAGTGAAGGAGAGAGAGGGAGGGGGAAGGGCGACGAAAAGGTAATGCTGAAGCATACTTTGAAAAATGCCTGTTTGATGGCGGAACATAACTTCTGATGAGAGCAGAAAATGAAACGATTAGAATAAAAATTATTTTGCAGAGTGGTGTTTTGAGATGAAAAATGCGAAGAAATCGAAAAACATCCCACATATTTTTTTCTTGTTGAATGTGTGCTGCAAACGTTTCGAGGTACCATTTGAGAAATTGAGTGAGAAGACGTTGTTGTGAATCACGTCACGCTTACTGGCATATATATATAAATAGCCACAACAGATGATATTCAACTGTTGCTCTCCAATATGATCCGAAGGCACCTAAAGGCAGTACAGCAAAAATCTTACTCAACGATATTGGAAATACAACGAAGAAATGTAGCGGCAACTATTCGCCTCTCCAAAAAATAGGGCATCGCAGAAGGCATTGCTTAGCAAAGACATACACTTATCTCAATGATAAACACAGAAAAAAGACTGGTCACAACGGCAATTATAGAGCATAATAAAGAATAACAGCAATAAATACATGAGGAGATAACGGGGGCTGTTTTAATGCCGCAATACCGCTACTATCCAACTGTTATCGAAATACACTTTAATGTGGTACACAGTGCACTGAAAACTTCAAGTCAATATTCGCTTTCCACGAATGAGGATTTACGCATCAAAATCTCCTGATACGCGTTCATGGATCGACAACTACCAACATTTATGATCGGAAGAAGCCATCAAATTTCAAGCTTAACGGCTCTTTGAAATCGAAGCGGAAAGTTGACCTTGTCAAACAATCGGCTTCGTGTGAAATATGAAAACTCATTAAACGTTCCATATCATACCTATGGCTGGTGAAAATAACTGAAATTTTACGCCACAACAGAGCGCATCAAACGTAGACTGATGCAGCCTTCATAATTCCCTAAAACGTGTTTTAGTCAGATGGCACGGCTGTTCAGCGCATATGGAACCGGAATTGGAATTTTATGCCAATTTATGCACAGTGAAGCAAAAAAAGAATTCATTAAAGATTACGACTTCACCTCAAGTCATAAACACGATATACATTAATCGATTATGGATAATATCTGGCAGTAATTTTTCGTACACTACTCGCTAACTGGACCATTTTCAGGAATATTCATGAAAGGAGCTGCTACGCCGCAAACTTCTTTGAGAACTAGAGAGAAAAAGTGGAACTTATTTCTTATATGCTGGTGAGATGTCGAATGACTTTAAGAGAATGATCGCCTTATTGCTTAGCCATTTATGGCAATTTGCATACATGAATGTATGTTTGAATGCGCAATCACATGGACACCGTATGGAATAGTGATTGGACTCTCAGAGTTTTTTGCGAACCGTCCCACCATTTTGCAGTTGCGAAATGAACAGCGTACTTCAATGGCTCATATTTATCGGATTCTGACAGTTGGATGAAAGAATCCTGGATTCAAACACATAACGTAGAAGGAGGAGTGAGCATCAATGACGAATACTTGCGAGGGAAAGTGAAGAAAGAAGAAGAGTAAAATGGCATTTTTCATTGAATAGAAAATTTACAAATCGACACTGAAATGTAACAAATGACTTAACAAAAAAGGAAAAAGAACCCGAAATCACACAAATCTGATTACAACAATGCACTCGAAGGAATTTACAAGGGAACAACGCAATGCAATTCTGAAATGCAGCTCCCACAATCGAAAGACATGCAGCGCCAAAATTGGTTCTTCCTTTAAAAATTGCAACTAAAGTAAACTTGAATATTTAGGTAATTCAAAGGAAATGTTGCCAAATCTCTAGCGGAATTTCGAAGCTGATAAATTATTCAAAATTACAGACGTCATTTCAGCAATTTTGGATTTTAGTAATCTCATCAATAAAGGCAAAATTTGCGAACATGTATTGCAGTAAACGTATGTTCGCGTGAAGTACTCGAATGAACAAATACAACGCATCAAAAAACTGGATCGGTCTCTGCGAGCGCTACTTGAACTTTCTCGGCCTTATCTTTCAAATATTCGATGATGCCGCATTATTTCATAAATCACCCAACAAGAACACCTGTTGCAAAGTCGCAAAACCACATGTTCACCTGCGAAAGAATGATTCAATGCCGGAAAAAAATTTGACCTAGCAATAAGCTACGTCAAGGATTTCATTGAATTACATAAAAGTATTTCAACTGTACAATAAATTTTGAAATCTTTTAGTTCTTTGAACCTTTGCAAATACTTTTCCTCCAACAACGGCTTTTTCACTGTGATGCTTTGATGCGGAACTGTTCGGTTAGAAATCGCTAGTAGAAAAAATATCTGTGTCGATTTTATGAACACGTAATTTTGAGGTAACATCCAACGATGGCATGCTGTCGCGAGAGCGAAAACAATACATCATGAAGCATTCACTGATGATATGACGATCACCCTCGAGTGTTCTTGATAATTTGTTTGCGGCGCGCCGCTTCGATTTCATCGTCTGATAAATCGTGACGCTCATCGAGTGAAGCGAGTGCCTCGCTACTGTTCGACAACCACTCACCACTATCAGCCGAATTATATGGCCTCACCTTCAAACGACATTTATTGAGTTTTAGCTGTTATTACGAATACCGAGAAATAAAAGTAAGCGGGATACAGCCAGCACTCCCCTGCTGGATGGTCATCTTCTTTCGATGTGTTTTTCAAAAAATTCTGTTTATTATTTACTATTCGCCGCTTACTACTATCACTGCTTTCCACATCCTCTCGAGATCCTTAAATGGAACGCAATGCGTGTTTATGTTTCTTTAGTGTATTGCAGAAAATTTACTGTCATACCATTGTGTACGACTGAAGTTATGAGAAATTACTCAACGTTTTTTCATAGCCACAAGTAACAACGTCCCATAGACATCAGAGGTCGCTATCCTTCTCAATCTCACACATTACGTGCATAGGCATTTGCGCCATAAATAGACAGCAATATTTACAAAAGCGAAAATATTCCGGAGAACTGCAGATACAATGCCCTGATCAGTACAGCATAACTGAAAGTAACGATACCTTTGTATGCGAGTTGTATGCGCTTGAACGATCACGTGAACTGCCGTCTACTTGAGAGAACTTCTGAAAAATTCAATCCAGTTTGGGATCTCTTGGTTAATTGACGATCTGGATGCTGGTACTTTATTCTGCTAGTACTATTAGTAAAAATATTACTTGCCGCTATTCCAGACTTGTTTACTTAAGAGGAATAATGGGAACAACTGCTGAAAAAGGAAGGGGTGCATTCAGACCGGAATAAATATCACCAGTCGTTAGAATCATAATTTTTCCCATGAATACGTAGTCATATTTATATAATGTTACAGATACTGATCAATGAAATGGACGTTTTTGTTGGATTGTGTGAACGTGCAACAAAAGGAGTTATCAAACATTGAGATTTGTCAAGATGATTTATCAAGATCGGAAAAAAATGAACCCTAATTAGCCGTCGAAGAAGATTAGTGCTTTCACGATTTCCTTCGTCTTGTTGCGATTCACAGAAATGTTCGAGTTTTTCTTCGATATCCTCACAACTATGTTCGCCATCGTCAGTCGCTGCGGAAAGGAAGTCGGTGAATTTTTTATGCTGCAAGTTGCATTCGTTTAAACCCTAATTATAAGCTTTCATTTACATAGCCTTTTGTTGAAAGAGTCATTTGAGCATTTTTAAAAACGATCGTAATGTGTACATCATAACGCATTAACAAGCAATAGTAAGCAAAGGCATCATTCAAGTTATGTCATTCATAATATGCATTGCCATTTGCACAGTTAAACAATGCAGTATTTCTTAAGGTGTGCTTAATAATCTAGAATTCATAAGAACCGCCTTCAAAACTCATATCTTCTGATCCATTTAACGCTATCGAAAGCTTCATAAAATGACATCCTATATTTTGGAACTTTACGTGGATAGCCTGTGGATGTTTTGTTTTTTTTTGTTTTTTTGGTTATCCCAGAGAACAGATATGATCCGCTGCACAGATACAATTTGGTTTAACTTCGTGCTTCATAGGCATGATTTCACCTGAATAATTTTCTCTTTGAGTGCGTCGATGAGATGTGATTGTGTAGAGAACTGCTTTTCTAATTGCTGACTATATTCGCGTAACTGCGCAAAATCATTCTCGATTTTGCTCCTATCCTCGAGCTTCGTTTCGAATTCCGCTAATTGTCGCCGTAATTTAACGATTTCATCTTCATATTCATGAACTGTTTGAAGGGCGCAATTTAATCGATAGCGTGACTCTTCAAAGCGACGTTCAAGTTGTGTCCTATAAACCAACAAGCATTATCACTTAGGTTAACAAAGCTAGCATCAAATTATTTAGTCACTCTCTCTTAGAAGTTTTTTTGCAATTTCCGCAGCGACTCTTTTATCGCCAATTCCTTTTAGCGTTTAAAATGTCATTATTTCAATTTTTTTTACAACATGAATGAAACAAGTCGAGAACGCTTTGAATAATGATTCACAGCGTAACCGAAACTAAAATTACCGAAGAATATAAGAATGTCGAAATAGTAAGCTAGAATTTCCATCCACAACGTCAAGGAAAATTAGAATTCGTGTTTTTATTCAACCTCTATTGAGCACTCTCTATCATCAATGAGGTAATCGAAGAAAAATTAATATAGTTAGTATAAAAGTATCATTCAGGAATTTTCATCTACTTTATCGGTGGCCTAATGTCATCTTTTAGTTTTTGATTTTCCTCCTCCACCGCACTGAGATCTTCCAGGAGTTTTGCGTTTTCTTGCTCGACGGTCGCCTTCTCCCGACGAAGCTGAGAGAGTCTGTCCTGAAAAAAAGAAAAGTTTGTCCTCAAAAGAAGCAATTCTTTCAAATGACCTATTTCGTGCGATGTGCATGCCTTCATAGAACTTCGTGACCGCTAAATGGTTGACATAGATTGATAAGGGCTACATGAAACGAAAAGAAACTTAAAAAGTGAGGAGATAGCGGAAGAGAGGGCGAAGAGAGGAGATTCGTTGTGCTGATGCACACTTTGTTCACATTCATTACTTGTTAAGGAGATTAATTTAAAATATTCAACAAATTCATCTGCGCTCTTTCCTTTAGACATAAATTAAAAAGTGTTAATTTTACTGAGGTAATTTTCTATGCTGAATTTCTTTAAAAAGTCCGATTTAACTATTAAATCCGACAACCTTCATTTCCACCGGAAAAGCTTTTACGAGCAAATTATCAAATGTGCAATTTTAAATTACAAAATGAATGCTAATAATCAGCTCCAAATAAATAGGCGACTAAATGTCAGCGAAAACATTCGGAAAATAGGTCTGTTGTAAATGATTTAACAAATGAGGGGCTTCAATTAATAGAAAAACTAAAACTTCATTAAGGTGAAGATAACCTTCGCTATTTCAAGCTCCTCTTTTTGTGCAACTGTCGTTGCTCTGAGCTCCTCCACTACTCTTTGATGATTTTTAGATACTTCCTCGACATTACTGTAAAATATTCATTAAATGTTTTATACTGTTTTTCAGACTATATGCACAGTAACGAAACATAATAATAGCGGAACACTAAACTATTAATTCTCACTTCAAGTGGGGTTAATTTCATCGCCTGCCAGGTTAGCGCTTCACTAAAGAATTTCCAGTTTCCAGATGGATTAATTTCCGGTTAAGTCGCTTCACATATTCTCCAACTCAGACTATAATTCTAGGAATGAATATTACGAAATCAGAATAAGGTAATGACTGCAATAAACCTATTTTCCTGGCAATAAGTTAGGTTGGAAACCAGGCAACCATAAAAAGAGTTTTGATAGCCTTATGCAATTTGTGAGCATTGTTTATTAATTTGCCATAATATAAAGAATTTTCCATGCTATTCTATACACTAAAGGATTTTTTTGAAGCAACTACTAAGTACATATCACGCTTTCCTTTCGAATAAATATCTTTCCTCCCTATTTAGTTTCCATATGAAGTGTATGCGATGAGATATTTCGACAATGACAACAGTAAATTCGGAAAACAAAAAGACGACAATAAAACATCTGAAGCGTCCATAATTAGAATTAGAAATTAGGCTCCATCGTAGAAGTTAATCGAGTATGATTGTGAATATGTTTTAGCTGATAGGCGACTCAGATGCAACAAAAAGTGATCCAGAAACGACGCCTCAAAATAAGTGTTACGCCGTCAGGAGAGATATCAAGGAAATTGGCAACATTGAAGAGCAATTGTAACATTGCGCTCTATGAGTCAAATTAATTCATCTGACAACTAACTCTCTTATATCTTTCAAAGTATCCACGAATTCTTAGAAAGTCCACAAGCCGTGACAAAAAATGCATCGTATTATTTTACATTTTAATAGGTTAGGAATTTCTCAGAAATTCGCCACAGTGTTCAGACATTTCGAGAAAAACAGCGAAAATAAAGGATATCATTTGTGAAACGAATCAAAGCCAACCTTTTGAGATCACTTTGTACTTTTTTCTCGTTCGCGATCAATTCGTCCTTTTGTTGCAAACAATAGCGAAGCTTTCCAAGCTCTTTCGATAAATTGTTCACCTCCTCATTCAACTTAAACAAAAATAACAGGTTCAGTTTCCAAATAAATAATCAAGAGCAAATAAATGAATAAATAACTCCTAAAAACGAAAAAAAAAAAAAACAAATTACGGCAATTAATAACTACAAGATCAACATGGCCCATATAGACGATTACCTTCGGAAAGTAGTGCTTTGAACTCAAAGTCTTGAAAACTTTGCCTTCGGCTAGTCCTTCAAAAGATCCAGTGATATGCTGATAAAGATTTAGAATAAGAGTTTCATAAACTGTCCATAATTAAGGCAAAAACCGCAAGAGCACCATAAAGCAATTTGGTGAATGTTTTCATTGAGAGTTTTAAGGTTCTCATAATACGACCAACGCAGTGATACATAGAGGCCGCACGCCTTCGACTACCGACAGATGTTAAAGGAAGTGAAAACAACAATTGACATTAACATTCAGGTAAAAAAAAATTGATCGAAACAAATCGTAGTGAAATTCTGTCTTGTTTGAGCAACATAAGCATCAAATAGAAGCAGAACTGAAAGAGACCATGAGCGCGCAACAACGTGTAGCAAATTTCCGTTAGAAACCACAACGCATCACTATCGCCTCTATCATTTGAAGGCGTGACGCGTTGAATTCTTTTTTCACGAACCTTGTTGATCTCGCGCAAAACTGCCTACCTTAGTGGGAAAATCAACGAGCGAAGCATTAAGTCATCAGCGTTAGGCGATACCACACGCGTACTAAATATGCGGCCAGTAAAGTTCTTTGAAATCATATTTTTCTGTATTCTTTGCTACTGGGTTATGTATTCTATGGGTTATTGTTATGTCGATGTACTTGGAGTGTCTATTTGCCCTTTCCTCACCTCTTTGGCGCCTATCTAAACAACGTTAATCATTTAAAGCGGGGGATAAAAGTTTGTGAGAGCGTCATTATCGCAACTTCGACTCTGTCTCCTATGTCGAAATAACGGCAGAATGCTTGAACTAAACATTTTTTGGGAACACCATTCATATGAAACAAAAGAACCAACAGTATCGGCCACCATTAAAGCTTTTTGTATGCGAATACGAAAAAAAACGCCGAATGATAAGCAAACGAATACTTATTACAATGTAATCCATGGCAGTTTTAAGGAACCATTATAATATGGAGCACTTACGCATGCTACCCTTTCAATTATATCTACTTTCTTTCAGCAAGTAACTTCGCAAATATTTAAGCACTTCTCTGATCAAAGCGATACAATCAATATGTTCCGAACCAATAACGATCCAAAATGAGTTAAGGAGTTCGAAAAACCACCTATGAATTCACCTTTAAAAAATCTTCATTGAAGGGAATCAAATTAGAAAGGATAATTCTAAACACAATACAATCGCTCAATCGTTATGGTTCACTAGAGGATTTGAAAAATAGAAGATTTACACAAATAAGGTAAAAATTCAATTCATTGTTTCTATACGCATCAGATCTATCTCTCTCAGAAATGAATTGTTATTCATTACAACGCTTACCGTTTGTTGTTTCACTTCCGCATCTGTGACCATTTTCATAAGTGTAACTTTTTCATTTTGTATTTGCTCCATTTGCTTGTGCAATTTTTCATTTTGGGAGTGCATTTGTCCTTTGTATTTTATGAGTTCATCTCTTTCGTGTTCTATTTCAGCCATCCTTCGCAACAAACATTCTTTCTCTTGTTCGATTGCGGTCAATCGATTTGAAAGAGCTTCTTTTGCATTCTCGATTTCGATAATTTTTGCAGCATTCTCCTTCAATAGGTTCTCTCTCTGTTTTTCCATTTCCATCTTATTATCGTTGATGGTTTTTAGAAGTTTCTGCTTCTCATTCTCCATTTCAGCGATATTTTTACGCAAATTTTCCACATCAACTTGAAGCTCCTGAAAAAAAATTGTGGAACTCGAACAATTTATGTCACAACAAACAAATAAGAAAACAGCTGAAGAAATCAACTACCTTTTGAAATAGACCGGAAATGAAATCATCTAAACCAGTGAGGCTGAGCTGAATAACTTCGCAGTGAATAAAATCTCCACAGCAATCCCTACACCTTTAATTTTTTTGAGAAAATATGATTGGAAAGAGCAAAATTTAAAAGAATGGAAAATTCTTCACGTCAGAATCGTTACAAATATAAACCTTTTTCTTTTTCTGCTTTGAATATGATTCTTCAATTTGTGCTTGTAGGTCGTTAATCAATTTCTCTCTTTCAGCTTCTTTCGCTTCATAATTCTTCATTTGCAAATTATTCTTTGCTTCCGCTTCAAGCATTTGCTGAAAACGAGTTTTTAAGGGAAATTCACAGTTCAAGGAAAAAAATGAGGAAAAAATACGTTGGAAATTTTGCTCGCCTCTTCTAATATGAATGTTTCGGCAACCTCCAAAACGAAGTTTCTTTCGCAACAGTGCTACAATGAGTTCTTTTTTTGCATACTTTTATATAGGAGGAGGGATGAAAAACGTTTGTATTCGATATTAGTGGAAATAATCACTCAACATCTTACATATATGACCGGCAATATTTACTGTTTAGTGTAATATTGATACGATAGAATGCGACCACCTTACACATATATGGTGTGAGAGGGAAAGAGATGGGGGGTTGGGAGGGGAGGGGTGGGGGGAGAATTCTTTATTGAAAAGAATTTGACATACGTTCTCCAAGGATTCAATAAACAACTGCGCTCGATGAGCGATACTTCGCTGAAAGTCATCAAGATACGCTAATTTCCTCAAATCGAGTAAATCACGCTTCAAGTCGCATATCTGATCGAATGTCTGAAATTTTTTTTCTACAATATGGCACAAATGACTGTTAAATTACATAAATTAGATGCTGTTAAATTTCGACATAATAAAGATGTAACAATGTACAGCGAGAAATTTACTTTAACAAGTTGAATGTCCACTTTTATTAATTATTTCCAGTATATCGGTCGGTCGATGAAAATTTCGAGAGAAAAAACAATGCGAGAGGGAAATTATATTCATCGATATTTCAGTTCGTTAATAGTAATCGTTTCTGACATACATTCCAACGTAAGATTAAGAACATCACCCACAAGATTAAAACCATCCTCGTAACTGTCACTATTCTTCCAAAATTTTTCTTTTTCAACGAGCAATTACTCAATAGATTAAGGACGGCAAATGAAAATATTGTAGTAACTTTCCCAAACTTTCCCTTTCTGTTGTCTCGATCTACTTCGAAGGGCTCACAAGAGAGAAAAAAATCTGCAAAATTTGCTGGGATGTGTTCATCAGTTGCATGAATTGCATCGAAAATGAGACCTCTGAAAATGGGTCTTTGAATCCCTCTAATGTAGAAATAGCCCTTTTTAAAAAGGTGAGCCTACTTGAGAGCCACTTGAAAATAGAGGCCCATGCTCTTCTCTGGGGACTTTCGAAGGACGTATAACTCCAGTCTTCAAGCCAAATGGTAGATCATGCTAACCAGTGTTGTTGGTATCTGATTAGACAGGTCGCATTGTTCTTCTGGAATCCACTTATCGGTTTCGATAACCTTATCAATGCCCTCTTTCTTGGCTAGACTCTCCTTAAAAATTGAGCTTTTATGTTAAAATAGTAAAATTGTCCCTAAAATATGGAACTAGGCTATTTAAGTTAATTATGAATAAAATGAATAACGTGTGGTACACTATAAAAACAACGACCTTCCATTCACTATAAAAAAATAATGACCTTCCATTAAAGGAAAAAACAGAGCGGAAATTGTTTAATATCAGTTAGCTAAATTTTCGTCAACTGAGTACGTCTTCATAAGTAGCAACGAATGAGAGCCAAAATTGAATCCTACTGAGTCGACGAATGAATATAATCGATCGTATAAAAGATCCATGAAATTAGTGGAAATAAACAACTGAAAATGAAACGTGAAACAACTGAAAAGGACTTGTGAAAAAATTCCTTAAACACCGTTAGATAATGTCAATAAGATATTTACTTCATTGATATGATCATTTTTAAGGCATAGTTATGCATTAATCTGCCGAATTTCATAAATACAAATATGAGAGAGGAGATCTATTCGTTAGGTTTTTCTCGAATTTCCACTCTCGATTTGACTGCAAATAGAACGCTAGAGGTTTTTCAAGAGTGGATGGTTGAAACAATGCCATGAAAGTACGTAGACCGAAGTGTGGATTTAGTTAAAATGTCGTCAAATTGGTGTGCAAATTTTACTTTTATTAACTATTCTCATAAAATTCTATGTTATATGAGATATATACAATTGGCACCCTTTAAAAGCGCATGCAATAGATATTTGCAAAAATATAAAATTATCAGCAAAGACTAAAAATCAAACTTTAAAAGTAACTTTTTACAGTCATTAATTCTATTATTTTATGCTATAAAAGTGAATAAAAGCTATTTTAACAGATCATTCAAAAGAAAATAGAGATTCAATGAAGAAAAATTCTTTTATTCGTTGATTAGGAGAACGAAAAGACGCAATAAAATGAAATGAATGGAGTTAGTAACAATAACACACCTCGAACTCATGCTTCATATTTTCATTGTTCTCGAGAAGTTGAAATTCGAGTAATTCATTATTCTCTTTCGTATCGCTTAACTCTCTTTCGAGTCGCTCACATTTCGCTTGTAAACCAATTATTTGATCTTGTAGCCGCGTTATTGTTGCGAGAAGATCGACTGCATTATCTGACTGAAATATTTCTTCTCCCCCCTATTTGTGACTTAAAAAACATGCCAAATAAAGGTCTCTGAAAAAAGAAATATCCACATGCAAAGCCATTCAGCGACATTATATATTGAATGATCCTGAATTTTAGGAAATAAGCAAAATAAATGCCAAGAGAATGAAAGATGAGCAATTCCCATGGGTAATTTGTAAAGGAACAGTAACGTTCGTCGTAATGCTAGTCATCACTAATAGGTAATTTTAAAAAAAGGCTCTCAAGTGCAATAATCTGATGCACACCAATCACGCAATAACTTTTTCTTCCGCTTTTAGAACGCTCTGCTAGCACATCTCATGAGCTAATTATAACACTTTGTGCATCGGGGATCACTTAACAATTAGTCACAATCGTAAAGATCATCTATCAACTACCTTAAAAATGGTTTGATTGAGAGGGTATAAAAAACATAGAGATGCTTAGAAATAACATAAGAAAATTGAAGTTAAGCTAACGATTCCGAATAAAATAAAGCGATTGCTTAATGGCGTCCACTACCATTCAAGAAACATGCAAAAACATAATGAGCTGGCAGCAAAATAAAATTTATCAACATTCTATGCCTTTTTTTGTAAACGTTCATCTACAGTGTTGGTTAGTGCATTCAGTTGTGCAAAACGTCTCGCTTGAATTCGCACACCATTAGAAGTAGCCTTATTTAGTAGTTTTCTATGATCCATTTAATGTCCAACCATTTTGATGATCACTGTCACATTTCCTCCATTAAAACGATTTTGATGCTGACAGATTTAAGCCGGCTGCATCGTCAAACGAATCTCTCACCACGTTTGATCGCCTTTCTGTTCATAAGCGTCAGTTCCTTGTGGCAGTTCATGAATTACCTGCTGTTTCGACACAAGAGTATACAACTGACCACAAATGGAGCGCTGTACGAAGCCAGAGCAGATGCTCTCACCTGTGCTGTATGCTGCTCGATTAGTCGTTGTTGTTGTGAGATAGTGGTTTGTGCGCAAAGCAGTTGATCACGAAGAATTTGCTCATCCCCATAAGCGACGGTATTCATTTTGAGCGCCGACAATGCCCTCTGCAGCTCGTCGTGTTCACGAGCTAGCTGCTGATAGTTGCTCTCGATATCCTTCTCGAGCGACTCAAAATATGTAGAATTTCCTCCAGCTCTCCCACTCCTTTCGGTCAACGGTTAGCACATTTATTTGGGGACATCGCCAAGTGTTCCCAATTGTATAGGCCAAACAAAACGTGTGCAGAAGAATGCGCTTCTATTGCTTCCCAATATGGACATATTCATTTTTGTCCCAAAGCTAATCGTTTTCATTGCAACTTGTGCGGAATGAACATATTCTTACGTGCTCAGCAAACGATGCGATTTATCGGAACTCTTTTTCCGACACTTACTTGACAGCTGACTACATATAATGTTCGTTACGGCTACCTTTTGTGAGTGAATTACCAATTGGCTGCCCAATAAGGTATTTAAAAATACATAGATGGCAAGCTTTAATTTCATTCATTCATCACTGTCCTCATCGAAAATGCGTTCTTATCAACTGACGTGGTTTCCATCAAGTGCATAATTTTGGTTTCAGATTTTTCGTTCACTGCTAGAGAAAACGCCTAACTATCGCCTAAATCGCAGCTTAAAATCAATTATATCTGATCATGAAAAGAAAGCTGTGCAGTGTTGGGGTGCGGAAATAAAGCTATCCTGCAATCTTGCATGTAAGTTCTGTTTCATTTATGTCGTATCAGGCTGCTTTCCTAGCCATTCCCCCCCCCCCCCCCCCCCCCTATCTGAATATCAGTTTAAAGCTACTTTAAAATGTTTCGTGAAGTTACTGATGGAACCTTTAGTTGGCTTGAAGAAAAACGTGATCAACCTCTCGCGTTCACGCTTATTTGAAATAAACAAGCGCAATTCGCGCAAGATTGCCTGGAAAAAAACTAAGACCTCGCCGAAATTTTCGGTGATCGTATCGAGCGAAATCGAACTTTCGGCTGAACAATCGGAACCGCCGAATGACGACTGACGATCGTCATCGTTATCGCCATGTCTTCGTGATAAAACACATTTCCGTAAGCGTTTAAATTTTTGAACAAGCATTTCATAACGACGATCCTTTTCCTAAATAGTTGGTATTTGTGAAAAAAACGATTCCGCTTAGTAGAGGAAATCCTTTCGAAATGATGCTTCTTCAATGAGCAATCTCAGAGAATCGTCTGGACGAACAACGAAATTGATTTGTCTTCGATGAGATGTTTCTTGTTATCAACGAGCAGCTATCAGCAAACGAAATAAAGCGAATTAAAAACGCCAAAGATTTCATAAAGCGAAACATAAACATAGTCAAGGAAAATGAAAACACTAAAACTCTTGCATCATGCAAATGTGTTATTAGAATATTATAGCGTCACGAATCCATTCATATTGGAAAGCACGAAACAGCAACATACATTACGATGCATCCGCACACGCTATCTGGCTGAAAAGGGTTTTCTATGTTAATAAATGTGAAATAATCTTATGGGATCAAAGCCAACCTCATTGACTGTTTCTTTGCCCACATTTTCAAATTCTTAATTAATTTTCAACAATTTCTTAATTAGAGCCATTCTATGCCTAGAAATCCCATATCTATCACTTTTCTGACGTATTTATTGTCCCATTACTAGTAATTTCGCTTCATAAGAAAGAGTAGTTATTTCAGAACTGGCCAAATTTATCACAAATAAATCGGTAGTGAAATTTATCGGTCACAGCCGCTCTATGCCGTGTTACATCCACAATGGTGGGCAATTATTGAAGGAAAACATCCATACCGCTTTTATAGAAAGCAAACATTTGAAATTTCACAGCAGCACTAAACTCCCCCACTAAATAGGGCAATATAAACAGTCAGAATTTCCAAAGTACCAAAGTCGTCATAAAGACCGTTTAAAGAGTCATTTGAAATCGCTGAGGACATTCTTTCTGAAATATTTCCACATACTACAAAACCTTTTCCTTCCTTTCGACGTCATTTTTTCTTTTCAAAAAGTGAAAACAGTGTAAACAGCATATGCGATAACTTCCGAACGATGCAATTGTCGCTCATGAGCGTTGTAATGAACTAGTCGAAAGATGATGAACTGGAATTTGAACTGCTCGCTGTCTTTCGCGAATTAATAAACCTAAATTTCATCTCCCATCGATCACCTATCGGTTGAATTTGCTGCTCAAGTCGATGCCAACTGTCGCGCGATAAACATTTTCATGACTGCAGGCTCTTCGTTGCCATGAATAATCCCGCCTCGTCATGACCGAACACCGATGACCATCAACACATATGAACTACCCATTAGATGCGGAATTATTCAACTTCCCAATGCGGTTGCCGAGATTCTTGTGTATGCACTTCACTAACTTATGAGGTGCATTTAATAACTTCTTCTTTAAACATATTCCTAACAGGCCACAGATGAAATTACTGAGGTACTGCTATCCAAAATGTCTGTTTTCACTTGGCACTGATGAGCAACTAGCAAATAAAATATTCCGAGAAAATACTTTTTAAACTATTCTTTAATAATTTCGATGATGAAATTTTGAACGATTCAAACGCGTCGATCGACACTCTTTATTTTCGACAGATTTGTTGAACGATATTTTGCTAATATAACCATGGAGTGTCAACAGATATACTCACAGCCGTCAGTTTTGCAAAACTTAGTTTGTTCAAGGCGCAGATCAAGTGGCTAACGATAACTGTGACACTAACCAAAGCTGATTGCCTCAATGCTGTTATGCATTTCGAGTATTCCAATACTTGGTTCCTATACCTGTCCAGTTCCTCCAATTTTTCAGGGAATGCTCGCTTCTCCTTCAAGCTCTGATTTTCCTTCATCAGTCTTTCATAACCATCCTTCTGAAAAACACTTTTCTCAACAGCATCGTCTTAAATTTGTGTTCTAATGTGTTTAAGCCGCCAAGCGAAACTCCTCATTCATCATCACTAATCATTTGCTGAGACGGTTGTAGCAAAGAGGCACTAAACAACCAAAAATAAATGACGAAAAGCTTTTAAAGAAATATTTTCACTGCTTGAAGCAAGCTCTTCATACGCCACAGCGAGCACTTCTATACACGTGGAATAAACTCCTATAGATAGCATTTTGTATCGGCACAGTTCAAACAACACAACCGAGAATATTGCACTAACATACCGAGATGGCTTTTTACTATCATTAAAGAGATCATTAACTAAACGAAAACATTTCAGTTAGTACAACGAAAAAACGCCAACCAGAGTAAGGAAGTCGTCCTGAGAATGGCAAAGTCTTTGCTCGCCTTTCTTGATTTCATTCTGCAATAAGCGATTCCGCTCACTTAAACGACGATTTTGTTCGATAAGCGGCTTTTGATTACGTTCCATTTCCACAATTCGTTTATTCTAAAAACAAATTATTCACAATAAACGAACGAACTTATTAAAATTGCCTTCTTCACTGTTTGCGGCATTTGATCATCACATTGAAGCAGATAGAATGAGAATGGAAGAGAATTCCTATAGCGAACATCACCGAACGATTTCCTAATTTCGTTACGTGAAAGAATCTTTAATCTTTCCATAATGTATATTCATCATTTATGGAAAATCCATATGCTACTGCGCAATAGTGATTCGAAAATTTATATATTTCTTAAAATTCGAAGATTTATTTATTCATTATTAGAACTTTGATCTATAAAATAAAGAGCTCAACAATCGCTAAAATGCTTTTAGGGATTGAAGTAAGCATCTGGATGCTCGATGTATATTAGTCTATGCACATTAGTCTATCATATTTTGAAATTTAAGAAGATAGGTGTACATCGAACAATTCAGCGAAAAATTGTTGGTATGACAGCATTATATCGACATATAGAGCGATATCAAGTGAGGAGAACGTGTTCATGAGAGGATCGGATCTCAGAGGATTAGACCACATGAGAGGACCTCAGAAATGAAAGTGAGGAATTAGCTTTTCTCGGTTATGAAAGTTTACATTAACAGATCTTTTTAAAGTCACTGAAACAACGAAATGAAAAACGAGAAGAAAAGTTTTCCGCATAACACCATCCAAAGTAGAAATACGAATAATTCTCGTCGTTGTTAGCCTCAAGACAATACAAAATTGCTTCAAAAATAAGGTTTCAAATGCAGATTACATATTATACAACAATAAAAAATCAAATGCGGACCAATTCTGCCTTGAGTTGATTCATTTCCGAATTAATTATCTCCGCTTCAGCAAGCCGGCTTTCAGTTTCGTCAAGCTTCTGCTGCCATCGTAAGCGTTCTCGTTCGTGATCTTCTCTATTCATCTTAACAAGAAATCAGTATTACTTCATACTTACTATCAAAACAGATAGTTTCACTATTGTGGCTTTACCTGCAAATCATCTGGTTAAAAGAGGATAGAGCTATTTTACAACAAGGAATACAGTAATTACAATATGTGATTGTGGAAAATCTGGGTGGAATTCTTCCATGTTTTTGGAAACTTTTGAAAAGAGAGAGAAAACATTTGAAGTGTGTAGAAGAAAAGAGTTCTGCAAAAGCTGAATATCCGTGCAGTAAATCCGTGTCAAGCTCATTAGAACCTGCAAAGAAAGTTAAAAGAAGAAAAAATTTTTTAACAGAGTGGACCAGGGCAACAGAATTCCGAATTGCTAAAATATGCTAAAATTCACTTCAGCATTAAATTTTTTCCCATTCTTCACAGCCTAAAGCGTAAGGGTCAAGAATGGTCCAGCTCGAACGTGATAGGTATCTGCGTTTTCAAATTTATCAATGGCATTAGATGAAGTCAATAAAGTAAGGCGTTACTTATGTGTTTAGGCGAGATAGAAGGGCTCTATTAATGTGCCTAGTTTATTGTTCAAGTTCAGAAATACTCACCAAACTGTACAGCTTTCTCTCAACAATTCTCATTAACGAATAAGCGTTACTCAGCTGACTTAGAAATCGAATAATGCAAATTGCGATGAGTGAAATTGCAGAAATTCGGAGCGGAAAATTAAAGAAGAAAAAATCTGCTTTTCTGCATTACAAAGCTTAATTTCATATAAAATGAGAAAATTTCTATGAGAAAAAAAGGCAGCTTATTTTCGACTGATTACTGTTTGCTAACAATCAGCTGAGAACAAAAATTGCCTCCTCGTGCATATTAACAAATTAGATAAAAAGCGAGGAAAGGAAACGTAAATGACTTCATCGAGTTGCTTTTATCTTAAGCGAAATTTGACGCTCTCATTGATAAGGAATATAAATATGAAAATGCTACGCTAATTAAAATAATGAATGAAGTTTACTGTTGTTGGGGGAGGAAATGAAGTTCTTCAATCACAGTATGCGAAATTATTTAATTATCACACTTGGAGGCACTTTGAAATATAACTCATCTGAGGACACCATAGTGATTCGTGTAAAGAAAATAATATTGTATTTAAGTTCAGTCACAGTTAAAAACTTTTGGCGTTGATGCAGCCTGATGTTTTCTACATGATTTCACAAAGGCCATCCCAATATATATATGCAAGGATGCAAAAGAAACTATCAGAGAAAAATTATCGCAAATAAAACTTCGGCGACGGAATTTAGTAATGTTATAAATCACGAAACGCTTTAAGAAGATTTTTTTGCTTGCACATACTCTTCTTCGGCAACCTAAAGTGGCATATGAATGCAAGGTTCAAAAAACTGAAGGTTTCTTGAATTGCATTGTCATTAACTATAGTAAATGCAACGGAGTAAGTTCAGAGTAAAAATGCAACGAAAATAATCATACCAAACGCCACTGAAATATGTATGATCGTGAAAAAGTTAACTCAAACTGAAGGAATTTAACTTGTGATAGGATTTTCGAGGCGATATTGTCCATTAATGAACGACACAAAGAGCAAAGAAATAAAATAATCGACGAAATGAGAAGAAAGCTTCATAACGATTCAATTCGTTTGGATTGATCGCTTCATACAATAGAGAGCGATGTATTAGTGCTATGCATTGGGGTGGAGGATGAGTACGCCCACACTGAGCGTGTGTTTGCCGCCGGGAAGAAAAACTCAACGAATAACAACGCTCGCAACTGGAAAGCATCTCGTTAATCACTTCTCACCTCCATTACTTGATCATCTTTTATTATATATTTCTTGCGAATCGATGAGGTGAGTTTTGCTTTTCTATTGCTTTAGATATTGGCTCACTGACCATACCAAGGAATAGACCATTATTGGGATTCGAGAATTTTTGAGGTTTCTTCTTTTGCAGAAAATAACAAAATCCCCTTTGAAATCTAAAGAAGCATACTTTAGCATCGCCATGGTGCTCTTCTTTCTCGAGAGAAGAAAATGTTATAGGAGAAAATCGTAGGTGACGATAACGAACTCTTATAGCTGATGATCGCTAACGACTATCGATCGACTTTTAGAAGAACTGAGGTAGAAAATCTCAGCATTCCCACAAATGGTAAGTGCTACTTCCGATTCCTCTGTTATTTCCTTCAGAACTCATGGGGTAAATTTACGACATCGTAAATAGTGTTCTATTGTTCGGTGCTCGGAAACTTGCCGTTCAAAGCCAAGAGGTTGACTACCATGACGATTTAGAACGATGTAAACGATAACGAATTAATAGAACTAACAGTATATCGTATACTCATCAATATCGTAATCAATGAATATGAAAACTTTATATGTTTTACATCTACTTCACAATATTGCGATCAATCATCGATCTGTATCATGTCTACAATCCATATCGTACATCGAAGGTACGTCGCCATTCGTGGAATTCTGAACAACTTGTCGGATGCTCGGTTAGAGATTGCAACATTACATAAGTCAACTTGTGCGGAAGTTAATTTTATCAAATCGACAGCCGACTGTCGTTAAACCTTCAACTTTTTGAAACGTAATTAGTTGTCGTTAACGCATCATCGAGTACTTATTTCCAGGAGCAAATATGGTAGCATACCATTAGAGAGCTGCCAAACGCGCTGTTCGTCTTTTGGGCGATCTTATTGCAGGCACTTCTACTGAGTGTGCCGTAACCACCAGATCCGATCGATGTTGGCGTTGAAGAGGACGCCATCAGCGGAAAATTAATGCTTCTATAAGTCGCTGATATACGTCACTCGATGAGGTGATTTCAGGTGATTTTGATTTATGTGCACCAGCGGTAGCCAGCGATCCACACGCTGGCCACTTTTTCTCCTAAACAAACGACAGGTTGCACATGACTATCAAATTCAGCTGTGCGATAGATCGGTTGTTCAGTTATCAATAAGGCGTGGAATTTGCTGCAACATAAAGAGCAGATGGAATTTTTATATGCTACCCTTGTGCTGCGCTAAACCTATAATAGATCATCCGACGTATAAATGTGAGCTCAAAAACGCATTCAATCAGATGATCTCGTTACCACGCTGAACGTCGAGGACGAATTAGAGAGCAGTTTTCCGCAAAGTATTTCAGAACAAACGTCACATACAGCACATATTCATATAGCTATCCACAGCCGTTGTCCTCAAATGCCTCTTTAGCAACAAATCTCAAAATATTTTCAGCTTTGTTTCATCGTTTTTTTTAGACAAACGAACAGTGAATGAATTTCGAGATCATGCATTATTCACTTACAATTTCCATGATAGGCGTCTTTTTTTTGTAGAAAATCTAGTTTCAAGAATTATTATCACCGGAAACAAACGGCACTAACAACACATATTTATTTTCACAACTTTCCACTCTATCAGTAATTTTATCTGTAATAAAGAGCCGATATTCGTATCGGATTTCCGTTACTACTGAAAGCAATAGTGTACTCTTTAAATCATAAAATACAAGATTATATGCACATAGACTTGATTGAATATGATAAGAATATGCCATAAATTTTTTTGATTACATTTTATACAGCCAACTTATCATTAAAATAATAGCAAATTAACTGCAAAGTTGAAAAGGAAAGTTCTATTGGTTGAAAATGTTTGAAAAGCGGAGGAGATGAATTTTCTATTTCGATGATATAGATAAGAATTATCGCTGTGTATTGCAAGACAAAACAGAACACCACCTCTCTGATACACGGGGATTGCCATTCAACCGGAAATATTCTTGCCCAACATTTTATAATGGCATAACGTCCGTACTGTGGTCGTTCATGCACTTCAAGTGCCAAGCTTGAAAATTGCCGAGCTTAATTTCGACTTTAAAAAGGTGTTGTTATATATTTATTAGGTGCATTATTATAATCATTGAAAAGGTTATTTGCTGATCTCATTATGGCATACAAAATCCCAAAGGATCCAATTTTTATGAATATCCGTTCAAGACGTCGATGATGGAACAGTGGCCTTTTCGTGCCTCGGCACTGTTGGATCCGCCACACTATATATAATAAGATGACTCGAGTTGCAACATGGAACAGAACGTTTTCTAATTTCTCAAAGCATTACGTATTTTTTACTGCTTATTCCGGCAAAAGTTGTGGTTTTATTGAAGTTGTGGGCGACCTTTCTACTAGAGTCATTATTCTCTAGAGGTGGTATTGACCCTTAAAGGTCGCTGAGGGGGAGATTCAAACAATATAGGATATGAGACATTCCGTCACTTCAACAGAGGCGTCCTTTTGCTATGAAGGAATTCATAAAGCCTTCGCAATATTCGTACACCTATCGCATTATGCAGTTGCAGTTAATGATCATTGGAAACCGGCAAATCGCATGTAGTCGTTTTTGAAGCAATGCAGTATCAGGAGTGGAATATATTCCATGAAGCAGTCCATCTGAAGCAGATAACAGAAATCGTCAACTTGCTGACGGCTTCAAAAAATGAACGGCTTCCGTGTACGCATGCAAATTTTGATGTGATCGTTCAGCTCGCACTGACAACGTTTCTTTTTTTCAACCTTGACTTATGCGCACATTCCAACAACCTCTTAGCGTCGTCATTTGCCACTAATGTGATCGTGTTACTTTTATATTGCGCGACAGTGAGTGCATCTTGGACACATGCACCCGTTGTAACCTAGTTTATGGCGCTCATCTACTTTTGTATTTGAGCTTAGTTACACCTTTAGAAATAATTACTATTTGAGCACTGTTTTGCAGCCACACAACTTAGCCATACCGTTGAATTTCCCAGTAAAAGACTTATGTTGATCCTCTATAACACCGGTAAAAAAAATTATGTTGAAAGTTTTCCTAATTTCACGCCGAGGTTGCCATCTTTATAATTTCCTTCCTTCCTATTAAAAAGAATATCAACTGTCATAGCTCATCTACGCAGTGAAATAATTCTGTACATGTTCGATGATGCCCGGCGATGAAACATGAAAATGTTAGAAGCCTTCGAATGCTTAAATGCGTTATTTTTTTGTAATATGTTATGCCGCCACACGTTACGTGAATCATCCAATAGGGCGCCACTAAGCGCTGAAAATAAAGTTATATTGGACACGGTAAATGCAGATATTCGTCATCGCTCATTCAAACGAACAAATAGTTAAATTGACTTTATTTTTTGAGCTTTACTGAGTCCATGGAAAAAAAAGAACAATAGAACTATTTTCCAAAATTCAACCAAATGTATTCAAATGATGCTTGGAAAGTACCATAAAAAAAAGTAACTCGAGGAAATGTTTCGAATAAAATTCATCCAGAATATGAAATGATCACATCCAGAATATGAAACGTAGAGACAACATGCACCTATGATTTGTTTGATTTAGTGGATGGACATCACGCGCAGCTCAATAAAAAACAAAGAAAAACGTGTTCGGAGGTTGATGTCTTTGTGTGGCTTATTTGATCGTTATGCTTTCGAGCAAATTGACACAACACAATTAACCTGCTCGTCACTTTACCGTTACTCTTTTTTCTTAAGTCTCCCAATTTGCCTTGCAAAGATTCAACTATATTGTAACAAAGAGTGCTGCAACAAATGTTAACATCTACATTATTTAGCCATTTAACATGTTTCCGTGAAGGAAATATCATCGAAAACTATGGAATAAATTTGCCAACGTTATCAAGAGATCTCACTCAAGAGATGTTTCATTATCCTTGAAAGCTGCACCGAATATAATAACTTATAAAGAAGGAGAATGATGATGAATTATTTTTCCCTTCAAGCTTTACAACAATGGAAGAAGAAGGATACGAGCAAATTTTATAATCCATTCATTTAACGATATTTTCGGAGGTTTCGAATTTCTCCGATTTTATGATATATTCAAAATTCCGAATAAAATCTGATAATTTTATCATCATATGAATGATCTGATTGAAAAAAAATGAAGAAAAAACACTCTCTGCTGCTTGAAATGACTGCACCAATTTAGACTGAAACAGTAGCTGAACATAAAGCAATAAACAGCAGGTCTTCATAGTCGGTAAATGGACAGTAATATGAATATTATCGTAAATGATAAACTCATCAAAAGACCACTAACTAATATATTGATCTCTTTATGGTGTTGTCTCTATCCCACATCTCATCAAGCACTCGCCTTTTGATATCGACTTGCGGCGCATTCATGCTGAATTGGCCGAACGCCGACCGCAGTCATTGAGAGATAGTTCTGCTATGATCTGCTATGCATCTATAGCCTCTGTGCCTATAGCCTCTGAAATATGTGATGAAACGTTGCCTCAGATTGGGAGATAAAAATCAAGAGTAGAAAATTCACCGATCAAAGAAATAAATAATGAATAGGTCTATCTTAGTTTAAATTTTCGATTATTAAAATATGTTCATATTTTATGATGTACTAGTATGCTTAACGGCTATCTCATTTCCACCCCCCTTCACTCTGTCAGTCTCGTTCCCTCTCCACTATCATTTAGAATACCTTTCAGAAAATTCCACTAACTCTACTAAATACTCAACGGCGATATGCCGCTATGATTGCATAAAAACGGTATTTTTTAATGTTTCTCTGGAGGTAAATGTTTCATATTTTGAAAAATGCCACTGAATAAATATTGAAAAGAATTCAAAAATAAAATGCTTCATTGGCATTGCCGTTCTTAATGGCTCAATTTGAGCTTTATTGCCCACTTTTATTGGTATTTTCGCTTAGGCTCATACCATAGAATAGGGCTAATTTAGAAAAAAAAAAAAAAAAATGAAAAGAAAAGAAAAATTCAACACAAATTAATCTTAAAAAGCAATACTTTCAACGATAATAAGCTCACGTTAAATTTAACTGAAGAAATAATATGTTTTCAGTGAATTTTATAAAGATATGGGCTGATTTTTTTAAAGTATAAACAACAATAGTTTATAGATCTTAGTAATATGGCCTACAATTTCATTGAGAGCAATTGACACTATTACATTGCCAGTGGGCCTTTAAAAAAAACAACGCTTCTCAATTTTAAAAAGCTACTATTTCTAATTTAATGCATTATCTTGGATTAAGTAAACCAACCTAGTAGGCGTAGTCTTCGTTATGATTCAAATCCTACTCCCCCCAGGCCATTTGTCAACCTCCACCGTCATTATTCGGATATGCTATAGTATCAGGCAACTGACACTAATTGACTCCAATTTTAAGCAGTGTAACATCATTAATCGCTTATTGAGTTGTGGCCAAAGAATCACTTGATTCTGAAGATAATTTACACTGCAAATATTGATACTCGAAAAAATATTGACCGGTGACTTGTAAATATGAGTCAGATAAGCGGGACTGAAAAGTCTTAAAGCAGAAATATTTCTTGGGAAATTAGAATTAAAGCAAAAAGGTGCAAAAATTAAAGAGTATATGAAACGAAACCGAATACTGCATATTTTCGTAAGACTGTTCCTTAAACCAGTAGTCATAGAAATAAATACGTTTACTTAGTTAACGATACGAAATATGGAAAAAATTTCTCGTATAGCACAAAGATAATTTCACATATTTATAAGGCGATAAGTGCGATATACATCCACATCACAAGCAAATATGAATTATGAACCGATAGATGGATACACATCGACGCTATTAGCAATATTACGAGAGAACGCATAGCGAATGAAATTTTCAGTAATACTTTAATCGAAAGACAAAATTCATTTTGATCATATCTGAGAGGAATATTTCTTAGCATTCCAACTACGAAAATAAAATAAATGCTAACTATAAAATAAACTACAAATAAAATAGATTTTTCTGGATTCGACTACAAAGTAAAATCCAACAATAAGATTTTTTCTGGGTTTTCAAACGGATGGGAAATCAGCAAAAAAGTGACTTCCGTTGAAAAAAAAGACATTTTTGATTTCATAGAAAATGCCAACGAAAAAATGAAATTCCTTAATTAATGCCAATAATTATTAATGAAATTTTATGGGTTTCATATTTTTTGTTCATTGTTATTTATTTCATCAAGCGCACTCAGTAGAAATTGAATTCCATTATGCAAAAAATCGTCAACTATCATTTCATTAATTTTATTTATATTCTTCGTCAGTGATTTATACCTAATTAAAATATCATTTTATTAATAAAGCGTTTAATTTTCAAATCTATAGGAAATCCTGAAAATATAAGCGGAAATTTCGCGAAGTTATTCCATGTGAGTTTTATTTTCGTACAATATTAGTGGACTCTTTTTTTTGTTACGTTACAGAACGACCGAAATTACTCCATGAGAGAAAAAGAAACAACATAGTAAGCAGAAGCAAACAGATCATTACTACGATCAATGAGTTCCACGAAGTTTTTAGGACGACGGAAAGGGAAATTGCCTAAAAGAATGTATTCAATAACCATAATATTTGCTGTGATATATTTCCGTTGTTGTTTTCATGTAAAATATTCTTCGACCATTAAATGACGACAACATTTCTTTAAATAATAAGAAATGATAAAGCATTAACGCGAGCAGATGAATGACATCAGTGCTGGTGGATATAAAACTTGCAAAAATAGCACCGTTTGCGGACGGAAATCGCACAGTGGGAACAACTGTTGCAAGTGACGCTGTGTGCAAATGCAAATGCACATTGTTGCATCAATCCTCTCCGCTAAACATTTTCATCGATGATACGATTCGATATAAATACCCTCCCCTTCTCACCGACACCCCTCCCCCACTGGTGGATGGTGTTTTTGATTACACACGAAATGCGCAGATCTCTCAGTTCCGCTTCTATATCACCTTGTTCATCTTGTTTCCACTTTTCCTTCCAGACAGCAGCCGAAATTCTCAATTATTTCGAACGTGGACAACGCCTTCTATCGAATTTAAGAAACAATTGCTACAGTTTTTCTCTCTCTTTTCTTTAAACTACTGATTAAAGCCTAAAAGATGACGACACTAAAATGAATACAGTGATGCACAAAGGGCTTCACAAATGTGCTATTAGGAAAATGGGAAACATTCGATTGCTAATGAAGTATTTCGATTCAGTATTGAGGACAATATCCTACAATATTGAAAAGAAGTAAGCAAAATCAGGTTTATTAGTCATAAAATCTCACAAATATTCTTTTCTCCCGTATAGTTACCATCATCAGTATCGTTGTAATTAATTTACAAAGAGGTTTAATGATCAACAACAGCACGATATTACAGCAACCAACTGCTTCGAAAGAACAACACAGCTGACTGAAGTGAACTTCCTGACAGAATGCTTCATTGATGGGTTTTTTTCAGTTCAGAAAAAAAGTGCTGTATTGAAACTTCTGTAAACGATATCTTCAAGCAAGCATTCTAGTTGCTGTCGCCAAGATCTATTACCTGTCCAAATGTCACTAAATCACCACCTATATATGCTAAATAAAAATTATTAATAAAGCTTTTTATTATTGTTATAGCTGGCATCAATTGAAAAACCTAACAAACATAGTTATAATTAATTTAAAATGAAAATTTATTATTGCACTTTATTAAGTAGCGTTATTTCAATTTCTTCTCTTACTCGGAAATTAGTATACTGCGAAGTAATGAAGTGATCAGAAATTGGTGAAATTCTCAAAGAAAATACTAGCTATTCAGGTTTATTCCGCTTTATTCTGGTTTTTTCCGGTTTATTCTGGTTTATTCTGGCTTATTCCGATTTATTCAGGTTTATTCCGGTTTGTTCTGTTTTATTCCGGTTTAATCTGGTTTATTCTTTTTTATTACCCATGTGCCAATGTAGCATCTTCACTTGGGCAAAAATCAAATAGATAAATAAAGAAATAAATAACCCGACAAAGTGATCATAAAAAATGATATAAGCTCAATAAATTCCTTTAAAAAAACTCATAAATAAGTAAAATCATACGATGATATCCAATATTTTATAAGCTTCCGAAAGAATCATAGAGGAAATCTTTTCTGATATAATTTCTTAAACAAAAACCTTCATATACTTCAGTGAAGGTTCAATTCTCTCATGAATCTATCTTATATATCTAAAAAATCAGGTAATAATTTCTTCTTTAAATACACTCAGCTTTCATTTAATTAATCCAACTGTGGAAATTTTCTATAGCAATATGGGAAGGATGATGGTGTAAGATAACATTTTTGTGGAAATTTTAAGAAATGACAATATAAAAGACGCCTCGCAAAGAACGGTCAACTAAATCGAATGAGGACGTGCATGCACTCGCATTTACATACTTCACCTACCGAGGCAGATGTCATTTGACAGATATGATATAAGCGAATGTATGATTTCTCAAGTATGGAATAATGGCCACATGGGAATCGTTTGCGATTCATGCACACAATAGAATGTGGGAGCGCAGCTGCTCTCTGGGAAATAACGGGTAAAAACAAAGGATAAAATGCGAAATGATTAGTGTTCGAAAAGCGGGTGAAGAGTGTAGTGCGTACGACTTGGTAATGACCTCCCAAGAGTGACCTGACCCTCCACCCACATGGATCTTTATGAGGACGACACACGCTGCGCGCCACTCATTTAAACAGCAAACAAGCAACCGAGAAACACATTCGCGCAGCGAGACGTGCTTGATCTCTCAATTATTTGCATGACAGAATTTCCATCCCTCGTCGTACCACTCTAACGACTTTCTTTGTTTGCAGAGCGACGTGACGTTTGCGAACAGTTGAGGTGGAGCTCAGTTATCATATCTTGCATATTTCAATTTCTTCCAAATGTGATGGTCGCTCATAAATCTTTAACTCAGCGCTAATATTCTCACTTTTTGAAGTGTTTAAAGCTGCTGACTTAGGAAGGTAGTAGCTCCGAAGATGGTCAAGATGTTAAAATATTGGCAGATACAAAAGATTGCCATTTTCCAGGACCGAAAAGCGAAATGGCTGAATTATTCTCGCTGAAATTCTAAGTCGTAAACTAGGATAAAAAGATACTTTCCATAGCTTTTCGAACAAGTTGCACCTCTGATCTCATTATTGGTACGTGGAAACAACTAATTTGGTTACATTGAGAGATTCCTTGAAGTTCCTTGCAGCAAGACTTAACTCTTTCTTAGTGTATAAATAGCCATCCATGCTGGTATGACCTCAACAGCTTTGGAGAAAACACGACAGTTGCGTAATTCTTAAACCACTAATGAAGTATTTATATCGACGAGTTTCCTTTACACCTATAAAAAACTTTTAATGATGGAAATATGAGAACTATGGGCGAAGGGGCTCGAAATTTAGGAATAGCATTATCGCGCTGTTTGCACTTTGAGCTACTGCAAGTAAAGTAAGACTTTCCGAGAATAGGGAAGGAACTTCAGCTAGCAGAACGACTTAAGATTTAAAATCGCGAAGGAGATTCGCCAACAAATGAGATGATGCAAAAGATTTAAGAAGGACAATCAGTCGAACAAATTTTTACCTACTCCACACTCTAATGAGCTTATCAAAGCTTGGCGAACTTCTTTTCATCGTTTAGCATTGACGATGAAATAAATATTACGTTCTTGAAACAAATTTAGTGACATTATATTGGCTGTTATTACCGTTTTTAGCATCACCTATCACTTTTAAGACGAAACAAAGAAAAAAGAAAAATTCCAAAGTAAAGAAGAGCAATACATCTGTCGCTCATTCACGCTGACGTTGAACGTGTCGGTAATCAATGTTTTTGAGGCAAAACGAATGCACTTATATGAGCGGACGACATCGCATTTCGGCGAAATTTTCCAAAGTGGGCATTGATGCTGTCGCTGCGTTAGTGTTGTATATATGTGTTTGAAATTGAGAGACTTTGTTCACGGAACAGGCGTCGTCGCATCGGCGAGCGGCAATTGCCGTTGGTTGCTGCGATCACACCGCTTCGAGGAATCACAACTACCGACACCTTCGAGCGTTTGTTCCTCGATTGATTTCATAGGCGACATCTCTTACATTCCAACGATTGTCGTCGATGTAAGATCAAAAGCGGAAAAAAAACGCCGCGATATAATGCGACCGCAAACGATGCGCAAAAAGCCGCATCACCTTCAGCCTCCTACCCCAGAGTTCACTCATGTGTTATTTTGACTCTGAGATGTGCTTATAGTAGCTTAGCCTAAGGATTGAGGAGTTGCAGTTTTTGTGGATACACAAGGGCGCATAGCTTTTTTCCAGTGCCTACTAAGCTGATCATTAATTTATGTCGGGGACACCCAAAAGACATTCTCGGTGAATAAACGTCATGGCTGTGAGAAGAACACCATGGATATGTACATCTAGCTATAAGTTTACATCAGATAGCTGACTGCTAACTTCCAATAAATTATTAGATATGCACAAAAGCATCGAATAGCGAACAGTGCCTCTAATGATTCGATGATTATTCCGCAGATTATCGTTATAATCATTATATCGTTCAGTGGAATTCATTTACAACAAGTTCACCCTCACTTTCACCATAAACTGTTTGCAACTATTATCATAGCTTATCGATTTGTGGACGCTTATCGACCTAAAACTATTATATATTCGATGTTTCTTATTTGCAATTTAATTTGAACAAATATGAATAAAAATAAGCGAAGCAGCTTATTTTGAGACCACTAAGCTTTCTAACTTCCGCCAAAGGGATATAGTCAGGAACAAAATCACCAACTACGCTAAGGTAGCCAAGCACTTAAATTCAAGCATATTTTTGTGGTAACAGGAAAACTGTTGCGTATATTTACAGCTATGCGTATAGTGATCAATTTAGTTGAAGAAATAGAACAAAAGAAAGAATATGCAGAGTAGTTCTTCTTAATGAAATGCAGCTATATGGCTAATATCAGAAATGTTTCTCGCAACCCCAGAAAAGGAATATTTTAAAATAATATAATGCAGAATTTAATGAAACCATCGAATTTCAATAAAAAGACAGTCAAAGTAAAACTGTGATAGAAGAGGTCAAGACCTACCTCATGCTGAGATTATTTTCTTTAACATTTAAAAGCATTTGACTCAATCGACCCTTTCTTTAAGAATATGAAGAGGCATATGAAATATCTTCAAGGCCAATATTTCCGCTTGAAAATAATTACTTTGAGAATTTAAACTGCACCGGCTAGTTGTGCAGAACAGGTTGGAAACAAAAGTTGAAGAAAATTTGAAAAACTTATCGAGACGTAATCTGACATCATTGTGAACGATAATATGTGCCATAGCTGGATGAGAATAAAAACATTGACCTAAGAAACATTGCAGCGGAAGTTTTTTGCAACTCATGCGAATAACTTGCACAGAGGCAACAACCTGTTCTTCCGAGAATTATTGCAAGTAAATCCTTAAACATATTCCTCCAATAGTTCCGACCAGTGCTAAACCTTTGTCTTAGGGGTCAATGAGAGGTCAAAATTCTGGAATAAATTCATACAATCGTCTGCCACAAACGATGAATGTTATACAGTAGTAGCTGCACTTTGAATAAGTGCCCCATTGGACCGAACACAATTCGTTGCGAGAAAATGAGAAGTCCGTTCACTATCAGATAAACGGCAGTGATGGACCGTTTCCCGTGCTGCCAGCTTGATTTCGTTCACATAGTTGATTGAAGTTCCTCTGATTGCAGAGTGCGTTCTAATGCTTCACAAGCGGTCATTAACTTATCTATCAATTCCAATTACCTTAGCAAACAACTCTAACGCAATCCCATTCTAAATTGCTAATCGCTGATTATCAGTATCCGATAAAATATCGATTTGATGACAATCTTAGGAGGTTTTTTCATTGGAAACCGACTACTCTGCTGGTAGAATAGAAAACGCCAATATCGTTTGCGATTCTGAAATGCAATGAGAGCGTACGCGCCATCATATTTCCAAATGATAGCAGACTATATCCACAATTTGGTGTCCATTAATATGCGTCCTAAACAAATTCCCACTTTGTAAAATGAATAATGAAGAATGTATTTTGATGCACACTTACGCTTTTGTCTATTTAAACGATAATATACTAAAATTAAATTCAGGTAATCTGAGATGTACTCTATATAAAAAGATGACCCATAAATTCACTTCATTGAAACGTAATACGATTATTTAGGCGGTGAAATTGGCACATATAAATGATTTGTGCTGATTCATACGCTCTACAAAGAATGATTAATTACGCTGCAAACATTTTTCAACCTGTCTGGAGAGACGCGCCCATTCTATGCACCCCCGTACCTGAAGACTCTTTGAGTATCGCAACAATTCGTAAAACGAAAAAATAATTCGAATTTTTGTACTCTCAATGTGATTATCTATTCAAAATGAAGAGGTAGACGATTGCAAATCCCATATATGAAAATTTCATGCCTCCATTGATAAACGGTTTGGCTTTGTGCTTGTGAAAATGAGGCAAAAATTATCGATAACATTTTGCTTCTTGTATTATATTATAGTGAATTTTTCGGCGAACATATAGAATCCACTCTTTTCTGCGCTTTATACTAGCTGAAATAAACATAGCATCAAATAATTTAGGCTTGAAATCGAAAAAAACGGCAAAACATCAGAAATCCATCCAAAAAATCGAACATTTTTAAGTACTATGGAAGTAGACGTTTGTAAACTCAACGGTGCCAAATTCATTCGCGATTTGTTGCCGATAAATGAAGCATTTGATACGATGAGAGCCATCACAATAGGTGCATCTTGTCGGCCTCTATGGTATCTTTTATGGATGTTATTTTGCCACTCAAATGGGACCCTCAGATTTTATTGCTTGTTGGAAGTCTTAGTGCGGAGCTCCGTAGCAAACTAAAACGCGTCATCAATTAACAGAAAGTGAAGAGCTGTTTGTCGCAATGGGAAAATAGAACAGATCCCATCCATCCTTTTTCGCTCCTCATTTGTGCAATATATCAGAAGAGAACACAGATATCTACATAATAATGGCGCAAATCGTTTTTGACCCTAAGCCCTACGATTAGTAGGCTATTCCATTGCATATCAGGAAACCCATGCATAATGCAGTTGATTTTTACGCATAAATAGTACAGGAATCGACAATATTGCACTAAAAACGCAACAATAATATGTAAGAATTTTCAAAGACTAAATCAAAACTAACTATATGAAGAAGACGAAACGAGAAAAGCATATCGTTTGTTCACTTTACAGCATCGAAATCAGTGTAGACATCAAAACTTGCCTTAGCAATCGCATTCATGAGCAATGATTAACGTATGAGAAAAGGTGTGACGATTTTAATGTGCTCATCGATAAATATTTCAACAATTGATGAGCAGTATAACCGCTCATTTCATTTTAGGGGTACATGAGCACCCTCCTCAAGCCGTTGAGGTGTCTAAATGAGAGTATAGTTGAGAGTCGTGCTAATCGATGAAGAGTTTAGAAATGAACGAACACGTGGCAAATGGTGCGATGCAGAAAAGATGCGCAAAGAACTGAAAGATTTCAATCTAACGTTGAGGAAATATTCTCACTTTTTGATGAGATAAAAGAGTTAAACGATTTCATAGAAATTATTATTGCCAGTTGAGCTGCTCTATGTTTTTCACGTACAATATCACTTATCCTTTCAGAAAAAGTTTTCGTAAATCGAGTGGTCTTTCGAATTTTTCTTTTGAAGGATTTCTCAAGATTTTCCATCTTCCAATAAAGATTTTCTGGCCATATCATTTTTTCAAATTCTCCTGGAAAATTCCACAATTCAATAGTTAATTGAAATAGAGATATAATGAAGCAACTTTGAAAAGGTGATATTAATGGAGAAAAAATGAATGCTACGAAATTACGAGTTGCTTTTTTCTCACAAAAATGGAGCAACGTCTTTAGTAATTATTACACGAGCATGGAAACCTCAAATGCTAACAATAAATAGATGATAGTGACATGCCGAAAAAATCAGTGACTGATCTAAAAGGTCGTGGAGATAAAAAAGTAGAGGGAGGACGGTGACTGTGTATTTGTTTTAAACATCAGTCCACAAAAATGGCGACTTATTTTGATACTTAAGGCTGAACGACTATATGTTGAGATGATTTTTAAGTAGCCATTGTGTAACAAAACATTGAAACGAGTAAATGCCTTTAAATCGTAATTAAATCATAAATTTCCGAGCGCAGTCGACAACCGAAAGTATTACACCGACGAGGGTGTCGCCTCTCGCAATGCCATTATATCATGTTTTCGAGTTATGTAATGCGAGATGGCTATGAACATCGCAGGGCGTCTGCGCAAGTAGAACGCTCGGGAACAGCAATTTCTGAAAACGTATTTGTACATTTAATCCAAAATGTGAGAGTTCCAGAAAGCTTTCAGACGTTTGCTTTCTTCTACAGTATTCGGGAAGTTAGCTTCTTCTAGGATTCCAGTTTTTGTTTCATTCGAACGCGCGTTTCCTCTGTATCATCGCTGCAACGATTTGAAAGCTGAGTTAAGCGTATAGCTAAAGCGGAAATTATTTTGGCGGAGGTGAGGCTGTCAGTCAGCACATGCAGTATAGCGTCGCACAAAAAGAAGTTTGAAACTAAACTTTTTAGGCGCTCTTTTGCAACTTATCGATCATTCTCTATTTTTGCAACATTAAATCTTAATCGAGGACAGTCATCAAAAGTTGACCGAGTAACAGATTTTACAAAAATGATGTCCTCTCTCTAACTGAACATTGCAACGATCAGCTATGACAGCTCAGTGATTCCATTTACGCGACACCTCACAGATATCACAACGAGTTGCGTCTTTCATTTTGTTCTTTTTTTAGTAATTTATCAATCAACTATTTTCGAAAATCATATGTCATATGGAGATCGATGACGGTGGATGGTAGTACTCCTTGACGATGATGGCGACCGACTGACCAAAGTTCGATTAGACGGTAAAGTTTCGGTCGATTTTTCTACCGCAGAATTTTGCGCTCTTTTTTTTTCTAGTTTCTCAGTCCCAACCGAAATCCAGTTTCAACTGCTTTCGCCATGCAATACTCACCTATTTGTGGATCTCAAGTTCGAATATAAACGGATGCTTTTGAATTCCATTAATTATTTTCGTCTTTTTCATTCATATTTTCTGAAGAGGTAAAGGACCGCTTATCGCCGTCCTTACCGTTTATTTGCTTGAAGCTTTGAGGAGATAAGGCGAAAGAGACTGTTGTATAACAATGTGGTAGCTTTATAGGTAGGATAAGATTGGTTAGTAGCTCACTGACGCATTTAGAGCACTTTCTATTTCAGCTTCTTTCGATGAGCTTTGAGAGTTTGTGGTTTCTTATTTGAGAAGAAATAATTACCTTCGATTGTCTATGCTAATTGTCGTTAAAAACTAAAGAATCCACATAGTCATCGCTGGACATTCAACGTTTATAACGTAAAATCAGTGGAGAGGAAGCTATTAATGACAGCCATTAAATTTGCAAAATACATGGATTCGTACAGCATAAACCAAATACATCAATGTCAAGAAACGACGAAATAAAAATCTTTTAGAAGTTTACGATGAAAAAGCAGAGGCAGTATAGCATCGCCTGTAGTTTTAAGCTGAAAGGAGAGAAAATTCTTGCGGTTCACTCTCTCGGGTTTAGTTGATTTCTTATGATTCTACTTTACGAACACATCTCTTCGTGCCGAGCATCCCGAATTCCCCTCAAACCTTCACATAATAAACACGGTCGCGCATAACGCATAGGGAATTTGACGTAGGGAATATTTTTCAAGAACGGACTAAGCAGCGTGCGGTTACAAACGCATCGACAGGTGTGTTAACATCAACTTTTTGCTGCGCGCAGAAACACACCATCTATAGGGAAAATTAAGTCGGCAAACTCGCAGTAACTACGTTGCAGGTATGGAAATTTTAAAAAATATAGAAGAGACGAGCAAGGCGGAAAAGCACAAGCGGTCAGGTTGCTTTTCGTGCTAGACACTTTGGTTCGATGGGTATGGATGAATTGAAATGGCGTGATTTCCGATCAAGGAATCGGCATCAAGCACCCACTGAATTCAACATTCACAAGTATAGGAAGAGGAACTTGCACTTTGAGTGCATATCATACCTTTGTTCGCGGTGTTTCACGACGTAATCGAAATCCGGTTTCGATTGTATCGTCTTAGTTGTTATCCGACCGATATTTTTGAAACACCTTCCGTTTCAGTTGAATTTTGGTTGAAAGCTAGCACCTTATCTTTTAAAATATTGTTCGTCTGCTGTGGTTGCTCTCTTATTTTTCTCCTTCATAAAATTTAGGGGGAGCCTAACCGAGACGAACAACACAGTTTTAGCGTTATCTCGGCGAAGTTTATTTTAATTTTCAACTCATTCTTCTTTCTTTCTCTCCTCCCTTCATCTTTTCACTGCGCTTCACCTGCTAGATTGAAACCAATAAGTATGCAAGGTTGCATAGTTTATTTATACAAAATTATAGATACTCTTCGGTAGTCCGGTTTCATTAATATCATCATTTATGGCAGATATTGTTTTCTTAACGTAGTGTATTATTGTTTCTCGAATGACGTATCACATCATAACCTCGACGGTCATATGATTTCCTAGTGAACCACAACAGCGGATGCCAAATGAAGTGGGCAGCTCATTTTGTCAGATTAGCGCTTCAAAAGTCATTTAATCAGTCCAACTCTTATCACTGTACCCTAAAATCTTCTCATGCAAATTACTAACCTTCAAAGTGCTAGAAAATTCTCATTGTGCATCATTTTGTCTGGCAAACGAAATATATTTTTTTAAAGAGCTCAAATTGAAATATTCTTTATTGGTGGAAAATCTTTTACACAAAACAATACTATATGATAAATTGGTGTATCACAGTGAATCATTCGGTCGAATTCAATGCGATAAGCCCTTTATGGAGCTTAGTTTGAATTTACAGCTTTTACATCAAATGTTCTTCTCTCGGAACCTTTCGCTATCAAATAAGCGTTGCCTAAATTAAAATAGAAAGGAAATCATCTCATGCGATAAGGCAAATGAACGAGCCGAGTTGTTTTGGCAATAAATGCTTATATATGAAGCGCTCCTTTCACTAGTAGGCACTTTTTGCTGAGTTCTAAATTATTCGTTGTTCATTATTAGTCATAACAATGTTCGTATTCTTCAGAGTAGCCATTTCATGCATTCAAAGAATGAGTTTTCAAGGCTTGCCACATCCTAAGCAACAAATTTGTTTGTCGGCGTCGAGTGGAAAAAATTCAAAATTTCCATAAGTGGTTATCGTTTCATATGAGAGCTCTTCAGGCGAATAAATTTTCGTGGATTATCAAACGAACTATCTGCTTTTGAAGAAGTGACCAGTTAGGACAAATAATTTGAAAACGATGTCTACAATGTTCGGTATTTTTTGAAGTGCGCCGTATATATATATACTCACACGAACACACACACACATATACACAGACGATATCGGATGTGCGCTTATGTATGCGCATACATATACCGACATCTAAACGTATATATGCGCGCATATACAAAAAGCTCATACACAAGCGCACATATATGCATCGATACCCAGACGCCCATCGGTTTCTACACCCGTTGAATATAGGCATTTAGATAAACGTCGGCTGGTGCTCACACACGTGTACATCCACGCACATGCACACTCAATACGGCCATAGACTCGTACGTGAACCGAAACGCAAATAGCGGAAAATTGAAAAGAACTTCGACGAAACGAGTTCTTCATCTCGAGAAGCACTCCACTTCCACATGATTAACGTTATACATTAAAGCAGACTTTTTGCCCGCTTCAGTTTTTGCCAATGACGATTATTTGATGACCATTAATGGCATCGTTCATAGATGGGAACGGATCGGTGACCTTTCACTTGTCAGCGAATGCTCTATCGTCAGGATAGTGGGTACGCCTTCGCTGATCGATGTTTTATGCTTATCACCTAATCATTTCAATGCAATATAAAGCTTTTTCTATTCTTCGAAAAATGCTTTCACTGGATAACAACAATGATTACCGATCATATAACCACAAAATTATTAGCATCTCATTTTGAAGACAACTCTCATGAAGCGTTCAATTGTAAACGTATAGCAAATACAATGTACAACAGTGAAAAAGACCCATAGTGGTTGAACGTGTTTGTGCTCAAAGAAGATGCTGTGTCCGTTTCATTGTTGCCTCAGCTGTAAGCAAAATCTTTTAGAACATTACTTTGTTGCCGTTTCATTTTGTTGCCTCAACATTTTCTACCAAAGACAGTTAACCATCTACCACTACAGAGCAGAGAAATGAAGTTTGCGCTTGGTATTCTTATCAAATCCTCTACAGCTAATAGCCATTTGCATAATGAATCGATTGATCAGGTGCATGTGCAGATTTATCTTTATTTTGTCTGTTGGTATGCAAATCAACAGAGAAAAAAGTTATACAGGGAGAATTATTTCATTAGTTCGGCGTGAAAATTCCAAACGGTCTTGTAAAAAATTTCTTCCAATAAGCGTCTTTAAAAATTGAAACTTACATGGCGCAAAACATAAGGAAGGATATGATCAGTTCGTTTTGTTCCCCCACTTACATCTACAATCCCAGACCAACTCTTCATCCATTCCCTTTCCATTACGTGGAGTAATCACACCCCGCACTAAGGTGCAGTTAATGTTGGTGTAGATTATAAGAAATCCGGTAAGGAAATGAAAGCAAATGCAACTACGGCATCTGAAAGGTCATAATGAAAAATGTATCTGCCATTCCTGACGAACAGATATTACGCTAGAGAGCGTGAAAAGTATGACTTGATGCTGCAAACGAGTTTTCCCGTGAAACTTCCTGCTTCACTCTGCCAGAGAATCACAATGCGCTTTCAAATTCTTATTTGAAAGAAAACGACAGAAGCTCAGTGCTCGGGAACGCGAAGAGGTATTCGGAGCACTAGAGGTGTAAAACATGGTCTCTTAAAAGTCTGAAGGATAATATGTGGAGTAATTAAAAGAGTGGTGAAGCTATCTTTATGGATTTAAAGCTGAATATCCAGAAAAATGCGACAAGCGGTTTATTGTTTTCTTAGAGGTTTATATGCCCTAAAACGTGAGAGGAGGGAATGACTTTCACCTTATAGTGATGCGGCAAAGTCAGTATTGAATACGATCCTATGAGGTCAATCATTTCGGAATATAAAAGAAATTTATGACCAGAAATGCTTCAATAAAAAAACGAATTTTTTGAGCTAAAAGACGTTGCCTATTTTGGCGAATCTCGGAATTAATATGTTCTAAGTAGGAACACTTGAAAGTATAGACTAATTTCTTCGAATCGAGTAATTTTTGTGTGGATACACTTCATCGATAAGGTTTAGGTGCCAATAACTGACGATATGGTGTAGACGATCTCGATGTTTAACGATGAGAAACTGATAGAAATCACGGCAATTAATCGTTGATGAAAATGACATACGGCGAAAATTCCTCAACACGTAACTGCCATTGCATTCGCTCTTCGAGTAGAGAATGATCGTGTTCATGCCACTTAAATTACTCTTTCTGGATACTTGATATTCGAATCTTTTCTACTATGTGTAATTCTTATTTTCAAAATGAAAGTTACTAAGAGAAGCGGGAACTTAATGTCACCATTTTGTTGGCGCAGAACAATGATGGCGATGCTCATCGAGTGCACACTTTTAATGGATATGTGTGCTTTGCTGAAGATTTTGAGCTCAAGCTATGTTTGTTTAGTGGAAACGATGCTCGATGAATATCGAATAGTGTAATATTGCTAGGCATATGAGCTGTTTCATTAACGTTCCATACAACGTAATCGTTTATCGTTTATAGCATGCATTTCGAGTAATTTATTTAGGTGCTTGCTGCTCAAACGTTGTGTTAGTGGGATGCTGGATGTTATGCTTCCTGAAAGACTGCTTTTTTGATCGCTCAACAATATAAGAGTTTCTCAGACAGTATCGATTCATGGCAGATATCGCCTCTGAGAGGGAATTTTTCATTTGGTATGAGATGAGCAAAACGGGCAAAATATTGCCTTTATAGTTCGTTTTCCAAATATTCTTGCCGACCACCCACGTTGAATAACGATTCTACGATACTAGGAAAGGTTTTCGCAAAGATGGGCAGAGAACGATGGATTCCACAGATCCGCTACCAAATGACTCCATTTTTGTTCATTCAAGTAGAATTTTACATTTTCTAAAGAAAGACATTCACGATCCCTCTCCTATCATGTTTGAGCTTTGCGAATACAATATTCTTTAAATAATGAGTGTCGAATCCGTTAACTTTTCATAGAGACGAGTAAATGATTAACATCCGATTTGATCGTCTATGTGAGATGTTTTATTTGTACGCATAAATGCAACAATATGCGAACATACTTCATTCGAGTAAATTAATTGCTCTTCGCTTCAGTTCTCCTTCGGCGTAGAAGTCTTTTTGGACATGAACAATATGATGCATCCTCTCCTGGTGCTCCCTGAAATAATAAAATTTGTGAAAAAACACCTAAAAAGACTCGTTGCATTAATATGATTTCTTAATGGGACCTACATACACCCCAGTAGACGTTTCTAATACGATGCGCATTATTCACACTGCGAAAGTGTTTTTGTTTTTATACCTAGGCGATTGGGCAACATAAGAGGGAATTATTTTCATACAGTCAATTTAGATTAATGCAAAATTGCAGAAATAATTACCGGTATGCCCATCAATCCAGGGAAGCCAGGAGTTCCCCGTTGTCCTGCTCGTCCGCTTTCACCAGCCGGCCCGATAGGTCCTTGTTGGCCAGGATATCCTTGGTTACCTAGGAAACCAGGAGATCCTTTAGGTCCTCTTTCTCCCATCTTTCCAGGCTCTCCAGGCTCTCCCGGTTGTCCTCGTACTCCATCAATCCCGTTTAAGCCCGGTTCGCCGGCCTTGCCTAAAGAAATACTGGTAATAAGAGACGTCAAGTTATGTTGCGCAATAAATCCATAGAGAAACAAATAAACGATTTTGCTTTGTAAAATTGTAAATGCTATATGACATGAAAGCAGTTTTTTTCCACAACATGAAAGGATGCTCAGATAAATAAATCCTCCTAGTTGCCTTAGTGAATTGGAATTTGCTATGATATGCTTTAATTTATGAAATATCTATTTCGTTATCCTCTGAAACTTCACCATTAGAATTAAAAGAAAACCTCAGGTCGCTGCATAATTTTGATAGTAGAAAGTAATGATGGTCATAGACATGACACTATTCAAGAGTGTCATGTTATTCAAATTTTTTTTCTCTCACCTGGCGTTCCTATTTCACCGTTTTCTCCTGGTTGTCCAGCTGGTCCACTATTTCCAGGACGACCGTTTATTCCTGATGGCCCCGCTTCACCCTGTAGGAAATTTTTCATGATATAAGTCTTGAGAGTATTTTTGTGCATTTTTGGTCATTTGCTCGAATGTGAAATCGCAAGCAATAAATGAAAAGCACTTTTTTTTCTATTTAGTACCAATCTAGAATGTGCTGACCAATAAATGAATACATCAGCACATAACGTTCCCCCCTCGCCTCTTTCCACCACCTTCAAGTGACTTTCCGAAATGACGCCGTGAAATACTTGTTCAACCCAGGCTAATCTCTAGCAGATCTGGTCATTCTCTGCCAATGTTTCACATAAGGCACGAGTTCCTCTTTACGAACTATGCACGCGTTGAATCAAAAGATTGGCAGAACTTGGATTCTTAGTGCTGAAATGTTTTCGATGAAAAAAATACAAAAGAATAATTCATATTTGCTCTTGCTTCTGCTAATTATTCTGACACATTACCTGACTCTGTAAGTTTTAAGAGATGCTTTCAAGGGTTGACGATACTTTCAAGAGCTTTCAGTACACCTGGCTGACCGTAGTACTGTCAAACGTACCTCTCTTCCGATGTCGCCAGGTGCTCCTGGAAAGCCCGGAAGACCCTGTGGACCAGGTGGGCACTGACGGCATCCCTGCTCTGATTTTTGTACCAGTTCCGGAGGTATGATTCCGGGAAGACCTTGCTCGCCGGGAGCACCACTTCTGCCCGGAAGCCCATCCATTCCAGGTTGTCCTGGCTTTCCCGGCGGTCCCGGAGGGCATCTGTCTGTCGCCTCACATACTGAAAGATGCCATTTCTGTTTCTTCTGTTTGGAACATCTATTCAAGAGTGATGAGAAATACGCTTAAAAAACCATTTTGAATAAAATATTATTAATTAAATCGATGGCGCTACAATTTTTCCAGCCCTGTAAACAAGTTATTCCCCATTTAGCAGAGAATCTTAAGAACTTTGCGACAGGGCATCAATTACTCTAGTTGTACCATTCACGCTAAATGAAGATTCAAGCTAGCCATATTAAAATAAAAATTGATTTTACTGCATTCTGGAAAGCCAAAATTGGATCTATTTTACTTCTTTATCGACGGAGGTAAACAAAAGGAGAAGCTTGAAAGGAAGAGTGCGAAATATGGTCACTCTCTGAATCTTCGACCAATAAACTTCATTATTTAGCAACGCGATTCTCTTAGCTAAAAGTCCACTCGATATCCAATGTGAAGGAATCAAACTTTACAATAATCTAGGACATTGTATCGGCTAGATTGTATGTGAAAGTCTGGAGACTCCGCCACACTCATAGATCGACGAAGTTTTCGTTCTCGGTTAACCCGACAAGTAAGTAAGCATAACACAGTGGAATATGTACTCTTCCAAATTATCATAACTTAGCTGAGGGATATGAACGAGAATTTGATCGTTGAGCTGCACTTGATTTACGCCTACCTTTGAAGATGAGAATCGCATTTTATGGTGCGGATTGGTTCATCAGTTGTTTCATGGTTACAATAAAGACCATAACATGATCGCAGTTAAAAAAAGCATGAAAATCAGCGTTGACTAACCGCATTGTGGTGGAGGAACTTGTCGTCGAGGTCTTTGTGATGGTGTAAATCCTCTTAACGATCGCATCTGCTCCCATACGTTATCTTCGAGAGCGCCGAATTCATCGAGGTGAACAATAAGTGCGGTGTTCACAATTTGTATCTTATTCACCAAATAAGGTACGAAACCGACGCAAGTCAATATTGCACAAAGGGAAACTGCTATTGCAAGATGAGCAGTCGAAAAAATATTCGTTTTTATATACATCTACAAAATAAGAATCATTTTCCATCTTAGTGACCGAGGAACTTTTGCAATATAAAAATCGATCTAAATGAACCGAACGAAATATCGTTCAATCGTCGATTGATGAGATTTTCATGGTTGCTCGCTGTAGATTGACAACGATCATAAGAAATACTACAAAAATGAGCATAACAAAATTATCACTGATCGTACGACGTTGGCCTGATACGATCAAGTCTATTGATAGCAGACTAATTTAATCACTACGTCGATTCGTTTACTGCAAATATTTAGCAAAAATCCACAGCGCAATTGGTCATAGGAAGCATTATCAAATAACCAAGTTGAGGCACCCGACAACTAGAAGCTAAGCTTATGAGAAACTGAAATTATACGTCGAAATGATGCGTATAAAAGCGATACGGATACGGATCTACGGTCGTCGAATCGCATTGCATTGTGTTTTCATAGCCGCAGGCTATATGATATTAGAATAAACATTCTTATGCGATAGATTTTATAGCCATACGCTTTTATATAATAGAACGTGTTTTCTAATGTATAATTTGCTTCGCGGCGATCCCTTTTTATGGTATTGTTGAGCGTTCTCTTTCGGCATTCGAAAGAGGCCGTCCCTCGAATTGTTTACGACGACCAATTTGAACATCACAAATCAACAAACGAGAATCTATTTATTTGTTGTGGAAATCAACAAAATAAATTAATGCAAAAACTAAAAAGAACTAAGGAAATATGACACTTTTGTACTTTATGAGAACCGCATAGATAGTTAATCTTATAGTTTATTAATAATAAACGATATTTTTGGATTTCGGATAATTAGCATATCCGCTGAGGATACTTTAGGATACTTCATTAACATATGCACCGAGGACATTTCCGGATACTTTAGGATACTTCATTAACACATGCACTGAGGATATTTCAGGATACTTCAGGACACTTCATTAGCATATGCACTGAGGATACTTCAGGATACTTTAGGATACTTCATTAGCATATACACTGAGGATATTTCAGGATACTTTAGGATACTTCATTAACATATGCACTGAGGATATTTCAGGATACTTCAGGATACTTCATTAGCATATGCACTGAGGATATTTCAGGATACTTTAGGATACTTCATTAACATATGCATTGAACTATTACTATATAATAATATATTAATATAAAATATATTATTGTACTATTTTCTTTGATATCGTATAATATTCAAGTATTTCTGCTAAGTATTATGATGTAATACAGCAGTAATGCTGAAAATTGCAAATAATAAATATTCAAAAAATCAAAGAGCTGGTGATTGGATAATTTCGAGGGAAAAATATCCTGTAGTGTGAAAAAAAAAAATCCTGGTATTATATCTCTATGGAACATCTCTGTCCATCTTGAGTGTCAAACATCTGCCTCATAAACACTTCATCCACATTTCTGGCATAATATTTCCATCTCCCAACCCCTCCCCCCCTCCTCTCCCCTTCCACATTCCAGACCATTAATGGATACCCATTAATGGATACAAGTGTTGAACTCTTATATAAGAAGAAATGAAAATATCCACACTAATTTCCTATACTTAGTCTTTTGGGAGATTTGTGGATTGTTGCACGAAAGAGGATTTCTGGATTCTATTTGCTAGGAAAAAATTTTGCAATTAAGCTCGTTGAATCATAGATGCCTCTATTCATGTCTTGTTTAAATATTAAATCTTCTCATGAATCGTTCTCATTTGAGCACATCGGCGTGGCGCTTTTTTAGTATTTCGCCTCCGTTTACTTCCTCCGCTTCTTGCTTTCTCTTCATCCGGGCTTAGATTTCCCGGCCAAAAGGGATTCTTTTATTGGAAAAATGACGTCGATTGTGATTCCATTGTCCGATTTCTTACTTCACCGTATGTTCTCATTGTGACAGGCTCAAAGAAAAAATCCGGAAATCGTTTCCCTCTTCGAATATTGAATATTTGGATAATCCTCGGGTCAATCACTTCCTCATTTCTGGCGATGTTCATTTTCAAACGAATTTTTCTCCACCCACCGATCGGTTAGTTGGATTCGGAAAGAAGAGGTCGTATAGTATTATAATTGGGAATTATAGAATATCTCGGGAAGTGCATAGGTATAACTTAATAATGGGGATATATTCAAGGCTACATACTCATCCCACTTTCAAGGATATATATCCAGGATATTCAAGGATATTCACCTGAGCCTAGATCTCTCTTTAATTTGAATTAAGTGAAAACTCTCAAGAGTATCGCAGTGATACTGCATGAATGCTTGAAAATATTACTCCAACAATATTGATGATGCCGAATTTTTTTAAACTACTGTTTTCTTTCCGTTCCTCCCCTCCCCTCCCCTTTAATATGAAGTTACTATACGTCCCTCATCACTGGCACATCAAGTTGGAGTTTCTCTGCGATATGCTGGTATAGAGACTACAGTCGGACCCATCGGTAAACGGTTGCGGTGAGTAAAAAGTTCGGCGGATATGGCAGCTATGAGGCGCAACTATTTTTTCGATATTACTCGTTACTTCGACAAACTCGAAATTCCATGTTCCGTAAAGTAAAATAAACAAAGAGGAAAAAATTCTGAAGTGGCGCAAATGTCGGCGAAAATGGTTCAAATTTTTCACATTCTTCGGAGTTATGTCAGATTTAATCGTTTATCATTCGACTCATTTGTTACTTTTTGAAGCATAGCTAATGTAATCTATATTCACTGTATGAAATTGCTTAATTATATGCTATATTCGGTATGCATTAATTGATAGTTATGCTGCATAGGTTCTAAGTTGAAATATGCATAATTCGTCGTCGTCGAATTTGTTATATTCGATCGGATTTGAAGCTAAACCATTCCGTAATACGAATGAATCTATTATGTTAACGCTGTGGAATGTATGTGTCGGCAAATAAAAGGCCTAGATCGGTGAATGTTGACGTAATATATAAGTAGATAGTTAGGCGGCGCAAATGGCCGTGACGAAAATTCGTTTCACTTGCGTTATATATTCTCCGAAGCGCTACACAATCCTTTGTTGTGTATAGTTTAATTATTCTAATTTATGCTATATTTTATATGTTTCTACTTGAGATTGGGAACATACGTGAAGTTCGAATTATTCGAAGTACGAACGTAGATGAGGTTCGGATAATACAGGTTCGAACACACATGACGTACGTATATATATGAGGTTCGAACCTAAGGTGCAGAGATTTTCTCGAAGTTAACGTCAGCGCTCAACGATTGATAATTCTAGGGTTGTCATCGTAACGCCATATGGCTTTTCTGAAGAATCAAAAAGCGATCTTCAGTGGTCTTCTCGCTTTAGCCGGTGGAGCAACGGCATTCGCATATTTCTATCCATATGTATGTGCAATTTATGCTTCCGAATGTATATTTTCGCAGGTTAGAATGAGGAATAATGGAGGCCTAAAGATTTTCTAACATAAGCGAACATTGAGGGGGGGGGAAAAATTTCCTCATTGAAATCTCTCTTTTTCCATCGAAGTGTCGATTTTCTTCAATATTTATGAAATCTTGTCGATAAGTTTAACACTTCTCATCGTCTATCCCATTTTGCTCTTTAATGATCCCACTAACGGATAGTGCTACTCTTTTCACTTCGCTTTATCACCTATATGGGAATTATTCAAAGGTATGGATGAGACATTGTTGTCAATAAGCGGATAGGTATCCAATGAAAGCGATCCGGTTAGTTCGCTTCGGTTATAGTTATTTTTTATTTCCGATATTTTCCACTTTGATGTATTTTACTTCACTGGGATACTTTCACTTCAACTCGGCGAGGTTGAACTATCCCTAGCTAAACATATTCGGCTTAGCGAATGTCTCGATGATGAAGTGCCAGAGTTCAGACTTACTTCCTTTTACGGGGTGATATTGGATTTAGCTCTAGCATAATGTGGGAAATGTGTTCAATCGGAGTAATTTCACCGTTCATGAGATATAACGACAATTGAATTGCAGAATCGGGATGTCGCATTGGTGAATCTTCAAATAAATGAGGCCGATGCAGCAACCGTAAAGAAAATCGAAGAAGCTTTCCAGAGATTGCAAAAGGTAATAGATTATTGATGATATCATATATAGGTGCATTAGATGAGTTGCACTCAAAATTATATCTCGGCTTATCCGATTTGTTCGTCGATTGTGAATTTTCGAAGCACTTTTACGATGCGTTTATTTTAGTGATTAGATGAAATTTTCGTAATTTCACTTAAGAGATAATTTCCATAAAATAAAATTTAAGTTTTCTCCGTCAAAGAGTTGAGAACGATCGGATCTTCGTATTCGATATGCTAGGCTTGTTGAATAAGATGAAACTAACGTTGCTTAATTAAGAATATGGACGGTGATCTTTTCAACTATTTAATATTTTCCGCTCTTTATTCAATAATAATTTAGGCGGATAATTGTAAGTCATTACTGAAAAAACATCTCACGAATGATGTGCTCAATCAATTGAAATATAAAAGGACAAAACTTGGCGCTACACTCTATGATGTTATTCGCTCAGGTGGGAGAATTTCACCTTCAATAATATTATTTCTTAATATCGCTAAGAGATAATTTAATTTGAAGATATTCTCATCGAAATGGTGTTAATTGTTCTAGTGTTATACTCTTTCTTATCCAGGAATATCCGGGAATATCCGGGAATCCTGAAATGTTTTTTTTTGGGGGGGGTTTGTTTCGCAAAGATCTCTCTCCGCATAATTCAGTAATGTTCATGAATAGTTTCTTTCATGAAAATAATGAAAACATCTTTTGCATCGAAAACTATCCTAGAAAAAAATTTAGGAAGAAGAATTTCTAGAAAAGATCCCACATAATATATTCTTTTGAATTAAGTACTCAATGGTATATTTAGCTTTTTAATGTTATTTATTAGTTTTTGAACAATGCACAATCGTTGTTTTGTTCATCGGTTTGCCTCGAATTGTTTTTCCTTGTGAATGTCGTATCCAGTATTGCATAATTTATGACATATCGTAAGTTCTCTACACACAGAAAGCTTTTTATTAACCTCAACGACATTGTTTAATAGTATTTTATCGCGGTTGTTATTCGCATTTTCAGTGACAAATGTAGTAAAGTTGATTCTACGACATAGTAGGTTAGTATATGACATTTAAAGAAACTGAAATTGCAGGTGTTTTCAACTTAGATGCGAGCATTGGCGTCTACGCACCGGATACAGAATCATACAAAACATTCGCTGCACTTTTTGACCCAATAATTCAGGATTATCATGGTTTTTCACCAAAAGACAAACAGCCACCCGTCGATCTTGGTGAAGGCAAACGTGCTGATTTCCCTCCACTTGATCCCAACAATAAGTATATCGTCTCGACAAGGTTGAATTTTTCTCATTCACCAATAATTTCTTCATAAAGAATTTTGGTGATTTGAAATTCGAATGCACTATCATTTTTTCTATTACGATTCCAAGTAAAAGAGATCTCAAAATTAATGTAATATATTCAGTTCAGTGGCATCATCAGTCACTTATGATAGTTGAAACTGCGACAGTTGAGTAGATGTGAAGACGTGATTAGTACAAGACGTGTGAACCGACTTGACTTTCTTTGCTTCTCGTCCCAATCGAAATTGAGGTATCGCTTCTGGGAAATATTAACGACCTAGACGCTTTGGCTTAAAGAAATAAGTTTAATGAAGTGTGTTGTTGATACACTGCAAGCATAGTCATACACACTTCATCATCATTCGAGTTATTCCGATATCGAAAGTGCAGCAAATTTGAGATTTTTATAAGTGTTTCGCGATCTCTTGTCACTGAAAGCATTTCATCGATTTGACCGCTACACTGTTTAAAAAGGTATTTGTTGTCGGGGAAGTGGAGTTGAAATGGAGCCAGTAGCGTTGATAATATTTTCTAGTGGATTATTTCCCATTATAGTGTAGGTCGCAAGTGAAATGTTCATTATTGTCTTCGAATTGCGATTCTATTATCTTTGCTTAAAAGTTTTGTTTGCATGTTTATCGTTGTTATGCTGCAGAATTCGATGTGGAAGGTCGATCGCTGGATATCCATTCAATCCATTGCTAACGCAAGATGATTATTTAATTCTGCAACAGAAGGTTTCCAATTTATCGTATTCGTTTTAATTTGTGAACGTTGCCACAGTGTTGTATTTAATCGAGCGCTTTATTTTAGTCTTCAGATATTTTATCTTAGAGAGAGAGAGAGCTCTTGAGCGTTTCGATTGGTTCAGTTTTCTGAAATGTGAAAGAGATAAGCAAAAGATAAGAGGTTACGCTGCAAATTTAGCATGAGAGATTTTTCTATCGATCTCGAGAATCGGTCAAACAACATCAGTGTTTGAATAAGCAACGTGCAGAATGCGAATATTTTCTCGCTTCTTTAGTGGGCTCTTATTTGACGGCTGAAGCGATAGTTGTTTGCGTGTCTGCTGGGAAGATGAAGTGAATGTTGTTTGTTGAGAGGGGCAGATGCGCTCATGTTCACAAATATTAAGTCATATAGATTTTTTTTGTAGGTATTAAGCAGCAATATTAATTCTTCGTGGAGGAATTATTTCATGGTAATCAGTGAAATTGTTGTTGAGAACAATTTTGACTTCAAAAGGGTTTCATAAATTAGAATTTGTAGATAAAAAATGCGCTTACATCATTGAACGATGGGGAGTTGGCAGGGACATATTATCCTTTGGAAGGGATGAGCAGAGAAACGCAGAATCGATTGATCCAAGACCACTTCCTCTTCAAGGAAGGAGATCGCCATCTACAGCAGGCAAATGCGTGCAATTATTGGCCCAAGGTATATCCTTCGACCGTATTACATGGTCTGTGTTCCTGACATGTTTGCTAACCATTTCGGGTACCCAAGTTGTTCTCATGCGAGGGACGTGATATTTCTTCCTACAAAGAGGTAGGCGAGTGCTACTATGAGCTGCGACGGTAACGTCTCAGAGGTTGATGCCGTAGAAATTGCAAGAGTAGTGGCAAAATCGTTGTCCGCAAAATTTATTGGCTGTACCACAACTTGGGCACCTGAATCTGCAATGGTCCATCGGATCGAAGAGGTTTTTCCGCATCAACAGAAGTCGCCAATATACGACCATCCAGCGCTCACAGTGTATCCTGAGTTTTTCTAAGGGTCATGTGATGCACTGAGTTAGGTATCGTTAGACAAGAACTAGCTGATGAAATGATGTTAGCAATACCTGATGCGGAGTCAGTACAGTCACCTCTTCCTTTGAAAACTTATGTTGCTCCATTTTGGAGTGTTCTGGAGTTTTAAGTGTGTTAGGGGCCATTTATCTGACAGTGATCCCGAAAATAATTTCGCTCTTTCTGTACTTTTATTCTTGGGGTGCTCAAAAATAAAATTATTACCATCCAGTCATAATTTTAACAGTTTGTTCATCCATCTCATCATGACGAGATCTCATCTTTATTTAGGGTCGCGGTATTTTCCACAACGAAAACAAGACATTTTTGGTTTGGGTAAACGAAGAGGATCATATGCGAATGATTTCAATGCAAAAGGGTAGTGATGTTGGAGAAGTGCTTGACCGGCTTGTTCGAGCCATTAAAGTATGTTTACTTCCGTTTTTTTGTCTTCTTTTTTTTTAGCAAATCATTTTGGGTGCTTTTGAAGGTACTTTCCGATCAAGCAGTTAATGAACGTTCATTATTTTGTATTACGGAGTGATTTTCTCCTATCATTATATTTAATTCATCAATGAGCTTAGTCTGAGACAGAAAACTTGTAAGCATTAGTCAGACTTTCTGAATGGCGAGTGAGATTACATGTTTACCGCTAAGGTCGTATGTCAACGTTGTTGCTCTTGTTATCGTGGCGTCCTTTCCGCGTCACCACAGCTCACAGCCCTATTTTGCTTCTCATTTTATTTATAGAGATTTTTTTAAACTTTTCTTTCTTAGTCATAGAAAAGTTTTCAGATTATAAAGGCCCTTTGAAACGATGCTGGTAACGTAGAACAAAGAAGGAGATTAGCCGAAATCCGAAATATCAATTGCAGCAATTTATACAACCCAATTTTCTATAGAATATCAAAGCGTAGAGATAGTGGGTTGATATTCTTTTTGCAACTTCACTATGTGTATGATCAACATTTATATGAGGGGGGTTAGCTTCTCATTGTTTAATTACTGCACTTCAGCGGCTACATTGCAGTCGTTGGAATCGAAGATAGGATTTGCTCGTGACGAAAGGCTGGGATGGCTGACATTCTGTCCGACGAATCTCGGTTCCACGGTGCGCGCTTCAGTACACATCAAATTGCCGAAACTTTCGAAACGAGACGATTTCAAGGTTTGTGCTTGTGAACTGCTGAAAAAGTTGATTGTCGAAGATGGAGTTTTGACCTCTTATTTGGGTCCGCTTCGGCCCACTTTCTGGAAGCTTGTCTCAGTCGTCGCATAACATTACGGAGTCGATAGCGGAACGGTCAATAAAACAGCGGTTTGCATTTACGGTCAGGTGTGTGCGTCGAAGATAGGGTCGTCTGATTCTTTCACCAATAATTGTGAAAACAATTTAACAAATAACTTCGATTAGGGGGAAGTAAAGAGGGTGGGATGGTGGAGATTAGAAATTAAATATGCGTTTGCAAGTTGTCCATTCTATGTCGTCGAGTATAATTTCCTAAAGCGCAGATGAAAGTTCAGTCATGACGTGAACATGTGAACAGATTGCAGCGTTGACGAATTGAGTCAAGTTGCAGCTAAAATGCGCTCAATCTTCAAATATTTTGTAATTGGTTTAGTCGACGTTTTAGGCAGAAACTATCATTTACTATTGAATCAGACGAGCTGTAAGATGTTCTACAGTGCGACGAACTGAAACTAGGTGAGTTGATAAATAAAGCAATAAAGCACCTTGTCGCGGTGATTTTCAGCGTCTTCCACTTGCAAAATAGTGGCTTTGTATTGTTTTAGGAAATTTGCGAAAGGCTGAACCTGCAAGTGCGTGGTGTTCATGGCGAACACTCGGAGAGCGAGGGTGGAGTTTATGATATCTCAAACAAGGTAACGAAAGCCTATCACGTTTCTATCTTTCCTTGAGAGTGATTGACGTATTTCACGCATTGCTTGCCATTTTATGTTCGATAAGATAGAACTTTACGGTCGTTTAATTGTTTGTACACTTGCTTTATCGCTTTACCCGCAGAACTGACTCGAATTACATGGCCATTTTAAAGAAAAAACTGATGTCTGCAGCACCGACGTAATGCGCCATTTATTTATCTTTGACCACGTTTCGAACGGCACCTGTTATAACTTATTACAGGCGATGGCTGCCGACGCCAAAGGTGGGGATATCTTGCATATCTGGGGGAAAAGTGTTGCTTCGTGGGCCAGTTTATTTAGAGGCTGAACGTTCTTTAATGAGGACCAAGGGTGTTTAATTGACTTCATGCCTGTAAAGGAGGCCATAGATTATCATAAGCCAGCGTGTGTGGCTAAGTCGTAGAGTTGAGGTGGGGGAAGCTTATGATACTCCTCACCTCTGAGTAGAAATCAAGAAAGTCCTCACGGTCTCAGCATACGACAGAGTGGGCAATAAATGATACGGTCTTCCCTGCAGCGGATGAAAGTTATGAAAAAGCCCAGCGCGTACCCAGATGCTGATGTTGATTTTGCAGGCACGTCTCGGCGTTTCTGAATATGAGGCAGTGAAACAGATGTACGATGGCGTCAAGGAACTGATTCGGCTGGAGGAGAAAGAGAAGTAGGGTACGCTCGATATATTGCATGTCTGTTACGTTCTGTCAGTAAAAGCTAGTTCGTCTTTAATGTTTGTTCTTGACTGTTGCAATTAATTCAAGTCGGAGGCGACTTCGGCTCTACGAACCACTTGCTAGCGTCGAAAATTACACCTTCAAGTGATTCTCCCCCAATCCCATCTGAAGCAATGAAGTTTACTTGCTAAATTTTCGCTGCTCTCGACGATTTACAGGAGCCGCTTTGAACCCTCAATTCTCGACGATTAGGATTTGGATGGGAGTCCCATATAAACGATCATGGCGTTTTGTGCTCATGGCAACACAATTCCGAGAGTACTTTAAAGGTGGGAAATGGACCTCATCACTTAGCATCGTTCAGGTGGTCTCTGAATGAATTGTTGAGGGTACTGGCCACATCGTCCCAATCGGCTTTTGTGAAGTTTTCCCCATCGTTTCCTTTGCTTGCAATTTACTGCATCAGAATCCCATATAACGATGCCTAAGTAAGCGTACTTCCAAAAAGAGAAAAGCGCATCTCATTCCGTAAAAAAAAACCACAGAAACAAATTTCACTTGAATTGCTCATCGAAGTGGACAATGATATCAAAAAAAAAAACTGTCAATGTCGTATGCAAGCAATAAACAGGAACAACAAAGAAACAATGTTCGAAACGAATGAATTTCTCTATTATCATAAAATATAAAAAAAAAAAAAGAAATAATAAGCACAATGCTTTTATCGAATCAAATACAATAATCGAACATAACAAATAGAAAGAGAAACCATTATCGAGCTCGATCATGAACGTTTCATCTCTTATATCGATGCGATCTATTGCGCTCATAACATCTCCAATTATTCGAGTAATTTCTTTCCCTCTTCCCCCTCTCTTTCCACATCTAAACAAAGCATTCGATATTCTCTTCCATCTCTATCCGATGGATATCACATATAACTTTTCAAAATCTCAATGAGAGATGTGAAAAGAAGAAAAGCCGAAATAGCGCAATTGAGTCGCTTATTTCTTCTATTGATGCGAGCAGCAACATTTGACGTAGAAGAGTATCCACCTCATGTGTTTGTGAACATTTTAGAACCGAATAGAAAAGGTCAGTCTTTTTTTTCCGGACTCTAGCAGAGGAATGAACTTCGTGAACTCATCAATTATACTTTTTAATTAGAGCGCAAAAAAATGCATGGAATATACGTACGCGATTAGTGCAATAAAGATACTCTAAAAGAATGTGCAAAATCTGATCGCTTTTTTTTTCCGCCTTTAGTGAGTGATCCTTTTTGCGGGATACCTTCTGATCTCACTTTCGATAGTATTAGTTATGTGGAAACCCTAAAAGGAGGAAAGTATCGAAGAGAATAGACACAACTTAAATGATCGAAGACGATAACGCTCTATTCGCTATCATTTTTCGTCGATTTGAAGTTAGCACGAACAACTGCAGCTTTAACTTCTTACCGCCTTGTTTTGTTTGGATAAGAGAACAACGCACAATTAGCCGAAATCCATATTCTTTCATCGAATAAAATCTTCGAAGTTTATATGAAAGTATAATATAGAGTTTCTAGATGACTTCTACAATTTCATGAACATGATCGAGATCCGGAAAAAGAAAATGGGGGAAAATGTGGACGACGAGAGTGTGAACGAGAGCAAGACGGGAGAGATGATCTCGAACGAATAATACAATAGAATAATAAAAAGTTGCAAGCTGACGAAAGAAAGCCGATGAGAGGAAAAGGGCAAGTTCAACTTTATTCGTAAATTGAAAAGCCAGAACGTCGGAACGTAACCGTTTCGATAGTAACCATCGACGCCATTACCTTACGGGAATTATAATAAACCACCAGAGGTAGGAAGAGTTCACATATCGTGAACGTACCATCAGAACTCAAAACACTACACGAAAATATTCCCAAAATGAACCAACGATCAGCTAGTTGATAAAGATAACACCAGATCATTCAGGTACTCTTGACTTCCTCCACTGTATACTCGATGATAAGGATAATTAAATGCTGTATTCCCATGCACCCATCGAATGACAACGCAATACAATTTTTATGAAAAATTGGTTGTGGACATAACAAACTATAAATTAGAACCTATAAAAAATCTCAGGATTTAAACAACTTGAGATAGTATAAGAAGCGCCATAGCAACCAGCCAAGACGAATTATCACGGCGAACGAACCGCACAGCTCGTAACAAACGGTGATGAATCTGACCGTTAAATTTTTATTTTTGAGGATGACCGATTGCTACTCGAAGCTATATAGACAGTTTGCTAACCGTGTTGTTCAACGACTAATGAGACTCCATACCTTCGACTCTTTATAAAGATGCGATTCCCTCAAATGTACTACGTTCACTTCTTCCCTTCCATCCCCCTTTCCCTTATCAGTTCTATTTGACCTCATAAACGAGAAATCCTGCCTATATCCATATTCTAATATATGTCGCCAATGAGCTCGTTCAACTGCGCATATTGATAATTCGACCAGATTCAGTGCGTTCGCTCATCTTCATAACTTCAAAAATTTCATTCATAATGCAGAAGAATTATCCGAATCCAATAGAAGCAAGCACGGTAAAAGATTCACAAAATCGCAATCACAAACGACTTCGACATAGACAAAATATCAATTCAATATCATATCGAGAGATGAAACATATCTTCAATATCATTTAGATTGTCTAGATGAAACCGAACATCGCACTTTCTTCCCTCTCCCCTACCTGGGCGCTCCTCCATCCCTCTATCTTTCACGCCTCTTTGCCGATGCAGTGATGGGGGTTTTCTAGTAAGAAAACTTTAATACAGCACCTGAATCTGACCCTTATGAAGATGCACCTGTCTCCTCCAAAAACAAACCCTCAAGTATTCATTCGCATCGACATGTTCCAAAATTCAGTACTATAATTATCTCCCATAAAGTCTCATTTAGCTAAGTGCTGATTTATTCGTCTGCTATTACTCACTAAGATGAGGATGAATTATATGGGTAGGTGTAGAGCATAAAAATAAACGACACTCTATACAAATTGCGGCTTATTTATGAACGTTTCGTACGCAGTGAATGACGTTTGACGACATTGTTATTACCTTTAGCGGCACTGTTATTATCGCGTGGCCTCAACGAAAAACAACAGATGTTGAGGTATATGCAAAACTGACGACAAATCATCGCACTGAATACAATAAGGCTCGCATATGCGTAAATCTAAAAATAGAATTTCACAGCAATAATATCATACCTTTTGAATTTTCGAATAACAATTAAACTAATCAATACTCAATCTTCTCATCCCTATTAAAAATCACGCTAAATGAATCTATTAAGTTGTACAAAATCCTTTACTATGAACTAGAATCTTCACAAGAGATTGCCAAAATGTGGAAGGCCTCTAATGGGTATGAAATATTTGTATTAAAAACAACCGAAAGTGAAGAAATTTTCAAGAATAAATATCGCTATATAGGAAACACCGTTCTGCAAATCCGATAGAAGGACTCATTTTGCGATCAACGCTTCAGCCATTCGCATCGAGTCCTTTAATTTCACCTCATATTCATCTTGAAATGAAATAAAATCCAAGTCCACAATAATCATCACAATGATAGATCGAAATGAGAATTAGCAAAAAAAAAAAAAAACGCCGTATAGTATCGAAACGTTTCATGTGGAAATTCAACGTTCTCAAATGAAAAATTCTCATACCGTTGCCGCGAAAAGAAGATAATATTCGTTTATGTAGAAATCATAATACTGATTAAGCATCATAACAATTGGACTCAAATAGATCCAATCCCATAAGCTTAACTCACTTCGACTCATATGCGCGATAACAAGCCTAAAATTAAATACGCTTTCAAAAATCGCTTATACGATTCAATTGTTTGCAACGCAATCGTTCGTTTAAACGAGAAAAGATATGACTAATGAGCAAATAAATAAATCAGATAATTTCCATAGAATTATAATTCTTAAAATCTGCGAAACGATAAACGTTTAGAAACAGTGCCATATCACTCAACTAAACTGCAATCGGAATAGATGGGAATTCTTCTTTTATTAAAGGAGACGAACTGTTGATATTCTCCTTCTTAATTTTCGTTCACATATGAGACATATCAGAAAAAAAAAGCCTAAGATATAGTCGAACGCTTTTAAGCGAATAGCGCTCTCAAGTATCAAAATAATCAAATATCAAATGAAACCTGTTGGTTGCTTTAGCCGCTACAGCACCAAAACAAAGCGCAAACATCGTCGTGTGCTCATCATATACTCCTGAAGTCGATTTACTATAGATCATACAAAATGGTACAATAACAGCTAGCAGTGGGAATAGCGGGAAAATCACCGATGTGCCCTGAAAAATGATCATTAGGTTTATTCGTAGGATAAATTCGCCAAATAAAGCGAAAACAAATAAAAAGGCAGTTCTGGGATATAAAACCGGAAGTATATCGATAGAAAAGAGAAAGGCGTTGTAGATCACTCTCTGAGGCTTATACATGACAACGAACTGCTTAACCACAATAACACAATGAAAAGCCATCTAAAATTGTTTTTTTTTTTTTTAAGGTTGGAAATAATCTCAACGAAACATGAAAGGTGTACTTTCTTTTCAAGAGATTTCCCAATCAACTGGTTTAGCAACAACACTAATTAGCAACAAGAACACTTAATAAATTACCGCAACTGTTGATCCATTCTTACCAATACCACCTGAAAAAACGACCACCAAATAACCGGCCATTTGCCATAGAGACATAAATACACTGCAGCTAACCACTATAAACTTCAGATTAACTCCAAATATCTGCAATAAACATCAATTAGCGGTGAAGAAATTCAGCTAATTATAGATTAACAACAAAATAGGTCTATGTCACATCTTCAGAAAACATTTTAAACCAACCTCGAATGACCATATATTAGAGCCAAGAATTGACGTCACAACCAACACAGCAATAACTGTCATTTGTGCTTCGGTAACATCGAATCTAAATATTCGTATCGTCAATCTGAGTGCCAAAAATAATACGAGCGGAGAAAAAATTAGCAATAATGATATTAGAGGACGATCAAGAGAAACACTGTGATGTAATGGGCATTAGCAACAATACAAAAGCGTTAGGTTAACGCAATGCTTACTTGGAAAATTTCAATTGACCAGTACAATACGTACTCCAATGAGCACAATAGAAAAGTGCCACCGATAGAACTGAAATTGCGAAGACCGCATATCGTTGTTGACCGAATTGCATCGAATAGCATATATTGAGAGTTACAAATACTGCAACGTACATTGAAAATGAAGCGAATAAAACTTCAATTGCAAAAATATTTCAATTGATATGAATTTCTGACTGTTTTTTTTAAAGAATATTCTAAAATTTCCATCATAATTTATAAAATATTTCGAGTTTCTTTTTCTTTTCTCTACCATCTCTTCAAAATTCCCATCGCATTATCTTCGTGGATGAGGAATGCCAATCAACGTGCAGCGACAACTATGTTCCACTCTAATGAAGTTCAATGTGGCCAATCCTTTGGAGCTCTTTGACCATATACGAATCATATTTTATTGAAAATAAAACTCCGAGAAAAACCCTTTCATATCGATCCCAATTTCTACCCTCATAACGCTTGTTAGAAGTTTTTTTACTGTAGAAAAATTGGAAAATTTTATGTTTATTCTCGCAAATTTTGCTGTCAATCAAAGTGAAACTTGTAAATAAGCAATAGCCACGACCACCGCATCAAGCTTCGTCAACGAGAAATGAAATAAAACGGAAATCATCGAAAAGACGACTCCTCGCACCCAGATAGACACATTCCTTAGTTTGTTTCCGCATACAGCGCAACAGTACCTACATCCGTGAGCACAAAATTAATCTCCAATCTGCTCCCCTTTCACAACTTCCTCAACGGAACATAAAACTTCAAAAGGCATACAGCTTTTTATTTTTATTTTGATAGAAATATGTCTCCTAGATCGCGATTTTTCAGAAACCCTCCGATCCCAAGTCGGGTCCCATCTGGCACAACTAGACACCTTCAAAAAAATTTTAAAAATTTCTAAATTTGTCCAAAAAAAATCTGCGCATAAGAAAGAGAAAAGGGAATTCTATCAAGCAACATTGCGGACTTGTGAAAATAAAATACGCCAAAACAGAGGCGGGTAAAAGAACAGTTAAAGACACCTTGCGCCATTGAATCGCAACCATGGTCGAACAGTTCACCTAGAGGAGAGCTAGAGCCAGTACGACGTGCTTGTTTCCCATCTGTAGCATCAAGTGTTTGATAAACAAATAAACCGAGTGCAGCTTGTAAGTAGGCCCATGATGGTGCCTAAAATAACGCTTCGTATATTCCAGTATCTTGCGCGTCCATATATACCTATGCGATCGTGAACGTTGACAACATAGCTTTGTCAACGATTCCACACTTTTTCGGGAATGAGATATAACATAACTCGTGACACTATATACAGAATAAATGATCGAAAATGAGTGGCAACAAATTATGATCATCATCGAAATTCGACCTCTTCATCGCAACCAATTAATTCTTTTCTCCTCTCCAAATCGGTCCCAATGTAGTGCTTAGAAAATGTTTCACTCTATGAAAAACATGGAAAATATCTTTCAAATCCCCGTATCCATCACCTAAATGCAATATTTCATATGATATTAGAAGAGAGAGAGAGAAAAAAAGAGCTTAATGGTAAAATTTGATTACCGACCGGTTCACGTGCTCCATGGCAGAAAGACGATAAAATAAGAACGGTGATTAAATTTACGATTAGGCCGATCAATGTTATAAGATTTGGTGCCAACCATGATGGATAAAAAGTAACGGTATAACCCCAAAACCTGAAAAAAAACGAAGAGACAAATCCATGATTTCGTGGACTACTTTGCAACGTCATTCATCTATTACAAAATAATGCGGTTCGTTCTATCGGATAGAAGAAAAAAGCTTTTTTTTTCATTCTAAAATAATTCCTTGGAAACTAGGCGATTCGTTCGTCTTCTATGAGAGGTACTTTGCTGAATGTAGCAGAAACAATATTTTCCCCACCCACTAGTTTCAAAAGGAGGCGACTTCTATCGTTTCACTCCATCTTCTTCTCCCCCCAAACTCGCAACTTCCACTTGGGGAACTTATAATTCGAAGAGATGTTCATTCAACATTTACTCGCTAATCTCTCACCATCCCCTTCACTACTTCGTAGGGCATAAGCTACTCGCTATCATCATTTTCAACTCATCAATAGAAGAAAAGAAACCTGTTCATGCAGAGTTCATCAAGCCAAGACGTATCTTCTGCGTTGTACTTATGATTGCCGAGTCGTTCCATTTCTGCTTGCGTAAGTTGGCAATCACCCTTCACATATCCCTCCCACATATTACGCATCGATGATCGTATCAAATTCATCGTCCTCTGAACACGACCAACCTATACAACATACATTATGACGACCATCTTTAAACGTTTCTTGTTTTCTGCCTAAGTAGAAAAAGAAATCGACCGTATTTGAGCACTTTTTAAGTGCAACTATAAATACTTCCCCTAACCGTTGTTGTCTCTTAACTTCGAAAAAATTTTTATACAACATCATAATAGGCAATAATGATCCACAAATAAAGCCTCTATGAGAATTAGGCATCATATCCTGAATCATAATGGTAAAAGACGGCTTCACCACAATTTAGAAATCTTCGATTAACTAAAAACCATTCGAAATAAACGACTTTCTTGACTTGAACCTCTTTTTTTTTTCCAGCTGAATGTTTCATGTTTATTAGTCATAATTCGCTATCTTATTGACCGCTATTAAGCTCTCATAATCACCATCTCATTATTCGCTGCAGCTGACAGCTAAATCAGTTGACCTCAATTCGCTTCCACTGAGAAAATCATCTCAAATAAGAACGAAAATGGATTTGATTCAATTTTTTTCCACGATTCTCCCAAAATATTTCTAGTGAATTTGAATAGCTCACCTTATCGATACTATAGATTCCTTCAAAAATATTATATCTTTTAAGCGGTCAACGATAAAAACAATTCAAAAAATTCGAAGTGAAACGTTCGTTTTTTATCGTTTCCTCTATTATTCTATCGTTATTTTCAGTGGTACTTCTAATTTTCAAGAGTTAATTCCGACTTCTATGCAGCCAACCATCTATTGCGCCAACAAACGTGAAGTCAACAATGAAATAAGCCAATGTAAATATTCAATTTCAAAGAAAATTCGCTCATAAGATTAGCGTTGAGAAATGCCACTAAATGCCTTAGTAAATTTGGCGTTTTGCTTTCAAATTGTTGAAATTTCAATATCACGCTCATCAAGTGAAAATATGCAATTTTTTCCCCTTTTATTAATAGATCAATATAGATATTATTAGGATGTCAAGTTCATATATGGATTAGAGTTGATGTCGAAAGGTTATCACTTAATAAGGAGCAAAAAAAAAAAAAAAAAGAGATGAACCTCCAATCTTGAAAGTATTTTATCAGTATATACATCTTATTTCTGATCCCAAACATTGCTAATTCAAGTGGGACCATTCGTGAAAGCAATTTTATCTGTTATCACGTATAAACAATGCAGTTTATCTTATCATTACCTGATGCATTCTAGGTAAATGCACCTTCAATATACGCATTTTATGCAGTATCATCTTTAGAAAACAGCGAAGAACTCAACTGAAGACTCGAAACTATCAATGGTACTTTCATATTTTTATTTCTGAATTATTTCAGTCGCATTGCATGAGCGCTAAAAACTTGGCGTACTTAATTCCCTTCTATTGCTTTTCTACTTCCCTCCTATCCCGTAAAAATTTAACGCATAGTCAACACCGAACAATAGCAGAAGTTCCTCAATTCACTCACCGAAATACTTATTGGCAAATTATTCTCCTTTAATTATTTATCCCCTCCGTGACCTACCTTGCAAATGTTCTTCGTCTCTTTCCCCTCTCCCAAATTTCTTCGAACGTATGAAAATCGTAGATTCAAGACTTATAATTGCAGTTTCGAATATATAAATGGCCTATTCCTGAATCTAAATGATACACTAAGCATAAAAAAACGACATAAATTTTTCAGCAAAAAAAATTTCAACGTATCATTTTAGTAAACTCATATAGCGACCATAATCGCTGCTCTCTTTCCAAGCAAATGATTACTTTCTTCTCAAAAATATAGCACTGCTCATAAAAATATTCCTCATTTCTCGTAACACTATAATGAATCCCATACTATATCGTGCGAGTATGTTGCAACAAAACGCCTATCTCAATAAGTTACGGAGATCTATCCAATCGATCCTCATCGACGACAAAATTGCTCACTCAATTTAATTATGCTCATAGAAACTCGGTTCCGGCAAACACCTACATCCTTCAGATGCCGCGAAAAACAAACCAAAACAAAGAATGTTTTATCAGTGACCGCCACTCATCAATGTTCCTCAAACGAATAAAGCTACGCTATTCCGAGTAGCGAAACCTATATGCACGAAGAGAAAATAAAGTGGATATGAACAACAGTTGATTTCTTTCAAGCTAAAAAAAAAAGTGCGTGGACAAAAGTTTCAAAATAAACAGAGAGCTGACATCCGATCGACTTGAATTTATGAATTCAAAATACGTTCACAGAGCGCTTTTAGTAGAAAGCGTCTCCGATCCGACATTTCTGCCAATGATATCGATCGGATTTATGATACCGATATGAAAAATGTCTTCGCACGAATAAACCTCAGACGCTACAAAATTAGACCGCTTAAACATATCGCATCATTTAGCTGGAAACATTGGCGAGTAGGATGAAAACGTCGGACACTTGTCGCAATTTCATTTGTGGATTCCAATAAAGGGTGATATAAAGATTAATCCGATCGATTTCAATAAAGGGGAATATAAAGATTAATCCGATCGATTTCAATAAAGGAGAATATAAAGATTATTCCGATCGATTTCAATAAAGGAGAATATAAAGATTATTCCGATCGATTTCAATAAAGGAGAATATAAAGATTAATCCGATCGATTTCAATAAAGGAGAATATAAAGATTAATCCGATCGATTTCAATCAAGGAGAATATAAAGATTAATCCGATCGATTTCAATCAAGGAGAATATAAAGATTAATCCGATCGATTTCAATAAAGGAGAATATAAAGATTAATCCGATCGATTTCAATAAAGGAGAATATAAAGATTATTCCGATCGATTTCAATAAACCAGAATATAATGATTAATCCTATCAATTTCAATAAAGGAGAATATAAAGATTATTCCGATCGACTTTAATAAAGCGGAATATAATGATTAATCCTATCAATTTCAATAAAGCAGAATATAAAGATTATTCCGATCGACTTTAATAAAGCGGAATATAATGATTAATCCTATCAATTTCAATAAAGCAGAATATAAAGATTATTCCGATCGATTTCAAGAAAGGAGAATATAAAGATTAATCCTATCAATTTCAATAAAGGAGAATATAAAGATTAATCCGATCGATTTCAATAAAGGAGAATATAAAGATTAATCCGATCGATTTCAATAAAGGAGAATATAAAGATTATTTCGATCGATTTCAATAAAGGAGAATATAAAGATTAATCCGATCGATTTCAATAAAGGAGAATATAAAGATTAATCCGATCGATTTCAATAAAGGAGAATATAAAGATTAATCCTATCAATTTCAATAAAGGAGAATATAAAGATTATTCCGATCGATTTCAATAAAGGAGAATATAAAGATTATTTCGATCGATTTCAATAAAGGAGAATATAAAGAGTAATCCTATCAATTTCAATAAAGGAGAATATAAAGATTAATCCGATCGATTTCAATAAAGGAGAATATAATGATTAATCCGATCGATTTCAATAAAGGAGAATATAAAGGTTAATCCTATCAATTTCAATAAAGGAGAATATAAGGATTATTCCGATCGATTTCAATAAAGGAGAATATAAAGATTAATCCGATCGATTTCAATAAAGGAGAATATAAAGGTTAATCCTATCAATTTCAATAAAGGAGAATATAAAGATTAATCCGATCGATTTCAATAAAGGAGAATATAATGATTAATCCGATCGATTTCAATAAAGGAGAATATAAAGGTTAATCCTATCAATTTCAATAAAGGAGAATATAAGGATTAATCCGATCGATTTCAATAAAGGAGAATATAAAGATTAATCCGATCGATTTCAATAAAGGAGAATATAAAGATTAATCCTATCAATTTCAATAAAGGAGAATATAAAGATTATTCCGATCGATTTCAATAAAGGAGAATATAAAGATTATTTCGATCGATTTCAATGAAGCAGAATATAAAGATTAATCCTATCAATTTCAATCAAGGAGAATATAAAGACTATTCCGATCGATTTCAATAAAGGAGAATATAAAGATTAATCCTATCAATTTCAACAAAGGAGAATATAAAGGTTAATAGTATCAATTTCAATAAAGGAGAATATAAGGATTATTCCGATCGACTTTAATAAAGCGGAATATAATGATTAATCCTATCAATTTCAATAAAGCAGAATATAAAGATTATTCCGATCGACTTTAATAAAGCGGAATATAATGATTAATCCTATCAATTTCAATAAAGCAGAATATAAAGATTATTCCGATCGATTTCAATAAAGGAGAATATAAAGATTAATCCTATCAATTTCAATAAAGGAGAATATAAAGATTATTCCGATCGATTTCAATAAAGGAGAATATAAAGATTAATCCTATCAATTTCAATAAAGGAGAATATAAAGATTATTCCGATCGATTTCAATAAAGGAGAATGTAAAGATTATTCCGATCGACTTCAATAAACCAGAATATAATGATTAATGCTATCAATTTCAATAAAGGAGAATATAAAGATTATTCCGATCGATTTCAGTAAAGGAGAATATAAAGATTAATCCTATCAATTTCAATAAAGCAGAATATAAAGATTATTCCGATCGATTTCAATAAAGGAGAATATAAAGATTAATCCTATCAATTTCAATAAAGGAGAATATAAAGATTATTCCGATCGATTTCAATAAAGGAGAATGTAAAGATTATTCCGATCGACTTCAATAAACCAGAATATAAGGATTAATCCTATCAATTTCAATAAAGGAGAATATAAAGATTATTCCGATCGACTTTAATAAAGGAGAATATAATGATTAATCCTATCAATTTCAATAAAGCAGAATATAAAGATTAATGTGATCGATTTCAATAAAGGAGAATATAAAGATTAATCCGATCGATTTCAATAAAGGAGAATATAAAGATTATTCCGATCGATTTCAATAAACCAGAATATAATGATTAATCCTATCAATTTCAATAAAGGAGAATATAAAGATTATTCCGATCGATTTAATAAAGCGGAATATAATGATTAATCCTATCAATTTCAATAAAGCAGAATATAAAGATTATTCCGATCGACTTTAATAAAGCGAGAATATAATGATTAATCCTATCAATTTCAATAAAGCAGAATATAAAGATTATTCCGATCGATTTCAATAAAGGAGAATATAAAGATTAATCCTATCAATTTCAATAAAGGAGAATATAAAGATTAATCCGATCGATTTCAATAAAGGAGAATATAAAGATTAATCCGATCGATTTCAATAAAGGAGAATATAAAGATTATTTCGATCGATTTCAATAAAGGAGAATATAAAGATTAATCCGATCGATTTCAATAAAGGAGAATATAAAGATTAATCCGATCGATTTCAATAAAGGAGAATATAAAGATTAATCCTATCGATTTCAATAAAGGAGAATATAAAGATTAATCCGATCGATTTCAATAAAGGAGAATATAAAGATTAATCCGATCGATTTCAATAAAGGAGAATATAAAGATTATTCCGATCGATTTCAATAAAGGAGAATATAAAGATTAATCCGATCGATTTCAATAAAGGAGAATATAAAGATTAATCCGATCGATTTCAATAAAGGAGAATATAAAGATTAATCCGATCGATTTCAATAAAGGAGAATATAAAGATTAATCCGATCGATTTCAATAAAGGAGAATATAAAGATTAATCCGATCGATTTCAATAAAGGAGAATATAAAGATTATTCCGATCGATTTCAATAAAGGAGAATATAAAGATTAATCCGATCGATTTCAATAAAGGAGAATATAAAGATTAATCCGATCGATTTCAATAAAGGAGAATATAAAGATTAATCCGATCGATTTCAATAAAGGAGAATATAAAGATTAATCCGATCGATTTCAATAAAGGAGAATATAAAGATTAATCCGATCGATTTCAATAAAGGAGAATATAAAGATTAATCCGATCGATTTCAATAAAGGAGAATATAAAGATTAATCCGATCGATTTCAATAAAGGAGAATATAAAGATTAATCCGATCGATTTCAATAAAGGAGAATATAAAGATTAATCCGATCGATTTCAATAAAGGAGAATATAAAGATTAATCCGATCGATTTCAATAAAGGAGAATATAAAGATTAATCCGATCGATTTCAATAAAGGAGAATATAAAGATTATTCCGATCGATTTCAATAAAGGAGAATATAAAGATTAATCCGATCGATTTCAATAAAGGAGAATATAAAGATTAATCCTATCAATTTCAATAAAGGAGAATATAAAGATTAATCCGATCGATTTCAATAAAGGAGAATATAAAGATTAATCCGATCGATTTCAATAAAGGAGAATATAAAGATTAATCCGATCGATTTCAATAAAGGAGAATATAAAGATTAATCCGATCGATTTCAATAAAGGAGAATATAAAGATTAATCCGATCGATTTCAATAAAGGAGAATATAAAGATTAATCCGATCGATTTCAATAAAGGAGAATATAAAGATTAATCCGATCGATTTCAATAAAGGAGAATATAAAGATTATTCCGATCGATTTCAATAAAGGAGAATATAAAGATTAATCCGATCGATTTCAATAAAGGAGAATATAAAGATTAATCCGATCGATTTCAATAAAGGAGAATATAAAGATTAATCCGATCGATTTCAATAAAGGAGAATATAAAGATTAATCCGATCGATTTCAATAAAGGAGAATATAAAGATTAATCCGATCGATTTCAATAAAGGAGAATATAAAGATTAATCCGATCGATTTCAATAAAGGAGAATATAAAGATTAATCCGATCGATTTCAATAAAGGAGAATATAAAGATTAATCCGATCGATTTCAATAAAGGAGAATATAAAGATTATTCCGATCGATTTCAATAAAGGAGAATATAAAGATTAATCCGATCGATTTCAATAAAGGAGAATATAAAGATTAATCCGATCGATTTCAATAAAGGAGAATATAAAGATTAATCCGATCGATTTCAATAAAGGAGAATATAAAGATTATTCCGATCGATTTCAATAAAGGAGAATATAAAGATTAATCCGATCGATTTCAATAAAGGAGAATATAAAGATTAATCCGATCGATTTCAATAAAGGAGAATATAAAGATTAATCCGATCGATTTCAATAAAGGAGAATATAAAGATTAATCCGATCGATTTCAATAAAGGAGAATATAAAGATTAATCCGATCGATTTCAATAAAGGAGAATATAAAGATTAATCCGATCGATTTCAATAAAGGAGAATATAAAGATTAATCCGATCGATTTCAATAAAGGAGAATATAAAGATTAATCCGATCGATTTCAATAAAGGAGAATATAAAGATTATTCCGATCGATTTCAATAAAGGAGAATATAAAGATTAATCCGATCGATTTCAATAAAGGAGAATATAAAGATTAATCCGATCGATTTCAATAAAGGAGAATATAAAGATTAATCCGATCGATTTCAATAAAGGAGAATATAAAGATTATTCCGATCGATTTCAATAAAGGAGAATATAAAGATTAATCCGATCGATTTCAATAAAGGAGAATATAAAGATTAATCCGATCGATTTCAATAAAGGAGAATATAAAGATTATTCCGATCGATTTCAATAAAGGAGAATATAAAGATTATTCCGATCGATTTCAATAAAGGAGAATATAAAGATTAATCCGATCGATTTCAATAAAGGAGAATATAAAGATTAATCCGATCGATTTCAATAAAGGAGAATATAAAGATTAATCCGATCGATTTCAATAAAGGAGAATATAAAGATTAATCCGATCGATTTCAATAAAGGAGAATATAAAGATTAATCCGATCGATTTCAATAAAGGAGAATATAAAGATTAATCCGATCGATTTCAATAAAGGAGAATATAAAGATTAATCCGATCGATTTCAATAAAGGAGAATATAAAGATTATTCCGATCGATTTCAATAAAGGAGAATATAAAGATTAATCCGATCGATTTCAATAAAGGAGAATATAAAGATTAATCCGATCGATTTCAATAAAGGAGAATATAAAGATTAATCCGATCGATTTCAATAAAGGAGAATATAAAGATTAATCCGATCGATTTCAATAAAGGAGAATATAAAGATTAATCCGATCGATTTCAATAAAGGAGAATATAAAGATTAATCCGATCGATTTCAATAAAGGAGAATATAAAGATTAATCCGATCGATTTCAATAAAGGAGAATATAAAGATTAATCCGATCGATTTCAATAAAGGAGAATATAAAGATTAATCCGATCGATTTCAATAAAGGAGAATATAAAGATTAATCCGATCGATTTCAATAAAGGAGAATATAAAGATTAATCCGATCGATTTCAATAAAGGAGAATATAAAGATTAATCCGATCGATTTCAATAAAGGAGAATATAAAGATTAATCCGATCGATTTCAATAAAGGAGAATATAAAGATTATTCCGATCGATTTCAATAAAGGAGAATATAAAGATTAATCCGATCGATTTCAATAAAGGAGAATATAAAGATTAATCCGATCGATTTCAATAAAGGAGAATATAAAGATTAATCCGATCAATTTCAATAAAGGAGAATATAAAGATTATTCCGATCGATTTCAATAAAGGAGAATATAAAGATTATTCCGATCGATTTCAATAAAGGAGAATATAAAGATTAATCCGATCGATTTCAATAAAGGAGAATATAAAGATTAATCCGATCGATTTCAATAAAGGAGAATATAAAGATTAATCCGATCGATTTCAATAAAGGAGAATATAAAGATTAATCCGATCGATTTCAATAAAGGAGAATATAAAGATTAATCCGATCGATTTCAATAAAGGAGAATATAAAGATTAATCCGATCGATTTCAATAAAGGAGAATATAAAGATTAATCCGATCGATTTCAATAAAGGAGAATATAAAGATTAATCCGATCGATTTCAATAAAGGAGAATATAAAGATTAATCCGATCGATTTCAATAAAGGAGAATATAAAGATTAATCCGATCGATTTCAATAAAGGAGAATATAAAGATTAATCCGATCGATTTCAATAAAGGAGAATATAAAGATTATTCCGATCGATTTCAATAAAGGAGAATATAAAGATTAATCCGATCGATTTCAATAAAGGAGAATATAAAGATTAATCCGATCGATTTCAATAAAGGAGAATATAAAGATTATTCCGATCGATTTCAATAAAGGAGAATATAAAGATTATTCCGATCGATTTCAATAAAGGAGAATATAAAGATTAATCCGATCGATTTCAATAAAGGAGAATATAAAGATTAATCCGATCGATTTCAATAAAGGAGAATATAAAGATTATTCCGATCGATTTCAATAAAGGAGAATATAAAGATTAATCCGATCGATTTCAATAAAGGAGAATATAAAGATTAATCCGATCGATTTCAATAAAGGAGAATATAAAGATTAATCCGATCGATTTCAATAAAGGAGAATATAAAGATTAATCCGATCGATTTCAATAAAGGAGAATATAAAGATTAATCCGATCGATTTCAATAAAGGAGAATATAAAGATTAATCCGATCGATTTCAATAAAGGAGAATATAAAGATTAATCCGATCGATTTCAATAAAGGAGAATATAAAGATTAATCCGATCGATTTCAATAAAGGAGAATATAAAGATTAATCCGATCGATTTCAATAAAGGAGAATATAAAGATTATTCCGATCGATTTCAATAAAGGAGAATATAAAGATTAATCCGATCGATTTCAATAAAGGAGAATATAAAGATTAATCCGATCGATTTCAATAAAGGAGAATATAAAGATTAATCCGATCGATTTCAATAAAGGAGAATATAAAGATTAATTCCGATCGATTTCAATAAAGGAGAATATAAAGATTAATCCGATCGATTTCAATAAAGGAGAATATAAAGATTAATCCGATCGATTTCAATAAAGGAGAATATAAAGATTAATCCGATCGATTTCAATAAAGGAGAATATAAAGATTATCCGATCGATTTCAATAAAGGAGAATATAAAGATTAATCCGATCGATTTCAATAAAGGAGAATATAAAGATTAATCCGATCGATTTCAATAAAGGAGAATATAAAGATTATTCCGATCGATTTCAATAAAGGAGAATATAAAGATTAATCCGATCGATTTCAATAAAGGAGAATATAAAGATTAATCCGATCGATTTCAATAAAGGAGAATATAAAGATTAATCCGATCGATTTCAATAAAGGAGAATATAAAGATTAATCCGATCGATTTCAATAAAGGAGAATATAAAGATTAATCCGATCGATTTCAATAAAGGAGAATATAAAGATTATTCCGATCGATTTCAATAAAGGAGAATATAAAGATTATTCCGATCGATTTCAATAAAGGAGAATATAAAGATTAATCCGATCGATTTCAATAAAGGAGAATATAAAGATTAATCCGATCGATTTCAATAAAGGAGAATATAAAGATTAATCCGATCGATTTCAATAAAGGAGAATATAAAGATTAATCCGATCGATTTCAATAAAGGAGAATATAAAGATTAATCCGATCGATTTCAATAAAGGAGAATATAAAGATTAATCCGATCGATTTCAATAAAGGAGAATATAAAGATTAATCCGATCGATTTCAATAAAGGAGAATATAAAGATTAATCCGATCGATTTCAATAAAGGAGAATATAAAGATTAATCCGATCGATTTCAATAAAGGAGAATATAAAGATTATTCCGATCGATTTCAATAAAGGAGAATATAAAGATTAATCCGATCGATTTCAATAAAGGAGAATATAAAGATTAATCCGATCGATTTCAATAAAGGAGAATATAAAGATTAATCCGATCGATTTCAATAAAGGAGAATATAAAGATTAATCCGATCGATTTCAATAAAGGAGAATATAAAGATTAATCCGATCGATTTCAATAAAGGAGAATATAAAGATTAATCCGATCGATTTCAATAAAGGAGAATATAAAGATTAATCCGATCGATTTCAATAAAGGAGAATATAAAGATTATTCCGATCGATTTCAATAAAGGAGAATATAAAGATTAATCCGATCGATTTCAATAAAGGAGAATATAAAGATTAATCCGATCGATTTCAATAAAGGAGAATATAAAGATTAATCCGATCGATTTCAATAAAGGAGAATATAAAGATTAATCCGATCGATTTCAATAAAGGAGAATATAAAGATTATTCCGATCGATTTCAATAAAGGAGAATATAAAGATTATCCGATCGATTTCAATAAAGGAGAATATAAAGATTAATCCGATCGATTTCAATAAAGGAGAATATAAAGATTATTCCGATCGATTTCAATAAAGGAGAATATAAAGATTAATCCGATCGATTTCAATAAAGGAGAATATAAAGATTAATCCGATCGATTTCAATAAAGGAGAATATAAAGATTAATCCGATCGATTTCAATAAAGGAGAATATAAAGATTAATCCGATCGATTTCAATAAAGGAGAATATAAAGATTATTCCGATCGATTTCAATAAAGGAGAATATAAAGATTAATCCGATCGATTTCAATAAAGGAGAATATAAAGATTAATCCGATCAATTTCAATAAAGGAGAATATAAAGATTAATCCGATCGATTTCAATAAAGGAGAATATAAAGATTAATCCGATCGATTTCAATAAAGGAGAATATAAAGATTAATCCGATCGATTTCAATAAAGGAGAATATAAAGATTAATCCGATCGATTTCAATAAAGGAGAATATAAAGATTAATCCGATCGATTTCAATAAAGGAGAATATAAAGATTATCCGATCGATTTCAATAAAGGAGAATATAAAGATTAATCCTATCAATTTCAATAAAGGAGAATATAAAGATTAATCCGATCGATTTCAATAAAGGAGAATATAAAGATTATTCCGATCGATTTCAATAAAGGAGAATATAAAGATTATTCCGATCGATTTCAATAAAGGAGAATATAAAGATTAATCCGATCAATTTCAATAAAGGAGAATATAAAGATTAATCCGATCGATTTCAATAAAGGAGAATATAAAGATTAATCCGATCGATTTCAATAAAGGAGAATATAAAGATTAATCCGATCGATTTCAATAAAGGAGAATATAAAGATTATTCCGATCGATTTCAATAAAGGAGAATATAAAGATTAATCCGATCGATTTCAATAAAGGAGAATATAAAGATTAATCCGATCGATTTCAATAAAGGAGAATATAAAGATTAATCCGATCGATTTCAATAAAGGAGAATATAAAGATTATTCCGATCGATTTCAATAAAGGAGAATATAAAGATTATCCGATCGATTTCAATAAAGGAGAATATAAAGATTAATCCGATCGATTTCAATAAAGGAGAATATAAAGATTAATCCGATCGATTTCAATAAAGGAGAATATAAAGATTATTCCGATCGATTTCAATAAAGGAGAATATAAAGATTATCCGATCGATTTCAATAAAGGAGAATATAAAGATTAATCCGATCGATTTCAATAAAGGAGAATATAAAGATTATTCCGATCGATTTCAATAAAGGAGAATATAAAGATTAATCCGATCGATTTCAATAAAGGAGAATATAAAGATTATTCCGATCGATTTCAATAAAGGAGAATATAAAGATTAATCCGATCGATTTCAATAAAGGAGAATATAAAGATTAATCCGATCGATTTCAATAAAGGAGAATATAAAGATTAATCCGATCGATTTCAATAAAGGAGAATATAAAGATTAATCCGATCGATTTCAATAAAGGAGAATATAAAGATTAATCCGATCGATTTCAATAAAGGAGAATATAAAGATTATTCCGATCGATTTCAATAAAGGAGAATATAAAGATTATCCGATCGATTTCAATAAAGGAGAATATAAAGATTAATCCTATCGATTTCAATAAAGGAGAATATAAAGATTATTCCGATCGATTTCAATAAAGGAGAATATAAAGATTATCCGATCGATTTCAATAAAGGAGAATATAAAGATTAATCCGATCAATTTCAATAAAGGAGAATATAAAGATTATTCCGATCGATTTCAATAAAGGAGAATATAAAGATTAATCCGATCGATTTCAATAAAGGAGAATATAAAGATTATTCCGATCGATTTCAATAAAGGAGAATATAAAGATTATTCCGATCGATTTCAATAAAGGAGAATATAAAGATTAATCCGATCAATTTCAATAAAGGAGAATATAAAGATTAATCCGATCGATTTCAATAAAGGAGAATATAAAGATTATTCCGATCGATTTCAATAAAGGAGAATATAAAGATTAATCCGATCGATTTCAATAAAGGAGAATATAAAGATTATTCCGATCGATTTCAATAAAGGAGAATATAAAGATTAATCCTATCAATTTCAATAAAGGAGAATATAAAGATTAATCCGATCGATTTCAATAAAGGAGAATATAAAGATTATTCCGATCGATTTCAATAAAGGAGAATATAAAGATTAATCCGATCGATTTCAATAAAGGAGAATATAAAGATTATTCCGATCGATTTCAATAAAGGAGAATATAAAGATTAATCCTATCAATTTCAATAAAGGAGAATATAAAGATTATTCCGATCGATTTCAATAAAGGAGAATATAAAGATTAATCCGATCGATTTCAATAAAGGAGAATATAAAGATTAATCCGATCGATTTCAATAAAGGAGAATATAAAGATTAATCCGATCGATTTCAATAAAGGAGAATATAAAGATTATTCCGATCGATTTCAATAAAGGAGAATATAAAGATTAATCCGATCGATTTCAATAAAGGAGAATATAAAGATTATTCCGATCGATTTCAATAAAGGAGAATATAAAGATTAATCCGATCGATTTCAATAAAGGAGAATATAAAGATTATTCCGATCGATTTCAATAAAGGAGAATATAAAGATTAATCCTATCAATTTCAATAAAGGAGAATATAAAGATTATTCCGATCGATTTCAATAAAGGAGAATATAAAGATTATCCGATCGATTTCAATAAATGAGAATATAAAGATTAATCCGATCGATTTCAATAAAGGAGAATATAAAGATTATTCCGATCGATTTCAATAAAGGAGAATATAAAGATTAATCCGATCGATTTCAATAAAGGAGAATATAAAGATTAATCCGATCGATTTCAATAAAGGAGAACATAAAGATGAATCCGATCGACTTCAATAAAGGACAATATAAAGATTAATCCGATCGATTTAGACCGCCTTCGAGAATTAAAAAACGATAACTCAACTGTAATGATCGTTAAAATTTCGAAATAATCGATAACATATGATCGATATGATCATTTAATATTTTCTTCCTTCTTGATCAGCAATATCTCTTTAATTATACGCTTAAGTGCAGATCGAATAAGGCGATTTTGAAGCAGCGATCAATCGTCGAGTGCTCTATAACGTAAGCTGAAAATGATTGGGGCTACTAAATTATAAGGTGCGAATTCTTTGTAGTTCTTTTCTCCTCTTTTTTATAATCGTTCATGTCCATATATGCAAGCTCACGAGCGGGAAATATTACCGACAGAACTGCGCTAAAATATTAGCTTTTCCCAGATTATTTCTCATTGAGCGAGTATTTTATCTATCAGTAGATGGACCGTCCCTTATAGGGTGGTAGTGGGTTGAATGTAAAGGAAAAAAAAAAACAAAATTCAAGCGACTTGAAGCAAATGTGACTTTCGTCGCTTAACTATGTTTCCATTCCCCTTTGAAGCTACTCAAAGTGGCAGATGAAAGATGCGATTATTACACGACTATGCTACATCTGAAGAACTTCACTGCTCGACACATAGGCGGCGATCGAACTCTCGACACATTCGGCCAGCTAGACGAAATGAAGAGGCACAGGGAACTTAATATATGTGACCTTAAAGTTTCTATAGTTCTGAAGCATTTATAAATTTGCTCTGTATTACCTACCAACCTCAATCAAGCTTGATGACGCTTTAAGGCTATTTTGCGGCATAATTTCCCCACTGAAATATTATTCATCGCATAGAAAAATGAAATTGCACAAGGAGAAATTAATCGCATAAACTTACTTTCATATCAGTACGAATGATACCACGTCGAGTTGTCGTCGTCGATTTTCTCCACTCCATGAGACCATAGTAATTGCACGTATCCACGACGATGAGTATCCAGTAATAAACAAACACCTAACCGCAATAATCAAATTGCTTGTTGATAGTTTGCCATTAACACCTTATCACTAGTGAGGAATTTGCTCTTCGAAATTTGTGAATTTATTTAAATCCTACCCCCTTAGCACAATCCTTTGATTAGTCTTCCAGATCGCCTCGGCACCCACGCTTTTGAACTGTCCAACGATGATCGCTTTCGATCGTGTTCTAATTGGCGTTACTCATTTTCGTGGAACAAATTTTTCGTCCTTGTAATATTTCACCGTTAAACAATCGAGGCGCGCAAATTTTTGCTTCAGTCGAGTATTTCGTGTCGAGAAACAACGGCGAACTTTGTAGCTAAATTGCTGTTGAAGTCGACTGTCTAATTGATTGATGAAACTGTCACCTTCGACTCTCGCCTTCCAGGTTTTTCCGGAATTGGAGGGAGTTTGTGGAAGAGGAAAGGGGATATGAAAATTTTCCAGGATAAAGCAAGCATTCGGCCCTCTCCCTCTCTCTCAAAAAAAGACATCACATAAATTAAAGCACTTTTTTCCAACATTGTCATTTAGTAAATTATAAAATTTGACGAGTCATTATTTGAGGGAATTTTCACTGCTATACTATTCGATTAAAACGTTTTTGTTTCATAAAATGCTTTCACTTTAGTGGAACTCCATCCATATTCGACATCTCGTTCGAAAAACAAAAGATATAGGAAAAGTTGCTGTTGTTTTTATAGAATCTTTAATGGCAATAATTTAGATAAAATAGTGGGTTTGTTTTAATTAATTAGTGGATTTGTTTTAATTAATTAGTGGATTTGTTTTAATTAATTAGTGGATTTGTTTCAATTAATTACTTAGATTGGATTAGTGGATATTAGAGTAATTAATAGTGCAGTCATTAAATGAGTATATCGACTTAAAAATGGACATCACGATACTCCTTTGCAGATATTCAATTGCTGTATGCAAAACATTACTTAACAAAAAAAAAAAAAAACAATTTCATAAACTGTTTTTGAAAATTTACTCATTCATTTAAACATTTAGAATTAACTTATCTATAAGAATTTTTAAGTTAATTGATTAGGTAAGTCAACATACTAATTAGTATACTCTTTAGTCAAAGTTGGAAATTCACATATGACCTTTTCAATTTCATCCGTTCAACTTCCTGAGTTGTGCAATTATTGAATATTTCGCGGTCGTAATTATATCGTTGACATAATCCTTAAAATGTTAGAGGTATAGGCATAAAGTATGACGGAATCCTCAAATCCTTAAAGCGATAATCCTTAAAATCAGAAACTATTATGTTAAAGGTATAGACATAAAGTATGATGGCAGAATTGTTCACGCATGTGAAATCAACAACTGCTTCTTCCGAAATTCGGGGAACAAAGATAAGCGTTGATAAATGGGAAATGAAAAGTATTATGATATTATTCGAATTTGATCACATTAACTGAATAAAATAAACATTCTATGAAATATGCTTTAATTTTAATGTTGTCATTATATGTGGTAATTTTATATTATTATAGATAATTGTATAGATTTTCTGCTAAGTAACTTATAATGATCATTTGTACCCGATGTAAAGAAGGTGACTATGAATTTGATAGAATTACATTTTGCTCGGAACTGATCGGTTGAATGCGCTCTTTTCTTCATCACATTCAACAAGAAGCGAGCATTCACTCACTCCATACACCACACATTATCGATGCCGTTGAAAAGAGCTCCTCTGTCAACGAAATTTCTCTCATTTGCTTTCTTTTTCCTTCGTTTTCCATTTCATCAGCACAAAGTTGGTGTCGTTATTTATCCTACCCAATAGCAAATCATCATTCTTTTTATGATCATCATTGTGGCTATTGATGCCCCTTACATATGCTCCTCTTGAGATGAAAACAACGAACGCCATGTAATGTCTATAGAATCGACGACAGTATCGTTTAAAATAACGCACAAATTAATCGTATGAACTAATGAGAGGCCATTAATGGAGAAACTTAAATGTGGATTAAAGTTTTTGCAAAAATAGTCTTATAAATAATTTAATTAATAGTTAATGCAAATTTGACAAATATTACTCGAATTTGGCTTTTGAGGAAAACGAAACGATAAATTCGTCGTCGAGGATCGAATGCAATTTTTGAGAAAATCCAGAAATATCAATTTCTTTTTGTTTTTAAGGATATAATTAACGCATATGATTTTTCTCAAAGTTTCCTTCGCAATCCGAGTTCTTCCATTTATGGATTCACTCCAGAAGGAGATCAACTCATAGCGTATCTTGTTGATAGGGACGTTTATCAAGAAGTCTACTTTCATTACGAGCATTTATGCATTGTATTCTATATTCCGTTGAAAAATTGCTCGAAAAATTATCGAAAATTGATTCATCGTTGAGATTTCTTTGCGCTAAAAATGCCCTAGTTTAAGTTTTCGCAATTTCTTAGGCGTAATTGCTTCCGTTTTTTTTCAAGTAAAATCTAAATTAATAAGCTAATAACTTAGTAATTTTAAGTGCTTGAATTGTATAAATAAAACTTAATCTGATTACATTACTATTCTTATTTTGTACTAAATTTGATGAAATTCTATTTATCTAAGTTACTATTTGATATCATAACATTCAGCGGATGCTAATGCTTCCGGTGATGAATTCCGTCAACGAATCTGATAGCGATCTAAGAAGCACATAGATGAAGGTTGCAGAGGTAATCCTCGTGGTGACGATTGAGCGTAAAATGCTTCTCTTAGTGGTTTGTGGTGCCGTATATCATTTCCGAATTGTTTGAAAAAACAGTTTTCTTTCGAACTGCCCTCAATCGTTGCCATAAATGTAAAACTGTTGAATAATTAGCGAAATTTCATCGAAAATAACGAGATGCTACTTCCCCCTAATAGTAAATGGTACACTGTTTAGCACTGAGAGAAAAATTCCCAATTCTTTTTGTCCCCGACTTTATACGAATATTGATTATAGCATTGATTAGAGGCAATATTCGGGAGGTTATATATTATTCAAAAAGTTGAGATGTTATGATGTGAAACGTTTGTGTTAGCGTGCCTATGAAGTGTCGAGGTGATCTGTTAAGCGGTAAAGCAAGAGCGATGGTTTAGCTGCTAAAATCGGATGTTCACACCGAGCGCATTGGCTTTTGGCGATCGAGCAGCAGTTGCGAGCGAGCGAGCCACCTCCACGTCGAGCATCGCATGTCTGGAATCGCGTTGCGCAACGCACATCGCCTCAACGCGGCTCCAACTAAAATGACTTAAACTGCTAGCTGGCAACGCTCATCCAGAAATAGCCACAAATTTTCATCGTACGTTTCGAATTTCATCATTTTAAATGTAAGTTTTAAATGGAGATTCGTCATGCTTCATCTATGAGTAGCTAGGAGGCAATTTATGTGACGCTTTTTCTTTTTCTAATTTATTTACACCCAAACCGCGTTTTCTTCTTCTCCTATAGTTCCGAAAATATTCTCATATTATCACTGTTCTCTTATTTATATCCGAGAAATGCAAATCATTGTAGTGTTCGATATATATATATATATATATATATATGTGGAAATGATATGTATATATATATATATATATATATATATATATATATATATATATATATATATATATATATATATATATATATATATATATATATATATATATATATATATATATATATATATATATATATATATATATATATATATATATATATATATATATATATATATATAAATTTATATACCGCAGGTTCGGAGGTCGGTCAATCGGTTTATTTCATCCATTTCAACATTTCAGCTTAGTAGCGATGATTTTAAATCGAGCATTTATCGAGGTTTTGTATCGAGATTTATTATTGTATGTATAGCATTATTACTTTCAGAAATACTAAAATATTCTTTCGTTGTACCACTTAATTATATATGCTATATTGCAGATTTCTAATCGACGATTGTGCGGTATTATTTCTTAAGCCATTTTCCCTTAAAGTATACCTAACTTTATTATTAGTTTTAAGAACATGTTCATACTGCAACCATAAGATAACCATGTGCTGTGTCATTTATTGCATTTCGAAGTTTAAGTTTCCTTTTTTCCACTTTCTTATATCAGAAAGGAAGTTTTCCACACAGCAGTAATGTTTGGAATAGATGGATAGCTTTAAGAAAAAGGTGAGAAGAACGCTCAGCAACCAACAACAATCGTGAAAAATACGCTCATTTTGTGATCCACGCCAAGACTCAGCCAGGAGTAGGTAAACGTGACTAGTGAAGTCGCAGTGTTGTTGGCAAAGAAATTTTCCCTTATTATCCTCATTTTATGGTACCACTCAAATATTTTATCGTCCACAATTTTCAGCTTATATTCTTCATTTTATGGTGCCACTCAAATATTTTACCGTCCGGAATTTTCAGCTTATCGATATTCATTTGTAGCAGCGGATGCATTCAATTTTGTCTCTTATTCCGAACATCATTATTATAAGATTCACTTAAGATGAGTGCATGAAAATAATCGAAATTGAAAATTACTTCCGATATCTTGCTCTCTTCGAATAGTCGACGAGTGTTCGTTTCTCAGGAGTTGACATCACTCAAGAAAAATTTGTATCTTAATAGGTGAGAGTGCGGCGATAAGTCGCTTACTATTGGCTATTGCAGATCTTATTTCAGCAATGCAATAAATGATTGACTTTCCAGAAACTCACTTCCATAATAACGGAGTTTATTTGAAATCCTTTATTAACTGTTTAATTTCAATGAAAATGATTTTTTTTTGCACTGAACTTCTCCTTTTTATCTTCGTAAAGATAAAATCTCAACTTTCAATGCTGAAGCAAAATATTCGAATTTCAAACCTGCCTATGAGTGATTTCTCTATTCACTTTAATGATTGTTCTCTTTGAAATAAAATTCTAATGAATTTTATCCTCTTGTGGGGATAGACTGCTCTTTTCCACTCCTTATCCATCGTACTATAGAAAAATTACACTAAAGCTATGATGGCACTGCAAATGAATTACGTGCATAGGACTGAAGCCCTTACATAGCGCATTATTTTCAAACGTTCTCAAAGTCTAAAAATAGCATTGTATGTATATTTGCTCATTAAGATGATATCGAATATACGGGCCCATTCACTCCCTGAGAAGTGAAACGTTCTGTGAAATTCGACCTTTTCTTAATCAACTTGAATTTTCATTCTTTTTTTACCTGTGAGTAGAAATGAAAATCGATTCAAGAATCGTTTCTTCGTCAAGGTCGCTAACAAATCCAATTTTACCATCATTATTTAATGTAAGGGATGCGTCGTTTGTGCAATATTGCCGACGATAATAATGGAATCTCGTGTATAATTTAGCTTCACTTCTACGTAGTTGCTTATTTTATAACAAATTTTCCCCTTTCGTTTAGAATTTTTCAGCTAACGCGTCCCATTCCATTGTCATTAAGCCATTTTCTAGGAGAAAGTGGCAGAAAGTGGTTCAATTTTTATGAATTTTTCATTCGCTTCTTAGCGACGCCCAAAGACAAATATTTTAAAGTGCAATTTGTGGTTACTATTAGGTTTGCTACAACGTTCTCCGCTAAATTTCTCTTATAATTCACCTATATAATACTGCATTTATTTTGCTTAAAACAACAACACTTTTAATTTTTTAAGCTACATGAAGAAATGATCTCAAAAATTAGCGCCCTCATCCCCGTAGTCTCATGTTTTGACAACGCTGATTTGCCTCCAGCAGCAACGAATGTTTCATACTCACCAGTAAATCCATTAGATCGATTTAATTTGAAATATAGATATCCGGCATATCATACACGGTTATTGGCTTAGCAGTTCGTTTGATTGTCTATTGCTGATCAAGATTTATCATAATTGAAAGTCTCCAGTTCAGCTCCGAAAAGAGAGAGATTTTTCCACTCCTCCTTCATTGCTTCAAATCAAGTAAAATCCACGTAGTATATGCTATATGCATTTTAGGCTGTGTTTAATTTGTCATTCCACTCGTCACCTATGAATCTTGTTGAGTGTCTCTATTGATGCTGCATTTCCTATTCGATTTGAAAATAACCCTTTGTGATCAAAACTGTGATGTGTTAAAGAATTTGAGTGCTCACTTGAAGCGGCTATGAGCTCTCTGATTAAGTTATGAGTGGCAAACATTATCGCATATAATACTTACTGCTTGAAGATTCTTGACGCTACTGAATTACATAACTTCGCTATATTTATGTTCGCATATTTTCAAATATTTCCGCAAAAAGTTCCATAGTTATATATGAGCGAACATTGAAATATGAGATTATGATCGCTGTAAAAGTTGAATTCTTTTTTTTTTCCGATCCTGAAGACAAAATAGAGCGTTTACCATGAAAAATGAATTCAATAAATGCTTCATTGGTGAGAACGTTCTTCTTGCGAATGACGAATCCCTATTATCAGTGCTGTAGAATCTATGGATTTTATTTTGCTTCAGAAGAGCGAGGTTGAGAAAGAGGGTGTCAGACTCCAATTTGATCCATTCATCCACTCGTTTTCATTTTTTTTTAAATTTCATACACCACTTTTATAACATTAAACATCATTTTAAAGAAATATTAATTATTATAAGTGCATAATATTGCTTTATTTGTGATTTTCATTTACCGATTAAATATGATTGATAATCGGTTCTTCAGTATTCGGATAATTTATTGAGCGTTTGTGCAAGTGAGCGTGTTGTATTTCGATTTTAACACTATTTAAGAAGAATTTTATAACAGAGAAGTGTTAAAGAGGTTGGTAAAGTGTCCAGTCACTTCCATAAGTTACCTAAGTCAAGGAATCATCGACTTTAATTTCAACGGACTTTATAATTTAGCACAAATCTTTCATAAAACGTTCAGTGATGGTCACTGTGCGGGTATAGAATGAAGAAACAGATCAACCAAACCGTGAAATTCTTTTTCACCCTTCATTGTTTGCAACATCCTTCCAAAGTGGTTGCCGTATAGGAACGAGGTCATCCGATAGGTGCATTGTCCTTGTAAAAATTCATAACGCTAAGTTTACTGAAACACGCAAACAGACTGACAAACACGACATGCACAGACGTATATATGAATTTAAAAGACGCAGTCATAAGCACCTTTAGAAAAGAAAACGCTGATCAATGCTCATCGATAGATTTGTGAAGTAGTTCGAATAGCTAACTTCGACAACTTTTGCGTTCTGTGTCTTCCGAATACTTGAAAGTGGAATGCTTTGAGAAGGCACGGATGGGTGCATTGTAGCCGATGTTTCTGATGATAGAGGACAGAATGGTATATTCGCCTCGAAATGGGAGTTTCTTCTTGAAATATTGCATACTTTGTACCGTTGAGGTAAACGTACTGGAACCCGATCTGTTTGATATATGAGAAATGCAGACGGTACTAATGCTTTCTTATTTTATTTTCAGTTAACACTGCTGAGTATTTTCTCCACCCTACACTCACCCAGCAAATGAATGACGTATAGACAATTGTCTTTTCCTTTTCTTTTTTCGCATCGCGGCTTTTTATATTTTAGTTTAGTTGATGAGAATGACGTTACGATCGTTATGTTTCAACGAACGACTTATTATATAATGACAGCCAGTTGTCGCTTCTGTTGGTGTTGTAACTTTTCGTATCGTCAGTTAGACGAAACTTACACGAATGGATCACCTCTGGAAGAATTTTCACTCTTTTAGGGATTTTTTAGGCTCTATAAACTAATTGTAGGACAGGAAATCGTTACATAAGTCGACGATCTGATTGTTAAGTTTTTTCAGAATAGTTATTTGCAAGGATGTCAGCTGCAAAGTTAATCTGGATAAATGGAGCGTTAGTGTGTTCAATAGAAATTTTGCTGGAAGGTATATTCAAACAGCAAATTCACAGTAATTGCATAAGCTGATATCAAGGAATTTTCTACTCAGCTACCATATATTCCATTTTGATGGATACGTTCGCAAAATCCACTAGTCGCCGTATGATCGACCATCAACACTACTATGTGATATCCGTTATTTTCTAAGCGGAAAACTTTGAATAATTTGTTATCGACAGCATCGAAACTAATCGAATTCATTGGAAATGCTTTAAAATATATGAAATTTTCTTGATATAATTGGTTTTTTTTGCAAAGAATTCCCCTCATCTTCATCGAAAGCTTAATCCAATGAATTTTTCTAAATAGGTGCGTTTTGAGTGTGAGTGGTACCAACCCCCGAAGTGACGAGAATACTTTTATTCTTTTACAAGGACACGATAAATTTCAAATATGATTCGTATAAATTCACGAAAATGTATTACGAATTGGAAGTGGATGGTTGTATAAATTAAACACTTTTTCATTTCATAACCTTTCTCATTTAGTACAGGTAAAGTAGCTATTAAAAAAAATTATTAGGTGTGATTAGTTGATTTTGCCGAATATTTAATGTGGGACGAGAAATCTCTGGATAAAATGGATTACTTGAGAAATCTATGGATTACTTCATTTTTAAGAATTCTCTCCGGAAGCGTCTAATGTTAGTTTCGGTGTGGAATTTTTTAAGCCAGGAAAATTATTGCACATATTGCTCGCGTTCAGTTCGTTTATTCCTCCAAATTAACTTTCTCCATTCTTCAAATGCATAATAATTTGAGGAGGTAATCATAATTATTTGATTTGCCAACTACAGAGGCACTTCTATTCACTTTCTGGCCATGAAAAGCATTTAGCGTAAGGAAAAGTTTGACTTATATACTCCTCGAAAATATCGCTTTCATAGTTCAAGATTTTGCCCTTTAGATAATTCCCTTTTTACGCCTTTATTTACTTGCGCCATTATGCTTATTAACTATACTTGGTTTTATTGGCTTTGCTTATTTCCCTTCTACTGGATTACTGGATCACATCATTTTCTACTGAATTACTTTAGAGTCGTACCGTTTTGCTGTAACAGTACTGCTATTTTAAATTACTATATTCTTCATTTCATGAGTAACATTTAGTATTATGAGAAAAAGCAAAGGATAAACACTCAAGCGAATAGTATTAGATTTTTGGAAACGACCCATTCTAATTCTGCATTGGATATGATGATTCGTGAAACGTAGTTGGGAATGATTGATCGCTTGTTACAGTAAGCGATCAGACCATCGATAACGTTGCTTCTGGGGTGGGCCTTTCGCTACAAAATTCTTCGTCCACATTCGATTCGTAATCATTGAGGCTGAATCTTTGATTGTGATTGCTCTTATATGCTTATCAGCTTTCATCTACTTATATATCCATCAATAGGAATCACAATTGCTAGCGTTAAGGGTAAAGTTGAAGGTAGGCTTTTCGAGGTTCTCGAGTTTATTCTTACTTTTCGAATTAATTTATTGTATTTTGAATTGATTGCATTTATGTCGCATGAATTGATTCACTGAAATGATATCTAAGCAATCCCATATTGATAGCATATGATTAATTTGTATATGCTAATGCAACGTAAGATGAAAATGAGAATTTTGCTATTTTATTAATGATAAGTAAAACTTTGTTTGTAGCAGTGGAATAATAGAAATATAACTCGTCGCAAATTTCTAAGCTCTCGATTGAATTTCGAAGTCGAAATTTCGATGTGTTCTCAAAATAAAAGCTACTCATTAATGTGTGTTCATTTCTCCATATAGAAGTAATATTGATTTACTTACTATGAAATACGAAAATTAACTATTATGGAAATAAAGTCAAAAATAAACTCATTTTCGTTCATATTTCGTCGACGAATTTGTTTGCGGACATCTGCATTGGTTATCTATCGCCTATAATGGAGTTTATTTTGATCTGGTGGGAGGAAACTCTGCTCGAACCATTGTATTAGCCGTTGAAAAGTCGGCGTAATGTTTAAACGTCCTTCTGCCTCACATTTACTCATTGGATATAGCAAACACAATACCTATTATTAGTGGGATTTTGTACTGTGCGAGCGGTTGCGATAATATCGAAGTAAAATCTTTCAAGTATATGAACGTCTAAATAATGGTTTAACAATGCCTCAAGTAATGCGACATATGTGCAGTGAAATGTGACCTGTGCAACTGCGGAGCTCTGAAGAGAAAATATACGAAAGAGTGAAGGAGCTGAGGTGAAAAGTTTGGCCCAACTGATCTGGGAGGAGTGGGAGGTGTGGTTGTCCTCCTCCTTTTCGGCGATATTCCATTGTCAAAAAATGAGAGAACATCCACCTCCAGTGAACCTTTCGAGGGTGGTCCCAAGCGAGATGGCACTAATTTAGTGTGACCTTGAGAGTAGGTAAATGCGATGAAAAACATCTCTCGAAATATATAAAACGAAAAGAGAGGAAAGCTGAAGAATGTGATGAATTAAGCGCTGTGAGGATGTATGTAGGCGCATTTATATGCCGCATCGTTATGATCGTTATGATCTATACGTAGTAGTTCGAACGTGATGGACGGTGTGTTTCCTTTTTTTCGGCAATCTAAATGAATTTTTGAATTCAGCTGAAATAATTTTAAGCCAATTTTCATTACAAATTCATTACTCTTTTAAAAACTAAAGTAAAAAAGATAGTTAATAATTCAAAAAAACTTTAATATTTCTAAAGACCTCATTGAAAGTGTCGCTTTTTTTCGTGAGTATTTGCTGAAATATTTCCGTTTTGAATAATTCCGCGATAATAATTAATATTCCCGTTGAAATTAATTCATTAAAAAAAGAATTATACTTTAGATTTTATCTATGCATACTAATTAGTTGCGCTATTTAATGCGCTTATAAATTGCCCATATTTAATCCGTTTGCCTTCGGATTTAATACATGCGTTTGAATTTCAAACATAGTATGTTTTCTATAGAGTTTGGCTATAGGCAGAAAAAAAGAAATCCTCTTTAACACACACTCAATCCATCATCGTTGTTGAGGCTGATGCGCTTCATTCGTTGCCACCAAATGGTACATATGAAATTTTTTTCGATCTCTCGATAGCTTGCCAACTTCAATTCAGCCAATCAATGAGGAATTTATTCTATTTTCATCGAGGGTTCTTTAATAAACAAATTAAATCAGTGAATATTTTATTCAGATTATGTGATTAAAATTAGTCGAGATTAAAATATTATAAGAACTTCTAGTTTGTGGTGATCACTGATAATCATCGTAGCTGATTTAAACGTCCGGCGCAAGATCAGTTGGATATTGTTTCTTGAGTGCATGAATTATTCTCATATAGATCCAAGTAGAGAATTTGAAGAGAAGAGAAGAGGAGAGAGGGACAAATTGTAAACGCGAAAATTAATCGCGATTTATGGAAGATATTCGAAAATCGCATTTAAATGATTTGAATTTTTCCATTTTCAGCGAATTTCTTTATCATCAAGTTTACGATTTCTATAGTTGCCAGAGTGGGCTTATATTTATCCTAATTATGTGCAACTAGCATGGGATGATTTTTAGCGCCTGCTCAGAATCCATCCAACGGTTGATGCGCTCACTTTGATTGGTTAGTATCTGCAGTTGACAGGCGGTTGGTACAATAAGATTTTATTGCTGAATATCGGCACGTATGCGGCGCACTTAATTGTCTCGTTGGGGATAAAAGTGTGAGAAAGTATTTCGCCATCTGCATATTTTTCACGAACAAATATATCGCTCGAATAAGTGCAACTCCGACTGCTTAATCTTTTTTTTGTCGTCTTTGGAAGGAGTGAAATCCTAAACTTCACGGTTATTGAAGTGGCGAGTGCAGCAGTTCCCATTGAGAATGTGCTATGACTTCGAATTTATTCTTTAGCAAACACCCAGATGGGACAAATCTCTACTCAATACGCCAATTCTAAACGAAACATCGTCAGTGAAAACGTTCGAAATCCGTAGTTGCTGCTTTGAGCAACGGCGTCACATGGCTTTTAAGCAAGAATTTCTATGCGAACTATACCTTTTAATTTCTTAAAGTTTTGCAACTCCGTGCCATATAATTCATTCCCAGTCCAAACCGATGATGAGAGCTGATCACGGAGGAAGTGTTGTGGATGTTAGGAAATTAGGTGATTTGGGATTATTTATCTATAAATCGATTATCATTGAGCAATTCAAATGTGACGTGTATGTATTTCTGCATTACTCATCATTCTCACATAGTTGCCGTTGATTAACTGAAAGAAATAAACGTGAAGATGTTAATGTATATGAAGACCGTTGTCTGCGATCGACTTACTTATATGTGAAATATCATCAGACAAAATTCATAATATGAGACTCAGGAATATGGAGCTAAACCATCACTATAAAAAAGAAATACGTCCACATATTTAACTTATATGTGCAATCTATACTCTATCATAGTATTTACAAGTATTTCTTGGCGAGGCTTCTTCATAACGGTGCTTTTATGCGAAAACAAAAAGAAAAGATAGAAAATGCCGTATTAACGTGTTATTTAGGTAGGACATCGAAGAAACCAACTGCCCGAATAGTTGCCATATTGTCAGTCATAAGTGCAATAAACAGATCATATACAAATGGCATGCGGACAAGAAATCTTTGATGTGAAATATGATGGTACATTCAACAATTAAGGTATCTTGCAAAACGTTTGGTAAAATTACCCGAAACGTTTAACGGCCATTGCAGTGTTGTACTCTTCCACAACATTAGGGCAAATAATCTTCACTATGAATTTCTATAAATTTCCCTTTCGAAATTCGTTCTAAGTGCAACTAAAGACATCACTTAGAATGTTATGAGCGCTGAACTATGTATGCATTTAATTCAAAGAATCGTTTACATATTTCAGCATCTCGATGACCGCAAAAAATTAATAAGCTCTCTTAATCGCCATATATCGTTGGGATAAAATAAAATGAGAAGTCGACTGATATTAACAGCTTTCGTCTGTCGTAATTATCTTTTATTAATATTAGCTGTTAATCTATCATAATTATATGCTTAGAGTTCTTTTCCGGTTATCAGTAAATAAAAAGAGCCGATCAGCAACTAAATGAAATTAGAGCTGATCATTTTCACATATGAAAACAACAACAAAATAAGTTTTCATTGAAGTCTTACCTGGAAATGAACGAAAACACTTGTGATGAATTGAACTCGATGATACACGCTTTCGAGAGGATGAAAGAGGCAAGCGTGTAGCTATCTTTCTATCTATGTACATAAACGATGACGCGAAACCGCTTAAGACCGCAATTCATTTATTGATCGTATTGCGTGGCATTACGCAGTCTATTTATTATGACGATGCATACATACTTTGCCCGCCGTTCTATTTCAGGTTTTTATTGGCTATTTTATTGTTTAGAATTGGAATCGTCGATGAGAATTACGACCAGTTCATTTCATCATCTATAATCGGCCTCTAATTTATCTTCCACTTTCATAAAATCCGTTAAATTAATCAAATATCGACTGATTAGTTGTATAGTTGAGAGTTGAACATCTCCTCAAACATGTCCTGTAATATTTTTAATGCACTATTGTGGAAAAAAATAAATATGAAATTAATTAAAACGGTTAGTTTTCTTAAGCCAAATGCATTTCCTCTCATTTGTGCTGCTGGTTGAGGAAATTATGGACGCCAGAATTGGTCATTATTTGACGTTTTCCAGATTATTTCGATAAAGGAAAACGCGGATCCTGACTAGTGGCAGTGCATTGTTCTCGCATTTGACAAAAAGCGTTAAAACGGTCTTGGCAGGAGGCATGACGAAGGGAAAGGAGTGGGTCATCGATAAACAGGATGAAGCGAAGCGTAGAATGACGAATTAGTTTTGAGGGGGAATTGCCTCGTTGAGATTTCCATATTATTTAGCAGTGTGTTGATGTGTTTACCTATTGATGTGATCTGTTTTCCGTATGGCTGTTACAGAGCACTTTCTCTTATGAATTAAAGGTTTTTAGAGCGTAGAGAAGAAATTTATAAGAGCGCTTTTAGTATGCAAAAAATACAAGCACTTGAAAATCAGCGTTTAAAAAATGAAAATCCATCTTCTAGCACTCAACGCTCTTAAGTTTTTCAATCCCTCTCAAGTGTTTTTTCATCCTTCCAGTTGAAGCAACAACGTTTTAGCAAATGAGCGAGCAGGTATCTGCATCGAATCGACCGACACAAAATGGCTGACTCGTTCACCAACAGCTGTCATGTGCTCGGCCGATAGACCTATCTCTGCTGTCAAAGTGCGCTCGCCATTGTGACGTTTCGTTTTGTCGATGAGGTAGAAAACAAAAGTTCTTCATACGATAATAATTTGGTGATCTAATCATAGGATAGCAAGCAAATTTTTCCGCCCAATCAGTTTTTGTTTTCTTAGAAATAGGCGACAGCAATTGCTCCAGAAAACATCCTAGCGCAACATTTTTTAAAGAGAATTATCGATAATTAATGCATCTTTAATGTTTTTGATAATTGCAAAGACATTTATATGCATTGAAATGTTACCTTATTTTGAAGGTGCGCCTATGAGCAAACCTTACAAAGTGTTTAAACATGACTTAATTGTAAGTTTTTTGTCTATATTTAATGTTTCGAGTGGAACTAGTAGAAATTGAAAATGCCGGAAACAAGTAAAGTTCAATTCTTTTTCGCTCTTTCTCATTTTTACTGCAGTAAGAAACAATAGTTGAAGTTTTTGTTCACGTTGGTGTGACTATAAAACTATCGTTTCTCGCCAAAGTGACGTATTTTCGAAGTGCAGCATTTACTGCTATATCATCGAGAATTTATGCTCACATCACAACTATCGTCGGATCCATAAAAGTCAATTGTTTTTTTTCGGAGGATTGCCAGGATTCAGAACTCCTGAATCTCGTTATGACGTCAACTGCTTGCGATTTTCCTGAAATTTACTCGAGGGCCCTTTCATCGATTCGCTTGGACATCAACACAAATCGAAACTCACTGAATTACACATTTTTTGGAATGAGTTTTGATCAGTAAATGATAATCAATAGGTAACAACTGCTGTCGAAAGCGATGTTTTGCATTCTTTACGCAACCGGCCCTTCCTGTTCCTTGCTTCCCGTCCTCTCAGATATCACGTTGGTTCCCCGTTGGCGAATTACCACTTATTCTCATCCGCGCCGAAGGCGGTGTTCACACTTTCTAGTGCTTATCATTTTATCACTTCGTTTTATCGCTTATCAGACGTCACCATTCTTTCCGTTTCGTCTATCGAAGCGCTATTTTAATGAACTGATACGTCGTATATGACGTATTCGATGATTTTTTTTTGTCCAGCGGAAATGAAAATATTCAATTTTTTCCGGCGAATGAAGTGTGGCTCTTTCGCGTATAAATATGCTAAAATTCGTTCTCATACGGGAAATCAGCTGAAAATTGCAGCAACTCAGTGATCGGAAATTGCAGATTGCATGCAGCTTTCTGGATGAAGAAAAGGTGCTTCACTATATCATATTTAACTTCGACATTTTCATTGATTTCTATCGATATGTTCAAAGATGTAGATTGCTTGAGAATTGTTGCATTAATGGCAAAAAGAGAATTTCATACGAAACATATGAAGTTTAAATTGTACAAATTATTAGAGGGGAATTTTATATTATTTTATTTTTTCATTTTCTTTACAACAATAGCCATATCTATCTATCATAAACGATTGAAGTGGTTCATCGATAAGTTATCCTCCCAAAATCATCGATTTTAGGCTGAATTTGGCGGTTAGCTATGACCGCATCATCGCTTCGTTGCATCCCTCCAAACCATAGCAGTTTCGGTGATTTTGCATACGCAATTCGCCTAACCAGTAGGAACTTGGGACGAGAAGTAACTGAGACTTTTCAAAGAGCGTGTCGCTTTCCAATTTTACATTTTAGGCACCTCGTCATTTTCACTGCAGTACTACTGTTTACTATCAATGATGCACTCATACTTTATTCTGTTAGAAATCTTCTGCAAACGATGTGCACTAATTTTTTATAGGATTTTGAGATGTTCCTTGTCTGATGTCAGTGTTATTGCCAAGAACAGTCCTATCTTAGATTGGCGGAGAATTTTTCGCGTACTCATAAGTTAACTTAACTTATTCTTTACACATACCATAAAATATAACGAATATTTGAGGGTTTTATGCGCGAATGATTGCGAAAAAGTCAAATCTGTGGCGCAGTAAAGGCGAAGATTTTTTAACAAGCGTCCCGCTATTAAATGGCTGCTGTACCTACTAATCGAACCATTGTATCGGGAGATCGATAGTTGTTTTGCGCTGTTGATGCTTTATTGTTATGACTGTTTCGAATTTCCAGGTGGGATGAAATTCCTCCTAAAATGCCTAAAAATTTCCATAAACTCTTTTATTTTGCTCTTTTCTTTTCGTATGCGTTAATTTCTCTTGGAACCGAGGGCAAATTCGATAATAATTGCTTACTCAATGCGAAAAACGTAAGCAACGATGTTTGAGGTTTATAGCATCCATCTGATGATAAAGCAAATTTCATGCAGCACCTCTGTTAACGATTGCAACCGCTAATGACCAATTTAGTCTCTTTATTGTTCACTTTGCTGACCAACAATAATACCCACCCAATTTGTTATCTCGATCAAGTATTTGTCAAAAGAAAAAGTCATGTTGACAACCCATAATTGCTGGTTGGTTATTGAACGCTGAACTGAATTATATCGATAAGCTTTAAGAGTTACATCGATAAGCTTTAAGAATTTTATCGATAAGCTTCAACTCTAAGAAACAAAAAAGCAACCTGGATATATTTAGTTAAACGTCGCTATGCACTTTTGTTTATTGATCATTTTATCGAGTGATTTCAATCTTATAGTACACTGTTAACATCAAATATACGTTTATACCTCCTATCTTATTTAAGGTAATTTTTTATCTCATTAATTCAGTTTAATGAATGAATAGTGAAGTGAATATTTCATTGAAACCGAAGTAATAAAGTAATCGTTATATAACATTTAATTCGCATATTTTTTTTATTTATTGAGGTACTCAATAATCCTAAAATTCAGTGTATTAATTCAGTATCGATCATAATGTACCGATCTCGCATTTCGTCGTCCCTAAAGGAAGGAATTTTTAGAGCGGAAAATTTCCTTTAATTTAACAAATGAAGGAATTTTTCATTTTCCATTTTTCCATATCGTTTCGATAAGTTTTTCCGTTTTTTTTTTAGAAAATATTTTTCGTTGAAATTTATTTTGTTGGAAATTTCAATCGTTGAATTAAAAAAGAAAGATTTACTTAAGATTTACTTCATTGAAATTTGCATTTATCCACTTTTATATTATGAATTATTCTCATAATATATAAAGTGATGCGATTAAATGTTACAATAATTGCGATATTTTTTTATTTCTAATTTTTTCTTAACTCTCGTAATTTTGTATATTGTAAAATTTCAGGGAACCACTAGACAGTTCATATTAAAGTCGAACTTAGCGCTTGTATATCGATGCTTCAATCTCAAGTTTATGCCCGCACATCATATACAATATAAATTACTCCAGATGGCAAGTTCCCGAGACTAGGTTACGATTATACAACTTCTATTTAGTGCATCATTTACGGTGGAATACTGATTTGACGGCATTTTCGATAACCGACTCAGTTTAAGATCATCACCTGAGGTCTTTGCTGCAATAAATCTTCCACTAATTTTTTCCAACGTACATCGTATTTGCTATTCTTCAACATCAACGCATTCAATATAAAAATAAATCGCTAAGGAAACGAAGGAGATTTGTTGGACTTCCATATCTTTTGGAAACGAAGGAGATTTGTTGGACTTCCATATATTTTTTTGCTTCAGTTGTGATTTCCTAAGGGCATTTATGGCGCATATTTAATGCATCATTGATTGCCTGTCGAATCAATATCAGTAGATTTGTTATTGCGCACATATGCGAATTGCATTTATTCGTCAGTTATAGGAGAGAATTTTCGAATTTCTTTTTGGAATTTTTGTTACCTATTATGCTATTTTTTTTTAATATTCCAAAATAAGCGATGAATAATGTCGATTATACTTAAATTGATCTTTTAGTAAGTTCAAATGTAGTAATGCGTTAGTAATTTCTAGTTGAACTATGCTAGAAGAGGCTTTTACTTTAGTGGACTCTATTTTAGCTTCAAGAAATATATATTAGCATTGTTGGGAAATGGTTTCGCTCATTTCGAAGCCTAAGATATTGTTACTTCGAAAACTTGCTTACTGTCTTTAGTAGACTTATAAATTGTCGAAGAAATGCGATGTTTAATTTTATATTCGCACCAGCATCCAAGACATCGTCATACCTCGACAAGATCTTTTAAAAAAATGGTGGACCATGGAGAAGAGTACATTCGCGTGGGATCGATAATATCGGTGAAGAATTTCACTGCGTCTACATACACCACAGAGCATTTATTTACGCAAGCAACGGACGTCAGTTGAATGCAAAAAAACACAAACGATCCACCCATCTCATAGTGTAAAATATTATTTTTCTTTCTAGTCTTTTGGGAATGTTTTCTTCTTTCGATATACTCGTGACCTCTGTATATGAGGTGTGCAGTGAAGATGAGCGATTATTCGACCTAATGAAGCATTTAAAGAATTACCTTAATTATTAGCGCAGTATAGTTCTTACGCCCGTTTCGAGAAAAAGAATTAATGAAGTTGAATTCATACTCTAATTGAATGCTGAAAAACGCGGCAAAAATAATTCCCTAATGTGCTATATATATATAAAGTAAAATGTTTCAAAGACAGAAGGAAAGTAAGGTCTAAAACAACTAAGCTGTCAATCTCGATAATGCAAGATGTTTAAGAACTTCGTCGCATTGCTCATCTATCTATCATAAAAGCAATATCTCTTTGCTCAAAACAGCGAGAATCGTTTGCGTTCGTAAAGATGGGGAGAATTCACACAGCAATTTAAATGCTCATAATAAAACTTCCATGCGCTTGTTGCCGGATAGTTTAAAGCCGTACCAATAAACAAATCGATTCTCCTGTTTTGTGCAAATCCTCATTTTCATCCAACGCTGGTATATTTAATTTTGGTCATCTATATATACGTCAAGGACGTTTTCATTGTATAATGAGCATGATCGAGTAATCCTTACCTTATCGGAAGGAATATTGTTGTAATGTTATTCGCTTCTCTTTATATTCATCGGGATTTGGTAATATCATAATCGATGCATAAGTTACCCTGAACTTTTCATAAAGCAATATAATTGCATCACTGTCATATTTGTAGTCGGAAACATGTTTTCCTATAGCCCATAATAATTTTATTTTACGAATCATCGAAATACTTCAGAAAGTCATAAATTCCTCTCCTCATATTTGACTTTTTGAAGAAGTCGATTATCAGTTAATCTGAGAGAAAAAAGACTGAAATTTAGAAAGAACAAAAGAGCAGAGATTTGTTCAGAGTCCATAATTAAGAATGAAACCGAGATTGACGACTTGAAAGATCCAGAGTCGAAATTTTAGCCACATCTAGAGCGAAATAGAATAATCCACAAAAATCTATCGTTAATGATTTATCCGAATTTTATAGGGCATTTGTTTCTTATAATAACACTTAGTGTTTCATCTTTGGCGGCTAAAGACTCATAAATGGTGAGCATGCCGAAAAACTCTTACTCGGATAAGATCTGGGAAGAAATTGCTACGAGGCGAGAATTTGATGCAATCGACAATTGATATGTTCTCCGTTTATGCGGCTTAAATTGAAGAAAATGCGAAAAGTTTCCACAAAAGCTAAAAAATGTTCTTTTGCGCACTGAAATGGAAATATTTCTTTCACTAAATTCACAAAATTTCTCGTTTGAGAGTATTTTATACGATTTGATTTTCGTTGGAAAGGTGCGATTATTAAGTAATTTTCTTTATGCGATTTGTTTTACGAAGTTTGAGAGTTTAAATTCTCATAGATTCGAAACGAATCGTGATGAGTTCAAATGTGGAGTGATTATTGGTGATTTAGTTACGCCATTATATGATTATATTGAATTTTTGTTCCGCTCACGCACATATTACATTTCGAGTATGAAAATGAAGGTATACATAATTGAAGGGTAAAGAATCCGTGTGACAGCGTCAACTTCGAATCGACTACAACAAAGCAAATCGTTGCGTCTCTATAGGCGCTTCATAGTTCTTCCTGTGCCATTAACTATAGCTGCCTTATTCGTTCGGTTTAGCCCCTCGGTGACAATCGGTGTAAAGAGTCTTGCTTAGTCGGCTAAACTCATCGTTGACAACAGCAACTTTGCTTTATTCTCTATTTTGAACAGCATATCGCGTAGAAGGCTATTTTTTACGCGATTCGCTATTTGATCCTCCCGAATCTATCGAGTTCTTGAATTATCTTCACCGAACCGGAAGATCGTACCTACGAATCGATACAATGATTGATTCATTGGCAACATTTCAACATGATATGGTATGGACGATTATTATTGGATTCTTTATCGCCTTCATTCTCGCATTTGCAATCGGTGCCAATGATACGGCGAACTCATTCGGTACAAGTGTTGGCAGCAAGGTACTCATTTGATTTAAGAATTATCTCTGTTTCGGCATGAAATAAAATATTATTTTATGCGATGAATTCTTCAAAGTTTCTAATCTTATACATTGATAACAGCGATTTCCATTTTTCTCTCTTTTGAGGTCACACTTTTCTTTATAAAGGAGAACTCCTGAACGAGCTTGAGACCACAGATAGGTGACAATGAAAGTAGGCTAGAGTCGAACCTTTATTCAGCTTTGGAGTTGAGTTCAGGAGTCGACCGCTGTCCCGCGAAAGTGGCTGAGTAAAGGAGAGGACATGAAACAAGAGCGCTAATGTTGCAAAGGGTGACTGAACTTGTAGAGGTGACAATCCTTCAATCTCTATTGGTAAATCGGTTAGGTCTGAGGGGTCCTTCACAGAAATGAGCTTCCGGATAATTTTTTTGGTGTAATCCTCGAACTGGAAGGCCGGGCCATTTGACAAAGCAGTCATTGTCAGAAAATGTGGTAGTAGTGGTGCTAGCATCAGCATGTATCAATATAAACAATAATTGTACCAATTATTGGAAGTGCTATTTGTGAAGAAACTGCTAATTACTATTAATAATGCTTCAACGCTTAATATTCATAGTCTGATAAGTACAGCTATAATCGGTTAATGTATCCCGTATACATTAGTACCACTACTGCAACTAATATTACTATTACCACCACTGATTAGTGCCACTATTTACTGGAAGTTATAAGAAGTAAATGCAAATTAAATCTTGCCTGAGCACACTTGACTAGTGCTAATAGCTCGACATACGCTCACAGAAGAGTCTTGCCCATTTATAAAAAATGTATGGGTTTTTCGGCTCATAATTCTCTACGAACTATCTGAAAAATTCCCAATAGAAAAACATGAGGAGAAGATTAACGACGTCCTCAAATTTCTCTTCGCAAGTAAAATCGTACTCGATCTTTTTTTTTCGATCATGCATGCATGGATCAAGACTATGATCACTAGCTGCCGAATATAAAATACCCAAAGCAATGCAGATTTCACTTCAATGAGCACTTGAAGGTGGGAATATTTGCGCCGTCTACTTGCCCTCCAACTGTTACCCATGCAACGTATATTAGTAATTCTTTTGGGTAAAATCAGATGAAAATTAACCTGACATATTCGAAGTTATCGGTGACTCTTATAGCCTTCGGGGACTTAACAATGAAGAGATCAGGGACTTGCACGAGTACTGAGAGCCCAAGAGAAGGATTTCGATTTTATGTGCTTTTGTGAGATTGCACTCCTCAGAGATCAACGTTAAGAAATTGTGTTGCTGTGAAGTGATGTTGAGTTGGAGCAGTGAATGTTAAATTGAGACTTCTCATCGTTATTGATAGCTCGGTGAATTTGATGAAGAGCAATCCAAAAAGACCGTTCAATGCGACAAAAAATTTTCTCTTCTATAGGAAGCAGACGTCGCTGTGGCATTTCCTCGAAGTTGCTACTTTATGAGTTTTAGGTGTTAACACTGCATCAAGCGTATTTACTGGCATCGTTGTTTGAAACATTGGGTGCTGCACTTCTTGGTTATAAAGTAACGGATACAATGCGAAAAGGTGTCATAGATCTCACGGTTTATAACAACAGTGAAGCAGAGCTCATATTCGGTCAAATTTCAGTGCTCTCAGGTATGGCCGATCATCTTGCTATTGAATGCGATTGTTGAATGCTTGAAAGGGAATTCGATAGAATTCAACGCCTCTTCGCATTGAATTTTCAGTATTTTTGAGGATGGTGAAGTTCGGTTGCGCATGATTGGCTGTCACTATCAGCGACATTGGCTTAAGTTATGACTGTTTAGGCTTAAGTTTAGGCAGCGGTTTTTACTAAGGCACTCATTGGTGCGTCATCGTCGAGATGCATCTAAAATTATATTTGGGCTTCTTTGAGCTGTCTATCTAAGAGCACGTCACTTAGATATTCTGGAAACGGCTGAAAGCTTAATGGCGACAGCAATAAAATCTCTAATATCTGATTGCATAAATAGACTTGTTCATGTAAATCGCTTTAAATAGGTGAACTTAAGCGCGTCCGAACAATTTCATTCTGGCTAGAATTAATGCGAGGAGTTCTAGGATGCGGCGCCTGGCTGTTGATAGCGACTTTTTTGAAGTTACCGGTTTCGACCACCCACAGTATCGTCGGTGCAACATTGGGTTATTCGTTGCTTGCCCGTGGCACTCAAGGAATCCGATGGTGGCCAGTTGTGCGCATTTGTGGGTTATACCAACATTCGTCCCGAAGCTTATTCATTTTGTTTCTCTCATATTCCGAATGATGAGGTTTTTGTTTCGCATAAAATGCTCGGAAGTTAATTGAAAAGCAAGCAAAAGCTTATTTTTTTCCGAGTCGCTGCAGAATTTGAAGTTTTCTAACACTTCGACATTATTTCCATTATATTCTCAAAGGATTTTTTATTATTGGGAATTTTCTAGTTTGAGCGTTACAAACATTTCAGACGGTGAATTGAAATGTTTAACTGGTCTAACTGACTTGATCTGGAAGCAAGAGAAGGATTTGTGGATTTTTTGAGTGAAATAAGGCGATTTAAATTGAGCCGAGGGAAGGGGAGGTAGTGGGGAGAGGAGAGAGGGGCTAATAAACCACTATTGTCTAAAATCCACATATCCTGAGCTCATTTATGATTTTTCCACTGGTCGTTTAACACTCGCATAGGTAGGCATAGGCTCTTCTTAGATCCTTATGTAGACATCAACGAGCTTTTACGTCTATAGAGCTTTTTGGTATAAAATTTTCTTTCCACGTTGACATGATCAGCTTTATTTTTTGTAGTTCTCTCGTGGTTCATCTCCCCGGTGCTCTCAGGGATCGTTTCGATCATTTTCTACGTCATAATTGATCACGCTGTTCTCAGGCGTAATCGGCCATTACATTGTGGACTCATCCTTCTACCGATCCTCTACTTCTTCTGCGTTGCCGTCAACGTCTTTGCAATTGTTTTTGACGGCAGTGAATGTAAGTAGAAAATTACTCAAACGAATGTAGTGGATATTTGGGGCAATATGAGATTGGCACAGAATCCAGCAAGATCATGAATGCGTCAAAAATGTCCGGACGGACAAACAAGTAAGGAGAACGTGTGTGTCAAGCATTTCAGCTGCTCCTTCACTTAGAATAAATTCTATTGATCGAGTTTTTGCTTGTAAAAGACGCCACTGGTTGGTGCAAAGGACCTTATTAAAAAATTGAATGAAATTCATTTGTGGATCTAGTAACTCGGTTACATTTAGCGATCGTCGGTCTCAACGATAAAACAGTGAAGGTAAAATGAGCGCAAATGTACCACTAATTCTGAATGAAAGAAACGAAGGTATCGACTGCTTTGGCTGTATATTCAGGATAAAATGACCTTCTACTTAGTAGGTGTTGAAATATGGACGGATCAAATATGTACCATTGCGGCTGAAATTTTGAAAATAGTGCTGATGAGCTTAATTTTTCCAGTGGATATGTTCTAATCGAAAAGGATACACTTTTAAAAGCGGTTTTACTGACGATAATAATAAGAGGATCGTTTTGCAGTTCTTGGTTTCGATAAAATTCCATTATGGGGTGTGATATGTCTCGCGTTCGGATCGGCGCTCATCGTCTCGATTTTTGTGCAATTTTTCGTTGCGCCGCGCTTGAAAAGGCGCATTTTGGGTAAACTTTCGAACGCATCATGTACGCAGTATAGTTTAATTTCTTTTTTAGTCGACATTGAATGAGAAATGTTAGCGAACTTTGAGGTTACTTGTGAAGTTAAACTTTCTCACAAGAGAGTCGCTTAATGTGTTTTAATTATTGCAGACTTTATGGATATTTCCAGTATAAGTTATCTGTTGAAAGAGATACGATTCTAACATTATTAGTAGTTGTTTTCTGATGGATTTTTTCATAAATCATAATCTATACAGATTTTGATGTTCCTCATTCTGGTGAGCTAGCCAGACTATCTGATTTTTCCGCCGTCGTTGAATTCAATCCAATGGATAGTCGATAGCTCAAAGTAACACCTATAGTATACTGGATTCGTTAATAAACGAAGGTCGGTAGAGGCAAATTGACTGATCCACTGAGTGGATTTTGCAGAAAGATCGAATCGCTCGATTTGGCCATATAACGATTCGAATCTCATGATTAAGAATAATCATTTGTTGGATAAAATAGAACGTAAATATTGTTCAGTCTGCATAATCTGAAAATTGTTCACTATACGGAGTAATCTTCGATAAATTGAAATTATTAATTTATTCATCGAAATTATTTTCGTTTTTATTTTACGATACATTTATTAGTGGGAAATTCCGTAACGTCTATAGTAATTTGTTCTTATTATTATAGGCAAAGAACCGTTCTTTCGAAAATCTCTCATTAACCGAACGAATCGATTTTCTAGAAATAATCTAAAATATACTTCATATGATGGAATTAATCAAATGAATAATTAACTTATAGAATCAACAGTCAACGAAGTGCCAGCGTATAGCAACAATGGTGTGGAATTAAAATCGGCTCTTCCAAGTAGCGCAACTCTCGATCGGAATGCGGCCAACTCGCAAAGTCTGCTTAGTACTGTCTCATTGGAATTTATTTGAAAATGATTACCTATAAATAAGTTGAGAAAATAGTTGTTCATTGTAGCTGATCATTTTTGCTACTAATCATAAATCGCTACGAATCAATTAGCTTAATTTTAGAGAGCAAATGAGAAAGTAGGGGAGATAGAGAGATGGACGGCAAAGATAGCGAAAATGAATTTCAAAGCTATCATCAGAATTACTATCATATCTCACTCGCAATTCCTTCATTCATCACTTCGAAAGGGTTGATCCGTTCGAAGTGTACTTCTGTGACATATAAAACAGAAAAAAATCCTCATAATAACCACAAAAGTTATGCAAGTTTATCGCATATTTATGGAAACTTAATTATAGGAATCGAATTGAAAATGCGTAAGTTTGAAATGCATGATCAATGTTTGTAATGAATGAATAATAAATGCATGTAACTTGAGCAATTGCTTATATTATAAGGCTCATTTTTTTTCTCTTTCATAAGTTTTTCCCCCTCAGTGTTAGTAATTTTATATTTTGAGCGATTTTGCATGTTTTACCTTTGCAAATACAAAAAAAAAAATCCTCTGGTTTTCTTTCCGTTTCTTTTATAGCATCTTTATTATCGTCGAAAATTCATATATTTAATGAAGCACTATTTTTCAGAATATATTTGAAATCTACCCGAAGTTGGTACTAATTGAAGTTCTTCATAGAATCTAAGGAAATACTTCAAAAGTTGGAGAATTCGAGACGTCTAATTATCACGTATCAATTTGCTCCAAAGAGCTAATAGAGTCAGTCATATTCATGCGGAAGGCTTTTGGATTTATAAAAGGAAATAACAATGAATGAAATAAACTCTAATGATCATTAGAAATATAGCATCTTATCGATTGTTTTCTCAATTGGTTTTCTTCACGTTTTTCCATTTTCAAGTCATTTTCTCTCCCCAGCAGTATTGTGATGTTTCCACAGTAGTTGTGCATTGTTAGAGCACGAGCTTAGGATTCTACTTGAGTGCTTATATTGAGTGTTAATTCAGGTACAAGAGCATTACTGCAATACGAGAATAGCCGTCAGAACAGCCCTGATCGTCCAGGCATCGATATAGAGAATCACTCGCAATACTGCAACGGGTGTCCATCGGTGGGGAATTCCTCATCACACTCACATCTGGTACTAGGTGCGAACACGATTCGTCCGACGGGTAGCATCGAAGCCTTCTTCCGCTCCACAAAGCCCGAAGATCCACAGGCGTCGAAGCTATTTATTTTTCTGCAAGTGCTTACAGCGTGCTTTGGCGGGTTTGCTCATGGCGGCAATGACGTCAGGTGTGTTCAGTTCCGCTATTGGGTTTCTAAACGTTGGCAGTTCCGAAGCATGAGTGCTGCCTTAACTTGCAAATCTTTTTCTATTTTATGAAAAACAAATTACCGACTTAAATTTCAGCCGGATCGTTTGGAACTTAAACTTTTTTCGACTTCTTTTCATTTCACCGTTTTTGATTTGAAGAGCATTAAAAAAGAAGAGAAGGTGGGGAAGAGGGGGGGGGGGGAGGGTCAGTGAAAGAGAGAGATTTAGCGAACAAGAAAGTGGGATGGGGAGGGGAGGAGGAGGAGGGGGAGGCCGCAGAAATGAAAATGATGAAGATACACTGATAGTTTGTGTAAATGTCGATGTTCGATGTAGGAGGATGACGATGAAGAATAGTGAATGCATTTTACAAGTCTGTCAAAAGTGTCGCAGGGAATGGGACTGCAAAAGTAGACTAATCAGGTTAACAAAGGGCGTACATGTTAGCACCTACACAGTATCATCTTTATCGTTTCAAATTGTCACACTGTTTGACATATTATGCAGTATTCTTCAGCTTGTTTTCTTTCTATGTTTATTCGAATTTCTGAAATTCATTTGTATTCCTATGGAAAATTGAATGTTGATTTTGCAGTAATGCAATTGCACCACTCGTCTCGTTGTATGCGATTTATCAAGAGATGTCCGTATTGCAAAAGTCGCATACACCCGTTTGGTTGCTACTTTATGGTGCAAGTGGAATGTGCGTCGGTCTATGGCTGCTTGGTCATCGTGTTATCTACACTGTTGGCGAAAATCTAACCAAAATAACACCACCAAGGTAACTGTTTAGAGTAACTGTTTAGAACAGATCGGATTTATATGACGATTTGTTCTGATTCCTAGTTGACCAGACTTCCTCTGGCATCGTGGTCATCTATCGGTCCTCTAGATATTTCATTGTCGAAGACTGGATCGCAAATGTTACTCATAGCATACTGAGATAAGCAACAATACTAACCCCTTCTCTTCTCTAACTGCATCCTTTGAAAAGGTGAGGAATTCCTTCGTCTCTCGTGGAACAATTCGAGACATCAATGCATTCGTGAGAAGAAAAGAGAAGCCAACTATTCAACATAATTAGAGACCACCGATTTCGCTAAGGTCGTATACGTGCAAATAAATTCTCAAAAGATTCTTATTATGCAGAGTTTGATATAGAAATACTTTCCAACGATGGATAACACAAAACGAGAGAAAGTTGTATAGTGGATTCACACCTTGAGCATTATCAGCTACTGATAACATCACTGATAACAAAATTATCAAGAGGTGAGTGAAAACTAAAAGTCGCAGAGGGGGATACCTTGAAAACGGTTAATGAATTTCTAACGAAGAATTAAATGGAACTCATTAGGTCGATTTTCTAGTAATTTAATGCCCAGACCATGTAGACATCAAGAATACATCAAATATAACAGATCTTGTCATCCTTCGATTACTTGTTCTTCTTCCCACATTTCACTGAGTGATTGAATATTTCATCCAATGACAAACAATCGCTAGTGAAACGAGTAGAGGTTTATAGTACTATCTCAGGAGGAAATGCCGTTCTGTTATTGGGAATAGGAGGGATGGGCTAAAGGGAGAGGGAGAGGACGCATAGAACTTACAGTGCCTTATTCAGCACTTCTTAAATCCGCAGTCTGTAAATGCATAGTCCCGTCCATAGTTACAGGCCTATGCGTTAATCACTAACACTGTTCTTCTCATCTAAGCGAGTGCAATTTTTCTAGCCTAATTTATGGTATTTGTTTCGAAAACGCAATCAGCTTTTATTTAAGAGGTTCCAATATTTCGATAAAGGAGGTATATTCATTTTTAAGAGCCATAATAATTTCGTCGTTTAAAGTTTTGTGAGAAGTTTTTTTCAGTTTTTTGGAAAGTTCTCGTCCAGAAAATACATCGGGGCGGGGGGGGGGGGGGGGGGAATTCAGTGGAATTATAGCCTCGTTCTGGAAAAAATACTTTCTCATATCTAAAAGTTAACTTTCAAATAATCGTGGTTTTTGTTTTTCATGTGCAGCGATAAAAACTTCAAATTATTCATCAAATCTTATCAAACTAAAAACCTTTAAGATCAACTTTCTCTCTAGAAGGCAGGTTTTTCGATGTTCTTTTCTCATTAGTTATGCTAGTAGTCGGATAGTCCAAGTACTAATCTGGAAAGTTTTCCGGAACGCAGGAATCTTGTGTGAAATGTTGGAAATTTGCTTTTTTATGTGGATCAGTGAAATCCGGAATAACTTCACAGCCGAAAGAACTTCCCAGACAGACAATTATTTCAACACATTTCTACCGAAAGCATTTTTTTTATTGCAACAAAACCGAATCGGATGAAGGATATGTGTCATTCAGTGATTGGAAAACTTAAAAGTTTTCCAGAATTTATAGCAGCAAAAGAATTTTCGTCTACATTTTATTGGAAACGTAGATCGCTTTTTAACACCGGCCTTTCGAGAATAAATAAATTGCAGCAGAAACGAGTCGACTGAAAAGTTTGTTATTGGTCAATCGTTTCATACGATTTTGCCTATCTTTGTGATCGGAAAATTTTTAGTGGTTTCGCGATCGAATTCGGTGCCGCAGTAACGGTGCTAGTATCGAGCAAATTGGGCCTTCCGATTAGTTCAACGCAGTGCAAGGTTAGTTTCTTATTTGCTTTTTTCGATAGCTTTCATTTGTTAACGTAAAGTTCACAATGAGCACTGATCCTTAGACTTGTGATTGAGCCTTAAGAATTTATTAGCCGTAGTGAATACTTTCAACATATTATTTCGTGCATGATGCAAAAATTGTTAACGACAAGCATGTAATAATAACTTGCTTCCTCATGTTTGATTTACCTTTCTATGGCTGCTATTTCAGCGAAGATGAGTAATTTTTCGAACGAAGCCGAAAGCGCTGATAGGCGTATCGATCATAGCGAATGAAACAGCTTCTAATTCTGCCCGTTCATACTTCCTAGTTCTTCCATGGTCATTTCCGTAATATATGTCACCTAATTCGCTCTATTTCTGGAGCGAATAGTTTTGCCCATATAAAAGCAGACAAATGCTACGATTTCGATTATGAATAAGCTTAGTTGAAAGTATTTTTTACAGGTAGGTAGCGTGGTAGCGGTTGGTGTGGTTCATGCCACTCGTTCGGTGAAATGGTCCACTTTCCGAAACATCTCACTTTCTTGGCTGGTTACGTTGCCCGTGACGGGTAAGCAAATGCTGCATTCATTGTAATATGTATTTTAGATCTGTTTATATGCATAAATTTTACACTCAAACATCTGCAAGCGGTTGTCAGTTACCAAATATGGGTTCGACTTCTTCGATAGATGTGCAGAAAATGCTTTTAGAGAAGTATATCGATGTGATTTAGTCACTCTTCTTAGGAGTGTAATATAACTTTTCCGCTGCTTTTTTTTGCTTGAGAAGTTTAATCTTTAGAATTTGCAAAATTGCTTTCAGAGAATAAAATGTACACATAAATTGAAAATTTTTCCATTTCAGGTGTGCTAAGCGCAATGGTGATGTTATTATTGCGCTCAGCTGCGCTATAATGAAGATGCGGCCGAAGATTTGCACCTATCTAAAGAACAATAAGCACTGATTTATCTATGCTTTACAAATGATTATAATCGTCATTCCTAAACAAAAGCTCAAATTTCAATCTCTCATATGTTTACTAGTACTTGAAAGGAAAAAATTGTTATTTTTTGCTTTTTATGTCTTTTGCAGATGTGCACCGCAATGACATTGTGTCTGTGTTTGCATTCATCTATGTGCATACTCGTGTATGCGCGTCTATGTTTCAATCGGAAATTCATTGAAGCTAAAATTGAGGACTTTCCTTGGGTCCATATAACCACCTCTTAGATAATCCTGGTTTAGTTGCGAATTCTAAAACGACGTACAGAAATTAAAACGATTCGAAGATAATTGTATGTATTAACATAGGGCGCATACCTGCATCAGAGTGCTTAATTGGATGAACGGAAAACGAAAGCGAATATCGTGCAAGATTGTTTGGAATGCTTCTTGACTTGCTCCATTCATGTGAACTAGCAGTTGATAGTGTAAGCGGTAGAAGATTATAGGAAGGGGGTATAAAAACTGCTTTAGCGGAAAGGATTTTCCACTTTATGCCACTAATTTATAGCAGAATATCTTGAAATATCCGAAATCGAATGCAACGTTCGATTTTAATTTCAGCAACTTATTATACTAACGTAATTCCTTCAATCCTCTCCACATATGAGGCTTTCACACAATATTACATTGCGCACATAATTCGATGTTTTCAATACTAAGCGAGTTCGTTATTTTTAGCTTATTTAAGTTCTAAATCTCATTTAAGCATATTTAAGCATATTTGACGTGTTCAGCTGATCGATGTTCAAACTTATCACGCACATCATAACGAGAGATCGCAAAAATACTTGGAAATGCACAACATTTTAACTTCTAGAACTTCCAGAACTGAGGTTTTTTCCCGGTTGCATAAACGAAACAATACTATTAAGAAATCGTTGAGCGTCAAACAGTCGGGAAGCAGTCAAATCGCTAAGATGCCGTTACTTTGGAAAACATCATGGGAGGTCCAATTCATCGAAGTTTTTCGATTAGGTTATCGTGAATTTTACAATAGCTAAGGCATATGTTAACTATCTTATTATTTCAATGAAAGTGTTAAGAAAGTTTCAAGTCATATTTGAAAGAAATAGGAAGAAACCCTCTCCAGAAAGTATGAAATTTGCAAATTTCTGGAAGCATTTATTTGAGGGTAATTTCTATTGATTGCGATATACTAGTAAGGATCCTACTCTTCTTTTGAATTTCTTCATAGATGAGTTATTTTAATGCTTGCCGATTATTATACTCTACTTTCTTGAAAATTGCCAAAGTACTTTCTTAGCAAGTGCAAATCGTTAGCCGCAAAATTTATCATTTGAACTTTCATAAACGTCTTATAAAATATTTGTCCTTGTATTAAACACATCTGCATTATTGCAAATAATCATAACGATCGAATAATCATCGGTTTTGTTGGCGTCACAGGACTCATTTACTCTGTTGCAGTTTATAGCCTCTTCCTTCCTCCCCCTTCACTCCTCTCTCTTCCCTCTCTCTGTATAAGTCTATAACCTCGAATATTATCCATCGACTTTCAGAAGTTAATGCCTGCATCGATTTTATCAATAGAATGCATTCCCCAGACCTAAAACCTCGCTTCATCACAAAATCAAAGATATCCTTAAAATTGTATCATCATATGGGCATATTGGTTCTTTCTTTTAATTTGCTCCAGGCATCACGTCATTCTTCTGATACAATGCTCCAGGTCGAGAAAGTTATTGTCCGTTGACAGGAAATATTGGATTTACGATGGGAATGCGCCACAAGCATCAGAATAGGAAAACTGAACGCCTTGAATGCTCTTAATTTTATAGAATTGTGAACCAGCTATGAGCGACCACACAGCGTCCATGCATCATCATATGGAGGAATTCTTTGTTAGAGTACTACTAATACGAACGTATATTTTCGATTAACAAAGGAATTTTGCGCAATAATTGTCGCATAATTTTTGATCTGAGAGTCGAAAGATTTTGGTTACGAATATCTCTACGGATGTAGGTGAGCCCTTATTCGTCTATGGGATTTTGTAGGTGAGCCTTACCAACACAAAAGTTAGCCTGTTTGCGGTTACACGACAATATGTAGCGCAATCGATGGTTGCCTTCAATCGACCTTTTCTTTAAAACATTAAAACTGTGTCCTCTAAGAAAATGATAAACCACGCATTTTACTTAAATAAGCCTCTGACCATGTTTCGTTTGTGGGAACTCGTTGCTATTTGCCTCCGTAGAAGATGCGGAAGCGTTGAAAAGAAAATCGAAATTTCGACGAGTCTCTAATATTTTTTCCACTGAAGAGTAATGAATGCTTTGAATGTTGATTTTTAAGCTCATACGCTTATTTTAAGCTTTTTAAGCTCAAGCTTTCAGCTCATTTGTTCATTCATTCGTAGGCATAAAATTTTCAAACACTTAGATCAGTAGAAGACAATATGAAGACAATATGATAGCATGTGAATAGAAAAGTTGCAGAAACCGAACTTTTTATGGAAATATAGGTCTCATCCTATGGATACCTCGGTGCATTTAGTTTGTCCCACCTAAAGAGAACAAAAAAACGAGAGAAATGCCAATCACGTTTGATAAAAGACGCAAGCGAACTTCTATAAGCAAGTAGCAAGTTTTATGCGAGAATGTGGGCAGTTTTTTTAAATTTAAATTTAATATCAGGTGGCCACATCGGAAACATAAGGAAATCCTCAAATATATTCGGTGATTGACAAGAAATTCAGCACATTTTTAATCTCAATGGTTCTACGACAAGGTAAACTTTCGATAGATTTTTATGTTTGTTGAGGTGGAAATTATGAAAACCTATTTCTTCGAGAAATAAAGCCTTTTTTTAATGAAAAAGGGGAAATTTCCCTTCCGTAAAACTCTGTTAACGATAAAACTCACTCAAAATTGCCTAGCTATTTGCTTTGATATGAAAGTGTCGGTGCAGATGGAACTCATTTTTCCACGGCTTAGTGCAGCTGCATTATTTGCTTTGAAAGAGTGTATGAAGCTATTGCCCTTTTTCGTGGGTATAAATTATAAAAAGCTTTTGTTTGTCGCTTAATTACATATAACTGGTTGCTATGAGCAGCAAAGCTAATATTGCATAAGGTTTGCCAGCAAATGAATCGCCTGAGGTAATAAATAACTCTCTCCCCTAAGCTTATGATGGTTTGCCCTCAGAGATGAATAATAACAGCGATAAAATTCCCTTTCTGTCTTTTACCACCACATCAGCTACTACTACTTCAGTATTCGTTAACAAATCTTTACTGCGATCCAGCAACCGTTTCTTTCATCAGACACTGCTTACATTGCACCGCCTATCTGCAACTGTTCTAGTTCAAATGGCTATTTCTTTGTTGTTGAAGGACAATGCTCCCACACGTGTGGCTATGCTTATGTAGGCATGTTTCGGAAACTTCACATTGTCTTTTTGCTATCAACCGTATACGACGTGATTCAGTAACCGAATATGCGTCCGATCCTAGCCTAGTTGAGGCGATCACTTTCCCTACTCGATACCTATTTGATGCATAATTACTGCTTAAGTGAGTTAGTGGAAAAAACTAAGCTTACAGCATACGTCTTTCACTGTTCATGTATTTTGATTGGACAATGTAGTATGCCCAAAGAAGAGTTCATATTTTTTTCTTTTTAATGAATGCTGTAACCTTGGAAGATAATTTCAACTATACTGATGAACTAAGTAATATGCAGCATAGAAGCAATAGAAGGTGAGAAACATAAGAGTTTTGAATGATCGAATGATGCCTTGCATCTTTGATAGTGACTTCAAATGAGCGGAAATGGACAAGTGGCTTTTGAGACATTTGAATGAGCGTCTTTGTGGGAATTGCTTCTACATTGAGTTCAGTTGAAGAAAGCATTTGTCAGTGCAATAATTCAAACGCTAAAGGTCAAAGTCGTAAAAAGCAGTGCTCCGCATTGGCGCTAAATATTTGCCACTAATGTTCATAGCAGACGATGATGGGTTATGAATGCCTTTTTGCCTGAAAAATAAAGGTCACGCATTGAATAGGATGCACAAGAATGAATAAATGAATTGCAGTCGTCTGCTCCAATTTGTTTGTTGCCATATCAATACAAAATTAAATCAAATGGAACGTACAAACAAATGAGCAGTTTTTGGAGTCTTGCATGTGCCTCTATTCCCCATTAATGTCCATGTGCTTTTGCAAGGATTTTCGCCAACGCAGTTGCTGCCGTTACTTCAACTACTAGTTCGCCTCTCCTTCACTGAACTTTTTTCCCACAGCGTTGGTTTTCTCCGTTATAAATATTGTATATGTTTTTCTTCCTGAAAAATTCAATTATATCGAAATTTTTCTGGATGCAAATCAAATAAGAAGCCTTTCATTAGATGAGATGATTTGTTCAGCTAAACTTCCGGCTGGATAATCCATCGATTTCCGCGTCGTTCAGTTATTATCACTTACGTCCTCATTTATGGCTACATTCAACACTTGGCGAATATTCATAGAGTGGATCTCAGATAGCCGCGAATCGTCCTACCTGTAATTTTTGGCTTATGAGATCGTGCCTCGGAGTGCTTCAGTGGAATGCATATTTCTAGAAAATACCCCATGTGGAATTTTCTTGTTAGCCACTGAATAACAATGACGCCTTATTTCTTCGTCCTGTTTATCACTTTCAAGATTTGCACATGAATATGCATTATGTGCAGTATAGGATTCAAACTCTATGGATATGAATTAATTAAAACGAACGATTACGAGAATCGATTAGGTTCTTTTCTCCTATATTAGCTAACTGTCGCGTAAGAAGGTTTTACTATCCATAAAAGTAAAGCTTTAATCCACTATCTGCCGATCTCCTATATAGCAGAGTCGAAATGAACAATAAATGGCATGGTTGATGCATTTCCACGCATACGTTTTGTTTCAAAAAGTGATCAGCTCAAAGGGGAAAGTTGTTTAATGATTTGTAATTTCAAGATGTTACTTAGGCGTTTTTTTTGACAAGGTGGATAGTCATTCAGCCAAGTGTCTCAGGCTGTTGGCTAATAATGTTTTGATCGAAGATTTAAGAAAAATAGTAAAATAAAATGAAAAAATATCAATTGATAGTGAATTTCGATAATAAAATTAGCCTCAACGATTCACAATTCGATTATTTTTTCACTTTTTGTTAGAAATACAGCCATAGTTCTGACGGAAAACTGATCGCTGGTTAGTGGAAAGCATAATTTAAGGGAGAACTTCCACAGATAGTTTTTAGTTTTAGCTCTTATGACGACTAAAAGTCTTGAAAGGATAATCGTTTCTTTAAAATTCGGCGACACGAATTATGAGTATTTTAGAGATTCCTATTTTATCACTAGTTCACATAAAAAGACACAATTCAGTGCGTGGAAGATTAAAAAGAAACTTGCTGACTTAAGTTATTCGAGAATCATGCATGAAATTTTCAATGAATATTGGTCGCGATTAATTCTAAGCTTTGAAAGTGAACAACATAAAAGGCAACCTATTGGGCTTAGTATGCTTGAATGTTGTCGATAAAGTTGACGAACAACAATCACTGTACGAAATAATCAAGATGCTTATCATTAAATTCATAATTCTAATTTAGTGCGTAACTGTTGGGAGATGTTTTATATCACCTTTCTATTGTAAGAAAACATGAGGAAACTTATGAAGCTTCTTCGTCAATGGCTCTTACAGATATTCATGATATTGTGTTTATGGTGACGCTTTCTCCAATTTTGATCATTTTCTTAACTGAAATACTCGCTGTTTTGATCGAGTTATGCTAACAGTTTTGCTAGACTCAATGCAGTGACTTTCAGGTCAGGCAGCCCCAGTTTACTCTGAAGTTGCAATGCATCGCCACTAGAATGCAATGCATCGCCAAGTTACACCACTCATAAAGATTGTTTCAGAATTCTCATTAAGAGCACATCAAGTGCTACCTAGTGTTGTGTTGACCATACCTTGAAAGCCTGTACGTAACAGTAGGGAAGGTGAGTACAGTGTAAGGTAAGAAAATGAAAAAGAATGATCTCCTCAGTAGAAGATATCCTCATAATCGACATCACCAGGCCAAATGGAGGATTTAGCAAAATTCTTTTCTGAAATAGCACTACTATAAAAGAACACTGCATAAAAATGTGCGCAGTATGCATATCGAATCTTCATAAGGGAGGGACAATGACGGGCTGCTATTCCTACTTCTGAAGCAATGAATTAGTAGCGGTCTGAAGCATGCCTTCTACTTTCGGTCAGCAAGAATAAGGCATTAAGCGCACAGCTGATTGCATATGCGCCAGTTCTTTGATGCATTCGAGTACGAGTTTCATCAAGTCATCTTTTTAAGTAAGCTTCAGCATATGTGTGTAGGCTATTCAATCATATTCACGATGAAATTTTGCCGATATTTTAGGAATATTTCTGAGGTGTTTTCCATGATAGCAGCCGAAAAAAAATCGAAATACCTCTGGCAAATGGTTATTTTATATGTTTTACACGTTTACAGACTTGTCAGTATGAAAAGTTACAAATAAAAAGCTATAACCATCTTTAATGTTGATCCAACTATAACGATATCAAGAATATGTGGTATCAGGTGCAACTATGTTGCAAAATGAATTCCCATGCAAAAATGTTAGTTTGCTTGCTCAATTTTGCTGAACTTCACTTATCTTTTCAGCGAATTTTTTCATAAGCATACGGCTTTCGTGAGCAAAGTTTAAAGCTTTTTGTGAAAAAGAAACAGAATTCTTTTAACAACCGCCTCGACCGTGTATATTCACTCTTGTTATCATTTTCACTTCCTAGAAATGACGAATTTCTTCGAATTACGCATACTGCCAAAGTTGAACGTGTTGAGCAGCTAACTCATCAGCTAGGTATTACTGATGAATAGCATGGAAAACGATCAGTGCAGAATGATATGTTCAGTTATCAATAAGCGTTACTTTAAGCTACCTTCGTCCCTTCTCATTTAGGGCATTTGAAGAGTTTGATCGACTACTTACCTTTTGAGTAAATATTCTGTCAGTTTTTGTTTCTGTAATAAACAGTTATTGCTTGCTGGAAAGCTTGTATTATTCATCAGTATGAAATAACGTCAAATCTAACTGAGTTTGCCTCGATTTTTATGGCCCTCGGATAGTGTTTATATAACTACAATTATTGTGAATTTTAACCCCGTTAGTTGCTTTTTCGCCTTTCTCCGCCTTTATAAATTCGCTTAGACAAAATTGCTTAATGACGAAAAAAGTGAATAATTGTTCAGCAAAAAAAGCCTTGCTTCCCGTTGAAATCATGCACACTGCACACGTAACGTTCATCGAAATAGTCCTCCATCAAATTCTCGCAATGTTTCATAGTCATCGCTGCTGCACTAACCTTCTACATTATCCTTCACCAAACAATAAAGAGTATAATTTTAGTAAAAGAGAACAACTTCCGCTATTTTCTAGTGAGATCAAATTTTTCGAAAGGCCAAATTTTCGATAATAGCGGAAAAATTTGGAAAATTTGATGCTTCTGGAAGAAACTTGGAAAATTTGATGCTTCTGGAAGAAACCTGGAAAATTTGATGCTTCTGGAAGAAATTTGGAAAATTTGATGCTTCTGGAAGAAATTTGGAAAATTTGATGCTTCTGGAAGATGTTTTATAGACATTGTACACTGCTTATAAACTCTCCAATAAGTCTCGCAAGTTTCAACGCATCATTGAGAAAATTTTCTCACCAAGATCGGAAAAATAGAGCGTTTTTTCTTGGCAACTTTTAACGGAAAATAATTTCCTTCGCACATAGTTAGTAATTAGGATATTATTAAATTAGCGCTGTGTTTTCTATTAGGATTATTAGGATATTATTATTATTAGGATTAAACTATTAGGATTAAAATATATGGGATTTTCAATGATATTCACCTGTGTGGCATTGACGTTGACTTAACTATGCAATAATTCTTATGGGAAGTTTTATGATAATCTTTCCTCATTATCAAAATCGTCACGCCTGATATCGCTCTATTTCCAATATGAGATCATAGATAATCAGATTCTTTAAGAAAGGTGAGGAAGTGTCAAACCGCATTCCTCCAGATAAACTCTCTCTCTCCCCCTCTCTCTCGTTCTCTCTCTCCCTCTCTCTTTCTCTTCCTCTCTCTCTCCCTATATATTCAATGTATTCAGTTTCTTGAAAATTGCACACATTGAATTATTTTGGCTTTCGTTTATGAATTTCTACATCATTTTCTGAGAATTTTATTGACCCAATTACATGCAAATTTCTACGTTAATTATACGAATTTGCCAGTTTGTTGTGTAGAAATATAAAGTAATACGTAGCAAATTCTAATTGTAGTTCGCGTTATCGTGATGTGAAAATATGCTATCGATGAGGACGAATATTGGAATCTCTATTTTAGCCGTCAACTTGTTAGACTCTTCATTTATAGAGTAATATGCAAGTACGTACGTTTTTTTTGATGGATCGAATGCTAACTGCAAACTGGTCATGGGCGGAAGTGGCATTTACATGACGCTATTCGCATTTAATATAAATTTTTCATTGGGAATACTTGATACACTCTGCTCCCATAAATCATTGAGTGGTTAGGCATTTACAGCTTGAGTGAATCTTCGAACATCGCTATGCCACAAATAACCTATATGGGGGAATCTGTCAACATGACAACTCCACAATCTTCGTAAATAAGGTATTATATTCCGAAAGCGTCGATAACCGTAAAATACTATTCCTGCAGAGCCTACACGACGATTTATATGTTGCAGCGAAACAAATATATATTAAGTTGTTTACCGCTCGTAGCCTTTCGAGATCTTCAGATGAAGCCATAATTTTAGCTATATGCCAAAAGATTAGGACACTTAATATGCGAATAACTGTCACTCTCATAGTTAATTAGCATGTATCAAAAGTGAGCTTTCAGTAGGCAGCAATTTCGGAATATAAGAATTGTTTTTTTAATGGATAGAAGTTGGAGGATTTTTTTTTAATTTCACCAAACGAGGATATCGATGAAATTCTTTCTAGTGCGAATTTCGAAAATGGCATTAACCAAGAATGCCGGTTGCGTCCATTGTTTTGACTAAATTTCGGCTCACTTTAAACTCAAAAAACGTTCAATTTAGCCTAGTCGTGTGCCTGTCCATTCTCGCTCTTTTCGACTGTTTGCATTTTGCTTCACAGGTACTTTTGCTTGGTGCAGTATGCTCGCTAACCACTGGATGTGAAACATCCAGCTAATAAAATTACCATCAAGTACACTGAGTGGGGACGAATATAATTCGTGAAGATGAGGTATAAAGGATAATACCGAAAAATGATCATATGGAAGAAAGCGATAGGTAGATGAGTGCACAAGTAAATAAGCAAATATACGAAGTTGGAGCTGCCGAACATTCGAAGCCAATGCATCTTCGCGCAGAATATGATGAGCCCAGTAGCACCGTTTGCAGTGCTCTGTATCGCGTTTCCGGCCCTTGTGGAGGGCATCGGCAACGTGGACGAGCCTTGGAGTTATTCCGCGATGACCAGCGACGGATGCATATGCAGTTGATGAAATTCACATAGTTAACTCCGACTAGCGGTCAAAATGATATCAGAAACACAGAAGGGACGTCGACTAATGTGGGCCGATTTCAGTGCGCTTTCGGAGAAAGAATTGATGAGAATACCTTACGAGTTTTTAGGTTCTTTTCATAACTATTTTCTATTGAGGTTTTCCTTTTCAAGCAATACGAACCATTTCAAGAAGTCGCAAATCAAAAGTGATGCGGAAGAATTTTTCTAAGCTATCCTACAAAGTCGCTCAGAAGAGCATCTCCTGAACCTACATTGACATTGTCAGGTAATGCGTATTTCCTTGTCACATCTGGTGATTTTTACCCGCAATTTTTATCTCATTTATCTCTCTGCTGATAATTTGGTTCAGATTTCAATTGGTGGTTGATCTTTATCATTTGCCTGGTCGGCACGATTGTATCTTATTCTTTCCCAGTTTGCTCATGCTCAGGGTAAAGCAGATTGGGCAGGATTAAAAGAGCATAGTTGCTATTATGTGCTTTAATGAGATAATTGACGCGATTTGAACTATTAATGAGGCGTCCAATTGGTGGTGTCAGAAAATTTGTTTGAAGCTGGGAGTTGTTGCCCACATAGTCGGCTGTCATCAGTCGACATCTGACGTTTCTCTTATCGTGAGCTTTTGGTCTGTCGAGGTTTCATGAGAATAAAGGCAGCAAATACTTCAGCTGCGAATGGATTACGTTGCAAAAACCGATGAGGTCAGTGACTTTCAGATTTCTCCATTTTTGACGCTCACTTCTAGTATTATTATAAGACTAGTTACCAGACGACTGCAGCATCATGCTATTTTTTGCGAGAATTCAAAGCGCATAAAGAACAGCGAAAGTGATTTTTAGTCTAAGTGAGAGGGACTGAACGAAAGGCAGCTGATTGAACTATTCGTGAATTTGCAGCCATACAATCGAACAGCCGTCGAAATGTTGTTGAATGAACTCGAACAGCAAAAGGAATGCAATCGTGCTGCAAAAATGGTAAGTGTTTTCACCTGTGGTCATTATTGCCCTCATTCGTAAGCCTTAAATTGAAATGTAAATTAGCCACTTATCCTGAAATACCAACATTGCGGACTACAGCATTAAGGCGTTAGAAATTACTACACTTAGGAAGTTGTATCACTGCAAGCGTGTATTTACTTTTACAACCAAGGGAATTTTTGTTGCTATTGGTGAAAAGGTAAAACGTCTCTTTTCCGGAGTATATTTTTCAGGGCAATTTTTTATAGAATATTTGCACTAAAATGGACCAAAGGCAACGTATTCGTTTTAAGAGCAGTAGTGCTTTGTAAATGACTTGCGATTTGTGAAACAGTTTGGTACTGAAACCTCAACGTCTTCACTAGGCAACAACTGGATGATATAAGGGTCCATCGGAATCTCATCGCACTCGGAGACCTATGCAAAAAAGTGGTGCGGTATTCCATGAAACAGGCCTTATGTGTACAGAGGAGGTTGCTGCAATCGATACTGGTTCAATCTCCCGTGCTTCATTTACCCACATACCCAACGAAACTAAATGTGGTGGACCGAACGCCTGACGGTATAGAAATATGGAGACCTTTGTGATGTTTGAAGGCTAGCAGTTTTTCGCTTATGATAGACTTTAGTCTCCTAACTAAGTAGCGGTGGCAGACTGTAGTTCATTCCCTTACAACGGTCGTCGTATTGCCTTTTGGCAGTATGGCGCATTTATTTCGCCGTAGTACGTAACGCGCATTGTCCGAAAAAAATGGTCATGAATTGACTGAGCGCCTGAGATTACTCGTTTAAGTAATTAAAACATTAACAGTTTTTACCCGTCCGCATATCCAATTTTTTAATCCACATATTCACTTTTGCCTCATTTATATGTCACTTTAAGGTCTAATTAATTGGGTGCTTAAATTTATCACATTATATTGAAAGTACACATTTTCCTTTCACCGTAAAACTTGAATCGTTTTCATTGTCTTCTATGATAAAGTCTAGCTGAGATAAGTCTGCAGTGGCCGTTTAAATTACCTCAATCAGAAGAGCGCTCCTAGCTTAATTTTCTCTGGTCATCAGCACCTCTTGATCCCTATGTTCTTTTGCTAATAAAACATAAAATGTACTGCTAACTAGATTAGATCCCAACTGTCAGCAGCTTCTGTGTTTCTAAAATGTTTTTGCCATCTCAGATCCCTTGCGATGAAAGGCCACTTTATTCTGCACTCATGGGCTATGGCTTTTTGGTTGTTTTTTGTTTGGCATTAGTTGGAAACTGCTTAAATCTTTTGATATACAGCTCCGAATGTATCCGCTATTATATGGCTATTCGTATGTTATGTACAAAGCTGGTGAGTGAAAAATTTCTTCTTTGTAATTTGCATAAGTTTTCATGAACTGAGTTTGATGCCTACATGGGAACACATTAATGCCCAATATTACCATTAATATAGTCTGTTCGGTATCCGTAGTAGAACTAATAGTCGTGGACTTTAAGCAGGTTCGATGTGCTTACGAAATTTTTACATATATTAGAGGCTTAGATCTTCCGGACAGCACTTGGGAATTAAACCAATTTTGACGCTAGAAGATGCACTATTGGTGCTTTGTGACGAAAACACGGTTGGCGTTGTCTTAGCTGCTGAAAAGTGGTAATCAGATGCTCTCAAGTTAGTAGGATTACTATGACAAGCTTAACCGTGGTAAGCCTTTTATTATGAAGGCACCTATTGCTGAAGAATTCCATGCTCAACACTTATGCAGTATTGGCGTAATGTGCATTTTCGTTGATAATCCGGTTAGTTCTGCGTAATGTCAACGATAATTATCGTTGACTTTACACAGAACTAACGGAATTATTTTGTGGTCAAATATGATGTGCTCAAGTGATGCACCATTGCAGTCCAAGACACAGTCCTATTCATGGAAGTTCATACGAGGTGAGTTTCCGGTGAGAAACTATTAATTTAGTTTTAAATCCCAGTAGTCTTCATATTTGCAACGGAATTTTTCGGTAGAAATGTGGGAATGCATATAATCTACCGTCTGTTAGATTGACTGTAATCTTACGATTGCGACAAAGTAATCAGTGGTCTCGTTGCAGCTTATGAACACTCTCACAATGCTTCTTCTTCTTCCACAAGCATTACGAATAATTAATGTCTGGGAGCTTGGTGATCGCATGGATATGATGTATTGGAGTTTTTGGCCTTATCAAACATATCTCATTAATGTTTTTGGCTTTTGTGCAATGTGGTTAGTTGAGATGCTTTCTTTATTTCTTTGAACATTCACATTGCGACAACTAACTTTTCAATTATTAAACGACATACCTATGCAGTTATTATTGCTTTTAAAAGTTCCTCACTTAACAGTCATCAAGGGCAGCTCCAAAACATTAATTTCTAATCTTCAGGTAACATATGGATGAGTTGTTTTCTACATTTTGCTTTGATCTGTTTTATTTGCAAACCTCATTTCTTCGCCACTGCATATTAAGTAATGCAAGAGTAGGTAGGCGTTTAATTAAGGGCATTATGAATTTCAAGCATTAATTTACAGGCTTACAGTGTTAATGACAGCTGAATGTTATGTGCATGTGTTCTTTCCGGGTCGCTCGAAAAACGTTTGCACGAATCGTAACGTCTCAAAAGCTTGTCTGATTATTGCTGTTGTCGGTTTGGTGCTTGCACTTATCTATCCACTCAATCGTAAAGTGCGTCTCATAACCAAGTGCCATAAACTGCAAATCAACATCGCTACCACTGCATGTTAGTATAGATGATCTTCATTAATTTCAACATGTTCAGGCACCACCAAATGGAAGTATAACATTAAGTCGATTTCAGTGACCTTACAAGCGTAACTCACATCTCATTTGCACCGATTTTTTTTTGCACAATGTCTTGGTTCTAGTACTGTTTTCCCTTTGTGTTGAGATTGGAGTTTGAAAAGCATATTTAAAGATGCAGGCACTGCATTCATGAGAGATTGATGGATAAAGAAATGATGTTTGGATTTTTTTCAGTCTTAGCTTATCAAGTATGGACACTATGGGCTGGTTATATTTGTTCACAGCTGATGTGTGATTGTAATAAACAGATAAATAGATTGAAGTGCAACTTTTTTTCTCCACGTTTAATCGTTTTTATGTTTGACTAGCGTTTTGGTCTTCCTTTTCGTGGTTACGGACAGATTCTCCACCAATTATGACGGCGAGGTGCGCAGAAAAATAAATTGGCTCGACAGCAAGACCTCGATTTGCAACCTAACTGATCGAAATTCTTAGCAAATTTGAGCGAATTTTCACTCTTTCACTTCCATTCTTGTTGCTAATTTCGACAATATTTTCCACATCATCGGTTTTAATTGATACATGTTCGATTCTTGCGAATGGAAAACTATGATGATAGGTATGCTTGAAACAATAGTTGAAGAGTCTCGACTTGGGAAAATTTTCGCCTATTGATAGATGCTTTTTTTGTTATAACACCCCACGCGATGAGAAAATATGTTCATACGAAGAAGAAGAAGAAGTTATATTATGGAACGTTTGATACGGTTGTAATGAATTAACTTAAGTACTTATTTCAGCGATTTTAATGGATTTCTTCGAAGTTCTGCATACAGTAGGCAATTTATTCATTGCAATTATCATCCCATTGTCATTACTTGTTTTCATGACAGCCGCTATCGTCTGGCGCTTATTTTTAAGGTCTGATTTGTAATTCTATTCAAATCGTACAATGGTTGAGCGTGTTGTAGTCGTCGCATACTTCGGATAACATCCTTCATTATTCCGTAGCCATTGTTCACTCTATTGACCTCTTCGCATTGATCTCATTTCAGCTTCTAAATGAGTTTCCATTCGTACGCGTCCACGATAGGAAATGTTTTTGAAATTTCTGTAATATGAAAACGAAAGTTCAACGAAATAAAACGAATGTATGGAAAGTATTTCCACAATAGAACAAACTTATTTTCTGCGATAGCAAATATTCTCATGAAAGTTGTATGCGCTTATTTGATTCACTTTCTATGCCATTAAAAAGTACGAACATTTTGTTGATTTGAGAGTTTGATTGCTTTGAACTTTATTCGGCATATATTCACTTTGGACATCATCATACCTAACGATCATGCATCGACATATCGTCTTGATATTCGCATTCTATAATAAAATTTCAATCCTCCACTCAGAGATATTGTATCCTAAACTTTCAGCTTGACCAATGCCAACAAATGGTGAAATATAAGCTCCTTTATGAGCCGAACTGTAAAGAGCGCAACGATTTGATGAGCTTTCTCTTCCTGTTTAGATAGTTGAATTTTCGCTACAATCGTCATAAAACTGCATTCCTATCGATAAATGTTTAGTAGAACGATCCATTCAAATTTTTAATCTTTCTTCCACCACTTAAAGGAAGCTTTATTTTACAGGAGAACCTTATTTGATCGAGATAGTGGTTCTCGTCGATTTAGTGCTGAAAAGCGTTGCGTTACACGAATAACGTTCATCACAACAAGCCTTCATGTATGATGTTACTTCGTCAATTGTAATTTCCAATGCGAAGGCCCATAATGCGCTTGACTCTCTTATTGGATATAGTATGCATCATACAAAGCATCTTGCATCATACAAAGGCGGCATATGGATAAACATTTTTTTTTCATCAATGATGGACATGTTTCTTTGTATTCGAAGGCATTCTCGTATTATTCTTTCCATCTTCTTGTAGAAATATTTGAATATTCGAATATTTGGATTCATTTTAACTAAGAAATGCTTACAACGGATAATTGCAGTTAATCAGCGAGTGCCCAGCCGTTCCGGTGTTTATTTATGCTGTGCTTCGTGGTCCACACGTTGTACATACCGAGCCACAGCTATGTTTATGGCACACGAGCGCACAATATCTCGGGATTTGTAATGCATCGTTGTCGTTTTTTGTGTACATTATTTTCAGTCAACGATTTCGCGCTATGCTTATCGAGTAAGCATTCGTTCATTATTGACAGCGTCCCCAAATATTGTTGTGCAACACCATTCAAATTTCATTTTGCCATCTCTTTATTTTAAAATAATCGAAGAGTGAATCATGGAGTTCTCCAGCATTAAGCAGAGATGAGATGCTGTTGTATATCCTAGTTTTAATTCAAAATCGGACAGTGCAGTTCGAACTCTTCATTTCCTCTAGCTGAAGCTAGAAAACACTATAATTACATTATAAATTCATAGAATATAGTGAAGAAATGAAGACTTCAAATTCTTCGCCAAGTCGACTTAGGGAAAAAATAAAGAGGAGTGAGCATGCTGAAATGACTGAAAAAAGAAGCATGCCTCGTTGAAATTGTGAAAATAGGTGTATTGAGAAAGCCACCAATAAAATTTCAGACACTTCCCTCAATATGTCGGGTCTGGTAACATTAAGCTTTGATTTCCAAAGCTCACTGAAATCTATTTTAAATCTTCTTCATGAATTTCGAAAGCTTAATTTCATCATCGTACTTTACCATCAAAAAATTACTTTCAATTGTTCCGCTATATCGTTTGCTTATCGCTGCCAACAGTTGCATTTCGGATAAATTTGCAAATTTCGTCAATCTAAGGCCATCAGCATAACTATAATTCTTTTCTACAGCAGAATTCGTGGATCGCTGTATATGCAAATGCCTCGTTCTTTGCGACCACAGCAGCACTTTAAGAAAACCGGCGATGCCAACGATATTGAGACGAGTAGGGCGACAATCGCGGCAAACTTTAAGAGCGACCCTTCCTTGAAGGGTCCAGTGAAAAAAAGCGGTATGCTTCATTGATCTATAAGCATCGTTTTGCGGTGACCAATCATCTTAGTTTAGTGGAAGTATTTTTTGTTTCCTTTTGTTCATTCACACCTACATCATCATATCCCCTCGATTTCCTTGCAGAAAGCTGACTCGTCCATTTTTAGGCGTTAAGTACACTTCTTTGCCCCTTTATTAGCCGTTGCATGTTGCGGAACGCTTCGTTTACTGATGCATTTCGCTTCATTAAGTTTTCCTCTGTAATGATTGAATAACTGTTGATTTTTAAAGTGCCCCCTGTATATTAAGATTTCGTAAAATAGAAAATTGTTTGTCCTCATGGCAGCAGATTCGTACCTTCGATAGATTGCCACTTTTGCATTTCAAATTATTACTTAATTCTTCAGCTACGTGTAACTTCTTTAGTAGATGCTTATATGACGGTCGTTGGGGCAAGCGGTTTCGTTAGTCTTGTCCCACCAAGACGAGAACAACTATCGATCAATCGAACACAAAAACTCGAAGTACCCGAAAAAGGGCCAGGCAGTTCGGATATCTTCTTGTGATAAATGCTATTCGTATGACTGCTGTCAGTGCTGTTATACTATAAAACAGAAATAAAAGCACATGATTGATGTTTGGCACCCGACATCACAATTGAGCACGTTTCACGGTAAATGAGGTATTCTACTTTGTGCACTGTGGCAGTGAGTCTCATTGATATTTTTATTGTTACAGCTCGAAAATTTTCGCTTCACAGAATGAGCGACTCTAAAAAATTAATGTCTTCAGTAACTTACTTCAATGTCACTCCCTCAATATATCGGGTCTGGCAACAGGAATATCGTTTAATGGAAATGCTGAGGCACCATTAGCATTAGGAGATAGACATGAGCAAGAATTTTGGATAATAGGAAGATTCGTAACCCACCATTTCGCTCTCATGATGAGGACACTTTGGATACAAGGAAACTTACTCTATTCGTTGCTTTCCAAACTGCAAACAACCCGATTTTTGCAAGAGTCTTCAAACCGCTACTTCAATAAACTGTTGAAAGCATAAGCCAACGTAGAGGAAATTGGTGCATCAGATAAGCACTTTCGTCGGGACAGCAGAAGCTTCGCCTTTATGTCTTCGTAAATTTTAGCCCTTTTCTCCCTTCCAACATGATTACGCGTAGCTTCCTCTTTTCCGTCACATCGCTGGCTTCGATCGCTTGCAACAAAGTAAACTGCTGCAGTAAAGACGTTCACCATTGCATTCTTGAGATCTTTCGAACCCCGTAAGTTTGTTGAAAATACACTTTAAAAATGGGAACAGTATATGGTGGAGGCGGCTGTCAGTGATGATTCCTAGTATCGATTTCCAGTTTCTATCACATAATCGTATTACAAAGGCTTACTTATTTCGAATCGTTCCTTTCATATGCTTCAACAGCATACAGTCTTGAAGCATGTTCCGCTCACATTGACGCACCTCAAGGTAGCCTTCTGGCTTCAGTTTGTTTGTGCACATTTTTCATCCCGTACAGCAGCCAGACAGTTCGCATAAGCTGTTTACGCAAGATTTAAAATATATCGTGGGCCCGTCAAAGTGCCCACCTAGGCCTTTATATTTCAGTACCATCTTAACGTATTCGGCAACGTGGCAGTGTAACGGGTTCTTGTCACATTTTCCGCAAATTTTTCATTTCTGAATTTATCAACAGTAAACCTCTTCAAACTTGCCATTTGCGCCTTCGGCAATCATCTGGGAGCGTCACATTTTGACTTCCAGTTATTATTTTAATACAACGGTTTGTTGAAACAATGACCTGGCCAGTTTTCGCTAACTCACTTGATATTGTGCACGATTACGTCCAACTCGGTCCACGATGTGCTGCAGCATTTCCGTTGTGTTGATATCAAATAAATGAATTGCTCTGGACACGGTTTTACGATTTATTACAGGGCCATCGCGGAACAGTCCTCTCCAGTATGGTCCTCAAGTTAGATGTTTCATCGCGCTTTGACCTACGAGGACACCAAGATACCTTTTCCAACACATCCCACTATTCGGAACTAAACACCTTCTTGCTAACCCTTCCCTCTTCATACGAAATTCTTTCTTCTTTCTCGTCACACTAACAGAAAGGACTGGTTGCAACATTGGGATATGGATGAAATGTTGCAGCGATTCAGAACTTCCCCGTGATTTCCTATCCTCTTCGCGCCATACGTTACATGCGTGTTTCGCATTGAGATGCTTTAAAGAAGTTCAACTGTTAAGGCAAATCCTAATTTCAGCCTCCAATAAAATTTCAGACACCAGTTGTGTGGTGGAAGGCTGAGTGTGATGATATGTTGGACAGTGCTGTTTTAGTTTGCTCGAAGTATTTTGTTCCTTCTCTTCAGCATTCCTTGATCATATTTTTTGCAAAAACCTCAACTACGCGTTCCGTTTCATTGTAACCTGAAAACAGCAGCGAACACAACCTGTCTCCTCAACATCCATCGCTTCTTTCGATTCACTTTGCAACATATTAACTTGCAGCGCATTTCCAGCTATATGAAATACACAGCTGTTCAGCTCGATATGAACAAAGTCATCAGGGATCCATCACCAATGACTGCTTATGACCATCTTGGGAGAGAAAATTGCCTTAAATAGCTAACTACATGCTGCATATAAACACTCCATAACTGAAACAAAAGTTTTGCGCACAAAACACTGAGTCCACGAACGAGCTGCAACAATCCAGCTTAAGAATATAGTTTTTTTCTTCAAGATCCCTATATCCAGAGCGCTCCACAATCGGGTTATATACTATATAGTGTTTTCGTCTCGCCAGATAATGAAACTTTTCCGGACAAGGAACAGAACGCTCATCTAAGATTCCATCCAATGTTGTGCTGAAATCTCGTTTTCACATCAAATAAACTGAAAGAGACTTTATTTATAGAGCAGGGTGCAGCGAATAATGAAAAGCGAAAAGATATTTCAATTCAACGGCTGCTCGATTAAGAAAAGAATCATTAAACGAATCTTTAGATTCCTCTATATTCTTATAAATAAGAAATGAATCGAGATTTTGCAAGAATTCGATAAATTAATTTAGCGGTAATTCAAGGAAACAAACAATCCCCTAACGAAACGTTCTATTAATTCCTCCATAATGAGAAGATATCAGATCGCCCGTTGAAATATTCCACTTCAAAAGCGATGAAAAGCCGTGAATTCAACAAAAGAACAAAACTGACGGACGCTAGCAGCTTGAAGATGCAAGACAATAGAGAACAACATATAACGAAATATAAAAAAAACAATAGCCAAATGCGCATGCATTCATTTTTTGTCTCCTCATAGAGCTGAACACTTAATCAATCGAGACAGCAGCTTATGGCAAAAAGAAGAAAATTAAACTTGAATCAGCATAACACCGGAAACTTTGATGAATTCAAAAATGGCGGAAAAAAACGCGATACGCTAGCGTTATTTATTATGCAGTAATGCTGGAGGAAATACTCTCAGCTTGTCTTCTCTTTCTCATCACTTGAGGACGATCGTGATGGACTATGATCGCTATGACGAAACGTTTCGTCGAAATACCGCAATACCTGCCGGCATACGCTTCCCTGTAATGTTGCACAACAGCTGATTATTGTGAGCTTTAAATCAACGGCTATAAATTAAAAATTATTTAAATATTATATAGGCTCACTTTAAGTAGCGACTATGAATTGAGAGGAAAGTCATGACAAAAATTATTTGGTGCTTCGACGAAAAACCTGAAATTTCGTTGGTCACAACAAAAACCAAGCAGCAGATTCTAAATCTTCAAGTACCTGGATCTCACCTCGACTTCAGTACATTTCTATACGTAAACAAATCTATGGTCGCCATTCTGCGTTTTCAGTTTTCAGACGACTGACAGCGACACCAGCTAAGGATATCACTTTTATCATTTCGCAAATAATGTGCTATAAAAATTCCCCTCTAATATTTTTATTCTTTCCCCTTTCACCCCGTCAGGAGAGAAACGTAGCGGAAGGTAAAGTGGAAAAAAGACAACGATGTCCTATCCTCACCATCTCTAACATTTCGAGCAAGGGAAATGAAATTTATGCCTCTCTTCATTTTGTTTTTCCAATTGCCATTCAAATAATACACGCATGCTATAAGGTTCAGAGCATACCAAATTGAGGACCATGACTCCAAATGAGTCCTAATTAGTTTCACAACACAGCAGATCATTTGTGAGGAAAGCGCATTAAATAAGTTCATCACAGCATGAACAGATAGACGTATACACACACGGACCTAGTGAAGTTATTGATGTAAGTGCTTTTTAGTAGATACATATTTGAGAATATAAAGTCGTAGAACAGGCTTGACGCATGGAACATCCGCGCCGTGAGCTCTGTGCAAATACCCAAACCGTTTGATATCGGCGTGGGCCTTTCAATCACAGAGCCCAGCGGACATCTCGAACACGAATCGTCGACCGATAGAGTACCTGCACCATAAAGAATCTTGCCATGAGGCAAATGCAGAGAAATTGAAAGGCACTTGCACTACAGCGCATTCCCGCATTCGGAACTCAGCTGTGTTATTCAAAGCTTCTACCGACCAAATTTTTTGTTGAATGGCTTAATCTTAGAAGGCTCATATCATTGCTTAACTTCAACGGTTAGGATTTCTGCATAAAGATATTCTAAAAACCCGATTTCTGAAAAATTGAGGATTCCAACTTTCATCCTTTCCCTGGAGTGACCAAAGCATATCTCCTTTTCAGGAAATCACTTACAGCAGTGAACAACGTCTTGTAAGCAATGTGTGTTTATGTTATATGGTTCATCAAAAAGTAATAAGTTATTGTTGCCCATCTTCAAGGAATGGTTGCAGTCGAATGCACAAAGGGCCGAGATATCTGAAAATTAAACGCTAACGCATCTTTTCGCCCCGCTCGCAGGATAACACGCTGCTTGCAAAGCTTAGAATTTTCTCACCATAATATAAGATATAAATGAGTTCATCAACATCAACTGAAAGCAAAATATGAGGTCAATACTTGATCAGGCATCTAATAAAGCAGACCTGCGTATCCAGAAGTGACTGGTAAACGAGACTCCCGATGATGCCCGCCATTCGAAAACCTGCCAACGCATAGCTAAGATGTCCATGAAGCAGTCCAACTGGAACAGAGTATCTCATCTTTTCAAACAATACCAGTAAAAATTCAGGATACAACGAACTAATAAAATTTTTTACGCTGAAGCAGGCAGTGACCAGTCAGTAGAAATAAGTTAGAAATAAAGCATTGTTCACCCTCACGAACGTGATCTTCTGGCAGACTGCACAGCAGACACTTTTAGCCTTGAACGCTGCTGAGGAGATGATTACTATGATATTATGCTATGAATCAACTGCAACGAGCACCTTTCGCATTTTCATCTTAGCTGTTTTCCGAAATTCCGTGCAGGTAAGTTTTGAGAATAGCAATACGTTCACCAAACGTATGATTCTGTCAACATCGTATGCCATGAAACACTGCGATTTACTCATCCACCCACTTCTCCGTTATAATACTGAATTACTACTGCTCACTCCTCCTCCCTACACCTGCAACTGAAGTTAAATGTTTCAAAGCAACTTACAGAACCTTAGCCGCTAAGCCAAAATTCAGAGGCCGCTTCGAGGACTGGACAAAGATTATTAAAAAGGTTATTTTAAAAACGCGTTAAATTTAATTCTTGCAATGAGAAGGAGAGTGTTGTAGTTAGATAGCGATATAATAACCTGTAAGTTGCAGTGAGAAAAGCGTAGCGCACGCAAGTAGAAGAGTGGATATTTCGGATCGTGCGTCCTTCAACACAAGCAAACCACGGAAGAGCAATCCAAATGCGAACATCGCCGCGCCGTACATGCGAACCGCAAGCTGCTCCGAGGATGCTGTTGAATAGCCGAATTCAATGTAACTGCCTATCGACGGCGTTACAAGACACTAGAAATTAACTAAGTATCAATTCGAACAATGTATCACTTCCTCAACTTACTTGCATCACTCTTAGATTTACATTAAAAAAACACTGCCAAACTTGCGCTGGAAATAATCACTCAGCGTGAGCTTCATTAATTAAGAAAGGATGAATCCAAAAAATCCTGACCAAGCTGGTAGGAAGCAACAAACGAAGGAAGCCAGAAAGGCCCACTGGATATAAGCCTTTGCAATCCCGTCAGCTTTTTCTGCTTAAAAATCCGCTGCTTTAAAAAAAGGAACGAAATTGGCTACATGTACAAATTAGCTTCCAAAAATTTCTTCCCTCGGAAGCAGCCGACTTGCTATAAAAAATCTGCAACTGCTCCACACAAACGGTTTCGAAATTGCCACTCGTATAGCTCATATGATCTCAAACGTCCTCTAACTCACAGAAGTGAATTAGACAGACAAAATCTGATTCTTCGAGATTGCGTGATTCGACAGACCTAAGAAATTCCACCTCAAGGCCTATATTTGCGTGATTTGAAACTTTCAAACAACGGTGTCGACAGAGATTAACCTACCCAAATTGATGGCACTCATGTGTTTTTGGAAATAAATAAAGAAAGAAAACGAGTGAAAACGAAGTGTGTGGGAATTTTTCCACTGAGTTCATATTTAACAAAAAAGATCAGTAAAATTCAGAAATCATTGAAAATGTATTTGTTCCTCCACTGGCTCGATTACTTGGATATTTGCTCACCGATCGCGGTTCCACCTAACTTTCCCGTTTTCTTTGACACATAACCTTCATAAAAGAAAAAGATTTTCTGGGAAAATAAAGTGAACTGAATGTACGACATTCCCACTGCATTAGTCATACAGTTATCGATTATCAAGTACTATGCAGTTAAGGCAAAATTTAAGGATCATGCGCGACGTTTACATCAAGTGACACCCTCGAATTCAACCAACGATCACAATCGGATAAAACAAAACGTCCAAAAATTTAGCTGCCATCAATAAAATCTGTCACTGATATTAATCTGCAAAACGAAATAACAACGATCTTTAGCATCTATTTTTCAGACTGAGGTTTAAGCATTAATCAGAAAAACCCTACTACGGATGAACAGAAGAAAAATAGCTTTTCTAATCAACCTCATCAATATCAGCGATCATAGAGCTGTTCAACTTCACAAGAACATCTAGTAGTCCATGAACGATGAGATAGACCTATGGAATCGAATCAACCCACAGCAGACGGCAGACAATTAACATTTTTCTATATCTTCTACATCTATACATTCATTGAATAATCAAGCAACAACTGCAATATTGAATACAACCTCGTAACGACAAGCCTTCGATATATCCATCGAAAGAAAACGCAACTGGAAAACCACAACAACAGAAAAAAGTTAGTGGATTCTGAACGCATTTACATCTCATAAGAGAAAGCTATCAAACAGCAGAGGCTTTCCATCGAAAAAACACCTAGCGATTCTAGCGAAGCAACAGATAGGTGAAAAACAAAATTTCCCATCTTTTATGCGGAAAAAAATGTGCTGATTTTGGAAAGTGCAATGGATTTCTGCGAGTGCTATCACTTCAATAAACAATGGAATGGGGAAACTGTCCACTTTAATACAGATGGGCTTTCGGTTTGGTAACAAATGAAAGTCAATACTCTGATGTATAGTGTGTCTTGTCAGTATACGCACTATCTTATCCTAGAGTGACCACAATATGAAGGCAATGGCAGATGACCAGTAACGGAAGCTAATGTAAATGACCACATCAGCTCATCTTTGGCGGTATAAAAATGCAGCTACTAAAGAGAACAGCTTCGCCGTAAAAGTAATACTTGAAAGCATTCATAACTACACGAGCTAACAGTGCCCGATGACGAAAACGGAAAGAAACGCACCACAATGCCGATCATGTATATATACATCGTAATCGCTGTATTCCATAGCAGTAGCCCCCGTGGAAGACGCACATAGAGGCTCTCGTTGATTCCGAGCAACTGCGAGATCTGTAAATTACTGATAGCATAGCTATCGGAAGGATATGCTGGAAGAAACGAGCAAATTTACTAACTTTGTTGCATTCGCCTCATAATCAATGCAATAATCGGTTGGGGGAGTTCATCAAATGAACTCATCATTGCACTATGTAGCTAGTTTTATGACCGCGCGTATTTTACTGCCTATCGGATAAGCTTCAGAAAACTCTGACGAATAATGCAACTGAAGCCCCTATCACTATGCCATTCGAATACCGGTACCAGTTAAGTGTTTAAATAACGAAAAATCTACTGCCTAAGCGAAAGGTAACTTAAACATATGAACGAACTGAACGCTTTTAAAGAACATCGAGGAAGCAATAAAATATTGGGATTATTGGAGCTCTTCTTGCGAAGAACGGCATTTAAAGCAACTATAGGAAAAATAAATATCAACACACCTTTGAGCGATAAATATCACCATTGTCGCCGACCAGCTCGCCAACGCCGAGCAGCTTGCGCGTCTTCAATCGACTCTGGAGATCGCTGGCACTTTGCTTCCTGCCAACACACTGCTCACTATCCGACAACTGCATTTAAACAGATCTGTGTCTGTGTATGTTGATGTTGTTGCAGCTCGTTCCTCTCTGTCTTCCCTCACCTGACACCATGCAGCAACCACCTCAGACTCGTGTTGTTTGCATAACACTTTGCCGCACGCACCCTCTTTTCGCGAACCGCCTCTTTCAACAGCGCTCTCACGATCACTTATACCCCTTAGTTGTCTACTACTGAAACACCTTCTATACGACTTGCAATCAATCGGGCAGTATGAGCGTCCACTTCAACGTAGCCTAGTCGAACCGACCTACTAAGCTCTAATCCATCCAGCAACTATCTGGCACCTATTTGCCATCTACCGTGGCTGTGTCTGCCGCAACCTTTACTATCCACGCTCAACATATTCCACCCTTTTATACTTGGACTTGGCGCTTTGAACAAAACGACTAAAATTTCTAGAAATTCCAACCTCATCTATAAACGTAGTTCGTCGCATTCCGAATTTACATACTCGAATAAGAAAGAGAAGAAAATTTGGGCTATTACTTTGGTCGCATCAAATCCAAGTGCACAGAGCGAACATCGTTGCGCAAAAGGACAATAAAGGTCACCAAAATGGAGAATAATTTCAAATGAGCCTCCCTTCTAACATCCTCGTTCGACATCAGCGCAACGCACAGTGCGCATTGCCCACAGCGCCTACGAGCACAAGCCACTATCGATTGAGGGAGAAAATCGAAGCCAAGCTCCAAGCAGACAGGCCAGCCAGTGAAGCAAACATCGAGCCGCATCAACAGGAAGTGAATGGTAAATCAACGGCACACGAACGCATGCATATTCTCTGTGATACAAATAAACGACATGTGCTATCAACACTGAATCATTGTAATAGGAGAATGCGTATAGCACATGCATAACGAAACGTGTATACATTTAATTTCTATCCTTGAAAGTATTTATAGACAGGTATGCATTTAGCGTTCAAAGAAATTGAATGGGAATGTGAATGTCCGAAAACAACACACGAATGAATGAGCAGTCGACGATTTTATAGTTTAAATGGATGCGGGAATCCAGAACAGACGGATGCAATCCAGAAGCACATGGGGGAATTCAGAACATGACGGACGCAATCCAGAAGCATTGGAACATGACGGATGCAATCCGGAAGCATTGTAATTAGCTATCTATATAAAATTTGCTATATTTCACAGCAGTTAGTCAAAATTTCTCGTATACAACCAAACACCAGCATAATCGAGCAACGAAATAGAAAGAAATCCGAATTAAATGTACTCTTCAAGCTACTCTTTCTCAGAAAAGTGGTAAAAAACTTTTGAAGACTGCAACAACCACGCACTTTTGTCCCCTCATCCATCGTCTCCCCACTCTATGCGCGGAATGGCATGAAATGTTCCAGCATAAACCCCTACCTTAAGCGAACACTTAAAGCGACAATACGGTGTTGTAGAATTCGTGACAAGACGCAATGCAAGCTGCCGACAGAAATTTAAACCCAAAAGAATCCAATGAATTCCTTTGGGAGCAAAACGGGAAGGACTGTTGGGATGCCGATTTGTAGGAGGGTTTTCGGTTTGTTTTAAGGTATGATGGACAGTTCGTGGTTCCGACTATAAGACGCATAAAGTGATCTTCTTTATGAAAAAGAAAAAACAGTAAGAACAGACACTAGAAGTACAATTACATTTGTAAAGTGATGTTGCGTTTAATAGTGGATAAGTAGGACGTGGACAATGAAAGAGTTGCACAAATCCACCAATCAGGCTCACCGGCTCGGAAGCGGACTTACAAAGTTGAGTTATAAATTAAATAGAGCTCCTCATTCTTGAGCATTTTTAGTGCTAACGGAAATGTATCAAGAGGTTGTCACCGATGAAACGATATCCTACATGAGAGAAATGCGCATCGATGTGTTACGGAGGACACAGTTCTATACCTGATGCCCTCAATCTTTGCTTTGCCAGTGTCGTTTACATCACTCAACGAGAGAGGAAGGCATGAGGAGAAAGAGAGACGATAAGAAGAGGCGAAAGAAAGTATTGTTTTGGCGAGTGCTTAAATTATTCTCCATTGAGAGATTCTTTCTCCGTTATTTTGATAAATAATATCAAAGTCGAAATGAAGCACAGTTAAGATAGAACAATGTTATGGAACAAAAATTAAGCACAGATGATATTAAGAGGAAACGATACCAAAGGAGAGGATATCGAGGATAGACCTGTATGACGCTTGGCTTGTCTTTATTCCGCGTTCGATTGGGTTTCGGAGTTCCGAAAGAAAAATTGAAACTAAGCGGTTCGTTCTACTAGTGAAATTCAATGACTACAGCACTTTCGAAACAAAGGATGAACGAGAAAACCCATATATTAATTCGAAAAACCGACACATAAAACATAATTTTTAGTGTTTTATAGCGAAATAAGGATATCAAAGCTCCATTGGATATCCGGCAAATATAAAAGTCTAACGATCAGACCACACATCAGTGACCTTGTAAAAGATGAACCACTGTGCATTCAACAAAAAAAAAAATCAAATATGGAATTAAATCCAGAAATAACAAATATTCGTTGAAATCTGCGACGATACTTCAATGGACATAGTGACTGATGTTGATTCTTTTAATCTTTTACACTTTCATTATGGTCCATGAAAAATTCGGCTACGATGCTCTTTAACGGCTCCACAGTGTTCCGTCCAAACCACTGAGAAGGAAAGAAGGCGAAGAACTGTCCATACGTATCGCCGTACTTTGTGGACGAGCACGGATCGCATCGCATTTTCGAATAATTCACTTTCGAGAGGAATACGATGAAGGAGCTGAACAAACAGCAAGACAGATGGCCTAATAAGGCTACTGTTCTGTAACCATATGATGTATTGCGATTTTTCCTTCCAATATAACCGCAGACTTACAACGTTTAGATCTTTTCAGGGCGGTGCTTGAGGATTTAGTGGAAGAGGTGAGCATCCTCTATCATCATACCTCAAATTCGGTGCGTATTTGAAGGAAGAGTTTCAGAACCGTGAAGACGAGAGCGTATGTTAGAGGGCAGTTTCCCGAGGCGATGTACATTCAGGAGAATCATCCTGTTTTTATACCTCAAACTTGTTGACCAAGCCTGTGCCAAACCCGGATGGATTACTGATAATGCAGACGAGCTAATAACGTTCGCAACATCCCAAAGCGTGCGCATATCCAAAATAGAATGGAGGTTTCATAAGGAAAAGCTCACGAATTGGGAAAGGCGGTGATACATCCGGTAAGCTTATGATGATGCTCATTGTACCAATTTTACAATTTTCGGCTTATCTCTATGCGCTGTGCACAGAGTTTCGTGTTAAAGCGCAATCACTTCAGCTTTTTCACGAATGTGGCATTTTATAGCCGTTTATGAACGAATCATAATTCTGTATACTAAACATAATCATAAGCATTTTGCTGACATCATGTGCTAAGAAATATTTTTAAACGCCGAAAATCTCTAAAGGCATTTGATCAGAAAGGATGCCTGAATTGCATCTGAACTTCGGCGAGAAAAAGTATAGCTAAAGTGTCCACATTGAAAGTCTTCTAGGATCCATCGCACGTCGATGCTCACATAGGACTAAGGATCAATGATATCGCGGAGAATTATTAACGAATGCGGTGGGAATCATAAAATAAAACCATCCCTAAAATTTGAGTTGAAATGGTCTTCATAATGAGAGACACTTTGTCATTATTCCACTACCTCAACCACCTACGCACATAATGTTACCTTAGAGTAATGTAATTGATGCTTAACAGGCAGTACACCAATACCACCCACCTCCCCTTCTTCCCCTCTCTCCCAAATTCTGCAATCTCCAGTATGATGATGGGAAAGTCTCTATGTGAAGCGATAGAAATTAACGTCGATGAGAGTATGGGAATGGCGACGTATATAAATGCAGCTCACTTTAGAGACACGCGCGGGCAGCACTATTGGCGACTACATCATGCTTTGCCAGCGCCAACAGCAGGGCAAATTTCGTGTCGTGTTCATGGTTATAAATGGTGGCTAATCACACTTCTATATGAGAAAATCGAGGCATCAATATGCATATAGCGCAGTTCTATCCGATTCAAGCATATATATTTTTAAGAACTTTGCTGAAATCACTTGGAATTGTTTTCTTTTTTTAGTACATTCATACAGCTACTTCAGAAATTGCTTGATGGAGTATCGCATTAAAATCTTATGTAATTGTCACTCGAATATTGAGAAAATTAACAATTACGTTCAAAAATATGGCTTTTCTTTGCATTTTCGCACTAAGATGAAACCATTCTCCTACTGGAGATGCTGCTCGATAAATATCGATTCTAACATGAAACGGCTACATTTTAGTAATTAAGTGAAGATAATCCAGACAATCTGTATCAGGATAGGAGAATTCGTTTGGTACTTTTGTTGATCGTTTTGAATGTATTTACAAAACAAAAAAGAATTATAATAGCAATCCAGTTAAACGATGTGTGGAATAACGTTGCTCACAGATCGAAAGCTCAGAAGTATATGAGATGATTTCCTATTGGTTCTTGGTTTAAAAATATTTCCCAATGCTTGCATTATTTCCACGAGCGGTAGCTACGAGTTACACTATTGTTAACAACGCTGAATCTATTTATTATATGAAATTCCAAACGGTCAGCTTACGCCATTCTATCAAATACTATGAATGAAATAAACAATAGAGATTCTAAAAGGTTGGACGTTGAAATAAGCTATTCGTGGATTTCGAATGATGATAGAAGCGATACTATGAGAGTACGGCTATAAATTCAGTTTAACATTAATGGTGATAAAAATGGCAATAAATATCTCTAACGTTTTTATATATGCAGCTATACTTCAATATAAACACTGGCGGGGTTTTTTGACAAAAGCTTTTTCCTGAAAAATTTGTCTTGCAATTACTATGGAAAATCCGCCTGATTCGTTCTTTTAAAAAACGATTTTCGATATAAGGGAGGGGGCTTTTTAAACTCTCAAATCTGCTTTTTCCTTTGAATATTGCCATTGCCTCGTTTATAGGGCTCGGATAACAAGCTGCACATTAAATTGTCGAGCACTTTTGATAGCTGTTATCAAAGTGGCACCAAAATTACATCATGGTTTAGTTAAATACCCTAAATGTTACTTGTTTTGTTGAGCCTAATTTTCTTGTCGCAGATATCGGCTACACTGAGCAAGGCGGTCTCTTCTACAATTTTCGCTAACGTAAAGAGTGACTGACTATCAGATAGAGTGGTACCTGGGTCACTCATAGTCAAGGCCTCCGCTGTTTGGTGCTTGATGGCCTCGACTTTTGCAATACCCAAAGAACTACATACCCTTATTCAGTATAAGCGAAACTGTACTATGCTAATTATGCAAAAAAAAAAAAAATGTCGGAGGCATTCCATCGCTACGAAGATGACCTCTGAGTGACCTCTTTTTTCGGCATGGTCTCTTGCAGAACGAATAAGAAATACTTTTTTTAAATAACCATTCTTAAGCAAGCTGCTGTGGTGCACCATAATAGTAAGAACTTTATAAAATTTGAGGCTATCATAATAAGTGTATGTACTTTTCCCTTCCTATGTTTTACATGAAGTGAATTTGTTCTGATGAGGAACTTCCGTTCTGCACCATCAATATTTAATTGTTTCCTCTGTGGTTGTTTGCTTCAGAATGTCTTACCGAAGTGTATCAGTATCGAAATAGAATGGAATTTTCATCACCCACAGAAACCATAAAAGTGCGAAAATGTACTTTTTCGGTCGCTTCAGTTCCTACTACGAGAGCTGATGAAAAGGAAAAGTGAATTAATAGGTCACAGGAAGCACCGATAAAAGCACAACCTCGCATTTTGAGGCTTATTCATCTATGTTTCCTTCTCCGTTTCGCCGATCGGCAGAACCATTTACTAGGCGCACTAGTTTTGTTATAGAAGAGCCGTTCCCTGCATAGCAAACCGAACATCACCGGAGCATTCAAAATGCCTCAGGTTGTTTTTCCACACAACGGGAGCTTAAAAATGCCTAACAGCTCCATGGTGAACGAAGCGATCGCCTCTGTTTTCGATGATTTTTTTCTTTTCAAAGTTTAGAGAATTATATGCTTTCATTTATTAAATAAATGGTAATATTCTAGATATACCATCTATAAGAAATAGGCATTCTCATCTTACAAATGCACAAAGAAAACTGCTCATAGGAAATGAATCTGCTTACTTAACATTGCAAAATCGCTGAGCATATTTAGCACAAGGTTTGTATGGTGGCACAATCTTCAACGAAACCCCTCAGTACGAGACTTTACAAACTTTCATCACTTTTCACTCAACCAAGAATTAATTCTTCCATTGCATTTCAACAGTTGCCTATTTTTTTGATGTACGGATATGATTTGCTTTTACAGCAGCACGCTGTCATATGATGGTAATATTGAACGGCACGTAACGCATACTACAATGGAACAATAATCACACTCAATATCAGCGAGTTTTTGAAGTGGAGAATATCGTGAAGCGGAATTGCTTCCTTGCTCAAACTTCCAGGTCCGGACTCATTTGTCACTGGGGTTCTTCGGATTTTATTCCAGGTTATGAAGACACTAGGGAACAGTTGTTCTCGGTTGTGTGAAACGTTGTGTTGAGGTTAACAAATGTCAAATACTTCATTGAGGCAACTTCATTTCAACCGTAGAAGTAAAGTAATTATAGCATCACATTCTGTGCATCTAAAGTATGATGGATGCTACATGGGGAAATTGAAATTCAAAAAAAGAGAGAATACTCCCGGGATTTTCGACAAAATAAGTCCAAATATTTAGGGGTGAGCACCATTTTGAGCCATCCGTGGAAGGCACACAATAAGATACACAATCAGCCTAGTGAGAAGATCCTGTATAAACCCTGTGCCATATATCCAGATATTGGTTGCTATGGTATCGAACAGATTTTCGACTGCGCATTTATGTTGCACATATGCATAAATTTGGCATATATGAAGCGTAGCGATAGAGAGGAGGAATAGTATGAGTTTTGAGCTGTGCTTTACAGTTTACTGTGATTCTCAGTAAGTTAGAGTACTTATTTTCCACATGTGTAGTGAACAATTCACATGCTCAGAAATAGCTGGGCGAGATTTCGAACATGCCAGCTTTCAAGGTAAGTGGATGAATTCCACTACGAAGAGCGTTCATAAAAGGTGCAACTCAAGGCAAAGTTAAGGGAACGACTCACGTAAAAATGCACGGAATATAGCATGCGAGAATGAAGTTTTCAGTTCATCTTAGACGGAAGTCTATCTCTGCTTCTTACCTAAAAAGGAAATGCGAGGAGAAAGACACCCGTATCAAATTACAGACACTTTCCTTACTTTTCGCTTTCTTTAATCTCCTCCCCCCACCTCCCTCATCCCCGAACGGGCATTCCATATCGGCAGTAAGGCGAAGATAACAGGTTGCTCGCCAATTACGGGAACAGCGTGAACTCAAATGAGAAAAAGTTCATTCAGATGCACAAAAAATTTGAGAAATTCTGTTTCTATTATTATTATCGATTGTGGATTATCGCCAGCAAGATTAGCGTGCCGTAAAGTATTTCCATATGGACAGTGTACAACGTGCCGAAGATTTCATGCCATAAAGGTAATACAAAAACATATTCAGTAGAAGTAACAAGCAGCATAGAAAGGATGAAAGAAGCACGAGTGTGTGGAAAGGCATTCTCCCTTCAGATGACTGATGTGTATGCTGATAGGAAACACACGACACAAAAAAAAAACTTGGATGCTGCAGAGTTGAAAAGCATTCTAAAGACAACTGAACATGAACCGACCTGTCTTCGGGGCTGAGACGTTTGATAACACGAGTCCTGATAACGTTGTCGGATGTCGTTGTCTGTGAGGGCACCGATTCCGTTGGGCTTGAAGTTGCTTTCGTTGATGATTTCGCCTGCAGCGTAAGATATTGCAGAAAGAGTAATATACCTTAGCTACATGCTTTCCCACAACTCATTCGACACGAAAATGATAAGAAATTATGTCTTTATATTTCGATATGATGAATTATTTAAGGCGATGAATTTGTACTTGTTGATTAGCAAAAAGGACAATTACTAATGAATTTCCTCATTATTTGTTCAATCAATTCCTCTGACGAATTCAACTATAAAAGATAAATCACCTTATAATTTTTCTTAAAATTCATCGCTCATAAGAGTTTCAAATTAAATTAGCGTTCTTAGTGAAATATATCCGAGAATCTAAAGCATTACTTGCTACGAATTCATTTTGACTTATTTAACAAATAGTACTCGTTTCGCAGTTTAAGTAACTGGAATTCTCATGGTGAGCATATGAGGAATATATTTGATCCTATAAACGGGGGATGTCCACCAAAAAATTATCTCATTTGGTGGGATAGTGAACAGATTATCTAAGTTGAATTTCAAATTATCGCTTGATCTTCATGAGGATAAAGTAAGGCTTAAAAGTGACCCATTAAATGTATTAACAGAGAAAGCAAATTATTCGCTAACGTCCGTTGAAGAATGCTCATCAGGATGTCCATCCGAGTGTTGTTGATTTGTGTCTTCATCTGCCTGCAAAGAATGCTATGAGTTTGCCTGAAATTGACCATGTTCTAATATTTTTGGAGATGCTTTTATTTGCCTGAGCTATCGTTTAAATTTCGAAGCTGAAATACTCACCATGAAAATGATGAATAATACAGGCGTTACGGAAACATCGTTAAAGCGCTTCGTTTAGTTCGTTCCACTCTGAACAATCGGAATGAGCATTTTTTCATGGCGTTTATTCGGCTTATTCCATATTCCAATACTGTTCGCTATTGTTAAACCTTATTTCCCGCAAAAGTTCTCATTTGCTCATTGCAATCTCTTTCTTCGAAAATGCAGTCGAATCCCTTTCTTAAAATGCAGTGTTGGTTTTGTTTAACAGGCGGATTTTTTAGATTTCTTCGACTTTCGTAGTGCTGAAAATAAACTTGCAGCCGAAATCCCTCGTTGCTCATTTGAATCGAGAAAAATTCCATAGTACCATGAAAAAACAGTACTCGGAAGTAAGCAATGGTGAACATCGCTGCATTTTCTGTGGATTTGAATTTCCTTCGCCGCACAAATGAGATTTTTATGATAGCGCTATTTGAGTGTGAGATCTTTTTCTTGTGCAAAGCGATGACTCCGAAGTTTCATTTCCGGGCAAAATGAAATAAGTTTTTTGTTGACCATTTCAGATATTCCGAAAAAGACTGCTGGTAGCAAGTAGGTTCAGGCCACTTTAAGTCGCATAACCCCTGAGACAATCTTTTATTCCCTTTTTTTGCAGATTTGTTGCCCTCATCTTTGTAATCAACTCGATGATGCGATTATTAATAACTGAGCTGAAAAAATTACTTCGTATAAAAATGAAAATAAAGGTATTCTGTTAAGTTCTTAAATAGGTACATTTTTCGAGTAGTACAATCATTTCGTTTTTCCGTTTTTTGTTGGAAAGTCCGAAATTTCGTAAGGGTTTTGAGTGGAGTGCAACGTTTCAAAAAGTGCCTTGAATAATTCAACAAATTGCTCGTGAAGAAAATTATTCACTATACAATATTTTCGCTGATATTACATTCTGCTAGCTATATTTTCTTTGTTGTCTCAATAGATGAAAATGAGCCGCTATAGTTTCATCATTATTTGCTCTTTTCGACGTCGAAAATAATCCCTAATTAATTCTCTTCGATTACGTGTGCGCATAGTTTGGCCGAGAAATTCAGCGGCCTTTATACTTGGCACTCAAAAGGGAATCTTCAAAACAAAAGCGACTGGAGACGAATTCTGCTCTTCTAGATGCGACGACTATCATATGAGTCTTTTAAAGCAACCTAACCAAGCATTCATTTGCAACTTCGTATAAAAACGTAGAGGGGATTGCGGCGTTGAAACAAAATGGCGAATATATCGGAATATATCGCTCATCAGACATACTACGAACGGTCGAAGAATAAGAGTAGAAATATGAAATGAAATTCAAACAGATAAGGTGAGACAACAATAGTACTGAATGAAATTATAAGAACAATTACAATCGATAAGAATTAAATTAATTTCGAAAAATTATTAAAATCATAAAAGTATTCAAAGGCGCAAACGTATGAATAATTCAACATCGCAAGTTTTAAGGAGAAATTTGAAGTGAACGTGTCCAAACGAAAGCAGCGTGAATGTTCCGCTAAAATCTCTCCCATGAATCAGTTCTCCGTTGCGCCGACCATAACTGCTATATCCTAAAGTCGATGATAAAATAGTATTTTGAAATCTCTTTAGCAAATATCAGTTCATAGAAAAAATGATTGGGCAAATGCATATCATCACTGCTGCTCATTTGCACTGCAAAAATTGCTTCGCATCCCAAGAAAACAATGATTATGAGAAATTTGATAAAGAAATGTGCTTCCGAAAAAGAAAACTTGGATTGCTCTCGTGACTTTCCGGGGTAATTCTAGATGGCGTTCCTTTGACCAATATTTCTATCACAATCTCTCCTTTATCGTATCCTTGATTTTTGACAATGTGGAGAAATTCCTGAATTCATTAACAACAAGGTTTTTGCGTTTCCATACGAAAATATGTGCAACGACAGTGAGGATGTGGCTCCAAGAACATTGGAAGGCATCCGAACAATTCGGGACCTCTCAATTTTTGTTTAAACACCCTCCTAGGGAATGAATTAAAAACACAAGTTCGTACCAGACCACACACTGCTTTTCGAGAATAACACCCTAGGACGGCTAACGAAATTGCATCTTCACTCTTTGATCCGTTTTTTCAGAATTTGTGAGCTGCAAGATAAAGAACACACAATAGCAGTCTTCTATTCTTCGGCAGTTTAATTTCCCGTCGTTTCTGGCGGATTTTCACTGTTCTTATGGAATAATCGGCTTGTCAAATACAGACATTAAATGATTGTATAAGCAAGGTGTATACTGAAAAAGTATATTGATAGTCGTTTATCAAATAGTATGATAAAATATGGTAGTAGCATTAGCAGTATAGTACAATAAAAAGCGATGTCTTTTGTTTCGGAATAGGTTTTTAGCTTATGACGATGAGAAAGAAGGTGCATGCAAATAAGAGCATGTTTTCAAGCAAAACTATTTCCGGTGCATAAAAAAGAGGAAATAGATCAAGTAAAACAAGTAGCTTTGAAGTGCTTATATCGTAAGCAGAGAATTCCAGCGTTTGTACGCACAAATTTTGTTTAGCATCTCGAATGTGGGACGAAAAAGAATTTGCAAAATCTGTTTCATGTGACCATTTAATAATTCATGATCGGAAAATGACACACGGTGGATGTCCATTCATTGTGAGGCTTTGCATGAGTGCAAAATCCGATTTAGATAACTCATTCCAACATAACGTCTCATTGAGACGTCGAGGCGTTATATTGGCCGAAGAATTTTCGAATGTGATCAGAGAAAAAAGTGCGCGTAATGTTGGTTTACCTCAAACCTGATGAGATCGTCACAAGGTCGTTTCCCGTCTGAGGAGGAATGTCGTGCCACCATAACTAGTCCCTCAACATCATCCGAATCCTGACCTCGCCCATCGTCACACATTTCTTATCTGGGAATAAAATGAATCTGCGCAGTTGAAGAGGAGACCATTCGTATGGATAACGTTCGATCACGTTAAGCGACGCAACTCTTTGGCTCTGTTCATGCAAAGAAAAAAGCTGTCTTAGGCTATTGTTGCTGCATTGTTAATAGCCGCCTAGTAGTAGCGAAGCTTCTTTAGAATTGTTCTAGACTGCGCTTATTCAGAAAAATATGTAAAATGCACTTTGCGAGCATAATGCAATCATTTTTTGCTATTCATATTACTCGAACAACCACTTTGCTACAGAAGCAAAATGCCAGATTTATTAGTTGTGCAGAAGAATTTCCATTTTCGCATGAGAAGAGGCAAGATTGAAGGCAGGACCTTCAAAAGCAATATAAAGACCACTAAGCGATCCAACACATTTCGACGTGGTTTCGAATTTCATCTTCGGAAGTTCCGGACGAAGCTCTAGTTGCCCGTCCTTGAAAAAAAAAGTTTAGAGGCGAACTGACCGCATCAAACTTCAGGTTTTTGTTGATGGCGATTGCAAGGCAAGAGATTCGTTTAATCAGCGGCCAATTAGAAGGATTAGGGCAGCATTCAAGCGAATCGGTTGTAGCTGGATAAGTTTACTCGGTCAGATGAGTGTGCTCGTGCTTTGCATGTTTACATGAGATATCTATGCGCCGACCTCTGCATTTTTCACGCTTTCTCTCGGCTTGACGCTGCACATCAAGCTAAGTTTATCAAAGAACGTGCATAGTAGTACCCGTCGCAATGTCACCTCTATCGCGCATCCTTAACTACTGCCATCAGTGCGCTGTGGCATATCGATCGAGCGCCGAACGTCATCCATAAGAGCAAACCGTTGTCCGTTTTCAGCAGAGAATGGATCGAGATCTGCCTCGAATGTGAACAAATCTTGCAAGCACCACATTTAAATGTAAAATTGGCTAGATCTCATAACTGAATTGCGACAACTGCTTATCGATTATTTACGGAAAAAAAAAACGAATGACGGCTTCGCCGTGAAGTGAAATAACGTATTCGATCCCATTACACATGTAGATGCCCACCATTTACATATGAAAAGCTGGACCACTAGAACATATCAGCAAGTGAAAGAACTTGCTACACGTCGAATAGCAGAAATGATTGGAGGATCCATACTTGCCAAAACTTATGAAGCAGATGGAAAAAGCTTTTTTTCACTTCAATTTCTATAATAGGAGAGTTGCTTGAGCAATGAGTGAAATACCCAAGATGAGCCTCCAAAGCGTTGATTCAGAGGCGAAGATATTCAGTATGTGACGACGGATTAGTGACGTCAAGATGAAGGCATTCGTTCTTAAAAAATTTAACTCGTATTTCAATAAAAATTGCGCAGTCACAGTAAATTTAATCTAGGTATTTTTCCAAATAGTCTTTTATTTGCACTTTTGCTCTTAGTGAAGAAGACTATCTCTGAATGAAAAGAAGATGATATAATATTCAACTTAATGGTTGCCATTTATGAAAAATTCGTTCGGAAAAAACATAGAAAATTCCATTTCAGCGCAATTTCACATCAGTAATTTTTCGATAGTCACTCTATCCTTTTTAAATTTCCGTTTGATGGCCTAACATAGTGGAAATAGATTTGCTAAAGATTACTTAATATCAATAACACGACACCTTCCCCTTAACACTACTACGAACAAGGCTCATCTAATTCAAGAGAAGTGGCCAACATTCTGTTCATGAATTTTTAACTAATACACTCGTCGCCTATTGTGGAAAAATCCGCTCACGTATGGAGAACAAATATATTCTTCGTTAACGAATAAGTGAATGAGCTATGCTCCTTTTTTCTCGCATATTGAATTCGAAAGCTTGGAAGAGAGAAAATAGGAAGGAGTTCAACTGCGTTCATCAATTACGAAAGCTTTCGCCAGCCAGAGATTGAATCAGTAAATTTCCCTTTAAACGAATCGATTTAGGTAAATAAACTATACGTTTGAAAATTGCGAAGAGTTATGAGACTCCATTCCCGGCTAAATCGCATCGTTCGGCTGTCATTTCTCCTCAGTAATCTTATAAAACTTATATTGACTTCAAAAATGTAAAATATACCGCTATAAGAAGTGCCATTTGCTATAGCGTACCTAAAGGAATTCGCTTAACTATAAGAAGTTGATTTTCTATAGCGCACCTAAAGAAATTCGTTTAACTATAAGAAGTTCATTTGCTATAGCGTACCTCGAGGAATTCGTTTAATAGCGATAGCATTAGGCTATTGAAAAAGGATAAATACGAGTGCATTCGTCGGTGAAAAAGAAAACATAACTTTTTCAACTCGGTAAATAAAATTGCCGCATTAGAAACCCTTCGCAACGATTATTGTTTCGTGAAGTTTTCCATCGATACTTCATCTTATTTGCAATTTGCCTAAAAAATTTGGCAATAAAGAGGAAAGCAATGGAGTTTTTCTTTTTTGAATTGCAATATCGAATTGCTTAAAAGAAAATGTTTCCATCGGAAATTAGAGAAAGAATTTGAAATGTTAACATAGAGGTAATTTCGCTCTCTATTTCTCCACTGTTATTTACATCTGCCATTCCGTCACTGAGAAATGTAGTCGACTATATTCTTCTTTCTTTTTCCTTTTTCTTTCAGACGCATAAGTTGTGCAGTCTAAAGTGATCTCAAACAACAGCCGACTTAAATAAATGACTTAAAAAGTTGTGAAATTGCATCACACATGAGAGGAAACGAATTAAAACCTCAAATCTGCAAAATAATTTCTTCAGAAATAAACTCTATGATAGTCTTTATTAATCATTACTCCATGAACTCATCTACGAGACTAGTTGGCCGGTAATCCATCAAACGACTATGGTCACTTTACGAATCGGTGAACTCGCCCATCAAATGGACAAAAAAAGAGAAAGAACAAGCGTAAAATTTATAAGTTACTTGATGTTAGTCAACAATCTCAGTACAATAAGTTAGAAGGTTTACCAATATGACGTCAAATTTACGAGATACGATTTTAATAGGATATGGATTTTGCCACCCTAACGGAGACATCAACAAACGGCCGTCCACAACGAGCGCGCTTGCAACAAGCATGCGATCGCACACGCCCTAATATGAGAAATTAGCCCAAAATCCACGCGACGCGGACCGCCCGTAACGAAGCGTCAAAATATTGTCATTAGGCATAGTCTTTTCCTAAAATCCCATCGTATCGATGCTTTTGAATTCTTTAACAAAAAACCCGACTATCTTTGCGTTAGCAACTCGTAAAATTGATAGCGCTTCGTTTAGCTGACATGAATGGGGCAGCTGATAAATGAATAGAGGTGATTGCCGAGCGTTCGCATAAACAACTTTATCGGAACCTTCAAAAGCCTTGAAGGTTTAGCTCTAAGCTTTGAAATTTTGCCTATATTTCGACGTCTCTGAAGAATTATGCAACCAACATACCATTTATGATCAATAAAAATGAGCAAAAACTGCACTGAAATTAAGCGATCATTGGAAAATATCACGCAGATGTGATATCAAAATCTCATAATACGTAGAAACGCATTAATAAAACGAACATAAATATATCATGAGTGACCGTATAATCTCTATTATCATACTGAGAACACAAATTGAATATTGGAAGTTAAATCGGCGTTATGCGCAATTTAATGAATTTTTCAGCAGTTCTTCGTTTTTCCTTTTTTTTCTGTTTCAAAGCGGAAACGACGAAATCTGAAGAGATATTCCCGCGTCACAAAGTCCTAGGGCTATCAGTCTCACATTTTATAGTGTCGGTGGGCATGACTTATATGAGTTAAATCTCAACGAGACCTGCAAACCTCAGAAGTTGATTTCCACTTTTACATATTTGTATTGAGGTTCTAGAGAAGTGCTATGGATCAACGCTATAATGAAACTGACTCTAAAGTTAATATCTGAGTTTCGTGCAAAATGCACTGAACGTTCTAAAGCTGTCATTGCTTACGTTTACGCGCTTCTCCGGCTACTTCAAATGTTAATATGATATGCATAATCTGCAAAAGATTTTTCCTGCCCAAAACAGTTACACCAGGTGATATGCCAATCAAGTGATAAACTACCGCGATATGATTGAGTTAGTTCTATAGAGCATGATAGATGAAGTGCTCTTCTTCTGAAAGACCGATGCAAAGAGGAAGGAGAAAGAAATGGAATAGCAATAACTATTAGAAAACTAATGCAATTGAGGATGAAATATAATCTGTCGACTTTTTTCCTGTTCACAACGATTTGCACACTTCTTCCTGACTGTTCGTTCATTTTGCTCGATTGCTTCCTATTAATCGACTATCATCTTCACATCTGTCGTGTAGGTTTATTTGCTATCGATTAATTCATTTACTCAATATTGAATAATATTGTTCCTTTACAACTACTCATCTTAGCAATATATACTTCTCGTTTAACGCAATTAAACGAAATTCGATCTTATTACCATATTACTGCGTCAAGAATGGTGACTGCGGAAATCTCAGCTCCTTTATTCCTCTGATCAGTCATTCAACTGTTCACTTATGTGTTACTCTACTCTTATCATATCCAATGAAATAAATTATGTGCTGAAGCATTCAAATGTAGCATAATTGTTCATACAGGTATGTTGCATCTGTAAGACATTTTTTGCTTCTTTGCGTCAAAAGATATTTGTAAGCCTTCTCACAAGTCTAAAATTACGTCAGTAAACTGATGATGAGGTATTTCTCATTTGACTAACTTCATCATAATCTATAAAGACTGTGTCATTATAACATATTTGATGTTATTTACATTAGAGAAAGCATAACGATAGAACATAAGGTGGGCAAGTTTCGTTGCATTTTGAAATATGAAAGTGCATACGTGAAATAATTATTACATGACAATAACAACTTCATCTGTTTATTGAAAAGTAAGCCAACTCATACTTGTATTATTTTATATTGCATATGAATGATATTTAAGGGATATATTTATATTAGATCGTCGAAAAAATTTATTTCCACATAACAATCAGAAGTCCATAGAAAGGCCATTCAATTTTCGGTTGCTTGATGAATCAACAAAAAGATTGAAAAATCGCACAGCTAGATGCTAAACGTCAAAATATCACTTATCCTTAACGCCGCAATCCTAAATTTATTGACGAGGATTTCAATTTTCCGTGCGAATTTCTTTCTTTCTTTCTTCTTTGAAAGCGTCCAACTCCATTCATACCTCTCAGTTGTTGCTTCCATTGACAGAAAACGTATCCATGATGCCATACGAATTTTTCTATAGCTAACATGTCTTGTTAAAAAGAAAAATTCCAATATTACCAATTTGTTCATTACCATAAATCTAAATCACCTTTTTAATGGTAATTCACATGTCGAGTACGCAACCTCAACAGGATTTTCATATATGGAATAATTTCAGTAATAATGCTGGGTGCAAGAACCGTTATCACTCATTTGCTTGCTGCATTATCTCAACTACTGAATTACCCTTTCGATCAGTTCGAAACGTTTGATAGACAAGTTGGCATGATATGCATCTGTGAATCATGCTGATCTGATCAGAAATATTCGTGCATAAATCATATAAACAAAAAGTGTGCGATAATGCGTGCTTGTATTAAAGGATTCGACTATGAATGAAAGTTTCATAAAAGAAGAGTTATTTCTATATTATGCAACTGCTCAACTAGTAAAACATAAAATCCCATTATGATGAATGACGTAAAAAAAACTTGCACCCTTTTGTTTATCCTTAACTGCTTTCGTATCCTGAGAATCATGACGTTCGAAAATATGGAATAGGATTCGTCGGTGTACGTTGCGCCAAAAAAATCTTACTTCCAGATTTCCGAATTCTTAAGTGAATGAGCATAAAAACATATTCATATTCTTAAACATACACACTGTTGTGATTGCTTCGCAAAAAATCAATTCTGCGAAAACGCACATAAATAAGGAATTTAGGGGTTTTTCTTAAAGCAATTTTTACCATCGCAATTATCATTTAACTTTATCGTTTGTGTTTTGAAGTGTCCGAACATTCTCAACGCCGCTTGTTCGACATGACCGCACACAAAACTTCGCACTGCTAGCAAATTACTAGAAGTGAATACATGCTATGGGAGTCATTTAGCATTAACGCAATCCTTTTTGACGCAAGATTGCAAACGAAATGGTGCAGATATGGAGGAGCATGTTCATTATATGTTATGGAGAAGCATGTTCATTATATGTGCAACAGAAATGACCAACTATTTCAGGAAGACGTGAAAAAGCTATTTCTGCCGAGCTATCCCTGCAGCAGTTTAATTAACTCAAATCGTTTACTCGAGTTCACCAACGCAAGTTTCTTCGGTTGGCTATTACTAGAATCATAAAGCTTGAGCAGTGGACGAGGTAGCCGAAACTGATTGCATTTGAAATAGCAGGCAAGACACATTCTAGAAAAGTGAGGAACAATAAAAAAAAACGGCAAAGACGAACGGCAGCAGAAAATGAACGTATAATAAAAGCTTGTGCGAGCGATCCTAAAATGCCTAACGCATCAGAAATCAAAGAAATAAAATGTATGCAACGCATTTCCATTTTCCTGGAAACTTGAAGAGGTACATCATTCAACAGCTAAAAGGAGAGCAAAAACAGTCATAAACGAGCTAAAACTTAATTATCTTAAGCATCGAGGATGCCTAATGAAGAGAAGACAGTTAATCCATAGGCGATCTTGTCGACTTTTCCATGGTTCCAAATATTTTTCACTAACGCTTTTGTTACGCAACAGTTTAACAATTCAATATTGCCAACATTGCTTGCTGAATGTTTCTAGCCCTTTCATTTCAACCTTTGCAGACGCGGATTTTGCCGACGCAGTTGAAAAAAAAGCATAAAAACTGCCTGTTGTTGCAAAACCATAAATCTGATCTTTTGGAGTATACTGAGAAAGTGACATCGACTGCGAACACAAAGCAAAACGGCGAATAATGACCATATGCACGCAGACAAATGCATCGAAATTTTACGGCGCATGTTGGAGGAATATCGCTTTCCTAATCCGCCAGAGTGAGTAATGACGATTTTTTAAGCTGGAAAAGTGGAATTTCCGTGAATGCATCCTGGCAAGGAATTTGACGAATATTGATACGCAATATTTCATGTTATGGTGACAGCTATGCGCGGTTTGGTGGAACAATCGAAAACTGGGCAGTCTGCTATCACTCACTGCTACGTTCTGACAAGCGGAGACGAAGAGAATAATTTCATAACTTGTATTGTGAGGCATAAAGTCAGCAAGAAAGGGCTGAGCAATAATCAAAACGCACAACCAACAATGTCAACGTTTCTTCATCTACAGCAAAGTCCTCATATCCGTTTTTGCATTTTTCTATTTCTCTTTCTCTTAGGTAGTTTTCAAATATTGAAACGTTGAAGCTAAACTCAGGAAGTTCAACAGACATCATCTGATTTAGCTGAGGTTATCTGTAGCTAACAAATTGCATGATTATCGCTTCAGCATTTATAGAACTAATGTCGCACAGTCTAACATGCGCAGAAATGTCGAAGCATATGCAAAGATGAGAGGCGATCAGAAATGTTGAAGCGATCACTCATTCTTGAGAATATGACATGAATTTCAAATTTTTTACTTTTCATTAGCAGCCATTTCTGAGCGGATGGAGACGCCTGAAGTTGCTGCAGAATAGGCGCTTGGTAATTTTTATTCAATGGACGGCAAATTCTGTTCAAATACCGAGTTCTTGGTGTGGATTTATGCGAAAAGCTTCGTTAAATAATGAGACGCAAACGTATATGGGTATTGCGTTCCATTACTTCGAGAAAAGAATCTGACAACATATACGAGTGTTAAACTTGCGCCGATGCTAGATTATCCACGTGAGGGTCAATTATTAGCGTTAGTACTCTAACCATAAAGCTCTCCTGCTCTCGTCCCTCAAAAACAACTATAACTTTGAGCGAGTCATTCCCGCGAATATAACCTTACTGGCTCTGCTGCATGGGAAATGGAGAGGGGTGAGAGGAATGAAAACTACGATAAATCAACTATTTCCACAAATAAAAGAAAAAATTTGTGGCTCTGTCTCCGAGATCGGAGAGAAATTTCCAAAGTTTTGCAGTTCACAAAACGAGCACTGTTGACGGAACCATTTTTTTTCCAGAAGGGGGAGCACATATCCAGCGGCTGTACTCTCTCAGTTTTTCTTTATGCAGTTGATAACGGTCAGTGCTAGAGAGCTAAAGCGATAACAAAATTATGTACTAACGTTCATCATGTAAAAGTCTGGGATACTTTCTGTGAGATTAAGCAAAGTTTCTTCCCAAAAACCGGGCACAAATAGTCAGAAATGCAGAGATCTTTGATGATTGAGGACATTGATATCACAATAACATGATGTAAAAATGAATAGTTCAGCGGTGTTCATACCATCATTCTAGAGTTTGCTAGAGGTGTAAAACGTCGGCTGCAGTGAGACGCATGAAGAGCTGATATCTGTCAGATTAAGAGGCACTGCAGATAAGTGGAACTGGCGAAGTAGGAAATGAGCACAGCGCAGAGTGACAAAATTAAAATAAATTTAATCGAAATGAAGCCAAACTGTTCATCACGAGGCAAGCGCACAACTCGCATAAACAAATTGCGTGATGAGTTGGCAAGTTGAAATCCTACTGCATCATTAATGCGCTGACTAGCTTTGTCGTTTTGTGATCGTTCATCATTGCGATAGCAAAATGCATGCAGTGCGCTTCATCCATTTTTCAAGGTAACAGCATAAATGAGTGGATTCTCCTCATGACACGCCTTACAAAGATCTCAAATGTTGAAGGCAAACTATCGGAGCGCAAAGTGAGAACGTCTGCTTCGATGTTATTGCCCATGCCCTGCTGCGTCATGTAATTTCTACTTAAGTATTTGTTGCGCAGTTCATATAGTAAACCGGTTACCGGATCATTTATAGAACTGGTTATTGAGATCTCCCAGTGAGATATCTTATTATTCGGATTACACTACAGAAGTGGGAATGAGCTTGTATTTGGAGGTTGAAACACTGGGGTGATACGTTAAAATGAGGACAGTGAAAAAAATGCCAATACATTCAGTCATGCAAGCTGACGCAATGAAGACCTTGGGTGAGACTCAGTGACCATTATTGGTAGAGAAACTGCACAATAGTACAGTTTAGTACAGTTTTCAACTGTAATGAACGCGATTCATCGCAGCTGAATGGATTGGAGTACCAGCAATTGTTTGCTCTTAGCGAAGCCATCATTCAAAAACTTTAATAATCTCAAGACCAACTGCTCAGAAATGTAAAAATTATGGCGAATAGTTATAGGAAATGATTGCATATGGAAATACAAATGATTTTTATATCGGTCGCTATCCAACCTTGCGCTTCATACTAAACTGCAAAAAAAACATCAACACATGAAGAGATAGATGTTAAAAGAGGTCTGCTTGCAGTTCGTGCAGACCAACAACTGCTTAACTTGATATAAACGCAGTGTTATAAAGTATATTCGAAACACGAAGATCAAAAACAGATAGAGAACCCAAATTTCACTCTGGTGAACACAACGTCCCATTTTTGATCTCGCCTTTCTGCATATGCCAACCCAGTGGTATATATGAATTCTCTGTAGGAAGTGTCTTGGATTGAAATCTTGCACGTATGCGAAAAATGCTTATAATAAACGGAGAGAATTTGCAAGATGTAAATGTGGACCGGCTTTACAGCAGTAGAATATGAATAGGGTTCCGTAAGAGCTAGTGATTCAGTAGGCAGGGATGAAAAGAACCGAAAACAATCTCTAGCCATCGATAAGCTAATGAATCATAAAATCACCATGGGTATCAGGTACCCTCATATCGCTGCAATCGATAGCCATGAATCGGATGTTGATCAAATCAGATTTATTGTTACTGTTCGACGAATCGATGCAACGTAATCAACCCTAGAAATAAAATGTGGATGCTGAGAACGCGATTGTAAGGACATTTTTGCAGCATGTTTCGATAACGCACTCACTGAATAATTATTAACGGTACTTTAAGCGTACTAATAGATTATTAACGGTATTTTATCATATTCACTCACAAGCGAGTTTCAACGAAAAATATTTGCTTCTTCATAGTCTCACTCGAGCTGGGCTGAATTGAAGTGAATGATCTTTGGTTCGACGACAGATGAAAGCCGCATATCGCAGTGAAGATAAACGTCAACATGACACCGACATAAACGCATATTTATATATGCATGTGCACATGAATTATGCATATTCTCAGAAAAAGAGGAAAAACGCAAACGACATAAATGAATTTTTAAGGGCCCAAAGATGTGGAGAAGAAACGCCTATGAAAGGAAAAACACTTATATGACAAGATGTACTCGCCCATTTTGCATCTCTCTCGAGCGAGCAAAATGCACTCGCATTGAGTTTTTTGCTTTTTTTTTTGTTCTTCTATCTGAAAGATAAGCAAAGAAATGATCCACCAATATAAACTTTCATTGTCAAGAAATAACCTATTCTTAGCGGCATCAAATATTCTCCACATAACATCATCAGACGTAACCGCAAATAACTGCATCATCGCCATATCTGTTGATATTGCAAAAATATATTTTGGGGAGTTGCAGTAGACGTGGAAAAGAATAAAGAGCAAAAATAATTAACGCGCAACGATAAACAGTCTCCATCGATCTTCTATTTTATACTTGGCAACACTGGATTTCCAACCTACGGCTTCATTTTTATATATGGGACTTTTTTTAATATAGGCGGAATATTAAATCCATAAATTGTCACTCAAAACTGATTTCCTTAAATTTTCCGCATCTCGATAAACGTTGGCATTTTGAATGGCTGGCGAGACATTTCGGGCGTATTCATCAGCAGATTAGATTAGTGAAACGATTTCTTATGAGAAATGAGATTTTCGTACCCATGGAAAATTCCACGCAATGGTATTGTGGAACACTAATTCTGGTAGCTCACCATAGAATTTATTGTGAATTAATGAGGCTAAAAATATCAGTGGTTCCTCGGGACGTCCGTAGGGAAGTAAACAAATTAATTTAAAACCTCTATTATTTGCATGGAACTGCAACTCTAAAGCCCTATTCTGCTCTGATATTCGAACGTTTTGAGAGGAAGACAAAAAAAATTAAACGAATTAAGTTCATCGCTCTGGAAGTTCGTAAAATTCCTAACTTTCTCCATTAGATCTATTGTTCCGCGAAAATTTTTCGTTGTTAAATGTGGATTTTGTTTTTCATCGTCAAGTACAATGGACTGCGCCAGTTTTCAACATGTGACCCCAAATTGTCGGCCCCTTCCCTCAATAAGTCGTTTTGTGGAACATGAAGATGCAGTTATACTTACAAGAAGTTAACAGCTTTGAATTTCCTCCTCATCCATGACTCTTTTCTAGTAAATCTTCCAACTACGGTTTCTATCATGAACTCCGCGTCCTATCGAGCCCAATGCAACTGTACAGTGCACTAGAATTGAAAGCGAAAAACTTGGACGACTTCCAGAAATCAGACTTTCGGAAATCCTGCAACTTTTCGTGTGAGCTGCACAGCCCTGATTCCATTCGATCGAGGATTTGACGCCCTTTCGAAAGGTATGAGGAGATTTGGCACGTTTGTACGAAAATTGCATTCGGTGACTAGGCAATACACAGTTGAGAGAAGCAGATATGCTCACCTAGGATTTTTGTACATCGCTGCTCCAGCGAATGCCCTTATACGAAGAGCTCGCTGTACTTGAGTGATAACAATCGGATATCGGTCGCAGACTCATTTCGCATTTTTCAACAGCTTGCTTTTTTTTTTAAATCGATAGGCATACGACGTATACAGCTTCTTTTTGAGCTAAATGACAGTTGTCTGGATTATGGAAATTGATGTGGAAAGAGAAGTTTTATAGGAACAGCTGAAGAGACGGATTCCTGACTGCACTCAAATGAAGCAAGCTTCAAGGATGAGGGCGGCAACCTTGCCACATCTTCCGGTGAGCCACAAACAACGGGACGCTCCCGAACCTTAATATCTATGCCGGAATAAAGCAAAAGCACCCAAGGGAAACCTTTTTCCTCACTTCCGTCAGACAATTCCTATTTGATTTTCCTCGTTCCATTCGGTGATTTGGAAAAATTCTCCTCCTAATATCTTCTTGCAACACTATTTCCTTCTCTAGCGTCTTGGACGAGGCGGTTTTCACATGTAATGAATTCAGCTGAAGTATGTGCAGAAACAGATATGATTTAATACATTAGAAGCAATATGTCCGTAATAATTGGTTCACCTGAGGCTAACCTTCTGCATTTAGCTTTCGAGGCTCTATTAAATGACATGTGAAAGGTTCGAATTGGCTAACTTCCCCCAATCTCAAATAAACCAGCCCGGTTTAGTGGAATCTCGATTTTGGGTGTTTTAGGGGCGCTCCATCTCGACTGCTGTTGAAAATGAGGCTTGTCGCTCCCCTAAAGAATTTAAAAAGCTCACTGAAGACTCCACAATGATGTTTCAGTTACGTTGCACTTGACAGCATGAATCGAGGTAAGCTACCCTAAAGACCAGGATTTGTGCCCACTGGCTGGTCGCGAACATGCAGATTTTTCAAAATGGTCTTTCATGAAACACTACAGAAGGGCCCACCTAAAGTACTTCTCAGTCTGTTTGTACATTACATCTACTAGAGAGGCTGGAGGAAAATGTCCCAAATCCGCTGCCATTAATTATGCGTGGGTAGAGACTATCTAACATCTCGTGCACCTCACATTAATCGTTACAGATTCGAGTTGGCCAGCATCGCAGGACGCGTGGCAGTGCTAGAGCATTTTTTCGTTAAATGTGATCTCCATCTGCCATCATTCTGCACGTTTGTAGCAAAAACCTCTTAATAAGTGGTCGATGCCAATGTTATGGTACCCGTCGGCCATCTATGATGGTTATATGTCGCTGAAATCTGCCGGCACAATTGCTTTTCGTCGACACAGTTACTAAGGTTTTAGTTTCCTTGACGCACCTTCCAGTTACTTCATTCATACTGCTGAGTTAGAATACAAGCAGAGGATCATCCAGTTCCGGGAAGTCCACACCATCATTACCGCCTTTTGTCCTCCATTATCGTTTCTTTCGGACCACCAGTGTTGAATGCCCTGGCGAAGCGACCTTCGCTATATGCACATCATAATGACACTTTCTTGCTAGTACCGTACTGCTTGCGATGGAGGTCTCCCTTATTGTCGATGAGATAGGGGTCTGCGAGTGAAGATTTCATAAACCCACTCGAATATATAGTATAAATAATGTATTACTTAAAAGAGTCATAGCAACAGAAAAGCTCACAATATCGTTCAACCGTTAAACCTCACCGATCATTTATGTTCACACCATCGTTGGGAAGTGTTTACTTGCCATGGATTAGGCTTTTTCTTATGTATTTCGTTTTATTTTCGTTGCTAGATCAGGTACTATATTTTCTCATCCAACGCAATCAAACGTATTCTTTTTAACTTCTTCAGACTGGGTTCTATTGTATTGTTTTGCTTAGCGTTTTCATTCACCGCTCATTTCACTTCGCCTCCCTACTAACTTATCTGACGAATAAACGCATTTTTATTCTTTTATATCTGAATAAAGACGTAAAAATGTTCGTCATTAAACTTCCAGTCTGCTTCTCTCTTCAGCGTTATTGCTGATGGGAATATTTCGTAGGAAAGTAAACAAAAAAGAATGTTTATTTATGAGTTACTAAATGCTAAACAAATCTCATATGATGGATATTTCGCATTTATTTGAAAATCGCAACGTCGTTTATTTCACTTAGCATTTTCTAGATCGAAAAAGTCTCAATGCAGTTGTGGGGAATTTCTGTTCTGCCAACAAAACTCTAACGAGGAACTGCAAACGATCGTAAAACAAGATCCCTTAACTCAAAATGAGAATCGAATATTTTCTTGTCCTTCGATTTGTTATTATTTAGGAGTGCCTATCCATTACGGCTACTAATTCTACCACGATCATCTCCATCGGTAGAAGTAAGAGAGCAGGATGAGATTAGATAATCAACACAGTCGGTCGAAATGTTCTCTTGAACGAAAGAAGTCGGGAACAAATGAGCAGAAAGTTTGCCGAATAAAATATTCAAAAAATTCTGTAATACGCTGTTAGAAGGAGAAATTCTCACATGCAAAATCTTGGCCACATGTGTATCATCCATTCTCAAACATTTACAAGGAAGAAATAACGGAGGTTAGCTCTTGCTTAAAACATATCCATCTAGTAATACGTCTCTCGTTCAACCCAGCCGCCTGGATATTTCCTGATGAGGAAGCGACGAGCCTCATCGTACGCAAAGATGAGTATTGAGAACGGCAACGCAGGGAACCACCACGAAAACCTGAAAGTAGTTCTCGTTAACTATCTGTTGAAATTTCAACACTAACTCGTTGGCATTCCACTCACGGGATGCATATTTTGTTCCACTGGTATTTCAGGTTCAACAAACGACGGTTTAACTGAGCGTTCTCCTGATAAAATTTGAGCTGCTCTGCATTTTACCATAAAATTCTTGAGGAGTGAACGTGTTTCAAGGTGAAAATGTGGAAGCAAGTTGGTGTACAATCTCATCAAAAGTTAGAGGATGAATAATTCGGATGATCAAAACGAAATCTCAATTATCGGAAAGGAAAGAAATATCGTTGTTCTGACTTACCGAAGGCCATACATACGGAATCCGTTGTCAAGACCAGGACAATAAGCCATGAAAGCTGCGAGCAGTGTTTCGAAAACGAGGCCAAAATTGAGCGTCCAGTTGGTCATTCCTTAAAATGAATCATCCTTCACTTAACTGGAGATTCATCTCTATTTTCAGCACTGCTTGCAATGAGTCTTTCAATGGTTCATATGGAACGTGAGAAACCAGACCCCACCAAGGAGAACCGTTTAGGCTGCACGTTGAATGGTGCAATCAATATCTAAGTGTAACAAGGCTAATGTGCCGGTCCAAAGTGCATGCGCGTTTAATTCGTTAAAGTTTCATATGTGGGTTTGAATTATTGACCGCTATTTCATTCCCTCCCATACTTTGGTTTAAATAATTTTATATACACTGTGATAGAAGATATTTTCACTTATTTAAATACACCCTGTTTTGAATGAAAGGACTTCCAGTAATATAAGATACTGCTCACCCCAGTGTAAAAAGGATTCCTCTGTGATAAATGTGCCTCATACCGTACCAATATTTATATTCCCTCCTCGACCACACTTTTTTTCAGGAGCCATTCAGAGTGCCCGCTGAAAACGTCAGTTTCCCACGTTTTACAGGTGCCTTTAGCGTTTTTTATTCATATCTCGACTAAAGCAAACAAATAACCTACGTTTAAACACCGATCGCTGCAGGTGAGAGGTTAACTTAGAGAACTGAGGAGCAAAATGTGGGCTTCCTCAAACATACGCTCTATCTCGAGGAACAGAGGAAAAGAGTAGCCTAAAGTTTCTATTTAGGCAAGAGTAGCCTAAGGCTCTTAAACTCCTCGAACCTCATCAAAAAAAATGAAAACAATTAAAGCAATTACTAGATTTTCGCTGTAAAACATATGTTCGAAGAGTGGTCTTGGCCTACTTAATAAACTCTGCTGATCACTGTACCAGTGGCATTAGTTCAATTAATGTCACTAATGCCAAAAACATGCACAACGTAGTCGAGCATTAAAGACTTCTTGAAACAGAAAGAAGTAGGTCATACGTGTATTTCTTCATAGCAGAAGCAAATTATAAGCGAACACTGAAAACGTTGAGATTCGAACCTTGTTGCACAAGTGAATTGCGGCGCGTTTTGCAGATTATGAGATCGGCCCATTGTACGATGACGATACTCGAGAAAAACGCTGTATGGCATGTATATTCCAGTACTTTACGACTCGCGTAGGTCTGAATATGCACAATGATATAAAATTACCTATTCGATAAATTAAGAACGCAGAACTGTCGTGCTTACTGTGTAATCAATCGTGCTAATGCATTTAAAACAAATGAATAGATAAGAAAATGATAAGATCCATCCGGACTTCAATGGCTGTACCTAGTCAGCAGCCTCATCTAAAAATATGGCTTTCTCAAATGTGAGGAAAGAGCAAAAAACCTCTGCTACCAGTAATTTCACCAAGAAACAAAAGATGCCTTCAATACGCCTTCAGAGAAGAAAAAAAGAAAATAATCCAAACTCTCGAACTTATTCTTTCCCAGTCATGTTTTTATAATCCCAATATTCTTTAAAAATTCAGCTTCCGTTAGCCTTTTTTCTTCTAAAACGAACCAATAATTGCTCGTATTTAGCCCTAACCGATGTATTCTCAGAGCAAATTGCGTAACAACGTAACATGCGACATCATTTAAAATGTTCTGTAAGCAGCTATTCTATTCCAGCTTAGGAACCGAATTATGCCAATAAAAGCTTACCCAATGTTGTCCGTAGCTGTCTTCTAGATCATTCACTGCTCGCGAATCCCAACGTGAACGCAATCCAAGAAGATCCCACGGAAGGAAACCGTTTTCAGCCATTATGTATACGTATGCAAAGAATCCAGACGATGCTTGGATCATACCGATTTGTCCATAGGCGACCGATATTAGTCTGTTTGCAAAAATATCAGTTCAATATCACATGAAGCAAACTGCGCAAATAGGCACGAATGGAGATATTTGCTGGTGGAAGGTACCCATCGCTGCTAACTAATATTTGATGAAGTGTGAATAACTTCTAAAAAATCTGACTGCAATACGATGGCATGTAGGCTAAATGGCAAAAGAACGTCGACTCAGCAGGTTAACTATTTCGCAGCTCAAATAATTAAATTTATAGCCCGGGAAGTGCGACTTCTAGCCTTCTTTTTCGATAGAAATCTTGAGTCTTTGAGTGTACGACAGATATGCATTAACTCACAGAGGGCAATGAAGTGGCTAAATTCAATTATGGATGAGCTAGTCGAGACTTTTGGAAGAAGTTGTAGAGATCGAGTTCTCGTAAAAATAGATTTCGTAAGATGTTTTCAAACGCAGTAAAGAATTTGACAGGAAAAGTGCGAGGAATTGGATGAAAAGGAGAAACTCGAGATGTAATATGAAAATGTAAAACGACCATCTAATGAGAAGGCTTCTAATCAATTGGTGTATGATTGCTGCCGACTTAGGTAGAAGCCGAACCATCAGATCATTTCTAAAATATGGCTAAAAGAGAGGGGAGAAAATATTTGAGGTTCTATATATTAGACGTCATTTTCATAACGCACTGTGCTGGTACACGCTCATCACTGCTTATCCCACTGTACATCGCTGTTGAGCCAAATCTTATTAAACTAGAATTTTAATTAATTCAATATTTAAATAACTTTTCTCAGTGTTAAGTAGAGGAGATACGACTGGAAGCAGTCGTGCTTCTGATAATTCAACGACGAGCTTCACACAGCCGAAACTAGGGGACAGGTAAGAAGCGAGCAGCGAATGAGGATTGTAAGGAAATTATGAGCTCATAGAGAACGTTTTGAGCATGCCACCGATCTAATAAACGATCTGCCACTACATTTGCGCTCATTTTTGCATGCATTCAGCACCCCTTCAGGTAATTTTGTAGCCTTTTTATATACAGCTCAAAATATGCAATGGCGTTTTGGTGGTTTAAGACTAGGAACTTTGAAATGCTGTTTGGAGTTAACTGGCATTTACCAGTAAAAAAAAAACAATTTTGCATGCAATTAGGCATATATTCATCATAAAAGACACGAAATTATTCTTTAAAAACTAATCTGATTGACACGATTTGTTGGAACGTCCTTCGCAAGATGAACAACTAACCGTTCATTAACCAGTTTATCGTGCTTGGAATCACGAGGTTTCCTCTTCATGATATCACTTTCGGCCTCTTCGTATGCTAGCGAAATAGCTGGCCACTGTAACGAAAAAACAAATAAATCGGCTCCTTTCATTTCTTGTAGCTATGAACATTTCCACACTTTTCCTATTGAGACTACTCTTAATAAACGTTTGATACTATTTATTTACTGACCCACTTAGTACATCAGTTGTTAGAGCAGGACAGAACTTACGACGGATCTTTTCAAAGCACTACAATTAGACCCTGTTATACGGCTTTCATGCGTTGCTATTTACTAACATGAGTTTTCTTTCGACAGGTGAATTATTTGAATTACAGCCTTTCTAGAAGTTCCAATAAATGAGACAACATATTTGCGGCCTACCAGATCTGTGCCGAGATCGATGCAGAGAATTGTCACGGTGCCTAATGGCAGAGGTATATCAAGCAATATGAATGAAAGGAAGGGAGAAATCTCAGGAATATTAGAAGTGAGCGTATAGGCAATCGACTTTTTCAGATTATCGAAAATAAGTCGTCCCTCTTCCACACCGGTAACTATAGAAGCAAAATTGTCGTCCAACAAAATCATATCAGCCGCTTGTTTCGACACATCTGAGCCTGCAATACCTGCAAAAAAACAAGTGCTGAATACATTCCCTGTCAGCTGCGCCAAAATACATACCACTAAATGATGCTTTTATATGAAATAGACCAACGACAACATACTAGTATCTCATAATGCGTTTTTCAAAAAACCTTCAAAAGCCACTTTTTGCTATTGCCCATGTACACTGATATATGTGTGCGCATGTGTGAACGTGCAATGTTCACACTTGTAAGTGTACGAGTATGTGAGTATGCTTGCTCGTCTGAGTGTAGGCGCATATGTTTGTGCGCGTTAGCGTATGTGAGGTATGTGTGCGAGCGATATGTAAATATGTGTCCATTTGTTTTTGTGCATGTGTCTGCGTGTATGTGTTTTTGTCTATGTATGTGCGCGTACGTCTGTGCATTTGTGTCCCACTGTGTGTGCGCGTGTCTCATCCCCTGCACGACATGCTCAACTCGGAGATTACGAAGGTCAGCTGAGTCGTTAAAGCAGAGGTCACGGAGTTTGGTTGCTGTAAGCCACTCCAGTAGACTTCATGTGCGCCAACTTTCCAGTCAGAAAGACGAGAGGAATGTGCACGATTCCAGGACATTTGTGATGGTCGTCGTTTCTTTTCTCATGCAGTCAATCCCAACCAGTTGTAAAAGGCTGCGGAAGCAGCTGACACGACCTCTGCTTCAAGTCCTCCATAAACGGACAAATCAGTTCCAAGGATTTCAAAGGTGAAGAAGGATCAAAATCTACCTATTTGCATCTACATATTTTAGCTTGTCGGACCGCTATGAAAGCGGATTCAGTGGAGCTCTTTCGCTTGTACCGTCTAACGGAAAGCGAAATCCGACAAGTTCAAAATGCTCAAAATTTCTCGCTGCCATTGAAAAGCTATAAATTTTCTAAGAAATCTTCGGCAAATTATGGCATTAAAAAAATCCACTTTCGAAATTTGTGCCTTTCGGTCTCCAATTTCTGTGGATACGGAAAGACAGACAAGCATCTATAACACCTTCCGGCCCAAAAACGTGCACATGCGGCGATGCTAATGCTAATATTATAGACTCTCGTGATTGCGATTTTTGAAAGCGCTTATAATCTACTCGCAGTTTGGATATCCGTTCAATTAATAAACGAAAGGAATAAATAGCAAACCCATTGCAATGCCAATATCGGCTTTTTTCAGAGCCGGAGAGTCGTTGACGCCGTCACCGGTGACGGCAACAATTTGTCCTTGCCGCTACAAAGCAATTGATGTTTGATAACAAGCCGCACAACTCTGTCCCTCTTCATTACACCTTTTAAAAGCTACCTCATAGTGAAAATTACCGCATCAACGAAAAATTACGGCGCCATCGAGAACTGATGACATTTCAGAGAAGGCAAGATGACTTTTTGAAAGCAAATGCTAAGAAGTGATTTAGGGCGGAAAAAATTTCGCTTCCAAATGATTTGAGTCCTTTGTTGTTTGTCAAAAATAGAGCAATGCACCATAATGTAGAGCACTTTATGATGGGTCGCTTGATCTCCTTAAAGCAGCAGAATCGAACACTCACTTTCTAACTCTCAATGGAGCACTTAGAACTGGAATCCTCAATCATTTGCAGCAACTAGAGGTACTTTAAAAGCTTCTCCAGATCAATTTAGCTCATAATAAAAACATCTAAAATAGCAAAACAGCTGACAAACGAAGCCGAGCGTATGTAAAATATATCAAAGACTGAATGTAATTTTCATTTGGTACTCGTGAAAAAGGTGGTCGTCATAAAATAGAAAATTCCACCTGAAAACCTTCGACGATCATCAGCTTCTGTTGAGGTGACGTTCTCGCGAAAACTATTTCATCGTGTGAGTCTAAAATATTTTGCAACTGCTCTTCGCTCATCTCGCGTAGGTCACTGCCATGGATTACAGCTGCACGCGCTTCGTTAGGTGCGACCTGGATAAAATAATAAAAAGCCCTGATTGCATCGTGTATAATTCGAACAAGTAATATAAGCGTATAGCTGGAACCACATAAGAAATGGTAACACAAGTTAGTGAAATTGCACGCCACCTTATGGGCGCACTAAAGAAAATGTTTGCATTTGAAAGATGAGCTGAAAACTATGGACTCTTTTTGGACGCAACATCTATGAAGGTCAGCTTATTCAAATCGGCGTGTTCTACAAGTTTTAGTACAATTCCGCATCCGTCATAAATTTATAGCAACAAGCCTCCGGTAGCTCTAGAGAACAGATCACTCTTCTTTCTTCCCAACATTTATGAACCCCATGAAACTAATTACCTCATTGACATCGATCCCTTTCCGCAGTGCAATGTCTTCAACTGTTTCCGCCTCTGCAGAAATGATTCCAACTGATTTTGCAATGGCCTTCGCAGTTATTGGATGATCTCCAGTTACCATGATCACCTAAATTAGTCAGCAATTTGACCGCTGCATCGTCAATTCGAGACAAGATGTGTAGTGTTCCGGATTCTTTTGTTCTTATCATCCGATATGAACAGAACTCGGCCACGTAATATCTCCAGCTCATGTGAAACCATTGGATGAGGGCTACAACAACAATAAGCAATGCTGAATCCTTCCGCTTAGTGCTGGCAGCTAATTCATAAGCTCTGGATGCATTCTTTTTCGGCATTAACCGTGAACATGGCCGATCGCACTCTGCTTCTCATCCCTAGGTTCATTTGTGCGAACGGCATCTAACGGCCTTAGTCTATTTTTTGGTCCATTTCTTTAGCGCCTCTTCTATGATTATGTCGTAGATGGTTCAAGACCTTTTACATGACACTTGCCACTGGATTTGCATGAAGGAACTGACAACGGGCGTATTCATACGAACTATGGTGAAATGGGATGACCTTTATGCCTGCACTGCGACACTTGCTTACAGCATCAGGTACGGCGGCTCGCGGTGGGTCGATCATTGATATAAGTCCAAGAAACCGAAGTTTTTCTAGCGGGAAGTTCAGGTCGTCCGGATCAAACGAGTAGCCTAAGTAGTTGACTGATTATTACCGAATCCACTCATCAAAGTCCAGGTGATGACGTAGTACACCGTTCAGTTAAGTTCGAGTTCGTGCTCTATTTTGCCACCGCAAAATGCAGCGGGTTCATAGCAGCGGAAATGTAGGAAATTTCTAAGAAATCTTAATGAACAGTCCAAATAAATACTTGATAACAGGATCTTTGAATACTCGATTAAAACGAACTCTTAGTGAACATCTATATGATAGCTCAATGCAAGCATAATAAAGAGTTCCAGCAGCGTAACTGAGGGTCTGAACCTTTCAACGACCTTTGGGAAATTTTTGAGGGTCAAGTCTGCAGTCGCAGAAGCCGAGAACACGTTCGCCCATTCCACCAAGCTCCAAATATGCTAAATTGAATTCGTCGCGTCGAGACTGCGTTAGATTAAGTTCTTCTCCTCCTGTTAAAATGGTTGTGCAACGATCCAAAATGCGCTCTGCAAACAAAATGATTTGATTTTGAAAGGAAATCAGTCCCTAGAATAGCATTATAAAGAGGATTAATTCTCTATCGTTACCGTATCTCGGAATTATAAAGACATAATGTTATTACTCTACCATCCAATTCACAAAAGGTACAAAATTTAGCTGAGGCAAACATAGTGAAAGGTAGAGCGTCTTCCATAGTATAGGTATGAACGAAAAGAATTGTGTATCACTATGGGTGAAAACAAAATAAAAAATTCATCAGAAGGAAGCATGAGCGGCAGATTCACATAAGACACAATTCTTAAACGTTAAGCTCGAGTGTTTCAACAACGAAACATTCCACTTTGAATCCAGTGGAGTATAATATGCGATCTGCATTAGTCATGCAACCACAGCAAGATGTCCAAGAATCCGGATTCGTTACAAAAATTGAATTTGTAGTGGGAACTATTAGTTAGGTTCTTGAGATGATTATGATACCAGCTCTCGGTGACGGTAAAGAGGCAGCATAAAGCTCGGGAACTGCCGTACCGAAATGATCCGTAATTCAAAGATGCTTTCCGCGGCCCGATTTTTGTTAACAGGTGGGCATGAAGTTGCTTCTCACGTCTTCCACTCTCGTTCAAGTGGCGTAGTTAAGCCTCCGCTATGTTTAAGCTCCTCCTCCCAATGTGTGCGGCTTGAAGCCTTGGCATGGGTCCAGCTGAGCAGGTCATTAAAAATAACCTGATCTCGGCTTGTAAAAGTTAAGTGCTTCTATTTTGGAGCCGAACAGTTTCTGAGCTGAAGTCTGTCACTCGCTAGCGGAAAACAATTAGTTAAGTGGCGCGTTTTTGCAAAAATTCAAACGTTTATTGGTCTGATAGTTAAGATCGCTCATGGCGCACTGCCCTTAACAATTAAGTAGAATGATAATGAGTAAAAAAAGCACCTGGTGCTCCTTTCATCACAACGAGATGATAAAATTCTCTATCGTCATTCATTTCGTGCACAGAAACTTGATACTTATTAGTTGAGTTGAAGGGAATTTCACAAACCTGAAATGCAATAAACATTAATTTGATCATATTGTCATTGATCTGCTTTAGCTTACTGCTTATTTTACTAGGCAACGAGAGCAGCAAAGTTTCCGAATTACCTTTCGGCATTTTGCTCGCCAACCCATTACATTTCCATGGCTTAGTTCAACGCATTTCAGGAGAGCAGATTCTGAGGCGTCACCTGTGCAAAGACGTTTCAGCACTGGTATATCATTCTGTAAATCGCACACGATCATTCACAATCATAAAATGTGATACTGTTAGAGAACAATTGAGTATAAATTATATGATTAGGCTCGCTTCAGTTTAGCTCAATAAAGCAGTGGAACGAAATTAATCAATTAGCGCAATATAACGCTAATAAAATCACTTTAATAATCGTTAAATTCCGACAAAATTGCAAGCTATGCACTTTCAAAACGGGGTTTTTTTCTTAGTCCCAACCAGATGCAGCGTCAAATTTTTGCGAATTTTCGAATAAAGGGCGCAAGTTGGCTCCTACTGCATCATTATTACGTTTTCGTGCAAGTAGTTTTCACCAACCTTCTGAGCCTGCTAGCAATGTGGCGCATTTTTGTCACATACCTGTCCTCCTCTGAATTCAGCACGGTTGCAGAGAGCAGCAACACGACTAAGCGCGTTGAAAGCATGCGATTCACGATTTTCCTTCATCGATAGCTGGTTCTCGGAGGTGTCGCATTCAGTGATGACACCATCGAACCACATATGTGCGACTGTCATGCGATTTTGCGTAAGTGTACCAGTCTTATCGGAGCAGATTGTCGATGTTGAACCCAACGTTTCAACTGCTTCAAGATTTTTCACCAGGCAATTCTTCGAAGCCATTCGTTTTGCAGTGAGCGTCAGGCAAACCTCAAAAGATACGCTGCTACTTTCATCGTATTTTCTTCTGAGAGGAAAACATACTACCTTTCGATTTATAAACGTTAGAGAGTGGATATCACATAGTCCTCGAAAATCTACTAAATCCGGAAATACCGCATACACTGGCCATGAATATAGCCTTTTTTACAAAGAGATACTACATATTAGAGAAAAGTTGTGAAGTTGGCACTTAGCAGTCATAGTTTCGTTTTAATACATTTTCTTTTTTATTCCCATTGGCTATCGTAACTACTTGCAACTGCGCCTACATCTGATAGCGAAGAGCTTTGAATTTTTCGACAGCATTATTCGAAAGAATGGTGAAGTGCGGGAGAAAGGAAATATGATAGACAGAGATTTCTGAAAGGCTCCTTCTCAGCTGCAACTTACATATTTCAGTAAAGAAACGTTGCAGACATCAATCAGTAATGATGATGAGGATAACGGCAGCAATTTGAACGCATAACAGCAGCAATATCAATAAAATTTTGGCAGCAATATGAGCAACACTATAAGTAACAATAACAATTGCGAGAATAATTCTATAATATGAATATAACAACAATTACAAGTGCCATTAGCAGTTCCTTATTATTTTCTTTACTATTGTTAGTTGATATTATTGCAACTGTTTTCAACGGGAACATTACTATTATTATCTACTATTTATGGCAGTAATAATGTATTTCGTTCACAAAAAAGAGTACTACTGAGCATGTCGAACGTCATAGCGAGCGATGGGCTAACTTGTAACGAACGATACGAATTTGAACAACTAACACGATGTCATTGCTATAGAGCGAACATTCATATCTGTTCAATAAGCCCTAAAGCGAAACTGATCACTACAAAGGCTTTTTGAAAATGCAAGCGTGCAGAATGCAAAACAACACTTTAAATTTACAAAAATGTTTAGCTCTTGGATATTGCATGATACATAAACTCTTGATTTCGAGTTCCGAATTGAGGCGACTAAAGAAGTACCAAAGAAGCGGTCGGTAGTTAGAGCAGTGGTAGTAGAAAATGTAGAAAGGAAGTAGCAATGACGAAACTGCGCACCATTTTTCCCATTGAAAAAATCCAATACATTTCTGTCCGAAATAATATTTTCAACTGTCTATGAAAGGGAAATGAGCAATTCAGCGAAATGTGATAAGAAGCTTGCTGGAATATTGTGACCTTCGAGATCAACCATTACATTCAATGACGAAAATTTGGCCCCATCTCAACATGTAGGTTTCATTTTGCTGATTATTTGAAGTCGCTGGTTATACCCACAGTGCAACAGCTGCAAACATTTGCAAACGCAACAATTATACCACACTGGACGAAACGGAAATATCAACATTTGGTGAACTTTTTCAGAGGTCAGTCTCTGCAAACACTGATGACGAACGGAGGTGGAAACTATAACGAACCGTGACTGTTGCAATGAGACCTTCGGGTACGTTGGCAACGATAATTCCAATAAGGAAAACCACAGCGCTTAACCAGTGATAACCAAGCATGAACGCGATAATGAAGAAGGACACTCCCAGAAATACAGCCACTCCAGTGATTATATGAATAAAGTGCGCGATTTCCCTTGCGATTGGTGTTTCGCCTAAATGACTAAATGTATAAAAATTCGCAATCCTAGTAACTGCCACAATCCTGATCGTATCGATATGCTATACATAAATAAGATCATCAAAATATATCTACCCAACCGACCACGCCGCAATAAAATCACCTTCATCATCATATCTGATAATAACTATTTCCTTTCGATGAAGAATGTTGCGTTCCGATAAAAATCATTTATGAGTTTTTCGAGATCATAAAATTCAGCGCAAATAATGACGATTCGATCGCCTGAATGAGTAGAGAAAGATATAAACGATTTTAAAAGATATTTACAAATCAATACACATTTTATGTTAAGATGTGAGCACCTTAACCGAAAATAGGTAGCACGTCTTTTTTGGGCATTGCTATTTAGAAATTGCCTTAATTGCGAGCTGATTTTTCACTAACTTCAAGGAAGCACTTTCGTCTACAAATAGTACGTCCAATGGTTAGTCAGGATCATGTCGATATTGCTTTATGGAAAATTTCCCTTAACACCACATTTTTGAAAAGGTAAATGACTTAATAAACAACTGGTTTTTCCCTCAGCTTTCTACGATACAACACAACTAAAATCGATGGATTGAAAAATTGATGACAACAGTGTGTGGCGTCAGATTTACCCGTGTCTAAACCCGAAGCGAGATGCGCGATTCGGCCCATAACGGTTCGGTCTCCAGTGCACACTACCAATCCTTTGACAGATCCTGTGAAAATGAATTATTCATCCTCTGGAGTCGAACTTCTGACAGGAACGTTTTTTGAGCATTTTTAGGTATGATCATATATATATACAGAAGAAACTAGAGGGTTTTTTCACCAAAAAAGTCAATGAAAACAGCGGTTAATCAGCAGTTGCTTTAATTACAATCAAATATACCTTAATTTAAAGGTTTTTTTCTTGCAAGCGGAAACTCATAAAATTCAATAACAATTTTGCTAAGCTTCAACGCTATTTGGAGAGGATTCTGAAAATTCATAGATTCACTGTTTGCGAGTAGTGAAATAAGTGATTGCTTGCCCTAACCACCACTATACATTGTTCAGCCTTAGATAAATCGCTCTATAAGGGGATACGTGAATGCGTTTACCTCCGAATAATATATTCTGACAGCAATCACTTGATCGTTTTTAATCACGATCAAATTTAAAAGCAACAGTACCTTCGACAGCATTCGTTGAGAAGAATGCTAAATTTTTCGTTTCGAGTGGATTTTCGCTGGTGCATTCCTGGTTGCGGGATTGTGGTTCTGACTCGCCGGTTAGGGATGAGTTGTCAACCTGAAAATATTAACGTCTACTATACGAAAAGTCCTCATAGCATTGTCGTCCACGTTTTCACGGCAGCTTAGAATGGTGCTTACTTCAATCTCCGCAGCGAAGAAGCCCTCAAATATCAAGTTTGTCTCTTTCTAATGTGCTTAACCTTAAAAGAAATGACGCAATCTTTGATACCGATATGAATCATATTTTCGCTGTGTCGAACATGAACATCTCATTTACAAAAGGGTGGGTCATACTCAGTGATCTGAGCATTCAAAAAAAACCTTGATTTATTCATGATCCTAACTGTTATACACGAAACTCCTCTCGAATTTCCCTGAAATCTCTGACAACTACTCCACTGTAATAACTTCTATAGACCATTATCGTTTCGAAAATACCCTACTTCAACTAAGAAAAGTGCAACAAATAACGAATACCTTGAAACCATGCGCCGAAATTATTCGTATATCGGCAGGCACTCGATCACCGCCTTTCACTTCGACAATATCTCCGAGCGCAACGTCTTCCGCTCGAATTTGTCGCTTCTCTCCGTTGCGGATGACAAGAGCGAACTACAGGAACGAATAAATACAGCGACATACGCTTGCTATGGAAAAATACACTACAAATAGACTGTCAAATGTTTTCCTGAATTGTTGAACTTCTATATCGTTAAATGTTCCGTCATTAGATAGGCTATTTCCACGGGATTACTGCTTAACGGGTAATTTAGTTTTTCTCCACAAAATTGCATCAAATACCTCATTCATTAGAATTTCTGAAAAGCGGTACTCCTCGCGGTGACCTAATAGACGGCATTTGTAAATTGTGCGCAGTAGGTATTCCCCATCATGATCCGATTGGTGACTAAGTTAGACTCAATAGAGAAGCATTGCAAAAATAATTCAACGACAAACCGTTGGAACCATATTCTTGAACGATTCCATTATTTTCGAGCTCTTTGATTCTTGGTAATACTGGAAACATCCCGTGATGATAACAACAGCTGCTAGAACGATCCCCAGATAAAGCTGAAAGAAAACAGTGGCTCTTGCAAATTGTCTTCCGCCATCAGACGTCAAGAATCTGCTGTGATGCTCAAAAACTATGTATTCATTCAGCAGTTCATAGCACTTATTGTAGACATGGATCTATCAAATTTGAGTCAACCCTTTGCAATGCGCCTAAGTGATGAACGCAAAGATTGAGCATCGATTCCACCTACGCGATAGCATTTCCTTGAAGGACTTCACCCATACATGTAAACGCGTTTTGATCCTCCTGTGATCAAATGTTGGTCTGTATTCTAGTAGTACACTAATTTCCATTAAAATTCTTTTTCCTACTAATCCCAATCGTTTTCTATTCATCAATACAATTTCATTTTCCTCCCAGCTGCAACTTTGTGTCCTTGCTTATCTTATGGAGCTACAGTAAGTGGAAGTAAAACGTGCAGTCCACAATCAGTCCACTTTCATTCAGACTAAGTGATGTCGTTTGATGACTGCCAAGTCTCATATCTCTTACTGTATCATCTTGACGTCCTATCAGTTATCCCAGAGCGCTACGCCGATGTAACATTATTCAGTCTTGCAACCCAAGCGGTCGTCATTGCACGAGAAGTCTCATACAAAGCCATCTAAACGAACGGTTTCTGCGTTATCGGGATACTGCTGGTGAGTTTCACGCAAGCTTGATGGAAGCGATTAAAGAAACAGCGAGTGAATGTGATTAAAGAAGGGACAAGCGAGTGGAAAACAAACATTGTCCTTCGACGGGTACTCCATGGAAAATGCGTCAACTGCATATGCGACGAAGCAGAGGAAAGCGCCGATCCACAGAAGCATCGCAAATCCGCCGAAAAGATTTTTGCAGAACTTTACCCACTCTGGTACTTTCTTTGGTGGGCTCAGCGCGTTCGGTCCGTCCCTGGCGATAGCAGCTGCTGCTTGTGCGTCGGTAAGTCCCTTAAATAATGGTGCATACTTTTGCGTGTGCGTAAGTGAACAGTCAGTTCTTTAATCATCCTGTCAGTTGGCGAACCTGCTGAGCAAACCAGAGATACGTGGGATAACTACCGTCCCATTCACATGACAGATCAGCAGGATCCTGAGAGCAGAAGCAATGCAGACATGAGGAGGAGCCTGTCGAAATCCATAAAGCGTGCATCTCTTGCCGCATTCATCTGCACGGTGTTATAATATACAAACGACAAGGTCGATTCGAAGTTTTTTGTGTTTCCCATCCCACTTTGCAACCCTAACACTTGCGAGAAGTGTCCTCCTCGATATTCATGCAAAGCAAGTTCGTTCCCATACCACTTCCGCTGAGTACATTGCCTACACCTATCGTGGAAGGATGAAGAACGAAGTGAACCACGCAGCGACTTACTGACGTTCTCTACGAACTTGATAACTGCTGCATTCTAGAGGAATCTCTTTTAAATTACTCGATTTTTTGATTTCACTCCATTTTTGACGAAAGCGTTTTGTTTATAAAAGTTAAATATCTTCTTGAAAAATGCGATATATTCGTATGATTATGGATAAAGGTCTGCCTGTTATGAGTTTTGATTTGAATTCATTGCTGAGACCATGAATGGAGCGTACATTTATCTAGTAGCATTGCAATCGCCGTTGATTATCACCGGCTAACAATTGCTTCGATTGTTTGTAACAGTTATCGAGAGCTACTACGAATGAATAAGTTCTTCGTTGCACTACAGTATAAAGCACTTGTAAGTGTTCAGTGTCTCATAAACTCTGCAATCGGTTGAGTCAGCGTGATACTGAGAGCCGAACATCGTCAAAACAGGAACCTTTTCCAAATTCGTCTGAAGTCGAGCGACAAGCTGTTCTATTGGGACCACGTGTTCATCCTAAAAGAGTTGTTATCAAACACTGTCGAAGGTCATTTGAACGAGCAACAACTCGTTTTTTTTTCAGTTGAATTTTCATATGCATGATTAAACACTGGACAGAGCAAACATCAGTCCACTTAAGAGAAAGTCACCAATTAAACTGGAGAGTCTTTCCCTAGCAACATACAACCCACATGATAAACCGTGTTTTAGTGGCTTTTTTCCGTTGGTCACTTCATGCTCTTCCGTTCAAGGGATAAAAAGCGCCAAGAACAATAAAGTCATTAAACGCAACCTGGAAAATCATGTATAGCAATTTTTGACTTATTATCTTCAATCTGAGATCTTCAATTCAAGTGCATTTCAAAGTTCATATTTGAGCGGATTCCAGTATTCATTCTGTAATATAGAAAATTGCGAAACAGTCGGCACAGTACCATTTTCATTTCTTGCTTCAATTCGGTCAGCTCCGTTCGGCGTCCCTTCTTGCCAGCAGCTTTTGTCCGTTTGGCAATTGGAGCGCTGTCCTGCTGAGGCACATTTTCAACTTGTGCATCGGGCTGCTGAAAATTTAAGCATATTTTCCCATAATTCGATGATGCTGCATGTGCATGAACGGAAGCCTCGTTAATCGATAGCATTTTAAAAGTTTTTTTGAGAGACTCGCTAAGAGTCAAGAGTTGAGTGTCGAACAATTTGTTCAGGGAATTTGATTTGCAATGAGATCTACTAAAATACAAAAATGAATTACTTTTGTCGGCAACTGATCATTTGGCTTTGCAGGTCGATCATTATAATCGGCTCTCGACAATGTCGCCGCACGATATGACTCCGTCCTTCCCGACTGAAACAAGAATTATAAACGATTATCGTGACGTAAATATCGGAGGGAGGTCTTTCAACGGTACTGAATGTGGTGGACCCATTTTAGCGGATTAAAAATTAACCGAAAGTGCTGAAGAGAAATACTTCACGTATCTTTTTAAGAAGGAAAATGGTGAAAGGTCGACTTCACACTATCCACAGTGAGGGTGTTTAAGTGTCGATTAAAAAAACATTTCAACCTTTTCACCTTTCTGAGCAAGAGTTCTCCGTACACCTCACGTGCTAAAAAAAAATTGCTAACCACTTCACACATTATATCTTCATCTCTACTGTCCACTTAATGCTTTCATTTTTGCTAAAGGCAAAAAATATCCTGCATCGATCGCATTACCTGCGGGTCCATTTCCAAGTATAAGCACACTGTCGGCCAATAGTTAGTGCTCTGAAAGCAATATGAAGTACATTCGCTTGCAGACTTTCAATATGCTAAAGGCGACGCATTTGTCGAGCATAATTAAATTATAGCATTTGTAATATGTGCGACGTTTAGCGCGCACAATCGTAACGAGGACAATTTCAATGTTAATTGTTCGGCACAGCTTTCTTGGTTTTAAGTGAGGCTGAAAAATGCTTAACTCTCAAGTACGTTAAATCTGGCAGTACCACGGAATTGACAGCTGTTTTTTTTCGTGACATTCCAGTGTTTAGTTGCATGGATTTGAAGCTTGTTGGATCGTTTGGTTTCGATTACTACGTTATGATGACAGTAGCGTACGCATTGAAGAACATAATTTCGATCGTTACACATAATCTCGCTAGTTGATGTAACTGGAAGATAAACAACTGAGTAAAGCCCAATTAGAACAGCATTCATTGTTCCGACGACTAAATCGAACAATTATAATCTGAAATTTTTCCGATGCAGCTGAAAGTTATCCGAAGCAGATGTTTTTTTCTTTTTTGGCACTTTGTTTTTACAACGTGCATAACAATAAGACTGGTACATGCTGACATATGCTTAACATATAAGTATGTCTAACATTTTACTAATAACTGCAATAAGACAAGCGATTTTATAGCAACAAGTGTTGACTAACTACATCCGCGAAATACCTTTTAAAAAAACCCTAAGCGCATAACTTTAACTTAAAATTCGAGAAATGCCCTGAAATGGATGATCATATTTATTTCAATGGTCATGCGTTGATGACCACCGTGCACAATCTTGAGTGGTACTAGTCGTGTCGGAGGCAGTGCTACCTGATTAGGCTAGCAACTTGAAATCTGCCAAAAAATCGCTATGGTTGACGGAAACTGCGTACTACTGCCGCAGAAAGTCCTCGTATACAAATCGCATTTTGCTCGTTTCATATGTAACGCAAGTGCAACGCTCAGTGGAATTTTTGCGCAAAACGGTGATCATGTGGGCATTTAAACGCAGTATTAACATTCATTCTAAATAAGGTATTACTTATCTAATCGTTTCATTGAGGATGGTAGTCCTCGAATACATGCCGCAAGAAGCACATCTTTCTAGTTCCCAAAACCTGTCATAGAAAATCTGTCCGTTTCCGATTAAAGGAAACTTACAGCCTTTATAAGCTCTCAAATATACCTTGTCTTTATGAAGACAAACTTCATAAGCCTTCGATCTTCTGCCGGGAAAAAAATAAAGGAAATTTTTTGTGATTTCATCGTATTGGACCAATGAGAAATGATACCAACTGCGAAAGAAAAGCATAATAATCTTCTCTTCATATAATTCGCCGTTTCGAGCGAATGCTGCGATTCGTGTGCAACTCGAATTACACGATCCGCATTTGTTAGATGACATCGCGATAGACCCCGTAAGAGGAAAAATGATTGTTACTCCAACCTCAGTGTGTTTCGTTAAAAGAAGTTTTCTCACCGCGTTTTCTCTCCCGCTCAAATTCGAAGTCCTTCTGTGGCAATGAATTTCAGAATATACAGGTACAGTACTGTTTTGATAACGGAGTCTATGATCATTATTTCATTTGTTGATCTAAAACGAAATATCGTTTTACGATTACTCTAGAAAATCGCGTAAGGTCTTTTATATGTTATACAGTTCTTTTCTTTTTTATCACGTGAAATCTGGGGCTGCCGAATCAACCTCCTTGTTTGTTGCTCGTTTTCTCAACGATGGATGGATGAGACAGGTCATGAACAGAAGTGCTGCTTTAGATGCTTACGATGGAGAACAGACCCTTACACTCACTTGTACTTTCGCCATCGTCAGCAAGACACAGGTGTTGAGGGATCTATTGTATTTTTCGACTACGAAGTATACCGGTTCAGTGCATCTGATGTTAACAATGCGCTAGTAAGCGTTTTTACCCATCACATTTCATCACCAACATTTCTCATCATACATATTTATGTGTTCATAAAACAGCATCAAATTTCCCAACACCCAACAAGAGTTTAAAAAAACTACAAGTAACTAAATTTCATACCACTACTGGGCAAGTTAAAGAAGATCCTAAATGCAATTCTTGCAAAAGGAATTTTGGGAATCATAAATAAATGTTTAGAACTCTTGGCAAGTTAAAGGAATTGTAACGATAACATCGACTCATAAAAACTCGGCGCTGCATCTCGACGCTCGCTAACGAGCCAACTGAGGGCAAAAGCGTACGGGTTACTACGGCACATGAAGAACGACATTAGGGGTTTAGTCAAGAGGGTCGCGAATCCGCCGCAATGAACGTTAGCGTCAGCGGTTATACGAGCTCAAAATCAATATATATATATATACTCGTGGAAAGCTGCATCGGAAAAGCCATGCGAGGGGCCAGCCCGGATTACGCGAATCAATCAGCGGTTGTATTGAGGCGCAAGAAAAAGCTCCACCGAATAAGCGCTTTCCAGGAATCATCATTGTGCTACTGTGACCAAACCGATCAAGTCGTCTTCTTTAATCGATGACTGGGGTGACCATGAAAACCATTCTAGCTGATATTTTATCTGCGTGAAGTTTTTTGCATCTCCTTTAATGAATCATCCCTCTCAACCATAATGGCAGCGGTACTTTTAAAGGGTTTATGTATTATTGCACAACGACCTACTGTAAAATAAGTACACATTTCAACGTAATGGTCCCCTGTCAAACTATGCTGCTTTTTCTGCTACATTCGAGATAAGAATGGAACAACGGAAATGCAGATTACCATTTCCGAATAAGATCTATGGTCATTTCTATGTTATTTCGATAGCCATAATGCTCAAACATCGAAATCAGTGGGGGCACGGCCTAACCATTCAACTGGAGGCTAACAGCCTTTATTAAATTCCTTTCTTCCCCCATCCCCTCTACTTGTCCCCTACCCTCAACTTCTCAGTACCTCCGGACCTCGCTGAATTTTCGGTCATCGTCTAATAAATGCATTATGTCTTGCGTATTCAACCAAGCTGCCGTCAACTAAAAAATGTTGCAAATGTTATGACGCCTACTTTGGCGACCAGTAAAACACAGCCAGCTGCTGGCAGAGGATAGGTTGGTGTCCACTTACCGCAGTCTAAAACAACTCAATCACCACATCAGCTCTCTCATTCGATGGCTGATATAGTTATACTGGAACTCAGGAATGGTTGGGTTTTGTGACAGTGTTGTGACATTGTTTCGTTAAAGTTGAAGACAATTTTGAGCAGAGAATGTCAGGTGTTTGTGCTACAAAATATTTCAACGAATTTTCGCCGATCTTAAAAAGCTTCTCATGAAACCGCTAAACATCTCTTACTGCTTCTCCTGCAAGATAAATGAGAAACACAACCGTAAGGTATGGAAAAAGAAACAGATATAGCTTGCTTGTCACCACCCACCCTTGGCTCCCACGGAAGAAAGTACAATAACAGTTTTTCCTCTTAGGAAAAGCAACAACGCATCTCGGACAATTCCCTAACGCAGTGCCTACACTTCCTTCAGTCACATTTCACCGTTTGGTCCATTAATCTTTCACCAGCATCTGTAGAGCATGGAATATTTTAAGTTAGGATGGCTGATATTTTTGACTGTGAATCAAGGGTAATGACAGGTACTCCTTCATATCTTTGCAGAGCGCAGCAGCCATAAAATGGAGAACAGTTTTCTATGCGTACATTCATCTTATAAAACTAAAATGGAATAAGATGTCGTATTTATCCACAGACTGCAGTAATCTCCGAATTTAAAAATCTGCAACTGGATAGTCTCACGAACTCCGCGATTCTTCGAAATTCGGCTGCTTTTATTGCTAAATGTTGCTATATTAAATAGTGACTCTCATTTCAGGCAGTCGGCGTTTCCAGCACGTGATTGCTATCCCAAGCAAGCTGCAGTCACTTAATGGTAGCTGGTTTGAATTTTTATCGTTCCTAGATCTTTGGTTTCCATGGGTACAACACAAGAACAACAGAAGAAGTGGCTGAATAACCGAGTAGGAGCTCTCCATAACGCCAACCTGAATGTTGCATTCTTATCGATTCGGTTGTCTGGTTCAGCATAACTGTAAGCGAACCTGGTATACATAACTGTTATCAATGATCTATAAAGTCCACCTGAAACTATGAAAAAAGTTCGAGAATGGCTACGTTGTTCTCAACAAACGTATTTTCTGGGAGAATGACTTGTGCTCCCCACATGAGGGAGACATGCCTTACCATTCCTTCGTAGGTGAGCCCGTTTAGCATTCCGGAATGCGGCTGAGCAATAGAATGCAATGAACATTGCATCAACCACTGTCTTGGCTTCTGCGTTTTCTGTTAATGTTCGTGAAGTTCTCATTTTGTCGGAAGGTGTGGAGTTGAAATACGGTAGAAACACTCGAATGCAGAATACGAAGGGCTTCTGAAGCAGAAGTAATTTGACAAGTTGTCACAAAGTTGACATATTGGCATTAAAAATTATTTCTTACCTACGACGCATTCGGTTAGCAGTGAGTTATATCCGGCAAGTTCTACTCAACGCTTCAATCAATGAAAAAGGACGCCTGAAGGTGCACAATTCTCATTTTTCTTAACAGACTGTTATATGATAGATCACTGCATGAGGAGCGTGTCAGGCAGACCATGTCGCCTTTTTTGTTCATAGGTTTTGTTGATGAAAACGTTTTCGGCAATTTCTCAGCTGCTTTCAGCTATATCGATGAAGCAGTCTTATAATGAAGCGATTTTTCGAAAAGTTCACACGTGCTTGTGAAGAAGTGATAAGGAAGACACTTTTTTGGCCACTTTCAAAGAATTTGCAGTGGTAATGATGACATCATACTTATTTATGTTAGTAAGACCGATTTTTTCCTCCCCTTTCGGTGTTTAGCACTACCATTCCACTGTCAAAAATTTTCAGTAGTTATACCATAAGTGATGAGAAGTGGTATTTTAACGCAAGCCTATGGCAAACGCACCTCGTCGTTTCTGGTGTTCTCTTGGAATTCTGCTGTCACCGAAAGCCAGAAAGATAGGCCAACATTCTCGGACTGCTCTCTCACAGTTCATCATCGTGTCCTTTCCCTTCCTGCCACATTTTCTCAATGAGGACTTAGAAACGGAATCAAGAGCATCTGCTGTATCTGGTGGAAAAAGCAACCATCCGTCGGAATACACCACAGTAGCTTTAGTAAGAAGTGGAGGTTAAATTTTGGTGCTCATAAAACGGCGAGATTGAAGGATGAGATGTTTGTTGCAGAAAACTGAGCCTAAAGAAGATGAGTGCATTAAACTCCTTGGTTTGTTTCGAATTGATAGGATAGATTTTGAATTTGAGACATCCGGATGAATAAACACAAACAGAGATAAGGCCACCGTTATTTGCTTTCGCAAACAAGCAAGAGGAAAAAAATGATACAACTGAATGATTCAGCTCATACCTTTCCTTCAGAAAAATCTCACTGTTTGTTGCCGCACTTTTTAAAGAAAAGTGTTGCGCATTTTCCGCTAGTAAGTACACTGAGATAACAACATAGAGAACTTATCAAAAAGCGAGGCTAAGAAGGCGCTCACAACAATTTGCAGCTAAATGCGCTCACAACACAGTGTAATACCGCGCTTGCGATCAGCTGCATCAGTATCCGGATCGCACCTGAGCACAGTGGTGTTGCGTGTTGCTCACTATAGTGCTGTGATGAGTCTTTTTATATTCTTTCGCTAGAATTTTGTGCATTTTTCCACTGAATTTTGTCTAGGCAAATTTTATGCATTTCCATATCGAGAGCTTCAAAATTCAGCAACTTTTAGTTGTGATAATAAATGATGATTCTAGGAGAGGATCCTCAGTATTTCAGATGAGATCAGAGACTCCACCAACTAAATAAAAATGAGATTTTTCGATGCATTTTCCGTTCGGCAAGAATTCACGTAAAACATTACTCATTCACATATACGCGCAAATTTTCTTTTCAATTCGCTTTCAATTTCCTAATCGCACTTTTGTTTTTCCACGTGCGTACTTGTATGGATGATTTGGAATCGTCAAATAGATTGATTCCCCGATGCGAATTTCGTTTAATTTTTAGTAGATCTATCGAGAATGAGATTTTTATCGTGATAACAAGTTTCCAGAAAAGTTCTCCTCCATTCAGTTTGAAAACTCAATTGAACTGCTGTAAGTTTGCAAGTATATCTTCCTCCTTCCACAAAAATCACCTGATTCGGATATTCTTGTTATGTGATTAGTAAAGCTGTCACCTATTTTCTTTGCTAGACAGAGATGAAACCTTTTTTTAATGGCGTTTTCCTTTTCATAAGTGCGCACTTTACACAGAATGGATGACGCTTGGCGATGTGTTTTCGAGATGCTATCGACTATCGAGAGAATTCGATGTGAAAGAGTATGTCGGAAGTGGAGAAATTTACTTCGTGAACAATGGAAGATAACAACATCTGTTGATACTGAAACAGCTTGCCGTGGTGTCCCCCCTCATCAGTGGTCGATCTGCATCGAAAACATCATCGGTTTGACAGACCGTTATATTTTTCCGGTCTACCTCGATGATACTTGAATAAATCCGTCTATTCCAAACAAATCAAAGTATACAGTCGTTTAAAACTGACAAGGTTGAGTATCACAGCAAACGGACTTTGTGGTTTTTCCTTAGAGCAGGAGAAATTGTGTAATGCTTTGTTCCGTTAATGAAGCAATCAATAACTCCTGCGAGAAATTTCACGTTTTAAAGTCGCCCATTTTCTCAACGTACAAGTAGCATATGGATATATGGGCGTACTTCATTTTGAAAAGAACGGAATAAAGCTGAGGCACTCGCTTGCCAAATGTCACTGCCGAAAGCGAACTAACCGAGAATGACCAAACAATGCAATGGCTCTCGGATGTGCCAAGCTTTCCCTTCGATTAAATCAAACTCGTGCCCAAGGTCAAGCTAGAGACCAATTTTTCATTTGTGTCTTTATTCGGACCATAGCCTCTTTCAGGAAATTTAAATGAGCACTAATCATTTAGATTCTATGACCCCATGACTTTCGAGGCTTGGTACGGAGTTATTCACTTTAAACTAGGTTCTAACAACAGCTCCTGCGAGTGTGATGTTTTTTATCACATAAGTGGACAATTCCTGTTTGATTTCCGAATATCGAGAAACCTGCAGTGGATAGTCAATAAAATTTGCTAATGCTATCACCATCTTTTTTAAGAGTTTCCTGGAATAGGCCACATTAACTGTTCTCAAATGTTTGCGTAGAAGCGAATGAACTATATTTTTCGTTAGACCGTCTGAAGTTAATATTTCACGTCAACAAAACCCAGAAAACCTTCGATAGAAATTGTAATATGCTTGTGAAATGTTATCGAATGATGTCGATCACTCGGCAACAAGATGACTTTGAGCACGACGAACAGGAAATTGCAGACCTTTTGCCTTCTAGTTTTCTTTGGCCCTCATAAAATGCGCGTTCATATACATCCTTGTATAACATTATGCTAATGTAATTTAATGCAGCCGAATTGATTTCTGATTATCAGCAGTGATATAACGTGAATCACCGATGATAAGAGTATGTGATCTTCAGATCGATGCTCAGATCGCATAGTGACGTTCATGTTCGGCGCGCGGGCCAACAACCTCAAAGTTTTTCCGACAAAAGTTGAACTCAATGAGAATATCTTTGAGAAAATTTTACTGAAGTCTCCCAAACTCAGAGTGTTTCAAGTAACCAAGTAAGTTTTCCTACTGTTTTCTCCATTCACAGTGAACATTTTCCTTTCGTCTATGAGAAAAAACCTTGTCAGATCCAAATTGACGGCTAATAAATGTGACAAAAGCTAAATTTTAGATAGACAACAGTGTAAAACGAGTTAAAATTATCTTCGAAAGAAGGAAATTGTCACATTTGAAGCAAAATATATTTGCGGTACTACATAGACTTTAAAATTGATAGAAAAATAATTTTCAGCAGCAGCATGAAATTGTGTGCCAAATGTCTCAACAAGAGCACCCGAATTTTAATGACCACATCAATTTTGAATACAGAAGTTGAACGTGTGGAGCACAAGACGTTTCGCGATGCTGTTTTGGTGCTACGTTTATAACGTCGAGGCAACTGGGTGGCAGAGAAAATCTGGTGTGAGGACAGTTGGGCATCGCTGCTTTGGCGTTGCACTCGCTTTCTGAGTCTTTTGGACAGACGTTTATCACTCTAGAATACAGCTTATTAGCTTTACCTCGAAACTTGTTGTATCTAGCGAGCAACAAAGATTTTATGGGTTTTCGGATCCACGAAGAAGTTCAAATTTGAACTGATAGATCATAAACCATCAACAGGCAAAAAGGTCCTTAATTCCAGTATTCCGTTAATTCCTTGATGAGACACGCTTGAAGGTGGATGCGAATTGCCTAGAAATGGCTTTGAGTTACCTTGCGTGTCTTGATGGCAAGGTTTGCGCAAATGGTTCAAGATATCTTCTGCACACTCGTATAATTCATTTTTTCAGTTCGCTTGTGCCGCTCATATCTCTTTCTATGTTTGAGCGGATGCCATGCTCCTTGCAGGTAGCACTTAAATAATAATTTTTGAAGTCTTCTCACTTTTCCTTGTCCTTTCTATGACTTGTTTGTATTTTTCATGCACTGTTTTCGCCGTTTTCAATTTAACGAGTTGACATATTTCATCTCCACATCTCTCCTTGCACTTCAGCACAATCGCTGACTAAATAAACAAATAAGTTTAAGCTATTCCGAGGCAACCAAACATGAGCGTTGTCGTCGTGCAACACTATTTTGGATGATTTGGTATAGGTGGAAATCACTGTTTTGCTCATTTCAAACTCATCTGAATGAATATGCACCAAAACAGGAGAAATTTTCGTAACATATAAATATCTTGCCTGGAAAATATCTTGCTTTTACAGATTTTAATCATTCTCTGCAGGTTTTTCGTCTCGAATCCTGTGTAATCGACGTAAATAAACCCGAAATCGTGCGCTATTCTTTGATGCAAATGTTCCAGCGATGTGCTTCTCTCAAGGAGTTCACAATGACAGTGAGCAGTTTACTGGAAAGTTTTCAGCTCTGGCTTTAGACTCTGGTGTATGTGCCGCATATCGCTCTATTGTACTCAAAGAGATCATTTCATCTAGGGGAGAATAAAAAGAAATTCGGAGGTTAAGGTGCGCTCAGTCTCGAGAAACTGAGTGCCAACGGGAAGTGCGGAGGCATCGCAGTGCTTCAGGCACTTAGTTTTCACAGCATTAAAAGACTAGGCTGTGCGACATTGCCAACCAAACGCTGCTTCTTCAAACGAGGAAGAAGTGCCCTTCACATAATCAGCCATCGAAAAAAGTTGTCGTATATAGTTATATAAGTCATACTTTTACTCCCTCTTTCCTCCGAATCAAAGAAATATTGACTGAACAAAAGTTTCTTCGTATTTCCTCAACTTGTTCCGATTCATTCCTTCTGTGATCCAGCTGCTTCTTGCTGTCTTTCTCAAATGATCACGCCATTTCCAGTGAACATTTTTAATTGCGCATATTTTTGCAGCTCAACCATACTTCTTCAGTTTTCCACTTTTGTCAGCCTTTAATGCCCTTCGTTGGCAATTATGTCCACCTGACTGATCGTAATTATGAGAATGTCTTGTTTTTGTTTTTTTTGTGTTCATTTTCAGGCCTATGTTTCCACTTTTAACCCTCCCGTTCACTTATAATTTTTCATGAGTTAGTTGATGTTGTGGAATACCACAACCATATCATCAACGAGCCTCAAATGTGAAAATCCTCTAATTGTTGTGCCTGACCACTTCATCAAACACTAACACACCTCAATAAAGCAGCAGCAGAGAAGTTCAGTCGCCTACTGCATCTCCTTCTTGACGTTCACTACTATTTGTCTTCCATGTAAACGAATTTTTGACACCATTTTGAGCTATTTCTTGAAGGATAGAGATTATTGAACGTCGGTGCTGCAGCTCCTTCCCTAGATCTTAAGAGGTCGATGTACTCGAAACAACTAAAGTCCCAGTCTACAAACAACAGAACAAAAAGTCAATTATCTAGATTTCCGATCAACATGGTAGGCGCCGTAGGTTTTTTCGATTGCTGACTTCTCCAGCTTAAAGCTTGTTTGAACATTTTTCTTTTCGATTTGTGGCTGCATCCTTTCCCATATAACGTTCAAAAGACGCTCTGAAGTGGTTGATAGAATTGGGGTTGAACATGACATTCTGATGGTCCCTTTAAGAGAGCGGAATTGTTTTGAGTGGACCAAATCCTAAAGAATTTTTTAGTTGAACAAACGTTGAATGAAATTTGTTCTGTTGAACAATATTTCGGCGGTATTATTAATAATTGCTCTCTGCCTTTCATTTCTACACTAGTGGGTTCGTCAATACTCTCAATTTCCCACTTGTCATGTGTTGGATCATTATCATTCTCTGTAAATCGACTATGAGGAGCTCATGGCTTCCTCGTTAAGCAGATGAGTGTGCTATCCCGTTACCCATTTCATACAGAAATCCACAATGATGTGATAAAGTTCCTGAGTTTTGTCGTAACTGGTCCTTCCATTTTCGTCACCTTAATTATTCTTTTCCTATTTTCAGCTAGCCACTTCTTTCCTCTTTTCACCACCATGGTGGCTGAAGTTTGCCGCATACTGCTTTATGTTCTGATGTTTCTGGCAACTTCTTCCGCATGTTCCGTTTTGACTAGCCTGCTGAGTTCGCTGAATTTTGCGACCACTTTCGAAACGAAAACTGAAAGAGATGTAAACAAGCTCAGCTAAGATCAGCATTTAAAAATTTATGAAGTGCTACGCTAACCTCTAATCTTGTGGATTAGCCGCACTATCGGAAGGTCTGGAGAAACTAGACTGATCTTTTTATATGACTTCCATTTAGGTGCCCTTTTACTATAAGGGTGGAACTTTCAGAACATTTATAGGGACGCGGATCGTGCTATGGACATTTGGTGATCGACGATTATCTTCTGAAAGAGATACCAGACAGCATCGAAAAACTGTCAATTTCTGCTGGTGATTCGCTCAAAATCAGAGATGCAAGCTTCATTCAACACCTCAGGAAGTAAGGCCCATTAGTGGATAATTTGCGTGAGTTTTTGTGTTGAGAGGTACGCTGCACTTTTCCAATTTCGTGTGAGATTAGCGATGTCTGTGAACAATTCGTTTTTTCTCTCATCTCCAGACAGCGTAATTCCCATTTTGCCATGAACATTGCAAATTCACTCGAGGTTTCTTGAACACTGATAAAAACCTTGGCTTCAGAATTTCTCCGTGCTTGAAAATACCTTCAGAAGTTCCGAAAACTTAAAATTCTCCGTGCAACAAAGACTGCGTCAATGACGGGAAATCCAACTCAGATGAAATTTCCAAGCAAATATGCCTCTGTTTGTTTCGATTCTAATTATGTGAAAGAGAAATGCACCTCCTTCGGAAAGCATGCGGGAATAATTTTTGTCATCCCACGTATTGATCATACTGTGTAAAACGAAGAAGTGGTGTACTCACTCGGGAATCATAAATTAAAAAGTCGTGGAAAAAGTTCGTTATGTTGGTTATCGGTAGTTTGTGAAGATGTCCCGACGAATGCAGAAGAGATATGATTGGAAAAAAGGCTTGGATCTGAACTGCCCCAAGTGTCGAAAGGGAAAGAAAAAACCCGTGCACCTAAATGCTTACACTAACCCTTATCGAACTAAATAAATCGTTTTGAATCGCTAGTATCCTTAAAATTACTTCAGGCTTTTTTCCACAAATTTCATTAATTAGAGTAGCAGAAATTTAGTGACAAAAAAATTCCGATCTTGGGACTAGTTGCCTTTTTTCGCGCCTCAAAATTTATTTACGTCTGACATCATATAATAATCAGCATTGCAGCATTCTACAATACGAATGAAGGGTTCCAAGGGCGCCGTAGGGAAACTCAAAGGTTCATTGGGATCTCGCTAAACGACCTTGCCGTTTATCAATTGAGGGCTGAAGAACTGGTGTTCAGATTGTTGTCGTTCAGTGCTCAACGGTCGTTTCTATCCACACGGTCGTTGACAGTCATCGTATCAGCCTCCGTCGAGTTGATACACCTTGATTTGTCGTTTGCGAGGCAAATTACCGACTTCTCGCCGATCGCACGCCTTGCACTTCTTAAGTTCGCTATGTTGAATTCCATAAGTAGACAAAATTTCATTCCGACACTTTCAATGAATAGGCCGTTGCCATTCAGCACGTCAGAAACGTAGGTCAGTGGGGCGCTAATGGAATCATTTCTGTATATCCCAAAGGCTCTGATATGCTGCTAGATGTGAAACAAGCTTTCCACAAAGTTCTGAACGGGTACATAAATACTTCCTCGCATATATATATATATATATATATATATATATATATATATATATATGCGAGGAAGTATATATGTGCTCGTTAATTCATGCATTTTCGTTTATGTCCATTCATAGTGCCGTTAATTTGAAGTTGGAAGCAGCCAAAGTAGAGTTGCGCAATTTGATAAGAAAGTAAGACGGCATAGACCCGTTACACAATTTTCAAAACTAAAATGCATTGTACGGACCACTAGATCGCATATCGCAAATGATGCTGCAGAAAAGAAAAAATAAATTTCCCTCAGAAGGTTTCTCAACGGGCGATCTCATTAAATCAAGAAAGTACTAACGCACGTTTTGCCGTCTTTGCTTCTACTTTCTCAAACTGCTTGGCTGGACGAAATCGGTTGAAAGGTATACATTCGTACCAACCAACTCTACTAGGACTTTTTTTGCAGTTTTTCTATGAGGTAGAGAGAGAGAGAAAAAAAAAAGATGATCAGAGACAGCCAAAAACCATATTCTTGGCTGCTTAAATGGGGAACGGCTTCAATTTTGGCAAAATAAAAGTAAATTTGATTAACTACTAGGTGCAGTATGTATGTTGTTCTTGTTGAGAAAAGCAACACATTGTGATATTACAGAAGCCTTATTCTGAATGGTAACCGGGACAATTTCATTGACGATCACCTGTCAAAAATTGTTGCCGGTTGTCGGCATCTTCAACAACTTTCATTGGAGAGCTGCACGCAACTGACCGAATCTGGTCTCCTGAACATCAGAGAATGCACACATATGAAGAGATTAAACCTCTTGGGACAGTGTTGCATAACCGATTTGGTCATCTGGTCGATCGTCGGGGGTTGCAGTCAAATCGAGGAACTCGACATCACGTATTGCACGAGGGTGCATTCTTTGTTCCCTTCTACTGCTGTAATAAGCCCTCTTTTTAAGTAGCTCAGAGGTGGGTGTGCAAGTGGTCCTAAGTCATCTATAGCACCGCTGAACACATACGTGCAGCAGTGCCAAAATATGAGGTCAAATACTAAAAATCAACTGACGATCGACTTTTCAAGAAGGGAACACGCAGTCAGCTGAATCTTGCTTCGTTGGTTGCCTTCAAATAAACGTTCAGAGTGGCTTATTAGTGGACAAGGGGAGAGGAAGGGATAAGTGGAAGAACTAAATCAGAGCTCTATTTAGACCTGCGGAATGCTCACTAAGCTGTTAGCAAAGAAGTTGGAAAGAGAACACTAAAGGAATATGCAAAGGTTATACGTAGAAAGGTGGTAACATAAAATAAACTCCATTTGGACTGAAAAAAAAGAAACAAAGTTTGAGAACTGATAAGTTTAAAAACAGCAAATGGAGATCATTCGTCGCAGTCGCCTACATTTTCGCCACTATTTCTATGAATATCTTAATAAGAGCGCAGCCATGTCATTTCAGATTTCGAGGGCAGGTCTTTGCAGTGTTCTTCAGCTACCTCACCTGAAGCATCTGCAAGTCTCAGGCGTTCAAGAGTTCGACACAAGGCTGGCGAGATTGCTCAACAAGGTTTCACCTCAATGCAAGCTGACCGCAGAAAACTGTAAATATTCAACCGAACGGGAGAAACGCCTTCAACGGAAAATGAAGTCGCTTTTACCAGTAGAAACAGCAGTAACGGCGTTTTTTAGATTGGACGATTAAAACACGATTTCAAATTTGATCACTTTCGTAGTTATTGGTTAAGCTTTGCGGGTCATAAAATTAGGTGCTGAGTAAAGCGCCATATTTTCATAGGGAAACTTTTGTTATAATGTCAACTGCTTTCAATATGGCGAACTACGCCATATTTGATCATCATTTCGATAGCCGCATTAGTCGTACGTCTCTAACTCGAGTGACGGCATATGTAGCAGTGCAATTGGCTTGAGTGACGTAAGAATATAGCGTCGCGACATTTCTGAATTGGACCACCCACGGCGTTGTCCGTTGCAACGCAGCATTTTACGGTAGCGAAGACTATGGTCATACTACACTGTGCTGCTCTTTCCCAGCTTTAATAACAACCTATCTTTCTATGGCAGAATTGCCGGAACCTCATTATCACACCCGCTATAACTACAAATTTGTTCGTTCCACTGGTGCATAATTTAATATACACACTTTCAGCTTTCCCATGATACATTGTCAAGAGAGTACCAGCAGCTTTTTGCTGCCTTAAAAGGGCGCTGCTGCAAACCGCTTCCACTGCCTTGAAGTCAACGCCAACACATTCTGGACACTGTATACAGCATACTCATATGAAAAAGCCTCAGCTACTACTTACAAAACAGAGTGTTTGACAAACAAATCCGCAATCTTTGTTTGCACTGACAAAACACCATTAATAAAGTTCCAGTGCGAAGGGTTTCCAATATCATCCCCTAAAAACATTTCGAAGAAAAAAATCATTGAAGCCAAAAAATGACGGCCTCGAAATTCAATTGCCTCGCGAGTGCCTTACACTCCAAATTTAAGAGCAACTGCAAACTTCGGTCTGAATAGACGCAACGATAGTTGAAATTGCACCACTGATTCCGCATTAATCTCAGTATCTTCTTTCATCAAAAGCCGCACTCTCCTCTTTCCCTTCCTTCCCTTCCTCCCTCCCTTCCTTTTCCACTCCCACCTTGAGTGCAGTGCATACTGTCGTTTCTTTTTAAAGCTGTCAGTAGTTCACCGAAGTACGAGTGCTCATATATAGCAAAGTTCAGCGTTTTATGAGAGAATATTTGAGACGTGGTGCTGAGGTCTTCGATTACTCGCTCTGTAACGCGGCAATTAGAAACCCGTATAAAGACTCTTTATTAAGCATTTCAAGGAATATGTCTTGGGAAATTGATGCGTTCTTGAATACAGCATGAACTGTGGAAGAAATTGAATGGCAGTGAAAAGTGGGTGTGATTGCCCCATAATAGTGCTAATCAAATGAGGAACGTCCCCCTGCAGGCAAAACACCGTTGTGTTGCTTCGAATGTTTTAAGGAGATAGGACATTGAATTTTGAATGAACGCCATGCAGAAAAATCATTATAACAGCTGAAAAGCGATATGGGCCAAATTGCGGCCGCGCGGAGTAATCAAATGTAGCACCCGTGCCTGAATTCTGTGAGAAAAAGAACGCTGACAACGAGGTGGTCACGGAACCATCTGTTCAATTCAGTCATATTTTTTCAGTTCGACTCTGTTTTTGTTTATAGATTTCAAGTTCGTTTCATCGTTCGTGACGGTGCTATCGAATGAACATTCACCAGTGCAACTTAGGATGATGTTCGTACCTGCTCACTTGAAACCACAATAACGATTGCACTTTAGAACAAGAGGAGTGTGCAAATAAAATTGCCAACGTTAGCTTGGAAGAGAAGACTAGAACGTTTCTAAATGAAAGACTGGTGTGTCTGTGAACAACCAAGCTAGACTCAAAAATATAGTGGCAGTAGGAAATGATTATGTAGCGTGTGACATTTTTTGGCATTCATTTAGGCGCCCAGCTATTCCACCTGACTCGTAATTGTCTCTTATGCTTGATGATCGCAAATAATTTCCTTCCGAACAGGATATCCCGAGAATGATTTATTAATAGAGACAATGAAATTTAATTCCGTTTCATGGACTGAAATGTGGCGGATTGAACGTAAAAATATATCACAGTATAGCCGAAGAAAGCTGATAATCTTCATTGGAGAAGTTCACAGTGCCGCTCAGTTAGAAATGTTAACGGCCACCGAAATGAATGCCGAAATTTGTGACGAACAGTCTAATATGACCACTGTGATAAAAGTGAGATTATAAAGGTAACGGGAAGGAAACATCATGTACAATTATCTCAGTGAAAATGATCGGATACGGGAGCACCGCTGAGGAGTGGAAATTCTCTCTGGAAAGCTCGCTGATATTTGCGCAATTGGAGCCGGAAATACTTAGGCACTTCATCGGCCGCAGATTACAGCGACCACGTTTTAATGCAAATATGCCGCTAAATGCCAGTTGCGGTTGCGGAACGTTTTTTTTTCTCCTCCTTTTTAAGGAAAGATATTCATTAGACGTCAGTTAGAAGCAATCGCAAATAAAATGACCTCATTTAGGCATATAAATTAATGAAACCATGTTCATCTAAACATTCGTCCCAATCCTGTCCGTTTGACCATTCAAAATCTATTTCCTTACGACGCTAGAACTTCCCCACTTGTCCATTTTTGTTAAGTAAAAGAGGATTCTTCTCACAAGTCGTGAATTTGCAATGAATGGTCATCGGCACTGCAGTAACGTTGTTTAAAAATAAATTAAAAGTTTCTGGTGAAACCCGACTGGTGCAAACGATTCAGATGAAGTTAATTTGAAATTAATTTTTTTCACTGATTGATCGAAGCAAGCTCGCCGAAACATACATCACTACTATGCGCACCTTCACAGGAATATTATCTGCGATATTGCTGCTGCGCAACGATTTTCCTCGGACACTCACTAAGCGAAGAATGAGGTGATTTGCGAGCTGTGTAGATCGGAGGCTTTCGAGAGAACGAAATTGAGTGTGCATCTTGGATGTATCCGCGGCCTCGAGACTGGCTTTTAGGGGCATACGCTTCCTCAAAGAGTACAACGAGCTGACAGCCCTCGATACGCATCCATGTTTCGAATGAACGCTTCGTCGATTACATATCGCCTTATGTGAAGTATTCGAGCACAGCATTTGTGACGTGAGGAGTTAAATCGTACAACCGACTAAACAAAAGTGAAATATCCATCGGATTTCCTTCGCTTTTTGCCACGTGTCGGATTTCCACCATCGAATGGCGGCTTGTTCCTACAAAAACTATTGATTTCCGCTTGTTTCGACAATTGATGGAAAAAATTTTCCACCATCTTCAACGTGAAATACAGCTACTGAATTTGCATCGTACGAGGAGGGCGCATCACTTTAATGATGACTTCTTACATTAATTTGCTTCTGCGAAGATGTCAATGTCCAGTACGAAAATAAAAATAGCTTAAATTGCCTTTTTTTAGCTTCCATGACGAATCATGCATTCAGTTTGCAGTGGCACTGCAACTGCATTTTGCTTCTCAGAAAACATTGCAAATATAGGCAAAAGAATTTGCAATCCACAGCTTAGGAATAAATGAAAAATAAGAAAAATCTAAGAATAAATTCATTTTCCGATATGCGAAACATTATATTCCACTTTACTTCAGGGCGGAAAAAAAATCCCCGTAAAAATTTCCGATAATGAATCTGATGATTATCAATAAATGATAACATCCACCAAAACTGAAAGAATAAAGTCCTTCATAGAGACTCATCAACTGTTTTGATTTTATGGGACATTTCAACCATCATCCACTGCAGTCTTCAAAATTGCTAAGTCCGTTCCATTGTTGGAAAAAAAATCTAATCTACCGGAAAGCGTGGCGCAAATTTTTCGCAGAAGCGAGAGAACGATCATTTCAGCAGATCGAAATGAATGCACTCTGATGAAAAACCTCCCAGTGGAGATATTGAAATAAATGCATCAAACAGTAATATTTGGTAGAGACTTGATTTACCTTGTTTGGCCTAATAGCCAAGTCTTAAAATTAGCGTCCAATTTGCTTGGACTTTGAGTGACACCACCCTCAAACATTTCGATAGGACTCTTCCGTACCCTGTAAGAACAATTACAAAATGAAGAGATAATTTGTACATGATGACTACAAAATATAAACAAACTTATCAGCTTTTATAGCGAACTCTTTGTTGTGTTGTTTCATTTTCCACCTTGCTGGTATTCCTCATAAGGAGGAGAAGAAACGAACCAAACAATTTTAGCTGTGAAATGATCTGCAGGCACAGTGCAGTTCGGTGATCACAAGTGCAATGAATTTCTGCTGTAATGATTTTTTGCCTTTGCTTGTAGCCAAGGCCACGACAAACTGCAACAGGGTTTTTCAAAAATGGCCCATTATCAAAGAGTTCGAGATACGTGTGCCTCGCCACAGCTCTGAAAAAGAGCGCTCAGGAGTATTTTAAACCCCCAATTTTCGTCATTACCAAAAAGCAGTTACTGTGGTTACTTTTGTACTAAGTAAAAACCGTATCTTTTGCACTATTCGCATCGACGACTTCTTCCTTTTTTTTGAGGAATACAATCTGCAACTAAGGCAAAAATTCCTGTTACATAAGGTTCATTTTGTTTAGGTAGTATTATATTGATTTTTAAAACTTTTTTCTAAGAAGAACTACGAGGTCGCACTTGCAAAACGGATTACTCTCCACTTTGCGGCAACTATGACATTATCAAAAGGACTAAGTTCACGAGACATGAATGCAAACATGACGAGGGAGTTGAAGCAATGTTTAGATTTCAAAGAATCGGCCAATAGGTGCGGTTATGGGCTCACATCCAAATGCAGGGAACTTTATGTGGATGAGGGTGGCTGAACATTATATGCCCCTGTTGCTGAATACTTCCGGGCTCTGAATGAACTCATCCTTGGATTCTCATACTTTCAATTGCTGCTGCATGATGTACAAGAGTCCACGCATACAGACAGCCGCAAAGCTGAGCCAAAAAAGCATTATCCGTCGAAGTTTTTCTTCATTTTATAACTTCCCTTGACGGTATACCGGAACATATAATGAAAAGACAGCTTAAAAACACTGCCACAATTCTCATGAGCATTGTGTACAATCTTGCTGATAATGACGCAGCTTGTCGAATGGCGGACGAGAAACCGTTTCATTTTCACCCTCTCCCATACGCCTTTGTCAGCAATAGCTTGAAATTTTCACTGCTTAGAAGGCCATCGTGTGAATTAACATTTTAATTTTCACAACCTCCCGTTTATTGTATTCAGCTGTATCAAATAATCGAACGCGACCAATTAATCGTGAAACGTTTCCCATAGGCTTATTTGTCAGCGAAGCCAATTATCAACAGGTATTAAGGAGGATTAGGCGAAAAAAACTTCAAATCTGCAGAGATGCGAAAAAACCGATTGCTACTTTTCCACAAACAAGAGGAAAAGTTAATTTAAGAAAACAAGACATTTTAGAAAAGAAGAACCTGTCGTTAAAATTATGCCACAATGCGACAATAAGCTCGGTGGCCATAATATCGCCTGCATGAGCGCTTATCATCCTCATACAGAAGACGCCATCATATCCAAGAAATTTGTGCACAAATTTTTTGACAGATTGCCTGTCTGTTGCGAGGTCAGTTGCTTTCAGGTATTTCCGAATAAACTTCATATGCTGTAATACAATTACCTTGAAACCGAAGAATAAGATTTCTACTCGACATAGGAATTTTTGTTCTGCACGGAAATACGCTGAAGAAATGAGATTAACATAAAATTGGTTATTTTATACCCTTGATTGGAATGTACAATCAACAACGTGATGAGCTCTTTTTTCTAAAATTCAGTAAGCCTTCGACAGCATTAATAATTTGCTTGACTTATTTATGATACTTGCAAGCATTTAGATTACAGCAACTTCACCATGCGCACAAGTGGTTTCTAGAAGCCTCTCAATTCTTTATCGCATATTACGTCCTATTTTAGTATATATTAATCAGATGAGCGCATTACACCATCAATCATCGAATCATCAAATTAAGACATTTTCATTAGTAATATTTTGCTAAATGAAGCGAATGCCTTCTGCAGCTGATCCTGATTTACCCACTTCTTCGTTTTAGCTGACAGCGCTGCGATGGAAAAGATTAATTTTTGAGCTGAGATAGAAAATTAGTAGCGCAGAACAATAAGTGCCAAAAACAGACAATGACCAGTGATAAATGTTACGCATTTAAATTTTAAAGTATTTGCTAGCAGGACTGTTTTAACGTCGTTGCTTTATTGTAGTGACAAAAAAAGGAGAACAAACCTGTCCAGGCAGGAATGATATGAGCATCCAATGACCCATTGAAAAAGTGCTGACGATTGAAACCATGAAATACCAGAACCATAAAAAGAGGAAGATTTTTTCGTTGAACATGTTAATCATCAAAACGCATTGCACAGTGTGATGATGAACATTTCCCAAAACACGCACCTGAAAATAATATTGCCAAGGGCAGCTCAACAAGATGAAGAATGGACTTCGGCGATAAGAAGCTGTTAATCTGGCTGAACACGGACGGTGTTCGATGAGCACATTTTTCTTAAATAATAATATTATGAAGTGCGTATCTCTTTGTATTCTCCGGCTATCGCTATGATCCAAGAAGCCGCCAAGCATTTTAAATTGCGGATGAATAAGCACATCAGTCAACAAATATGCATCATCAGAGCTGAACTAATGATCTGAGGAAAAATGAGGAGGAAATTAGGAGTTACACAAATACGGAAATGAGGAATTCATTTCATCTTCAGAAGATGGGGGCTGTTCACTGTGATGAGCCACGGCCGACCGATCAGAAAATGAGGCTGCAGATGTAGGGTTGGGACTACAACATTTCGACAAAAAATGTCACAGCGCTGATATCGGGCTCTTCCCAGCCAAAAATTAAATATATGCGACCTTGCAAAATGTTACGAAAACGGTTCAAGACGGAAGGAAAATGCGAAATTACCTCGAAATCGCACATCGTAACTCGGGGGAAATTCCCGCTCACTTCCCACTCTCTACCATTGAGAAGATCCTTGAGAATATGGAAGCCATAAAAGAGGTTATCAGTGCCAAGAAATGTGTTCAGCAAGAACACTTGTCCCACTACATTCACAAGATACAGCGTCTTTATAAATACATAGAGGCACGTTACATACGATCCCCATCGCTTACCGACGCACAATCCCGATACATCAGTCACCTGGAAAAAAATACCTGCTAACAGCTATGCTAGAAGCGTTCTGAGTTTGGACTATATTTTTATTTGCCTCCCTTTCAGGCAGTTTCTGCGTATGAGGTGATTCTTTGTGAATAATCGACACTTTAGCAGACAATATGCCAAAACGATACATCAACGGCAAAAATGGTATCATCACAGACATTTCTGGAAATTTCAATCCGAAACGCTTCGTGTTAAACAGAAATCCTTGAAAATAAATAGCACAAAAGAGGCAATTTGAAGTTTCGATAAGAATATTCAGCACAAAAAACTGAGAGAAGATTACGACTAGATGTTGCACAACGGCGAAAATAACATACAAATATGACACCTCCAAATATAACATTTTCTGTGCAGGTGGAAACGGGGAATTAGGGCCACATGCTCCTATGCAGGAATCCTGTAACAGGTTTACCCGCTCCACTCCTCCCCCTCTCCTCCTCTACCTAAACTAATCGTTGATCTCACCGACTGTCAGACACTTATAATCTTCCTCCCATGTTATCACGGTTCAACACTCTTTAATGAAAACCTTGATTTCTTATGGAAAAATTCAAACACAGCTTGTGGCTAAATAATAACATTCATCGATTTGCAATCAGTTTTGCTGCTATTCTATGTCTACAGTTTGCTTGAAGTTAGGAATTGAAGGATCGGATGCCTTGAAAACTATCAACGATATGGATGTGCGTGAATTTAATACAACAACATGTTTTTTTCTAAGATTAGGTGGCCGTGGTCACGGAAAAGCGTCCTTCAAATCTCTTTTTTCGGCATTCATGATCGTCATATTATTCTCCAAAATATCACGCATTTCATCGCCTCACTGTTTTCAGTGAGCAATCCGTTCTCGCATGTTTTCAGTTATTGTTGAGGAATTATGATTGCTCTTGTTTTCTTTGGCGCGAGACAGATGGAAATTTTTACAACTTACTTCTCACGAGTGCTTGAAGCCTTTAAGTAATGCTTGCAGATAGCAGAACCTACTTCGAAGATGAGAATGAAAACTGTTAATCATATGATCTCCCCTTCGCGACGCAGCCTAAAATTATCCCCATTCTCACCACATAGTAAACTTCCATTAAAAAATCACTTTGGTAGCTGTAATTCGCATGAGCACGTCTACTTTTATATTCTTCGTACGCATCGCAATATTCGCTCTATTACAGCTGATTATTGAAAACTGTGAATGAAACAGTGGTGAAATGCGTTTTTGTTTATGGAGTTGAGGGACTCGAATTTATCTTGTAATATATCAATCAACTGATGCTCACTTCCCGCTGTATTTCAAGCGCGTCCTCCATATGTCCCGCGATGGTTTGCACTGTTGCCGCCCTTGCATCCGCATCCATCATCCTTGCATCACACGCCATTTGCGTGAGACTCTGCACATTTATTCCTGAAAAATATCGCACCACGGTGAATCCTTTAGGAGCATACCGAAAAAACTGGCGAACACCACCCGACGAACTATCATTGTCAAACTAAATCAATCTATTTTTCATTCATCAGTGAACAGACGATGCTGTACGAAACGTGTGCTCTTGGAAGTCTTGAGAGAATCATGTTTGGTCGAGGAAGGGAAATTTTTGTGCGTAGAATGAAGTGACTTTGAAAGGTACTGTGATGATTGATTCAAAAAATCTGAGCTGTTCATTTGAGTGCCAAAATGTGTGCAACATCTCACAGCCTTGCCCTTCAAATGTGAATGACATCCATGGCATGTGGCACAATATCGCAACTGCCTTTCAAATGGAAACGACGATGAAGCTGGAAATGCAACGATTGCAGCGTTCATTAGTCGCGCTTCACAGATCAGCAAACTAGATCAACCACTTTTGCGGCGTACTGCACTAAAAGACTACTAACACCCTCGACGCCTACGAATGAAGGCTTTCCCTTTGCAAACGAGCGATGTGAATTCCTGTGGACCAGTAAATGAGCACTGTCCATTTCTGCGTAGCGTGACACTCTTCGAAAACACCGACCGTCACGCCCCTCTTCCCATGAGTATATTCCCCAATAATTGCTGGTTACATCGAAATACTGCCAAGCTCAGCTCAATAACACATCACACTGTGTTGCCACTTAGGCCAAGCTGTTCGAGATTTTGCGCGGTCCCGAGCACAGTGAACTCTCAGAATTATATGGCTGAAGTTAACCTTCTCTCGAAAAGTTTTCTTCAGCTCATGAAAAATCGGCATCACGCTCACAGTAATAATGTGGGAGCTTCCTGAAACTAAAAAAGTGCTACTGGAATAATTCGATGAATGCGCGTTGTAGCGAATGTGTGGAGCACCTAGTTGGTTTCATCGAATAAGTGCAGACTATGAAAGGCTGCTAAATGTTGAAGAGGAAGCGTGCTGTCAATAAAATTTCAGATTCGGCAAGAATGCTTCACAGCACAATGTTAGAGTAATGCAAAAAATGCTGAAATAAAATGTTGTCATATAAAGACTGAATATCAAGGTAGGACCGATCAGCGTTTGCTCACCTGAGTGCCAGTGTAATAGACCCCTCCACATTATACATGGAATGTAGAACATGAGCGCCTCAAGCGCTAAAACAAACGGAACCCACTGATAATAACTGATTTGGCGAGCCCTGCAACGAAGATCATAATATATTATGGTGGTCATAATATGCGAGTCGTAAACGATGAAGTTGGATTTTAAAAAAGCTTGCGGATATGCTTAGCATTCAACTAAAAATGGATGTTGTATCACTTCAATCTCACTGTCAATTTTCACGTGAAACTATGAGTATTTGATTTCAGTTTCGTGGTACATGGAATCCAGCTAATTCGACAACCTCCATACATCGAATTAGAGGCATCACATCTGTAACTGCATTGAAGCGCTAATGAAAATAGAATTACTGACGCGATTACGTAAAGCACAATCTATCAACAGCAAATTATGATAATGCTTTCAATGATTTTTTCTCAAATGCCCACTTAAGGGACTGGACACATTGATGGCGCCTTTCTACGAACGATAAATTAGTACGCTACAAGAAATGATAAGCAAAAGAAAAACGAACATTATAACAGCGAAATAAATTCATTGTCACGTTGCTGAAACACCGAAAGCTTTCAGCATACTCACACACACGCGTTCATCTGTAGCCAAAAGGAAACGATGCGCTTACTTCATTTCCCGATTACTTTACCTTTCTTTGCTTCAAACGGCAACAGCACATCTGATACGGCAGAAGACTTTAATCACAAATAACTTAGCGCAATGTGTTGAAACTGCGAATTTGATATGTGACAGATTGATGTGAATGTGATTTTGTTCAATACGTACAACTCACCGTCTATCACCGTATTCAAGAGGAAAAGCACTGGTGAGAGGCAGATAATAGGTATTTTCTACCCAGCAATAATTTTCTGTGTATTGTTCCCAGGCGTCAGTAAACTGTGCCGGAACCCAGCACTGAATAGGATAACCTGAAATTAAATTTCGCTAATAATAGCCAAAATTCTTGAGCAGAGAAATTGCTATAAGAATTTCGTTGTAGTGAAAAGATCTCGCTTATGATTTCAGCGACCATAACTGCCTTATGAAATTCTATTCAAAAAATAACAATCATGACGATTTATATCACTTATATCAATGCTTCAACAACAACAACAACGACTTATATGACGTAGACGGAATGGATTCGTTAACGCCATAGAATAAAAGTACTTTATAAATAAAAAGTTGATTTGCTATAGAAAATTCTGAACACGCGAAACGATTCCTAGTAAACTAAAGTAATTAAAAAGAAGCACTTCGGAGCAAATAAAGAAAGCTTGTTTACCGACGTATTGCTTAGCGGAAACGATTATTGCAAACGCGAAAATTATCGCTGAAGTATAGTGATAGTTAAGCTTGTCGACGAAGTCATCATCGACACGAGGATGGAGGCCTTTAAATATGGCCGCTAGATAATACAATAGCATGCCTGCTGACAGAACCTAAAAATGCTTGAATTGTTTTTAGAGGAGGAAAAAAAGTGAAATATTGCATAAATATGATAGAGTGCAATTAGTCCTATGATTATTAGAGATGGAAAATGACCGCTTTATTTGAGTGAGTCTGCGATTTCGTTGTGAGGCTTTTTGCATAAAAAACATTCAAAATGATGGTCCACTTTTATTAACGCATTATAACGATAAGCGACAAAAATCTGATAGAGTTCACTGAACCCGATAACCGAATCTAGCTCGCTATACACACATGAAATAGATATATCTTCGATCAAAATTTTTCAAATCTACTAACGAGGATAGCAAGATGCGACCATTCACCTTTTGTTCCTTGCTGAGGTACGCCTTCGAGAATTTATTGTCGTGTGGTACGGCGTTTGATAGGTGTACGGGGAACCTGGACACGTGACTGAGCCTGTTGCATTTTTTAAGATTTGTGTGCTGTAAAACATCTCCATTGCAAAAAAACAAGAAGAACTTTAACAACAGAATGGTGAGACGATAGATTAACGACGATATGCGCATCAGTAACTGCAATGTTAGTTAAACGATGCACGTAAACGTTTTGGTTCAAATGAGATTATCCATAAAATTCTTAAAAACGAATATTTTTGAAAAAACAAAGTAAAAATTCGAGCAATAAAGAAAGAGTACCTAGCATTTAAGGAATATGTGTAAAGCGCATACATTCCCAATCAAAAAGTTTGTTTTATCACCCGCATCACACCATCAACAATGGATTATCCACAAGCTGAAATATTCCATGCTCTCTCAACTAGTACAGCGCACCTACAGCTATATTATCTAAATGACCTACGTTAAACGAAATCAATGCTGTCGTGTCTACTTGGGCAAAAGACCAACAGACCTTCTCAAATTCAGTAAAAAAAAGAACAATGTTAGTAAATTTGTGTAGGGGTTCGATTTTACCGATAACGCACTTGCATTACAAAGAGCTAGACTTTCAATTGCTGCTCTAACTGCACAGCTTTAGTTTAAGCTGAGTGTTTTTATACTTTTCCATGTTATTCGTCGTCAGTGCACTATGAAAATGGATCAGTATGTTAGGAAATATTGGTGCTAGCTGCAAACAGCCTGATCAGTTAAACTGCTAATTGCAATTAGACGCAGATACACCACATGATTTCATAGAAAGTATACTCTCCAAAACGCAAAAGCAGACTGTATATTTTGGCCTGTCATGAAAACCTCCAGACCATTCAAAAAGCTTCGTAGCTTGAACGAGTTCTCAACTATTTCCACATTCCACCTGGTTGTTGGGAACAAACTAAGGTATCCATGGAAGCATATTGAGAGCGTCTCACCTTGCCATGTCGTTGTAGCACCAGAATCGATGAAGTGATCCTATGCTTTCTTACCCTTAGCAACCACAAGACAGTTTTGACTACAAATTTTCTGATCAAAGTCACTGAGATCATGGCTTACTTTTGTAGAAACTCCCGAATGATAAAATAAAAACCATCTAACTCGCCACTGGCTTTGCAACAGATTTTTAGGACTGTTCAATTTTTTTCTTTGAAAAACCCAATGCGTTTGAAGATCTCCTCAAATTTCAGAAAGAGAAACGAAAAACTTCATTATTGCGTCCCGAGCGATAATTTAGTATATAAATTTTGCGCCCGAAGGTGGAATTGTTCGGAGTGAACGTGCTTCCTTGCGATGGAAAACATCAGCATGCATCAACATTATCCTGCGAGGTCCTCTACATTTGTGTCTTGCGCAAAAACAAGCATGTAATGTTCCGCACCTGCCACTGACCCACCGTATATTTCGTGCTAGAATAAATTACGCCAGAGACGTCGTTTGTTGCCTGTTTTAAATGAATCGACGAAATATGCACCAAAAAAGCAACTGCCATCTATTGTGACTTTTTTCAAATTTGTTTTTTTTCTTAGAGAACCCGTCATTAATTATGATAATAAATTTGTTCAGAAATGAGCAAAAACTTATTAAGTAGGATCTTCGGGCAAAAAAAACTATCTGATCGCGATATCGAGCAGCATTTCTCACATGAGGTAACCTAAGAAATGGGGAAAAACATCGTATGCTCAGGGGCTCGAATATGGACTGCTTCAAGTTCAACGTAAACACGATGTAGAATTTAATACTACTTCAACTACTTCTGTTTACTTATTGCAATAAATAAAAATCTTATCCTAAACCTTCAATCCTTGCTCTAAATAAAGGACTTCCTCAAGGATGGTCTATTTGAGGAGTAGTGAAAATAATAAGCACCATCGTTGTCAACACGAGAAACAATAGATACACTCATATTTGTTGTTGAGCAACAAAATATAGGTGAATTTGAAGTGACTTCTGATTGAGGTGGACAGGTGAAAAGATCTAATAAAATTCATTAATCGCTCTCGCTAGCAAAAGTTTCCTAATTGATGCTGGCATAGTCTTGCTTCACGAAGGTAACTTCTTGAATTATTTATTCATCGATTTATATTCTTCGGCTGCATTTAGATCTCAAAATTGAGCAGCTAGCAGACTGTCGTTACTCGGCGAAAACTCAACCTTAAAAAAACGTACGCGAATCGCCATACGCGATTCTGAGTAGAAAAAAGTTTCAGTTAAGGGTGCATTGAATCATTCAAGTGCGTCACTTTGCCAAAAATCTTTCCGCACATAGCAGCGTACGAAATTCGAGGCAATTTATGTCTTATACAGATATCTAGCAAATCAAAAGCAGCTCTTCAAATACAATGATTTTGATGCAAAGCAGCTATTCTGATGCATTCAGCGCTATGCTCGATGCCACTGTTTCTTTGTTTAAAACTTAATATGAATATTCATGTCATATGAATACTTGAGAATTATTTCAGCGTTAATTACGGCATGCAAGTTTAAAATCAATGATGAAGTGGATTACAGGTGACGTTAAAATTTTATTTGCTTTCGGCCACCCAACAAGAATCGTCTTCTCGTTCCAACGGATGCATGTAAAGTGCCACCTAGGTATTTACTGGCGTTGACAAAGCGGAATCGGCAAAATGCACGGCAATCACTGAAACTAGTGAAACTTGTTACATAAAAGTTCACCAAAATCAAAAAGTTCTTCACGTCAATAGACCCCCTTGCAGAGGTGATATGAGCGTTAGTACGTGAAAAAAATTATCGTTCTGTTTACTGCTTTTGAATCTTCAGTTTACGGAGACATGTTTATAGAACAACGAATCTTTTATGCAGAACTTACAGAAAAGATCGGGATAAAAAATTACGAAGTACTGAAAGCTACATTATATTAGATGGTGACAATTGACAGCAGACATCTGCTTAGAGAAACGAAATGGGAAAGCGGATATGATGTCAGCTACTGCGTCGAATTTCTTCACTTGTTTTGAAGGAGGCGTGACTAAGTCCAGCATTTGAAGGCACTACCTTCAGATTGAGGTCCACTTTGAAATTTGTTCCACAATACAGAAGGTTTATAGGATTTTCCCACATGCGTTCAAATAGAGAGTGCTGTGTCGCAAGCATCAAGCTTTTCATTTACGGTCGCAGTTTTTCCTCAGAAATAGAGCGCAACTTTCTGACAAGAGGAATACACTTCTGCATTTAATTGGTAGCGATGAAATGACACATCCAAAATGGCCGGAGCAAATAAGAACAACAAGTGGAAATGTACGGCAATTCAGATATGATAGAGAGATAGGAGATTGAAGCATTTCTGCCACTATCATTTGCAAATGCAGTAAGTTTGCACTATTCTACGTAGAAGACTAGAACTCCTATGTACTTTGTGATAGCAACTTAGAATCAAAACCTAAAAGTCACTCCAAATGAGTTCCATAAATAAGACGGAAGATATGAAAGTCGGGAAGCAAAGTAAAATGATCCTTCGATTGAAAAATTTTGTGCAATTGTGGCTGCGCTGCATAATCGCTAATTAGATCAAGTAGTTCAAAACAAAACAGGCTAGGTCAAATGCTGAAATTGATTTGTTGAGCTTGAGTGTCGGTGAAATATGCTCTAAAAGAAACGTACGAAATGAGTGTTGACGCCAAAGAAGTACTTCAGAAATACGAAGTAACATTTTCAAATGGTCATTTATGTTGTTCCATTTTGGCTAACACATGCGATGTTGCATCCGAATGTACAACATTTATCCCATTCTATCAATGATACTACTGAATTCCCATGTCCCTCGAAAGAATATGCGACATAGATTTAGTTTGCGAAAAAAAAAGAAAATTGCTCGGGCACAGTTTAAACGATCCATGATGATAAGTGGATTTCTTTCAGTCATTTACGCTACAGAAATTAGCACAAGCGTAGGGAACAAACAGTATACAAAACTTGAACATGCATAATTAACGCCTGGAACTTAGTACTGCAAAATGCCAGTGTGCGTCACCTAATACAGACCTGAACCCTATATGATTCGCAACGAAAACCACAGGACGTAACTGCATGGAAACACGGGACACTTCCTTTGCGACATTGAAGTATTACAAAGACCTCATTTTTTATCGTAAATGTAGCGTATACCATCCATCATCAAATCACCTGTTCGTCTATTCCGGCATTAGCAAAGCTCGGAATCGATATATATGCATTGCCTTAATAAAATGGAATTACGTTTTCTTAGAAAATCGTGGAAAACGTTTTACGCGACTCCATATCCTACTTGGATGACAGATAAAGCACAATGAAAGACAGTGTGATCAATAAACGCCTTTACCTACGAAGAAGGCAACATTGAGTTGAATACGACTGCAGTAACTATGCCCAAATGAGCATTCTATGATAAAACCAGCATCGTCAAACGGGCTTACGACTATCTTCAATCTCAAAAGTGAAAAAGAAAACCACCTCATAACGCACCTTTGAAACCTTCGGGCGATTTTTCTGGTTGCTAGCAATGTTCGAAAAGAGCAATAAAATGGTCATATAATGAGGGTTATAAATACGGGCATAGGACGACAGTTAGATCCGATGGGTATGAGCGAGATGCTCTTAAGTGAACCTAATTTTCTCAGTGGACTACACTCGGGAACTGAGGCAGAAAGCGCCTCAAGTCGCGTGCCAGCTCTTACAGCAGGGCCGCGTTGTTGCTCTGTGTGCGTGCTGTTGTCTGCGAGCGATGCAGCACTAGCTGCTTTGCTGCTTTTTGTCGCTTTTCCTTCTCTGTTTCTACTTGCTCCCTTTTCTCGACGGAGCTAAGTGTGCCAACTAGCAGGCATCTTGACAAGTTTACATTAATGGGTGCGAACGTTAGTCGTCTCTCTAGTAGAGCAGATTTTTTGTGATACTACGTAGCGCGTAAACACGTAGAACAAGTAGTGCATAACAGATTGTCTCAAATTCATCGAAACAACGCATTTTGTGTTAGGATTTTCCACAGATTACGCTAGTGTTTGCTGTTGTTGTTTAATGCCTGTAAAGAGAAGAGGAATGATAGGGAGAGGAGTAATCAAAGTTAGGAAAACATTAGTAGCATCAGCAACTTCTCATCGATGTCACAAATTAAAAACGACCTGAAAATTGCATTTGGGAATGACAACATGGACATAAAACAAATAGCAATGATTTGTTTGTATCACGCTTCCGACATTTGAGAAATCCATTATTTAGAAAAATCCACTGTTCAAATCGAGAAGAGCTAATTCAAGACAAGGAAAGGTTCACACGCAAAGCAAGAATTCAGTTTTTCAAAGACAACAAACGATTGCTAACTGCTTCCTTTATGTGTCTCCTCGAATTATGCGTTTTGTTTAACCATGAACGATACACGAGAGAGTGAAGTGAGCTGAATGCCGGATTGTCATTATATTCTCAGACAACTTCGGTGATGACTGTGCACTCCTGCATAAGCATAAAAGGCAGAAGCTCGAGAAGAAAACAGATAAAACCCGAGCTGCACGCCAGCTTGCAACGAACACATGGGCCATTTGACTAATTACAACTCACTAAAAAAAAAACGTAAACTCTCCGTTTGAGGCGTTCAATAACACCTTCAACGGATTTAGCAATTTGCGTGGTTAAATATATCTTGTGTAATTACTGTCAAACGAGCAGCTAAAATTACCTCACCTAGACGACGCCTCAGCAAAGAACCCCAAAATGCGTGTTACTGTTAAAATACAGCAGCAACCTGTGCAGTAATCTTCCCTGGATTAAGCAGTCATCAACGTATGTTGAGAACATTATTCGCCTAAAATTCCTGACCACAGTTCATCAAGCCGTATCCAATAGATATTATGGAAAATCTATAACTACGCAAATCAAATTTTCAAACGCCTTTTTCATGTACGAGCAATGAGAGAATGCAATATGCCTTGAAGCTGATAAGGTGAAGCTGGAGGATAGAGAAGAAGAAGCAAAATTAGGACACAAAGATGAACGATGCAACTAAATGATGATTCCTCGAATTTCGAATTCCGATAGTGAGAAAATCCTTGAATCAAGTCAAGATTAGGTAAGCAGTTCAGGATTCGGTAAAAGATGACACCTAAAATAGCTCATGAACGAAGATTTCAGTGGAGGAATCGCATGTAGCAAATATCAGCCTAGACTTCAACAATGATTCCATCAAAAAAAAAAAAAAAACATAGAAACGTCTTAAGTGTACATTCTTGTTTACTGAAGAAATGAACGAGATGAATCTTCCTTATTGAACGGGTATCACTGATCAACAATCTACATTTAGCACGGTATTTAAGACCTTTGCCCTATTTTATTGCGAAAATTTGTTTCGACAGCTTTTTACAAATTCGACCGAGGACTGCCATCAAAAACATTGTGAAACTCGAACATATCAATATAAGCGCATCATTCCAATCATTCCGGAAGTATGGAGAATCTAAATATCACAGCCATACAGCTTAAGTGAATGCCTCAACGCCTGACCTCGGCTGCTATAAATGTGAGTAAAATTTATTGAGCGTTTTTTTGATGAGTGGTTATGGCTCATGAGTAATCCCTTTGAACGTACTTTTATCGAAAAGAGCAATTACAATTTCGTACATCAACGTAATTAAATACATTAAAAAATACAAAAGGCTTAGAATATTTCATATTTTCAATTTTTGCACATCTAAATCTATTGCTTCTTGTTTTCTCACCTTATAGGTATACCTATAACCTGTAAACAATGAGTTTTCATGCAGTTTGGTACATTAGCATTCACCACTAGACGACTCAAAGGTTTTTTCACATATATGAGGGGAAAAACACCTTTGAGCACCTATGAAACTAACTTGTCAAATCTTTTCAATTATAGCACAGTGTTGACTGTACATTTCACACTTTTCGATGGAAAATATGAAGGAACTGCAGTAAATGGATTGCGAGTTAGGGAAATTTTATTGGGAAGACTTTTGCAAAGAAAAATGGAAATACTTCAGAGGCTTAATTATATGCTAGCAATATGTATATATATTTTTTAAATTATAATTTCTACTTTCAAATAATATAAAAGTTCGGTGAGTTTCGGTGCAAATTTTGACTCTTCTAAAATCGTATGCACATTAGCGTATGCAATTCGAATGGTGACACTGTTATGATGTCACTGGATGTGATAGAAAACGCAACAATGACACCGAACACTCGAATTGGTTACCCCCATTAGAAGGTCGCATGAAAACACGTCATGCATAAGAAATGTGAAGTAGCCAATATGGAGAAACGATAACAATCATTGCAATGTTATGCTCATCGAAGGCAGCTATATCTCTTACCGCCTACTATGTTCATTGTGAGACAGTAAGCCTTATCTAGAGAATGAGCTTGTACACAACTAAACTCAAGATGACATAAAAGACAGGTTTATACAATAAGTTGAGCCCTCTACTTTGAAAATCACTTACCCTACAACCCGCAGAAATTGCTGATATCACTGTCGAGAAGATCACATATAACACATGTGGGCTGATTTGATGAAAGATAAAGAGCGAAAGTTGGAAAGTTGGAATGTGAAGGAGACAAATTTCTACAACCATTTGACTGCTCAATTTCGGAGAGTTCAAAGAGAACGTTTGCCTTGGTGATCTAATGCAGAAAATAAAGCTTACGAAAAACAGGCTTGTCTGCATCAGATATAAGATGATCGTCGGCAGCCATTCAAATAATGCTGGAAATTTCCTTATCTTCAGCGCGGACCTTTTCGGTTTTTTTTATAGTGGCCTGAATGAGAAATCGTGCTCTCAAAACGATATGACGTATATGAAGATACAGCGTTTCTATTCAAAGGATACATTCCTTTACCTTCCGTTGCAATAGACATTAGATCCTGCATTCAAATGAAAACGAAAAATATTCGCCGTGACATGTGAATAAGAAGCTCTGTTTCACTTCAGTCTTTGTAACTTTTCAGGTGGCCTGCTACGCATACCCATTGCCGATTATGGCACTGCACATTAATTTTTGCCCAAACGTCGTTTCTATGCGGACATTATTAGTGAGTATCTTCTGCCATACGTTTCTTAATTGGAATCAGTGGCGAATTTCAGAAAAAAAAAAAAACCGATATCTTAGAAAATTCTTGGAAAGTACCAATAAGAGGTAAAAAAGTGAAGTTTCCCGAAGTGACCTCGGCAATGATGATAGTTCTCTAGTCGCCTTCATGTCTTCATCAAAGTCGGAAAATTATTCATTCGAAGGATGAGGAATATCCGAGTGAATACAGGAAGCCGTTTTTTGTGCAGTCTACTGCAAGAAATGTTTGGGACAGTTGCAGGTGCTAATTTTCGGAAAATCTCATCCAAAAATACACGTATTGCACCACTTATGCAGACAAAACTTCTGTATTTTGATTGTCGAACAAGTTCTCCATGATGCACTAAACTCTCGGACTGTTAACTGTAAAGCCGGTGATTAGACAGTTTTATTAATCATATAGATTAGCTTAAATCTGATTAAAATCGGGTCTATCATACTATATGAGTAAATGTTTTGATTCTCCTTTAATAACAGATAAGGATATGGATGCCAAACTAATTGTTAGGAATAGGATATACCATTTTCATTAACGCTGCAGAGCAATCGCAGTTTATAGTGTTTTCGTAATTACTGACATATAAAGCACAACTTAATCAGTGAAGAAAATGCGATGAGAAATTACCACACATCGTCGTGTTCGACCACTTTGCACCATCACGCTTTCCGGTCCGATTCAAACTAACAAAACGCATTATGCACAGCTAAGTGCGTTGCTATTTGAAAGAAAGCAGGTCAATATTCCACGGCGTTGATTGCTGGTATATCATTCGACTGAACAACGGCAGTAGCCGTCTGTATTCGGCAAATGTTACAGCACACAAATTACGCTAACGGTTCAGTTGATCGTTTCCTTGTCGAACTTAGTGCGAACCATAATGGTCATTAGGTCAGCTTGAATGGGCTTGAGCGTTTTCTGACGGCATTTCTGTGATCGCAAAGTTGGACGTATGGTGATTTATGTGTGCTTGACGTAAATGACTTCTTAGCAGTAAAAATAAGCAAAACTGTGCTTTTCGCTTACGGGGACAGTACGCTCCTGAAATGGTACCACTCAGCAAAGAGCTGATTGGCTATTTGTAGGTGAAAAACTCAGATGATGGCGAATGAAGGAAGACAAATGGTCAAGCTGCTCTAGTAGAGATGACCTCTCGAACGCTTAAGCGAGTGACACTTGCAAGCCGTACATCAAGTCCACCTATCGTACCAATAATTAGCTTTGTTTGGGCGGATAGTCGCATCGACATTAGCAAAATGAACCTAGTTTTCTACTTCCGAGTTCCTCTGCACAACTAGCTACACTTGCGCATCACAATGCTACCATGTAAAGACGAGTAGAATGCACTTACGATAAGCCTATATGGAGGCTTTAAGAGTGATAAATTACGCATAAATGCACTGTTGCGTAGCATTCATGAGAAAATAAACAATCATTGCCTTTAACATTTAACGCCTTGCTCTAGGTGTTACGCTCACTTTCTAAAACCTTCAATTTCAACTGCTAGTAATCGTCATATAGAAACTTCCTGACGAAAAATTTCAAGCCGTTCTAAAAAAGGTCTTCAAAATCCGAGGAGTACCATTTTTTGAGCGCAATGGAGGAAAAACCTCACGTGGTCTGATTTTTCTTTATTGCACTTCGATAAAAAGGGTCAGATTGTCTGATGTTATTATCACTTGCGCACTTCAAGGTTATAAACCTCTTATTCATGAAGTATATACGCACAAAAAGTGTTTTAAAATGTTAATTCTTCAGTGTCAGATTGTTTTGTAAAGAACCACAAAAAGGTGGCAAAATTTCAATATTTTTCATTGGCTCAAATATTGCGAACAACTTTTCATCGCATATAAATGAATAAATTAGTTCTCAAAGTTAGTAAAAGCAGGAAAATAATATTGTATATAATGAGCGTATAAACGATTGATTTAACTAAAAACAACGTTAAGGTGAGATTTGTTTAGGAAAGCATCTGTATGAGCCAATAAGAAATTAAATGATATAACTGGTCACTTTCAGCGTATTTCTCGATGCTCTTGCAATGAAACAATAAATGACAGACGAGTGTTTAATATAAGATTATCTTATAAGTGAACTGCTTTAAGGTGCCGAAGCTGTATCTTGGAGTTAAACTAGACGCATTTACCACCAAATTTATCATAGCGATATTCCGTGTCGGAAAACTGCAGACACAATTTGGCTAACTGATGCTAACGAATGACAGCAGTGGTATATATAGCACAAATTCTCACGAACGATATTGTACGTAGACTGCCATATTGCCATGGATGATTATACATTAGGCAGAATAGCCCTGATTAGTATGCCTCCATTGCAGTTTCAAAAATGTATTTCTGAGTAAGACTGCAAATCGAAGGCAAAGACTGTCATCTCCAGCAGGTATCTTGATTGCTGGAGGAATTAGAAATATTTGCTGCTGATATCCTTCCTTTCATTTCTTGAAGAGTTGCATTACTTTGTCCGTACAAGAAACTAATGATCTTGGAGCAGGAAAATCCACCTCAGAGGAGTGGAAAAAATGAAGATGATACGTACGCTTTAAAATACGTGTTCAAGAAATCATGCAAGCTGCTTATTGATAAACGTCGTTTTTAGTGTTTCCCACCAATCCGGAGAAAGCACGAGTCCATTTGCTAAACCACAATAAACAAGATGGTAATAAGTGCAGAAATAAAGGTGCAAAATTTCGCTTGCAAGCTTAAAAGTCTCAGGAATTTTTGATCGCTTAAAAATTTACGGCTATTCTTTTGAATGAAAAACTTTTTCTTCGAGGACAGCGTAAACGACTTTATACATTTCATTTCTTTACAAAACATGGCTAACCTATCCCATAAGTTGGGTTTTTCCTTAAATATCCTCAAATGGTTCTTTTCGTTACGAAAAGCTGTTAGAAGTATAGGTGCTTTCTTTAATTCCGGAAATCGTCGGCTGTCTTTGACTGATCATTTATATCAAGTTCCAATACCGAAAACTTTACAGAGATTAGTTCAGTTAGCGCATCTCTGCTCACAAAATGAATGTTTCCAAAACAAGTCTTCGCGAATCTATTTACATTGAAGTTAAGACAGTGCAAAACCGTTCCTTGAGGGCTTTTATTAATTCTTGATGCACGCAGTGACTTTATCTTTGTATAAATACACCACTACAGATAATCTACATGAACGTTTTGCAAATACAAAATTGAGGACACAAGTGATGAATGCAATTACTACCTTACGTTGCTCAATAATTTCTTTCACATATTACGATAAGGCGTTCGCATAGCATACAAGAACGAAAGGCGGAAAACGCATGCAACTGGGAGTACGCTTGTGTCTGACTCTGTCTCGATTCACGCACTACATAGGGTCAGCAGTTAGAATGAAATTTTATCAGTACGTGGTGGCTGACATGTATCTGGGAGAGTGCTTCAGACCACAAGTACTGAAGATTTGATAGTGCCCATATAGTCAGAAGATTGCCACCGATACTATTTGTCCTCGTCAGTGTTTCAGTTGTTCCCCTTTGTTCTCATTTGCGCTATTCGGCGAAAAATCGTGAAAACAGAACGACCTCTTATTGCGCTTCGAAAAGGTGCCAGTAATCACAGTTGAGTAGATCATGCTCTAATATGTTGACGGAAAAATATCGGCTGATGACGGGAAGCAACAGTTACTGAAGGAAAAGTCGTGTGTGCGGCTGATATTATAAGCAATAAGCAGACGTTATAGTAGTTGTAAAGATGTGAAACAAAAAATATGAAATTTCAAAATTGCTACAAGGCTGAAATAGTTCTCCTATGAAGTGCTATAAATAACAAAACTTGGAACAGTATCGATAATCTCAACAACGTTCTTATTTTCAAACTCGTCGCATAGTTTAGAAATCAATAGATGTGACGGTGCAATTAAAAAACTGATTCTATTAGCCGGGAATTACTATCTTATGGACGGGATATGAAGGTAAAATATTCAAAAATTGCATTCATAACCACCCACTGGTGAAGGGTTTGCATCCGGTTTCTTCGATCCTCGTCGCATCGATAGCACCTTAAGGATATTCTTGACTAGACTGGCGAGCAGCTGCATTTCGCACATGTCAAAATGTGCAACGAGCTGCAGACAACTTAAGAGGGTATCAGCTAAGGTGCTATGTTTCAACGGTAAAAGAGATTTCACTCGTAACCATCGATCGTAAGCACACAAGCAATTCAGCAGATGCAGGCAGAGCAACAACATTCATCACTCAATTTGCCAACTTGCTGTAATAAACGCCGGAAATAAAAAGGATGCCTCATGTGCGGTTAATTCAGGATACAGTGCCAACATGAAGCAAAATGAATCAACAATGTTTAAACTAAGCCGTCGTATCCACCAGCCACAATAAGAAGCATGCTCTTCTGTCTCCACAGTCATTTATGGCTTCCCGTCTTGTTTGAGTTGTCCGGTGATTGATGAAGAGCCAACGATTTGGCAAGTGGAAAATTACGCACTGGAAGCTGACATGCAAGAGAGTGAAATACCGCAAAATCATCGTTTGTCGCTGCTCATTCGTAGATTTCAAATGCCTGTGGCGATAATGAAGCGAAGAAGATGTAGCTGGGCGAATGAAAATATAACTGAGTGCCGCTTTAAATTCACAACTAGAAAAAAGACAGCAATATGGTGCTTAGGAGAGTTTCGAAATCACCAATTTCTACCGTGAATTTTCTTGTTCATTTCTATTGCGTGGAATTTTCTAGAGAAACTAGAAACTGGAAACTGAAAACTGAAAAAAACTCAATCTAATTTTCGTAGCTGCTCAGCTCTGTTCATTTCTGTTGACAATATCGTTGTCCTGAACGTCAATGCAGATAACTGCAAATGCATTTAAAAGTCTCTTTCATTCAACAGTGGCGAAAAACATCCACAAGACAGCAAAGTGTCAAAAATCATCTATGCAATGTATATAGAGATGTTACTCAAACCAGAAATGGGAGGCAGGAAGAGATAGCAAAGTAAAGGAAACATTAGTGGAAATGCGCGCATAAATTTGTTTATCGCACCAACGTCGATTTGTCGAAAGCAGGACTCCTACATGGTGGGTATTACGACACCAAATTTCCAGCATCAAAAAAAAAAACTTTAGAGAAATAATAGGACTTTTTTATACTACTCACGAAATATGCTACATTGTCCTTTAAGAAAATTTTACGAAAATTGTTCTACAATGAGACCGGAAGAAAACACTGTGGGAATGTTAGTCCAGGTCAACGAAAAACTCCCGTGAATACCGATGGGGATATTAATGCGATAGACGCATCAGCCGCAGATCGTATGTCAATAGAAAAATTTGACATAAATTATTGTTAAATCGCACTTTGACACTTCGCAGGCTCTTCTTTAGGATCGAGAAAGAGGGAATCTCACTGCTATCCTTTAGTGATATTTGAGATTTAAGAAGTACCATAATAAATGAACAAAAGTGTGGAGTTTGGCCATGTTCTCGATTTGGTAAAAAAAATATAACAACGGCGCAACCTATAAAAATTGGTGGAAGTCTTTTTTGCATATATCGGTTCTTCACTGGATCGTCGAGCATAACGAACATTCTCATCAGCAAAAATCGGTTGTTTTTTTCCGCAGTCCAGAAGGTGGATCTTTTCGTCGTTACTGCCACAAAAAAATACCAGTGAGATGGCGCGCACTTTAAGCTCTCAAAGCTAGCATAGATGAATCGATGAAACGCATCTTAGAAGCAAATCACATCGGGCAAATCTTGAGCTAAAAAAACCTTGATATTGATATGACGTATGGAAACGTTCTCAGGTCAACGAGGAATGAGTAATGCAGCGCATCTTTTCTTGCTTTATCGTAAATATGGGGCATATGAGATGACAAGGACCCTCTCTTTCTCGATCTTCATTTGAGCGTTGTGCACAAACTACAGAACGTATAAGGTATATCATGGTACAAAAATCCTAAAAGTATGTGCAAAACCAAGGAATCTTTTTTCCGCTCTAAAAAAAACAATCGTAGGATGGAAGTTTCAGTCAAATTCATGGTCTGCGAATGCAAGAATATTACCACTCATACGCCACTTTCGAAATCGGACATTGCGATCTGATATGCAAACAATGTTGGGCTTGCGGTTGCTCGTAATCAGCTCCGAACATTAAGGAACTCAACAGTAAAAATGAAACCTTGACAGGAAAAATTATTTCTACGGATGCACTGAAAACTTGACAGTGGATTTCATGGAAACCACGCTATTGCAAGCGATCTGAGCAAGGTTGGGGTCACTGAAATGTCATTGAGAAAGCTTTTCGGAAGAAGAAAGAGAGGCTGCTATTCCTCCAGGGAGACGAAAATTTAGGCTGATAGCATCATCCAAATCCAAAAATTTCCAGAGTGCATGGCTTCATTTGCGTGCTCGTGAGCACCTTCAGTTGCAGTATCCACGTCCTCCTGCACTTCCAAATTTCCGTTTAGCTCCTAGAACTCTCTTGAAACTGGAGTAGTTAATGCAGCGAAAAGTAGAATAGCCTACAATTTCGTTATTGCTTCCTTGAGAGGTTTTGAGCGTTATTTAACGCCTTTGATGAAGCAAACATCGGAAAATCGATCAACGCACATTACATCGTATCTTGCAAACTGCTCCCTATGAACGTGCACTACGCTTTTTCTGCATTTTCTTTATGTGTTTTCTCAAACGCCGAATTGAATGACGCAATCAGACTCGCTTCAAAATGCTGAAAAAATTTCCGACTGATTGGTTTGTTAGTGCGCACACTCTCTTAGCGATTCGAGGAAAATTGCCCATTTATTTGTTTCCACGCAGGTATATCGAAGGATGATCGAATGGAACAACTGTGGCAGCAATGTTACAGCCTCAGGTGTATTCCCTCTTCCACGAAGAGAATTTCTATCGTGCAACCTTGAAAACGAACCCGTGGCTAGTATGAAATGTAACGGTAAAATGAGTCAGTCTCACATAATTTTTGTTACCAACAAAGCACAGATCGAAATACTGCAAGGCAATGCAAGACAACCTTGCAAACGAATTTAGTCACCTTCATCAAATTTCCCTTCCGCATTTCGTTGTTCACAACTAAGCGATGATGAGGTTTCAACGGCGAGTTTTGCTTCACTTTGTTTTCATTTGCAGACGCTCTGCAACTGGTTACGTCGAAATACTTGATAAAACGAAATTTTCGCCCACAAGTACATTTTTTATCCTACAGATAGTCAAATTTTCCGCCTATATTTACACAACAAAGAGTCGACGTTTGAATCAATAAGACAGTATCCGCATCAAGGATTTAGTGAAATACATTTATTAGTCGAGCGAATTAAAAGAGGGACTTCATCGGATAGCTTTCAACGAGAGAACAAAAAATTTTATTATTACATTGGTTCGATATCTATGAAAAACACAGTGGCCTGATAGAAAAACACACCTGCTTACACACATCATGTACTAGGTCCTGTTGGCGAAATATGTTAAATTAATACGTTATTTGTCATGACACATATGTGGACTAACGATCACATATTCCGTTATTGTTATGTGCTGTATTTGGAGTGCCTAACCGTGGCAGTGGCATAAATCCACAACGTTAACCTAGACATTGGCCGCATATACCGATGAAGCGTTATCAATCGTTATTAGCCTACTACTTGATTCGGTTCCCAGATTTTGGCTTCCTCAACCTTCTTATTCTTCCGCTGTTCGCCAATACCCTTCCTAAGCAGCCCATTTCAGTTGAGGTCTCCTTGCGCCTTCATTTGTTTCAATCTATTTAGTATTTTGTTGGATTCTTTAACTCATCCAGCACGATCCCCACCGAGTCATCCTTGGCGAACCCCCTCCTTACTTCGCGTAGGCTGTTATCCTCTGAAAACTCAATCCACACTCTTCCCTCAACGTGCTATCCCACGTGGAACCACCTTCCAAGGCGCGATGTTTGGGTATTCAAAATAGATTCAGTTGTGCCCTCAAATGTTTGACCTTTGAGCGTATAGGAAGAATGACGTCATCGCAGATGGCGCATTTCAACTTTAAAGCTTCATAAAGCGGTAGTTTTGCATGGTAGATACAAGATCCTCGTCAGAACAAGATTTTTCCAGCAGTAAGAAAGCTGAACGGTAGTTCCGCAGGAGCCGCTTATGCCAACTTCGAAGAACAGACCAAGAGATCTTCTTGAGGTCATAATATGTTGTGCTTTTTAATGGTAGCTTACAACACTCTAACACGTCAATTCGTGCGGCAGAAATGCACTCCTAGTTACAAACTTAGCGGTCACTGGAACAGCTGACGCTATCTCTCAAATCGCACTGCCAACGACTCGCCAAAAGTATCAGACGTTTACCATGTGGTAGTGATAATTTCACATTCTCTCGAAATATCTTCATTTCAATCCTTCGTAGGTGATCGATGATTCGTTCGAATAATGAAAGCAAAAAACCTGACATCGTTTTGTTTTTAGGAAGGTGTGTGCTTTAGAAATGATACTATCATGGCTGATTACGTATCCCTTCTTAGTGAAACATGCAAAGATTCCATAGATTTCAATAGGCGAGGAAGATTTTTGCAGAAGCGTCTCGCTAAATGTGGACGTCATAAGTTGCGTGTCTTCAATGCTGCACTATTGATGGCACCGTTTGCTCGCTTGATTCCAATGATCGCCCATCATGTTAACTGCTTTCACTCGTCTCTCCCTTCAACATGCGTCACCAATCCAATGCCCATAAAGCTGCGTTCAGACAGCGCAAACAAGTGACTTGCCATCGATTTTCAGACTTGAGGGAAGGCGGTAAAATTATAAACATCCAGTGGAGTTGCTGTCATGTCGATGCGTAGCAGTTGTCCCATTTCGATTATGGCGTCAAACAGTGCGATAAGTTCCGACGAGAATATACTCAGTACGTTACTTGAAAAGAAAAAAAAATCGTACTTCCATTATATGTTTGGTGTGCATATGTGCCATATTTGTCAGTTAAGCATCCTCATAATAAACACACTGAAAAGCACTTCCAAGTGCGCTCCTGGGCTTGGCCATATGTTACGGACTTCGCAACCAATGAGATATGCTGTTTTTAAACAGTAGTATATGTTGATGAATGCTCAGTCGATTCTGATAAAAATTAAGAATTACAACTGGCTTTACCATGTTTAGAGGTGGAAGGAAAATGCACCGTATGTGTATAAATGAGAAACGCGAATGTAGCAGCATATACCTGATCCAAATTCCATTGGGGGCTAAAAAATTTACAAGGAACGTTTTAGGTGAATAATCAGTCGGATGCGTATGGTAGCGTAGAAAGGATAATATTCACAGCATTAGGGTTAACCGCGTTGCATGATCAAACAACATTTACTGCTTCCGCGAACTGAACGAACAAACGAGTGAGTGACATTTTGGCAAAACAATTTGCCAAGTACCTTTTGATCACGAGAGCATATCACGACAAATGTACTTCTTATTCCATTGAATGATGAGTATGCTAACCACAAATCAGCAGCTACTTTTTCGAAAAATCCTTGACCACTGCAGTATTGTGGTGGAACAGACCAAAATATGAACCTCGTATGTCGTTTTCCATTGTGATTGCCGTTGCATTTTCTTGAGCGAACATTTCTGCTAGCAAAATTAATGCACTTGCCAACTGCACCTTAAACTACGTCGGCCATCAACTGAATGACCAATTCGAATTCAACAACATCGACGGTGAAACATTTTCGACGCCTATAGTTGTCCAAAGTCAACAAAAATTTTTCACATAATCAAATAATATACTAAAAAGTGTCCGTATATAATGCACCTCATCGACGAGATTCAACCGATGCAAATTTCACACGCGATCCTATTTCATGAAATTCATATTCAAATATTCACAGCAAAGTATTGTGCACGCCTGCATCTGTTATTTTATATAATCACCGGAATCGGATTGTGTGTATGTGTGCGAGCGTGCCACTAAACGCTTGAGGCATTTAGTGACACATACACAACATATAGCTATGACGTTCACTACGACTATATATAGACTGCGAATGTGCTCACATAGCATCAATGCTCAGTTAATATAAGTCGTTTTCTATCAGAATTCAGTAATTATCACTGCAATCTCGACTGAATAACAACAACATTGCTTTTACTTCATTAGCGCTTAATTTATTTCTATAGGTATGACAACTCTCTTCCGTATTTCAATAAACACTCATGAGTGTGGATTTCTGCTCAGCAACCATCTCACCTATATGCCATGACCAATAAACAAAACGTTACAATACAGCCAGCTGTTGGAATTTCTTTTTGCTAGGTAAGTCGGCAATGAAATTATATAGCTTAAATACACAAGCAAACGGATAAAGTATGTAGGAAAACACTGAATTACCATGGAATATTGATATGTTTCTTATTATATATAAATAGTGGCATATATTAGTAACAAAAATGCAAAAATAATTTGCTAGTGTCATCATTTCGCCCAGAAAAAAACTCCTACAAAAAGAAATTCCCTTCGTAGTGTTTTCAGTTGGTCGATGAGCGAAACCATCCGCAACTATACATTAGTTTTTTCCCACAACACTCATAAACCTTCATCAAGAATGTGATGTGTGAAAATACAGTGGAAGAAGAATATGAAGGCGACAGAGGATATGTCTTTTGAAAAATGCAGTGCATTCAAATGTTCAGTTCTCTGATACGATTATGCTTTTCATTTTGCAGTAAAGATGCCTTACTAAAAACGACAACACTAAATTAGACATTCGGTTATCTATATAATAAGTCACTTTAACAGAAAATGTGAGTCAGTGAATCACACATGGGAATTATTGCCCTATAGAAGGCGCTTGTAGAGAACGGTTAGTTGCGGAGACACGACGCACAGCAGCCCAAATCTGTTGCGATATACATCAGCTAATCAGCCGCATATCATATGGTTTCAAACAAAAATGATGAATGTGTGATTTTTACTATCCATCATCATTCGCCGAACTAATTGGATGAACAGTGAGTAGCCGCAAAAGTGCCATCGTTAATTCTTTCCTGCAGTTTTCTCAGTATTTGACAACTACGAAAACCCAACGTTGGGTCATTTAACAGTCCTATGCATAATTCTTTAATGGGAATATGCTCCCATCCCTCACGATATCCTCACAGCCTGAACCATGCTCCTTTCAATTACTTTCCCTCAGACTCTCCATTCAGTAACGAACGCATCAGTGAACAGCTTGCGAAATTATGGGGTGACGTGGGAAAAGAAAGAAACGAGGGAACTGTGAGGCATGATAAAAGCGAGGAGATATTGACTTCTTAGCAGTATTCTAAAATAACAAGAAAATATAACTACGTTCAGCTGAGCAGTTCATTATTGAAACATGACTACAATATGCCTTCCTGCAGAATCACTTGTCGCCTCTGTAATGATTCCCACCTTGTGGCACCAAGACGGAAAAAATTGAGGGCATCATTAAATACCAGGTTCGACTGCCTGGAAGAGTTTGTCGAAATCCACGCACAGAATGGAAATTGGTGCATGTATTACAAAATTAGTTCGAACAGGTGCAGCAGAGCTTAAGCTGAACAATGCGAACACTTCGAGAGAAACCAAGGCAATGTTTCTTTGAAGTGGAAATGAAAATTTGAACAATTTAATTGCAAAGCGATGAGCTAAACAAAACGCTGAATCCAGTACAGCTATAACAGCCGATGTCAAATCAAGGAAGATGAAAGTCACATTAGTGCAAAATTGCGCAGCTATTCATCTAGACCAACTATTTTGTAATGCAATTAATACGTACAAAGAATTTTTGTTGAGAGAAGCGATTTGTTTCAGTCACTGATTTAATGGCACGTGAAAAAGAGAGGAGTGGAGAATTCTTTGAGGAGTGTAAGCAAATGAAATTTGAGGCGCTGCATTTGACGGTAATAAATCAGAATAGGAATACATAAGGAAAAGCGTTGAGGAAACAACGTTAATCTAGAAAAGTGCTTGTCATCCTGCATTTTACTGTCAATTTTTCAAGAGTATCGGCATTTCTGCTTGAGGGCATTTATCGTTAGCTCTATGCCGCTGATCTCATTTGTTATGCACGCCTGCTGTTGCACAAACGTATACACTTTGAACTCACCTACCGTCATGCATTATGATTCCAATCACAAACCTAATAAGGTAATCAAACTGAATTTGGATAAGAAATATGATAAACTATCAAAATCTTATTACATGGCGCAAAAGAAATATTCCCGTCAGAGATCTACATTTTCAAGGACAGGAACTCCTGGAAGAAAACTAAGCTAGAAGACAGTGAAAATTTTCCCACCAAGATATTTTCTGCTCCGAAGTGCAAAATCTCGAAGAGCCACAAAACGGGGAAAATGGAAAGTAAAGACAAAAGTATTAAGTCACTAGTATAAAATAATTAATTCGCGAAAGCGAAAATTGGACCGCTAAATGTGATCATGAAACAGTACTGAACAAATATAACTAAAGGTAAAGCAAAAGAAATTTTACACACTATATGGTATTCGGAATGACTGTTGTCAAGCAAACCACTAAGGACAGCAACTGAATGCATCTTACAGCATTTTATTCCTGACATTTCGGTCAAGATAGAAAATGGACTGCATAGAAAGAAAACTGATTGAAGTTGCGTACTGTAATATGGACAACACCAATTGCATCCAAGCCCACTTTCTCAGAAAGATAAACTTCTAAGAAAAGTAAGCATGCCTCAACAAAGAGGAGTATAAAATTACGGTCGAGTAGAAGCTTTTGATATAGCAAAGCAAATAAGATCAGGGAGTCCAAAACGAAAGAGCAGAGGTAGAATGGGCTTTTGATGATGCATACGCTATAGATTTTATAAGAAATCTATTAATGAAATAAACATTGAATACAACACTGATTTAATAAACGTTATTAGAGATAAGATCAGGGAGTCTATGCAACATACACGAATATGACGATGGCTGCTAAATTCCTATAATTGAAATAAACGCCACTAAATTCATAGTGAAGCTTATAATATTGACGGCTAACAATTGCAGCTGACCAAAATAAGCGATTATGTAAGTCGAAAACGATAGAGAGCTTTTTTACTTGCATCAACACCCGTTTCTTTGATTATTTTCACGCATTCCATTATTGGCAAAACTCAATTGTAAAAATCATCATTAAATGTTGCCGCAAGCTAAAGCAAATAAGTAGCGCAAATATTGAATAGCTCTCTCGGGAGAAATCGCCTTATGGAACAAACACGCAGCAGTTGGGCACAATTTTCTATCTGGAAATGATTGCAACGCAACTTTCTTTACTAGGAAACAATTAAGTGACATATTTACAAATAGGAGGTTGTGAAAGAGAAGTATGACGTTAATACAAGCCAACCTCAACTGCAAGAAACGTGTCGTTGAAACAGCTAAATAATCGCTTGTTTAGAGAAGAATATCGAGGAAAACCACGTTGAATCGTTCGTATTTCGGATATACCAGTACAAACTTGAGTTATTTCTAAAGCGGAAATAGTATAAGAGTGAAACTTTCGATTCGTTTCGAAATCACTCTTTCTGAAGGTGTATGAACACTAGTGATACCATTCTAGCCGCTGCAGACATGTGCTAAAATTTTATAACAACGTCTTATGGAATACGAAAATTTTTTATATAATTGCGAGACCAACAAATAAAGCGTAGTCCTGGAGCGGAATGCGCCAAAACTGTTCACGATTTACATGTATCGGATGAGTCCTTTAGATGTTAAGAGACGCTAGGCGAATGAAAGAAATCGCCTGTTGCCCAAGACGTTGCTATACTCGATTAGCTTGAAGTGAGTGCCACAAATTATCGGCTCTAAAATTAAGGTGTAATCTTTAAGATATGAATAACATCACTGTGCAAAATTCATGAACACGTTTCGCAGTGGCACTTTGGCAGTATGTGTTGGCTGTCCACGGTGTTTATGAGAATAAAGACAAAATAATTTCAAGCTTTAATTTTTCTCGTTTCAGTGACTGATGTCTCGCATTAATAGGGTTCTCCTAACAACTTTGCATAAGAACGGCTACGAAACATGAAACAAACGCATACATTTACACACATACGCACAAACGCACATGAACAACACGCGTCCACACACGCTCATAAATACAGACGCACACGCTCGCAAACACAGAAAACACCAATGTACGCACATACGCACATACATGTATGTATGTATATGAATGCACATGCATACATACACACACAACACGTACTCAAATACGCAGACACACACGCACGCACACGCACACAGGTCGACCACATCATTACCCGGGAAGTCGACGAGAACGTCGTGTGGAGGAGTCTACGCTGCACAAGATCGATGAAACTGTGAAACTTGATACGACCGCTGCTGCGCATGAAGTGCGTTGTCGGCGGGAGGTGGTGGAGAATAGGCGAGCCGAGCGTGCTACTAGACGCATTCATTCAAGAGGCGTGATTCGCCAAGTACGAGCTCGTTACTGGATACATTCGCCACTTACTTGAAAATATTGCTCCGGCGAATTTCAATTCACACCAAAAACGACATATGCCGATAACAGCGTCTGTGCATCATGCCGTCACGACAAACAGCCAGTTCATCTTAAGACAGCTGTCTTTTACGTTCATCTCAGTCGCTCTCTAATAACGTACGCTTATTAAGATTACCACTCGCGCACTGCCGCATGCATCGACGAGCGAAAAAGTAATAACAGTTGAAAATAGTGGTCTCCAAACTGAGTAGTTATATTGCGAAACTAAGAAAAATAAGTGACTCCTTTCATTCCGAGGTTCGTTCTGAGAATGATTTATTGAAGGAGAAATCTTATGGCCGCAATCTGAACGAAAATAATCCAGTATCATAGCTATCCTACAAGCACAGCAACATAAACGATAAACTAATTTCAGAGGTTATTAGAACAGCACTAACAGCACTAACACCTCGTCAAAATGATCAATTCAAATATGTAACATATTTTGACGAAAAAGTTCCGCCACAATAACTACTTGTTCACAGACAACTCAAAGACATAGGCAGCTACGTTGGATCACCGAGACAACGCTGAATGAACACAAATATAAGCCGGGTTTAGCGCACAATTTGGCGTAGTTGGACAAAACCGTGAGCTTAGAAGTAGAACATTCTAACAAAGCTCTTTTATGTGCTTCCTTATGCAGCGCTCATTTCACGGTGCTGCGTCAGTGGCACTTCCACATCGACAAGCGTAAAGGTTTTCGTTTTAACTGAGCAGCACTGATATTAGCGAAACTCAGCTAAGCTATTTGTCCTCCAAAATGCTACCACTACGAAAAAAGTACAACTTATATCCGTTTATATGCAATGGCCTTTGAAAAAAGATGAATTGGAGGAAAAACGATACGGCACACCAATGAAGTGCCGAATCAACTGCTTATAAGAACAGGCAACAAATGAGATAAATGGCAGAGTGGTTCGTGTATGTAGTAAACATCGTGTTAGTCTGAATCAGTATGACCAGTGTGCGTAAGATCACGGAAGGATCCGATCAAAATGACTGCGATCCGAAGTGCTCCACATCGTTCTCAACAACCCATAATACTTCAATAATGATCGATGAAATGTGTCGGCAAAAAGGAAAATGCGCACTTTATTTGGAGCAAAATTGTAAGCGCACAGCAGATGTGAGGATATCGGTACAAAAGTTATATAAGAATTACATGAAAATTTCGCACAACCCCATCATTGGGATCATCATTCTATGTGAATGAAAAAAGTGACCACTCGACGTATAATATGAGACTATTAACCTGGTTATATATAACCTGCACTAGTGACTCGATAACTCGATCGTCATAGCAACGATGCCGTCTGCGCACATGTACAACGGCTGCTGCGCACCATGCACTCCTCCTCAACACTGCGCATCGACCTAGCTGCTATGCGTGGTGCGCCGCCTCTTTTGGTACTGGAGCTGGTGCATGCATATCTTCGGCATCGCTACCTTGAGCTTTAGCTACCCACACTTCACGACGTGCTCCTTATGCTCATCGCTATCCTTCAGAGAGCTAACATGCTTGGTGTTTTTAGCCTTATTTTCATATTCCCGTTGCAATGAGTTTTAAAGTCCACTTCTTATTTCAGTGCCGTAATTGTGTAAGTGCTGTCTTGCCGCGTATGGAAACAAACTTTACAGTGCTCCGGATCTTTTTAGTAATCACCACTGCAGCAATCTTCTAACTGTTTTCTCTTTCTCACATTTAGGCACACCAGAACACGCATCTTATATGCTCACATTCTCAGCGCTCTATCATGTCTGTTGGCCCGCTGCTGAAGATAAATCTGCGCTTCGCAGCTTTGAGGTGTCCATAACATTGAAACGTGTGTTATTTGCTTGAATTGATTCGACACGTGCTGTTGAATCACGTCGTCGACGGATCAGTTGGAAGAAGAGAATGGTTTTTTGAAAAAAAGCAATAATTTGATATTATTGCTGCATGGATTTCATTCAGGAAGCATTAAGTGCATGATTTTTACGAAAGTATATAAATTATGACTGGGCAAAACAAACTTCAAAAAATACGGAAAAAGCTAAAACTGAACTGAGGTGAGGCAATTAGGGAGGAGAGGAGGTTATTGGAGCAAGCATTAACCAATAATGACTCATGAACATAATTGACCGGTGCGCATAATTCTGCAAATGTGTGTCTATTTTGATGTCTGTAGCAAGGCTATTTTGATGGATTTTCCCCAATAGTTTGGATATTGCGCTTGAGCGACTCAGATTTTGATTCACTAATGCCACTTTGTTCAAACGAACCGATCACGATGTTTTGATGTACATTTCTTAGGCTCTGTTCTCATTGCAATGGTTAAATCACTGATTATTTGTTAGTTTCGAACGTTTTATGCACATATTTTCCGAAAGTAGTCGAATCATCGTTTTTCATTGCTGCAATTTATGGCAAAACAAAATATCACTGAATAAAGGCAAAATTTTCGCATTTATTGGCAGTCGGCGTCAAACACAATGCTGCTGACTTCTTAAAATCCTCAGAAATGCTCCCAAAAAAGAAACAATCCCATATTTCTTTTATTAGTGCCATTCACATTTAATGTGCTTCTTGCGAAAGTGCGTTATGCTTAACTCATTTCAGGTCCTTTTTTTGCTTGTCGCTTTAAAAATGGCTTTGTTTTTTTAGCTTTCCAAGAATAGCTTTGCAGCTCACCGCATGCTATCATTTTTCTCGCTGGCTTTGCCTTTATTTCTGACGCTGATACATTCTTTTACAGAAAATCTTTGCTCCACAGGAAATTTGGTAGCGAAAGATAATGCAAGTTTTGAAAGCCTCACTTCAGAAATGGCACATTTCATGTCTCTGATAACTGACAAAAAACGATGAGTTTTCAACATTCCATCATTACTTCTTGGACGATTGTAAAGTGAACAAATACCAACAGTCAGTAGCCATAAATTGTAGCGTTCAGTTTCTCTGCACATTACGCTGGTATTTTCCTTCTCATTGGAGAAACACATAAAATTTGTGTTCCTATAAAAATCAACAAACCTAGAACGAATTCAGACGAACTCAAACTCGTGAGCTCTGACATCTTTGAAGAATGCAAATCTTAACACCTGGAATCGATGGAAGAGGCCGTTAAATGGCGATCCTTTGCTAGCAATTCGGAAAGTCACTTATGGCCAAAATTCTTTAAATCTTTGTCCTGGCCCACATTTCTCTGATAGCCACTAATTAGTGATGAGAGAAAGTGCCATCTGCAGGCAGAATATGAACCAGGGGCATTCCATCTTCCGTTTATACTGTTTAACCGGATTTATGCAAGCAGTTTCGCTGGACGTTGCATGTTTTCTGAGGTTTCGTTAATAAATGGTCATGAAGGCTAATTTTGTTAGAGATTCTGTTAAGAATGCCGAGAAAGTGATTCCAGTTCTATTAGTGTACGACGCTTTCACCAGTTGCTGAATAAGGCTTATAAAGGTGTTTTTAAAAATCACTTAAGAATATTTGTAATATTGCGAAGCCACAGCATTCGTGCATTTTCCCAGAAAAGCGCTGGTCAAGAGAGATATACATATTTCTGGATCTAGCGGATTCACTGTGCCCAGCTCCTCAAACTTTTGAAATTAATTTCAAATAGATTAGCGAATGCACCACAAACATAATAGTGGCCTCTAAATAATAAAAATTTCTGAGACGTTGAGTTCAGTTTTGACAAGAAATTTCCGATGGAGATTTAATTCGGACGAAACGACCATCTTAATTTCATTTGGGAAGATTTTAAATATGAGCGCAGCATTTACTCTGAGTATACCCGTGCCAGTTTTCCTAGCATTTTGGGTACGTTTGCTCCTCACTCAATTTCCTCCTCTATTTTCACTTGTTGTTGAATATTTCACAACCACAGCTCACCAAAGATGTTTAGGCGTCAATAAAGCGAATGGTTCTCTGAGCAGATGGCTGTGAAACTCCGTTAACAATTAAATAAGCAAGCGACTGTCATGACTTTGAATTTTTGAAAACAAGCAGAGTTTAGAGGCTGAATTTAGAGCCAAACTAGAAAGCCGACGACATATTCTTGAACAAATATAGAGACGTAAATTCACGGTTATCTCAAAAATCTGAGGGCTTATTTTTTCAAAGTAAACGACATTAGCATGGCTGACATGTACAGTCGCAAGCTTCTTACCTGATCAATGATATTTACTAAGAATATTATACGAAATAAATGAAGAAATTTGTATCTCGCAGCTGGCGCAATAATTTCATTGTACTGAACTGATTAATCGATCATTCACAACAAAACGTGCAATATTGTCGTCATATAGACGCGCAGAAAATTATTTCTGAGTGCAGTGAATGCTTCGTTTGTGTACAAAAAACAGTTTGCATGGACGTACAAAAAAAACAGATTCCATTTTCTCGCAAATTCACTGATTATAGCAAAGGTTCCCTTCGCAGGAAGTAGTTTTCTTCTTTATGATTTTCTAGCGCATAATTTCGCTGATATGTTGAAATTTAAGAGCACTCATAAAAGATTCTATTACAGGATTTAGCGCCTTGAGTATATACTGACCATGCTTCCGCACAACTGGAAGGTTTATGATCGAGAGCAATTTAGCCTCAACCAAAGTGCTTCCTCATCCACAAAGAAACAAGAAGCCTTTTTAATCCATCGTGCCAGCAACAAAGATTCAACATGTATCTTTTGTCATCGGAGAATATCTAATTGAATTAGATGCCGATATTACTGATATATTCGAGAGGTAGAACGAAGAAGGTGTGTGGTGCATGTGAAGATCTAATTCTATATGATGTTGAGTAAGGGGAAATATCAAATTTTTTTGCGTTCATAATGCATGCAACGTCAATATTCCTAATCAATCATCATATATAACAAAATTTCGGGCACTATCGATGAATTTGCCTGCTCTTTTTTCCTTTAAATTACGAATTTTCACGCTTAATTCTCCTATATGCACCGAGCAACTCCTGCATTCACCGACAAAAAATCCTCACTTCTCGAAGCGTTAATGCGATCTAGCTGCAAGACTATTGCCTAGCCACCATCATGTCAATATTGCGAAGATCTCAGACACAGAAAAGTGTGCTTAATGATTGGTTTGCGATAAATCTATCGAAAAGTCAAACAATTGCAGGTACACAAATACGTAAGGCAGTATACATGACAGATCGGCATCACTTGACGCTCGGAGCGCTATTGGTTGCGTATTCGGTATGCACTGCTCGCTCGCACAGTCACCGCGCAACGTTAGACGAGTACGGTATCAACGCGACTACAGAATTGCAGCATGCACTACACGATGAAATGCTGCTCAAAAAGCACGAAAACCGACAAGAAGGCCGAGCGAATGGAAATATCGTTTACGGTTGGCTAATTTTTAGGAGCTCATAGAAGCGGAAAAGAACAATTTCTAAGACACTCTATCTCGAAGACGTCATGCTGTAGGTGCTTGAAATCGTTTACCCATAGGCAGCAATAATTGTCTTCCTAGTGGCAAAGATATTTGGAATCGTTTTTTTATTACAACAGATATTTATGAAATTCGCTGAATTTAGTGGTGCTGAGAAAGAACTTTGTAATTCCAGAAGCTATGAGTTAAGCTATAGAAATATACGAGAATTTGAAGTCACATGTATTTTAAGGCATGATGTGACAGCGCCCATTAACAAGCAACAGAAGACACAATATCATGCTGACGTCCAAAAGAAGAGCCATTTAGCTTCATGAAAAGTAGTCAATTTGTTTCTGGTTGGAAGTAGTCCGAAATAGTACGGTAATCAAATAGACCACAGTGTAAGCGAACGTATGAAGCAAGATGAGAGAGAATCGAGCTTAAAACAAACGAACGTCATAGGGAAATACTCTCGTTGAGAAACGCTTTGCTATTGAGGATTTAATTTCGGCAAAATTTAACGTGTTTTGTTCGTGTCCCTGGTGACCACTTATTGGCTCTCATCTCAAATAATCCTTGTCATCTTTTGCAACGATATGGCGTATGTGAAAGTAATGCCATCGTCTCGTAAGGCTTTTTTTTTGCTCCCAGAGCATCTCACACTGAAACTATGAGTGTTGCGGAAATCGTCTTCGCTTTTATGGTTGAGGATAAACGTAATGCCTTTAAGAGAGACTATTGTATCAACAGCCTCATTTGAATGTTACGAAATTAAGCGAAACCGAGGATTATACCCAAGAAAGAGTTAACCGATATTTAATAGGTTGTGAGTTTCAAGTGACGTTCGCAGTCTTCCAAAGTTTCATGCTTATAAGCTTTAAGTGACTGGTAAGAAATGTGTGCTAAGTAGTTTCCAATATGGTATAATTTAAGCCAACTTGAACAGGAATTAAGTTAGCCCACGTAATATCTACATGCAGCGTGCTGAGGGAGAGGTGAATTAAGCAGTGGGCTCAGCATATATGATATAATCAAATGAGAAAAATTTTCGCATTTATTTTTCATGTGTTCTAAACGATAGAGAGATAAATACGCTAACGAGGGTACAACTAACCTAATTGAACGTTGAATTGAAAGATCGACGGGATTCAATTTTCAATAACTAGTATGCAATTGAAGAGTATGAATGATTGAGGCAGCTAACGGTGGGAGTAGTGCGCTCAACGCGTCGACCGTTTTCACAAACAGCGCGACCCCGATAGCGAAGCCAAGAAATAGTGTTGATGCTATTGGGCGTTAATAATGGAATATCGCAGCGACGCGAGCCTTCTAACGTGTCCTGGTCGATCGGCGCAACTCGGCGTTTTTACGGTTAAGCAAGCGCCATTCACTGACTCACAACTCCGGTCGAGCATAAATTGTACTGGTTTGCTTCGTTGCAGAGATCTTCAGGCAGAAAATTTACATTTCAACGCTGCCCATGAAATAAACTACACAGTGAAATAGAGTGCACGCTAAACAATCTTGCTAAGAACTTTCAGTGATTATTTAACTCGTAACTGCAAAAAAATAGTTGCGACTATATGAAAATGCTGAAAAAGGTTCAGACATAAGTGAAATTAGTCAAAGTTTGAAGCTTCGAAGTAAATAATATCACTAATAAAAGTCGCATCGTTAGAACAGATTTTCCGGCAATACGATCTCATCCTTTGCCCAATAAAAATGAAATCCCGTATAAGCGCTTTCAAGTAGCACAATAAAGCGACACGTTTTTTTTCCTTGCGACGTGCGACGTAATGGGCTCCAGAAAAAAAAATTTCAAATCTTTGGAATCATGAGCGCTATTTGCCAAATGCAGCCAATATTCTTTTGGCCAACGAAATTCAGCATCGTCACTCGCCATATCCATATCGAGTTTTCCACTGATCACTTAATGTTCCCCGACGAAAGCTTAGTAGGAAGCCTTATATAAACTGAAATCAGTGGGGCACTTCCATATTTGTGCTTACAGTGCTGATGCGTACGAAAGGGAAGCAAGCCTCAAAGGTCTATGTTTTTCGATAATCATATATGATAATTTATATAATGCATGCCAAGAGCTTTTTTTCATATGAAACACCGCCTGACACCAAATGTAACCAATAAATATGATACTTATAATGCAAACGACTTTTCTAGAAATCATAAATTGAATCTTCAGGCTTTCAAGTATGATTCAGTCCATTCGAAGCGCCTAGCCTCTTTTAGGAGTAATCCCACATCTATTTGAAAGCATCTACCAGCATGGTTCCAGGCAATTTTTCACAATTTTTTTCCTAATTTTCTATTCCTTTTAGAAAATAACAGCAGGTAGATAAGCTATGGAATCAGGCAAACTCCTACAACGCGTCTTTTCTGCGATCCCGCCTACCGAAATTACCGTTTGAACCATTGTACAAAAAAGAAGGCAATGAAGCAGTACGCATACTTAGTGATGCGTCCCTTGACATCGATCAGTTGAGGCAACTGCATACGAATCAATGGTTTTCTTGGCATCGAACCGACCGTAAGCGGTTTGATGTGCCGGTTTACTGACATATCTGAGTGTACTTAATTCAAAAATTGTGCACTTATGGGTGTAAACTATAGCCATTATGTTCATTTTTCAAATCAACCAGGGTTTCAAGAAATTTTTCGAAATTCATTCATTCCTAATTTTCAATTCCCCTTAAACATAATCCTCAAGGTTCATTTCTGTTGCCGCAATGCTAGATTTGATACTTAGTTTACACCTTCATGACGGCATTTTTACGATGACGTCTATAATAAAACCAGTTCCAACCAGAAACTTTCCTTGATTTCATGAGTTCAGTTATGATTTCATATTCGATGCAAATGAATTTTGCATTTCCCCATCTTAAATGTTCGGTTTCAGGTAGCGCTGTCTTGTCGGTTTAGTAAAATCTTTTTTGAACAAGCACTGCTTATATTGCTTTCTTTGTTGCTCTCAGGCCTGACGTTTTATAGTCTAAACTATCCATGAAATTTTTTTTCATTATGATACTTGAAACCGCTCAAAAAAATGGTTCAATTTGAAATTCGTTAAGATGAAAAATTTGGCGAATTTTTACTTGGTCATCCCGTGAAAAAGCGCTCATTTTCAGCACTGCATTCGTATTCATAAGGCAAGTTCTGTTCAAACGCTCAGTAAATATATGCTTATCTCCTGGCATGTACATTTAATGAAATATTTTAAAAAAATAGCATTTCCCTCAAGCAATCAACCGAGGTCTTCTAATATGATTTCGATGACCTGCTGCACTTCTGTCCTACTGTGGTAATTCCGAGCCCCCTGAACTGATCGCATAGTGCGCGAGGTAGACTTTTGCTTAAATTGTATGCGAAGGTAATTTTGATCGATTTCGCAACAAAACAGGTAATTTTTAGGTTGAACAAGAGATGTTAGTGGCAGTTGTCAGGGAAAGTAAATTTACCGAATTCGTAGCGAAGAACTGAAAAAGATTGTTTCCTAATATGCACAATAGCTCAAAGTGATTGTCTGTTGCAGCTTTCCTAAAAGATCGCTTTGAAGCACAATGCTAAGAGCTCTAAGTTTCTATGTATTATTCATAGACAAGTAAATTATCAATGAGCATCTTCGAAGAAACGTTATCAAGCTGCAAGCACTCCTCGCAAAAAAAGCAATCTCTCTATTCGATCAACCGAGGACTTAGTTGAAATGGGCCTCAAAAAGATTTTTAGTGCATTTTTTGCCATCAGAATGCCTAGTGATTGGAAAGCAGTTAACAGATATGCCGCAAGCAGAATCGTGGAGACTCTATGGGTTATTGCGCTTAGCTGATGGCACGAGCAGCGCGTCTACTTCAAATCTCAAAGAATACGCCAGAAAGCATACTTCAACGACTGAAGCACTTCATCCGATAGACAAATGAGGATTCTTGGTCATAAAATCGTATTTTTCGTCTCATTTGCACCAAGCAAAGAACTCACTCGTCTTTCATCACACGTTACGCCAGGCAACATCTATGAGCATTGACGAGAGATGCCGGACAACTTCATGCATTTACTCAGTGCCTCACACATACGCGTTATAAGAGAAGCATATCAAGCACTGCAATCGTAGGTTACTGTTCAAAAAAATATGAGTAGTGCAAAACTCATTGAAAATTATACGCATAAGAAATCAACAACACCAGCAATAAGCAATGATGCTTACCGCAAAATCGACCTACTCGTTTTTATCAAATTTCACCCTAATGCATTAAGCTCAAGACACAACAAAAATTCCTCTCAAAGAAGGAGAAAATGATTTTAAAAAGGAGGAAATGGCTGCTATTTATTTCCCATCTCTATACTCATATAGCGACGGAAGCCTATGCAATACTTTATAAAATCATATTCCAGCGTTGTGCACTTTCAAACACTATATTAGAGGAAATGGGAAATGCAGCGAACTGCCCATTAAATCTATTTCTCCAGATTTCTTAACACTACCGCTGTAGCTGCCACTAGTCAGAGTACATTCCGTTCCGCACGATAGTGTCATTCACAAATATACATACTCAGGTATGACATGTGACGTCCTTTAAAGCAAACCAAACTCACATCGTTATTATATCCTTCCTTTCATATGCATCCTGTCTTATTTAGATGTTAAACCATCAAAAGAAATCTATTGCTAATGGGCTCTAAAATTACTCTCGTGGATGCTTACAATCGAGAGTAGTTAAATCGAATTGACACAATACTACTGCGAATAACACAAAGGTAGTTTTAAAGCGTCGAATAAGTACGTCAAATGGCGATGTCCATTGTCATAATTATCGTAACGAATGACATTTTTGGAAGTGTGTTCAAAGCTTCTTAGACACAAATGTCAATTCGAATCAATCAGTGCATAAATGCAGAATTGCAAAACTTACGCTGAAAAGTGTGTTGAAAATTTTCAACAGCCGATGAAGAACTTCAGCGATGGAATTTAGACATAAATAATGTGAGCTGAACACACTGATAGGAGTTCGCTTAGAACAAACAACTAGCGACTACGTACATAATAACTGAGTGTGTTCAGGAATTACTGATCAACGAAAATAACAGAAGAAAACAGCGGCGAAATAGGCGAAATAACGGAATGACGTTGAGATGTTTAGAAGTTTGAACTTTGACCTTTGGCGAAACTACTTGCGAGAATTTGGAGATCAGTAACGAAAATATGATCAATTGTTGAAAAGTGTTTGAAAAATGAATATTTAGACACAAAATGGAATGAACATTTCAACGTTACTGAAAAGAAATAGATTATCTTCCAGCAATTTCAAGGTATATTGAGCTTTAGTCCAAAGCATCGGCTATTCCTGAGCAATAATCCATAGCTATTTTCATCAAAGCCTTCATGATTTTCGCATATGAGGACATCGATGACAAAGTGAAATTCCTTGTCGCACTTCTATAACAAAACCCTTTAGAATAGGAGTAAATCCTCTTTGCCTCAAACAATGTGCACTTTATCCATTATGGTTCTCGAATCGACGGCATAATATATGCATTTGATTTATTTCACAAGGGCAACCACATTCGCACAGTGGCTACAAATTGAGTGTTTTGAAGCTCTAGAAGCTTGCCTTTTTTTGATAGCGAATCGATATCTTAAACAAACTTAGCTTCAGAGGAGAAGGCTGATTTTTTTAAACCTTCAAATGCTTTTTTCTGGTGCCCATATATCCCATAATGATCACTTTATTAGGATTTCACGTATATAAATGTATTCTTCAGCAATAAATTCTTCCATCTGATTGATACTGATACGTTTGGCAATTGGTATTTCAACAGTTTTAAGTGGAACATGACTTCGACAGAATGGAAAAATAAGATCTAAAACGATGCGAGACAAATATGAAATTGGCAGTTTTCACTGCAAGCAGCACCTCCAAGCTTTACGAAGCGGTGACGCAGCTATTGCAGTCAGTGCAGCTACAAAACAATCCATCTTCTACTGGGAATATGCGAAACATATGAAGTTCTTGCGATGTTTTGAGGAGAAGATTGCAGTGACCTTTAATTTTATATATTTGCATTTGAAGGACATTCAAACGTATCTGGCAGTCATTCAAGTCGAGATTATTCAGTGGTAACGAGAATGCGTCAACCCCGTGAAGCAAACAGTGAACAGGAGTCGCAAGACTACGACAGCAACGATCTGAAGCGCATCTCTGCAAAATATCAGATTCGTGCGAGTAAGGCATTTTTCTTCATTAACAGTGCGCTGATCACGCGTGCCTTTTCCGCTTTTTCCTTCTGAATTTCTGCACGAGATTCAACGCAGTTGTTCCATGTTTCACATTTAGCTTACTGTCATTAGAAACAGATATATCGATTCATCACTACACGATATTACCACCTCAATAAAAACTTTTCACGGCCAGGAATGAATTCTCAAACTTTCTGAAATATCTTCATATGCGATCATTTGCCGTTCATTTGAACAAGAAAAAAAAAGAAGACTGAGATATAGAATTAAACGAGAATGTAGCGAAACTGCTATGAAAGAAGAGAAAAAAATCACAAAAATAAAGTGCTAAAAAACAAAATAATTGGACGGCATAATAGGCGCTATACAGATCGAAAGTGCACGTTGAGACACATAGCGAAGTTTTTCTGGAGAGAGCAACAAACAGCTAAGTTTACATGGAATTTGGACGATCACTGAAGATTTATGTAATATTGTGCCATCCCCGTCAAGGATAATTTGTTTTATCGAAAGAGTTAAACGTTATACAATAATAACTTCTTGGCGCGTTTCGCAAATTTTGAGATGTGCAGCTGGTGGAGGGGCTTTGCGGTTACGAGAACTTTGCCGTCTACAATTTTGAATGAAAAATTGGACTGATATGAAAGGACAAAGTTTTAGAAGCTTCTAAGTTGAAGGTAAGCAGCATTGCAGAGAATTTCTGAAGAAGGACGATAAAGCAAATTCGCAAAAGAAGGACGGTCTTAAGAGATCCTTCATAAACTTTTTTTGGGCGTTTTCAAGGGTGACAACATCCTCGACGAAATAGGGCATGAAAACGGCGATTGCTGGCTCAACGATGGGGCCGAAAATGCGACTTATAATTTAAATATGTAGCAGCGTAAATGGAATTTGTACACAGCAAGGAAAAATAGAGGGAAAATTATAATCCAGCTGGTGCGTAGGCTCAATACTTGCGGCAATAATGAAATATCACAAACGAGCAGTATGTAAGAGATATTTCTTTCATCTGCTGGTGAACGCGCCGTCTAAGAAATTAGTTGTCTATGTGACAGTGAAATAGAAAGGTTTTCAGTTTTATAGGGAAAAAGATGTGACGGCATTCACATCCGTTATAACGAATGCATGAAATATACTGAATCCATTTTTTCAAATGGACATTTGAAAAGAATTACATCGATGATTATTTGAGTAAATGAAAACCGATTATGCATATTTCAATGTTATTAAAGCTGTTCATTACATGTTGCCGAAGTTTATGGTAAGAAACTTGTTTTACTTTAAAAATAGAAAAAAAAAATCTTCCCAGGCACTTCCGGAAAAATTGTTCCATTTTCATTATTTCTTTCGTTTCCCGTCTTTAATCATATTGATCGGAGGAAAAAAAAAGGATATCTGGAAAAATGAAAATTATAGAACTTGCGGAGTGCAACTTCTCGTAAACTTCTTTACTGCGACTGAACAATGCTCGCTGTGAAATGCTACATCAACACTGGCCAAGATGAGAATAAGGAAGGAGGTTCGAAAATATGAGAAATTCGATAGTGATTTTTCCAGAATAATATGACTCGATGGTGGTAGAAAAAATGAAAGCACACGCCATCTGAGTAGATCTACAACTGCTGACGTTGAGCAAACGGGGCAATCTTTAGAGAAAAATCGTCGACACGCTATTAGCTCAGTACGACAGGCTGCATATGCTACAGAAGGAAGGTGTGACGCTATTGTAGACAATTGGTTCTGAATTTTGTCCATTGTGCTGCACTAAAAAATTGCCTCTAAAGTCCAAAGCATATCCGTTTGCACATCTTTCCCCTATTATCGACTCTCACTTCCGTAACGCGCAAACATAGGATCAATAATCTAAAGCGGGGCCACTGGCCTTCGAATTTGCGCACAGTATCCGCCTCCTTGCGACTATATCATAAAATTTTACAAGTTAATCCATTTACACTGTTAAGGGCGAGAAAAAAAAAGAGAATTTGTTCGTCTCAATGCCACAGAAATAATTCTTCGATTCTACACTAAGGTGAGGACAATTGGTGAAGAAATTGCAACGTAGCAGTCAATAAATGCCTAGCTTCAGCTCTAGATGTGGCTCCGAGCTCAATTGAAGATGACACGGAGATGGCTAGACGCTGGAGAGCAGCCGTCAACGAAGCATCCTTTCAATCGCGTGCCAGGCACTTCCGTCTAAAGGGCGCACCACTTAAGGGCATAACGTCTCCAAATGGCACGGCTTCGACGGAAAACACTTTTGGTGGCAAGGAACCAGGGTTGAATATTCAAGTGAATCTTTTACCTATCCACCTGCATTCCACCTGCATGAGCACATCAAAAATTGCTTGCCTCATATATGTAGCTTCTCCGCTGTTTCAAAAATCCAAACTAATTATTATGACAGCAACTGTCATATCAACATATCAATAGTTTTTTTATAGGTACAAGTTTTAGTTACAATAAACGACATTAAATTTCAGTGAGAGCATCGTAATTATCTGAAAAAGCATCGAGAGAAAATGGAAGAAGCATATTTTTTTTTTTCAAGCGGTCGTCTCTCGCACAGAGGAACTACCCGTACAAATTTTGCACTAATTCTTTAGCATGGATTCCCAGCTTAAGTGCCATAATTTCCCGCTCACTAATGTTGTGAAGGATGTTTAAGCACAACACAAATTGTTGTCGCTTAACACACAACATATATAATTATAGGTAAATAAATATAAACATACTATAATATGGTAGGGTCATTATAATAAGCGAAATTGCGCTAATCGCACGGAGTTTTTAGAAAAATAGAACCATTGTTACCAAAAAGTGCACTGCAAGCCTCCTGGGATTGACAGTGAAATCGCACAGAAACTTGAAAATTGGATTCGTTTAGTTAATCACCTATGTTATTTGAGCGATTATTCAGCACGACCGAGATTAGTTTTTGCGAGGAACACATGCCAGTGGAAGGCATTTCCATTATTCTTTTTAGGCATGATTAGCATGATGTACTTTCTTGTCGCATGGGTTTTTCACTGTCTTCGCAGTACAACAACTCCTTCTGAATTTAAACCAGTAGGAAAGCCTTGTTAATTTCACGAAAAAATGAGCACGTGCAATAATATGGAGAAATACGACTACGAAAAAGGCGCTGTATGTGGTCTCCCACGAAATGTCTTGAACGTCCTGAACTATCGCGCAAAAAATGAAGAGAAAATCAGAGAAACGAATTGATGTGTGGCGTTAGAACCTGAAATACGCAGCCGCATAACCCAACTGAGTAAACGGTGAGCCTGGTGGAAGTGCCTGGTCAGGATGACTATGGGCGAATCCGCAAAGCCGATGATAAATCGATGTCCAGCAGCGAGCGGCTGGCGCTAGGATGCATAAACATCACGGAGGAAGAAGCGCTGCTGAGAAATAAGTGAACCCACATTAGAGAGGGCTGATCCCGTGAGGATCACCCATTGAAAGGGAAGCAAGAGTACGTTAGCATCGAAGAGCACACAGGCTACGCGCTGATAGGCAAGTGTGAACTCAAAACAGCGCACTATGAGGGCTGAGTAAAATTTGAGACGGGAAACTTGGAAAGCATTTTAAGGCTATGCGCCAAGCAAGTTAGCCTCGACTGGTGAACATTATGAGCAGCGCAACTGTGTACATTCATGTAAACAACGTTGCGAGTTTGCGGTGATCGGAAGATAACGCTTTCCATCACCCTAAATAACACTATCGTGAGACTTTTTGCTTAAAAGAAAATGAAAAAAAAAATCGATGATGCGATATTCGCATGCAGTCATTCACATTCACCGACAATGAAATAGGATTAATCGTTTTATATTAATTACTTAACCACTGAATAATCGTATATATGACAAGAAATGATGCGTTTTACCTCCTTGCACTCACTCTTCACCTCGAGCAACGTTCAGCATTTCTGAAATTTAGAGGCTAAATTATTCCAAGTTGGCTGCCACTAAAAGAAAGATGCTTTATGACTGATAAGTGAAACATTGTCTTTCTGTAAAACATATTGCATCATAAAGTACAGCTTCAAGTTTCGAAAATTTAGCTTATTGAATTGTGCGAATGTTTTCACTTACGTTGTCCTAATTTCTTGCTTTTCGAGACTCGAAAGAAGAGCTGATGAGCACTTATGCTGGGATTATTTGTGGATTTGTTCTGCATTAGCTATTTTGCTACTGTGCTCGGTCTTTTATTTATTCTTCCTCATACAAGTGCTCATCTTAAATCCTGGTTTTCGAAAGAAGCTTGATTGCGATCTAATGACTGTAGGAGAATTCAAAATAGGGTACAGGAGCAGTGAGTAAAAGGGAAAATTGTAGCGCCTCGAACGTTAAACGTTGTCTTCCTACTTTTTTCAACCAAAATAGCTATTAACGATTCGCAAACGAACGTAACCAGCACCGCTTTCAATTTATCTTTTGGCATCTTCAAGCACTGCAGGAGTGATTATCTCAAGTCTCTATGCTAGTGGCCCGACAGGCATGAGTACTGTGTGATATCACCATTCCAAGTAATCCACAACAATTATACATGTTCGAAACATGGGTGGGCATTACTGCTTTCGATTGATGAAATATACTATAATTATTGAGTCACAAAATCCAAAGAAATTCTTGAAAAATCTCTTTTAATGTCCTTATTGCACAAACTGTTTTACAGTGGAAAACCTTCGCAGTCTCTCAGAGGAACCTTTTTCATCACATTTAGTGCCATTGATTTCGGTTCAATTTGTTGATTTGATTGATGCTTTGAGCTTTTTTGGAGTCTCTATTGGCGTTTCATCAATGGATTCTTCACTTGGGATCAATCATTCAATTTCTGTGTGCTAAAAAATTCCCAAAAAGAGATGCGATGATCCAACCAAGGGCTACGATATTTATGCAACACAGATAAACTGTACAAGAGTCATGGTACTCAACGGTGAGATTAAAATAGCAGTTTGCATTTCAAACTTTCAATTGAGAATGCATTATAGTGCGAAGCTGAAAATGAGAATGATTAAACAACTACGGTCAACAAATCTCTTCCGCGTTCGATAAGAAAGCTAGCCGAATTTTTCGCAATATTGTACGATTTAAAGGTAGTGAATAACAAACTACAGTTTTATTAGGCGGCTTGATAATTGCGAGTGAATGCTGCCAGGATGTGAAGGCAACTGAAGGGCATGAACTCAGCAGTCATTTCAATTTTTTGTCATTTTTAGGCGCTTCCATACATCTCACTTTTGGACAGGGAAATACGTTTTCCTGACAAGATTCTCGTTAGGCGTAAGCAATCATTCCTGAATAAGCTAACAATGGATCCCATACTTAAATGCGTTAGCCCCGAATGAAATATCACGATGGTATGGTACTGAACTCACTCATATAATTGTTGAGCTTCTTTCAACAAATGCACGTTGAAAAATTGCCTGTTCAATCATTATTAATTGCCACTAATCGGATGATGACCCGTATGATTGGATGATGCAAGCGGCTAGCGGAAATAATGCTCATTTCATAGAGCAGGATGTCCGCTACTCTCACATAAAGATATGATGCTAGAAAATGCTTCTTAAAAGAAATTTTCAGCTCTTGCAATGTTAGTCTCATAGTATGTTCATCAAAAAAATGAGAGTGCCATGCGTTACCAATTCTGTGATAATTTGATTTGTACGCTATGATAGGAGAAAGAAAGGCGAGTTTTTGTGAACGAGCGACTGTGACCAGTAAGTTGAGCAAGCCGATACGAATATTCCCATATATTTAACTACGAAGAAAAGTTCGCTAGTGTAATTTTACGAGAGATGATGTAAGCGCAGTTATAGCTTATAGCAGCTTTTGCGAAAATTCGATTATTCACAACCGCTAATAGTGTGTGTGTATTTACCGTTGCATTGCGGAATTGCCATAACGCAAAAATATTTCATGATCACTGCTGTTCAGCTAATCAAATTCGAGCTCCCTACAATCCCCGACCATTGCAACCACGTTTCACCCTCCCTACCCCTCTCCTTATAGTTTTGTTATTCTATGCTCACTTAGCAGCATTAATTCATCCAAAAAATCCACATTTCACATCTCATTCATTTCAGCATTCATGATGCTGAAGTCTGTTCGTATCTCAGTTAACAGATATTTTAAATTGTTCAGTCCTCGAAAACATTTGTCATAAACATTTCAGGGGTTTTTTAGGACACAGACTATGACTGTTTTAATGCGATGCAGTTTTCTTTTTGAAGTTCTATTCGATCAGTGCTTCAGCATTTGTAACAATCGAGAAAACTTCAAAAACAACTGAAAATTATCGTCAAGAATTCTCTCTGCATTCAGGAAATATTAAACTTGGACCAAATAATTAAAGGGAGGAAACAGGGTGGGAAGAAATGATAATAGGTGAGCATAACTTGCAGCAGTTAACATCGGTAATTAACTGGCCTAGCTACCATATATGCAGTATTGTAAGTGGTTCTTAGTTTGACCGCAGAAGGTCCTCTAAAAAGTCACTATATCTAGTAGCGATCTTCTTAATATCTCATTTCATGAATGTGGGATAGTAACTGAGTTGCTAAGCTGTTGACCAGTTGAAGAAATCAGCTTAGAAATTTTCATTGAGCTCAATGAAACTGTGAGACTTCGCCGTCGCCGACTTAACATTGTTGTCAATGACTTCGTGAGAAATTTTTTCCATGTCAACAATAATGCCCATTCCCGATTCCATGATTGGTTAGAGCACCACATTTGTTAATGCACCACTTTCTTCACACCTAGATTTGTCATTCCTTTCGTATTATAGAAAAAAATTAGGAACAGGTAAAATGCTCAGTTTGCTTATCTTAACCACAAGAATCTACTTTAGCGAATTGGGTTCGTTCTCATAGAAGCCGGAGGAAGGTGAAATCCTTTCATATTCACGGATATTTCGTGAATATGAAGGGATAATCCATGGTAATGTCCATGGTAATGAACTGGACACGATTTCCGAAGTCAATCACTGAAATTTACGCACGATGAACTTTTAAAAACATTTGGCAGAGAATTAAATTTGCAACAAACTCTGCATAAGCTTTCTATGCTATGTTCCATAACGATCAACTTATAGCGAAGGGAAGTTCCTCAACCTAGGATCCAGCTAAATGCAGGGAGGAACGCTCAAGTGTACTGCTTCCTTTTGCGATGCTTGTATAACAAAAGACACGCTGCTCGTTTAGAGAAGTTCTCAATCCAAACAATGCAAGGAAATATTCCACACCGACTCGGATCTTCATTGTCACGGTTGAGGCCACAAGCTTATATAGTGACTTGTCTGCAGTAAAAAAGGCAATACAAATAAGTGTATATGGTCAGAGCAATAAGTAATTTATAGTTGCTAAACCACGACCTTCAAGCGGAGTGCCCACTTTTGTCGTGTGAAATGCTGCAGCAGGATGGTTGAAACTGAACAGTTCTGTCTTCAAGTAAGCTTCAAGGTCAGGCTCTAGTATAGGTGACCGTGACCAGCACTTCTTTCAAAGGAGAGAGGAACTGTAGTATGAACGGATGTTAATAACGCTTTGAGCAAGTCTCTTCAACTAAGAGGCTGAAAACTACAAAACGGCACCACTGAAATCCCTGCGTGTGCAGTCATGAGTATTCGAATATTCGTGTATTTCAAGTTTTCAAAAAAGAGCAAATAGTTGGCCACCCATTGCGCTGCTTGCATATATGACTATTTATTTTAGGTTGCTACTGTGGCATACCGAATGCGCCCACACAATGAGCTCAAAAACGGTACTGCAACCATCGTTTTCTTTTTTTCTTCAACCCTCGCTCTGAACAACCGTATATACATATTTTCATTGAAATATCGTCATCATTGATTTTCTTTCTATATCTGATGAACATGTTCATCCATTGAGAACAAAAGGGTGTTCTTGGATTATTGAACGCGTCGCAAACACAGAAAAGAAAGAAAAAAATTTCAACCCCACATTGGAATCTACCACTTTTGGAGCTCCAATATTTTCGAAGCTTGGATCCGTAATGAAAAGGTTACTTTTGCGACAGCAGCACAGACTGCGTTCCTTACGCTCATTCAAAGTTCTTCATATCGGAAGGCTTGAAATAAAAAGCAAGACAGCTGCACCTTATTTCGAAATAAACCTGATAACTCCAACAACGGTCAGTATTTCATTCTCGTCTCCTGAAGTGGTGCAGCTGGAGCTGCTTTTAAATCTTTTCTGATCTCACCTTATCTACACACTACGAAAATGTTTACCTCAGTGATTCAGAAAAATGGTCATATTTACAAAGCTACGTAATTTATTTCTGCATATAGGAAGTCTCAGGTTTTAACGCCAAAGTTACGACGGAGCTGCCTCTTGCAAGGAGTCAATTAACTGGAAGCGCTCTCAACCACTCACTCTGCTTATGCCACTCTGTCATATTATCCTTTCATCGTTTCGCAGTTTTATGTTGTCCTTGAGGTTGTAAAAAAGCTTTATGTGAAGTGAAATGAACAACGAACCCTGAAAACTTATATATGTCAAGCATAGTTGAGGCGGCTGTGTAAACGCTACTTCGAGATTCCTTCCATACCCACTATAACCTGCCTATATATTAGCAGCGAAGCTGTGCTAGCAAGCCAGCAACCTGTAGTTTCAAATTTGCAGTACTGCTCATGACAAGCCTAATCAACAGTTCCTACAGCTAACGTCACGCTGGTCCGCAAGACCATTTACAGGATGGATCTTAATTCAAATATCCTCCCTTTCGAAAAAAAAGCATAACTTAACAAACTGGAAGCAGATAAGCAAGCGTACACGAGAATTTGCGCATCACTTCACTTGTAGATTTGCACATTCGGTGGCTAGCACATTTGCACACTTGTATGCCTGCAGCTTGCACGTTGGTACCCCGCTACACTCGCGGGTTTACAAGCTTGCACGCTTTATGTATATGGAAGCTCAGATACAAACAGGAATAAATAAGCAAAATCACACTGCATTTTCGGCTGTACTGCAGATTTCCAGAAACGCCAAATATCACCAATGATATTCACTGTTAAGTTACTGGTTCTCGCTGTCGCTTCCGTTTGGGGCATTACAATTGTCGCCCCAATTTTGAAATCGATCTGCTATCGGTTATCTTACCCTTCTGTCGTTTAAGAAGTTGGTGTTTTCACATCCCATTGATTTCGTGATGGAATGTTCAAATTTCGTTGATTTTATACCATTAGCGCTCAACGTTGAAATTTTCACCGTTTCAGATATTGGGAACTGAATGCGGTGCAGACGAATGCGTGCAGTCCTTTGCGGTGGTTTACAATGGTCAACTGGTGCCGGCTGAGGTTTGTTGTGGAGTTCAGTCTCACAAATATCAAATTGTCTTTGTTGATACCTTTCGCTCAAAGGTGCTGGAGAATTTGATCTCCTGGTAATGACTAAACCTACTCTTCTTTCCCTTCCCCACTTTTCTCCTTCCCAGTCCCTTCCTTAGCGTTTTCCCATTTCTTAGACAGAATCTTAGGAGAAAGAAAGAGGAATGATGGTTGCATTACCTTAAACGCTCTCCAACTGGCTGCAGTTGATGTATTTCACAGTCAACGTGAGGTCGCACTTCAATGGGTTACGTCGTAAGAAGCAAAGATTTTAAGGAAAGTTTGCACAAACGATGACGTTATTCACAAATGTGCATATTTAGTCATTTGTAAGCGGTTCTTTCTACTCAGAGTGAACATGTCAGGTTTGCTTAGCACATGTGTCGTTGCATTTGCTTGTTTCAGAAATCAGTTTGTAAACGATTCATTTCCGCTTATCTCCGTGTAAGATCCACTCATAACTATGCACGAATGATCATCTCTCTTCAAATTTGCTCGCTTATTGCACCGTTGAACTCACCTGGGAACAGTATGAAACCCTACCAATATAAAAAGTATCTGTGAGCCGGCTGCGCATAATTTCTTTCTAGTGTTGATAGGCGAATTTTGTGATGCTGATAACCATCGAGCTATCCTAGTGCACCAAAACGCTATGATTGCTGGTAAATGGTAACAAGATGAAGCCCTTCTTCTTAAGCGATTCGCTGTTCTTATTGTTCGCCCTGCTACAGACAAAAATAAAACGAACTGAGCAAACAAATAACTTTCCTTTTCGATCTCACAGTTTCATCTACAAAACATGCATTTTCCTCCTCTCGGATTTTATGCAGTTCAGTGATTGAGGTGAATAACATTAATTTTCAGGTAATTGCGTCAGACCTTTCACTTCTATCATTGTCGCACATTTCTGCGCATTTGATGCTTCCCGTTCGACAGATTTCCAGTATGCCTCAAGTTGTTCAAATCGCCAACTTCAGTACAGAGAAAAATTTATTCACTTCGAAACTTCGTTTTTCATTGTAGCGAATGCAATGTGAAGGATTCATTTTCCATTTCATCACATAAATTACTTAGTTTGACGAATACCAATATAGCTATCACTTCCATTTATGGACTCGCATTTGAAATCAATACTCAGTCCTACTAACTGCTGGTGACAGTTAAATTTTGATGCAGTAATAGTTCATCATGGCTTATAGAAATATATCTGAGAATAGGAGGAACGAGAATCGAGAATAGCTTCTAAGAAATTAGCATAAATGATGAAAGAAATCCACGCCATGGCCTTTTAGTATAACTGGAACGATAAATAAGTGAAGTAACAAAGGCAATGCGTGAAGGTGTAAAACGGTCCGGAACGTTTACGATAAAGAAAACTCCGCTGCTTTTCACAATGGGCAAAAGTGAGCGTGTTTCAGATGTTTCTTCAAGAGACCAGTTTTGTTCAGAAACGACACTAAGGCTCTACTGTGCTTAAATATGCAACATATTATGACTGAAATGATTCTTTTGCAGTGGCACTTAAAGGAACTCAAGACAACGAATCACAGTGGTGGATTATAGGTATTTTGATGTTTCGTATTTGGCCTGTTATCATTTTTGAATCCAATGAAAGCACTTATGCCAATGCAAGCACTCACCAACGACATTATTTAATACCATGAAGAGGCACTATAGTTGTCTATGATCTACCACATTCGAGAACAGTTGTTTCGTTTTCACTCAGCCGTGGAGTTTTCTTCAGATGAGATGGTTTTCCTGTTGGTTCTCGATGAAATTAAATAATTGGCAAGGGAGCTGGATAGAAATTCAACGCCGTCTTGATAAACCATGTTTACATCAAGTACAGTCATAAATTTGAGAAGGATTTTGCATAAGTAAGCGCTAAATGAAACGAACTTGCATATAAGTAGACTCAATGGAACGATGTTCATATTAGCAAATTTCATTTTTCTCATAATCTTCAGCAGTTTTCGCTTATTTTGTTTAATGCAGAGGTCCTCGAAATGTATGAATATATTCCTCGCTGCATCAGTAGTTACTTAACCATCTAACGCACTTACTTTACAGCTTTTAGAAGAAAGGATATTGATGGCATTTGTTCGTTGAGATGATAATAACTGACGTCGAACGTCTACTAAACAGCCTATTTATCATTGAAATTGTTCATGATGGAAACAATTCTTTCACATAAAACCTTTTAATTTCTCAAAGTTTCCGCCTATTACATCGTATTTATTTATCATTTCATTTTATAGCCATTCCGATAGCGGATGATAATTGAATGACCATATTCTTTGAAAAACTCCATTAGATAAAACTATAAATGAGAAAAAAGAAAAACCTATAAGACTTTTCTGAATGAATTTTCTCTTAGCTGAATCGATATAGCTCAGATGAAAAAAAAGGATTGTACAGACATTAGAGCACCTTGAAAATATAGAAATGAAAGTGCTATATAAAGTTCCAAGGTCATCCGTATACAGATAGATTCTCATTGAATTGTACAGCAATCTACGTTATTTTCATCAACGCATGAAGCTCTAGGGTCTGATATTGAAGTTTGAGATATTGAAGCTTGAGGTTACCAAAACTTTCGAGGCCTCAAATTCAGAAGTTCAAGGATTATTCATCAGTTCTTAGTGTGAAAATGTAACTTTGAAATGCAATCGTTAGCTGATGTGCTAGGAATGAAAAAAAAGGAAGTTATTCTATAAGGAGCACTTGCAGCGATCGTAGTTGGAGGAGGAATAGCGATTATAATGTGTGGATGGTTGATACTGTTCGTCTACTATAACACATGTGGTAGACCATATCGACCAACCGAAGAAAGCTCACTCGTCAAAAAAGTTTATTTGAAAGATGAGCTCGCCCAAACAGAAATGGAAGCAGCCGCAAGCGAGACAATAGACGACGGACAAAACAGGTGGGTACATCGGGCGGTAATATTGAAATACCTAAAATTCTGGACGCCGGAAAACTCATAGGAGAGATAGTGCCTATTCTTTTTAAATCTTCCTAGGAAACAGAGAAAACAGTGGCTATTGATGCATTCGTTTTTAGATTTTGAACAGGCTCCTCAAGTCCTTAAATTCTAAACACCCCAACAGTACGCAAGCAGAGCTGTTAATCAATAAGGAAGCGTAAAAGCATAACGCACTTGTTTCATAGGCGATTGATCCTCATCGACATATGACGAGATTGTGTTGATAAAGATACTTGATCTCTAACGGGTGTGCTCACCACATATTTCTTCGATTACGAATTTGATTCCATTCGCAACTTACAGAGCAGAGTTCCCTGCAAAAGTCGTCATGTTTCAGCGATATTTCCCAATTCGTGTCAAATTTCTCGTTCATTAATTGCAATTTATCAATGAGCTTTTAGCGATTCCGAAATGCAAACAACATCGTAAAATGATGCAAAATTGCTCAACAAATGAGCATTTCAGTGCAAATGTAATGCCACAGAATGTTTGAAATGCGTCTCTTATATGATGATAATCGTTCAGTGAATTCATAATTCCATATCTACTGAAGTGACACAGAATTATATTAAAATAAACACTTTAGACCAAAATGACGCCTCCTAAATTTTCCCTCCATTGTAACACAAGTTTTGAAAGAAGTACTTTAGTTTCATGGCAACTAATGAACTTTTCTTTCTCAGGCTTAAAAAGTGGATCGATTGCCACATGGTTTCTTGGAGAGCTAGGGGAGAAGTACTGCTACTTTTGCGAGGTCTAGCGAATAAAACTTGCTCTTAGGTTGAATTCAGCTCTCCGGATTCATCCTGATGAATGTTCTTTTTAATGCATGTAAATAAGCAAGCACAAGGTCGTCGCCTTTTATTGACAAAATATGGATCCTACTACCAGAAACTGCTTTTACTTTTTGCCTTCTTGTAAGTATTTTGAAATATTCATGTCTAGCATCTTCTTTTCTTTCCTTCATCTAAATCCTCGTTCGTTGAGTTTTTTTGAGGAACGTATGCTCTCATAGCTGCATACATGCATATTTATGCCTATAACGAATTTTTTTCACATGGTAGATGCAAATTTCGCAGTGAAAAAAAGATGCAATGCTTCAGCAAAGGCTAAGCGGAATAACAGTCTTCTTATCATTTCGACGAGTTTCATGGAACATTGTAATGTTCTTCAATAGCGTTTTATAACCCACTTGATTATTAAAATCTGGAACTGCGTTTTTTTTTTCCATTTTATAGTAGGGGAAACTTTTCACAAGGTGGTGTCCATTCGGATTTTTTGCGCAATTTTCTCATCAGACGGAGAAATCGAGTGAGCTCATTACATTCCTTTTTATATTCTGTATGACTCATTCTTCAGCTACCGGAGTAAACATCGATCATCATCTATTCATAAGGAAGGCTCCCTTGACATTCAGCTACCAGCGGTGACGCTCATTGAACATCAAAGTTAGTTGAGTTTTTCAGCTATCTTCGACAAACCTAATATTTCAGTTTATTCCACTATGCATTGTTTTGTGCAATATCATTGCCTTTTCAAGCTTTATTTTCCTCATTCATGTAGACCACTTTAAAATGACCGACTACAAATGTTGTCTAATGCAGAGAACATCAAATTTTCAATTACAGTTGTTTGCTTTCTTAAAAAAAAAATGCAACTAGAATATCAAAAAATAAGAGTCTATTTCTTATTCTCTTCTTTAATATCCTCATTGAGAAATATTAACCTCTATGAATAAAACATTGATCCTAGAAAGCCTAATTCAGTGATAGACTCAGGATCAACCGCAATAAATGAGGGAACTCTAATCGCATGAGGTGGTGATTAAATAATGTGTAAAAAATGTGATATATAACAGTTTCATGTATTTATATAAATGCTAGATTAATGATGCATGAAAGGAGTTACAAGTATTAAGCTGAGACAAGAATTCATGGCTACAAAGTGCATAAAGTAATGGTGGATTCAATAAGGAACGAAAACAAAACTCTTTGAATAAAAAGTATTTTATGAATTTCTTCAATTATGCGCAGATGGTGAATAATTATTGCCGTCAGTAGACCAGAAACAATTTTCAAGTGCTCTTCGTCAGATATTCATTTCTGCCACTTTTCAGTATTGTTGTGAATATAAACATTCTGAGACCTGAAGTTGCATCCAACCAAGGAGATCAGTGACTAACTAGCTGTACGTGGCAGATGCTCATAAAATAGCTGACAGCATTGTTCTAATTTTTCCAAGTCAACATACTCCAGTAGTTTAGCCTTATTAGTGGAATTCGTTGAATTAATATCAAAAAACGAAAGAGCAAACAATATGATGATGGCGCAGAAGAAACCATCTATCCGGGCGTATGTGTCGCCTCCATCTGCGCATTTTAATGTGACGCGAAACGAGCAATTATGGAGTTGTGTAGACACCCCTTAAAAAGCTTGCTAGCGACAACTACGAGTCATGATCCTCGTATAAGCTGCTGCTGGCTTAGAGACACAAATGGATGAGATCCATCCCTCATCACTCAAGTACTTCTATTTTTGCCGACCTTAAAATAGCTCTTCGAGAAAATCTAAAGAGGAACCTTGAATTGATCACACCTTCTAACTTCCGATTTGTTGCTTCGGTTACCCCTTAAGGCAATTTTTCTTTCTTTGCAATATAAGGTTAACCTGCAGCTGCTCTTTTTAAACAATGTACGATCATTTCAAATGCTCTTTTAAACAAATGCGGTTCTGACCTTCTTCTATGAATCCTCAGTGGCGAAAAACATAAAGAAGATCTTTGCGTGAAGCAATCTATTACTTAAAAAATCTCTGAAAACTGCAACTTTTACTTGCGTGATGTTACTTTTAACCTGATACTCCACTGCTATGTGTATGAGCGAAGTGGAATTTGCGTCAATATTTTTTCATCCACTTATCTTTGGAAGTATCAACTGGTGCAATGTAAATCAAGCAACGGTCGTATCTGCGCCATACGCAGCGTTGAAAGCACTATCAACCAACAGCAATAAAACACCTCATGATAACTTCTAACAGTGATTTTACAACTTAAACTTCAGTTTTTTATGCGGAATGAAAGCGAAGCTCCTCATGTCTTCCAGCTTGGAAATGTTTCGCGGAATATTTCTCGGATCGGCAGTTACTTAACTATCAAAGCTGATCTTAGTGACGCATTACTTACCTTCTTTTTTTAAACTGTTATCTCAATAAAAAACGATTCGGTAGAGAGATATTATTCAGCTCAATGGACCATCCAGGCGTCTTCCCTACTCCAATACATTCCGTCTTTCCTTCTTTTCCGTTTCTTTTCAGCGTGCTTTTGAAGCGCTCATAGATTTCTCGAAGAACAACATTGCAGCACACTGAATCTAAGATTCAGCGTCATTCCACTGCAGCAACGCAAATTGCAAAGCAGCACCTGGCCAGTGGCTAACTCACGTGGGACGGAGACTGGATACAATCCTCTTGCTTCAGTTGATCCCGCCTCAGCAAGACTTCATTCGCTTAGTATGGCGGTCGTCTGTTCCGCAGTTTTCACTTCATGCTATAGGTCATCTCTGAATAAACCTCACCACTTCTACTTCGATCGTCGAAATCATGAGCGTAGGTCAATCCAAGCAACAACGACTATCTTAGTATCGAGTAAAGAAGGATGATGCGGTAAAATAGCACAAGTTGCCAATAAAGTAAGTGGGAGCCACGATAGAACCGAAGAAGAATACATGATTCATTCCGACTTCAAGTATTTGCGTAGAGCTCGTGTTTGACGTGCTAGAATAAAAAATGTCGAAGCATCACAGCCATCGAAGGGATTACCTCGAGCAGGGAATGGTCGACATGTGCCCAGGCCAACTGGATTAGACCAGAGCTTGTAAACAACGAGGCCTTACGAAGGCAGTCGACGTAAAGATGCCGACGATTATTGCACGCATCAATGCGATTCCTAATTGGAGGTGAATAAAAATATGCATCGCAATGGCATTTTTACTGAGAGAGGTCGGTAATTTTGCTTCTGCTGCTTCCATTTTTGTGAGCAGTAGCAAAGTCGAAGGCAGTCTAATTGTAGGTTTACTGCAAAAGACTGACGCATCGTAAACGTCGCCAACATCTTTTGGTGGTTCGCTTTGCCTGCACTTTCGCGTATGTCGTTGCAGTTGGTTAGCAACGAATGCTTCCTTGATTGCTGCTAAAAGAAGAACGATTTTGCGCTTCTTCTCATCGTCATTAATTCCATTCAACGACATTTCTGCTCTAATAAACGATATTTTCCACTGACTTCATTAAAAACTGAAAGTGATTGCGCCCTGAATCAGTTCCTATCAGAGGATACCTTTAGAGCCAATTGTGATTCATCAAAACCATGCAAGAAATTGAGCCATCCCAGTGCAATCTTCGTTTCCCGAAAATGTATACGACTTTTCTTCTCGTAATTTGAACTACAACTGTGAACGAACTCGGCTCACTTGCTGATTGCAGTGTGACGATGTTTTATCACCGAATATACCCGGGAAACCCTATTTTGAAAAGACTCCGACTATGAACCTCCAAAACAAGCGAAATATATTCAGGAGGATCCGTTCTACCGCCTGGTAGAAAACCATATCCGAACCATATCACTGCCCATGCAACGCAGCATATAGTCTTGAATGGAAACAACAAAATTCAGATGGCGTTGATAGTAAAAGATGCGAAGTCAAAATAGCGCTCCGAATTCTTTGTGTCCCGTGTTCCAATGAAACTGCGTTACCTGATTGCTGTTAACGAAATACATTTTCCTCTAAGGTGGCCAATATTTTATCGCTCTTTTTGCCTCTTTATCCTTCCCACCAACAATTTTCAATATATTGCGCACAATGTACACCGTCGAGTGTCAACTATCTTTATTTTTTAAGGTTTTCGTTCAATGATGGGTCAGTAGCAAGCAGACTGTTGTTATTCCATCTCTGTTCCAACCAAAGAAATGTTTTCGGTAATGAAAACTAAATGTGCGGCTAGGTGCATCTGAATGCCTTTTTAATGAGAATGTGAGAATGCATCGAATTCAATAGCAATATTTCTGGATGATTTTTCAGAGCTTAAAAGGATTGCGTAAGATTTTTTAAGATGAGGAACAACAATGCCCATTTAAAAAATTACCTCATCAAGCAAAAAAGAGCCAATAATGAAAATTAGACACCGCAAAATAAATAGATGAAAACAACGAAATGAGCACTTCGAGAGAATAGGTAATTTATGAGCCGAAAAGATTTGTTCATTGCTATGAGCTCATTAAAGTGTTCACTATAAACAAGCCATTAACGATCAAAATAACAATTTGAATAAATCACTAGGAGAGTAGCACGTTAACATTCAGCAGTTTCTTTTCAGTTATGTTAGTTAATATATTTCTACGAATGCACAAAGCTTTTGAACGGCATGAACAGCTTTCTTGATAGTGTGAAGTTCCTCACCACTTGATGTCACCTGATAGCGGATTCATTCGAGGATTCACTTAGCTCATCAATTCTTCACAAACGTTGACAAAAGAAAAACATGAAACATTCAAGTTCCCAAAAATCGTTACAGTTAGCTGAATGTTTGATGTCGATGAAAACACCTCATTATGTAAAGCTTAACTTTGCTTGATATTCAAATGATGATGCAATGATCAGTTATGTTTCATTATATGTTGCTGTTAGCACTGATATCACATCTTATGAACTCCATTTTTCTCCTATCTTTGATTGCGCTCGAAAAGAAATGTTTCCTTTTGCAAAAATGCATTTTCTCTGCTTTTCGCTGCACCTCGGCCTTATTCGAAATGCATCAGCAAGATAGGTCATTCTCATTTCACAGTTTGAATACACCCATACTGCAAAATGAAACCGTTTTGTTTTTTCAAGCCAATTATGCATTTTCAGCAAGGCAGAATGTGACAGAGGTCCTCAGGATATCAGACTCATCTACTTCGCAGCAGATGAAAAGGTCGGTTTCCAGCAAACCAGAGAATGCCCCACCAGACGAAACTATTCTTGACGATACATTCTCGGATAATGCTCAACAGTATCCTTCGCAGACGCGCGTCGACCGGCCTATGTCTGCAAAACCCACAAGGCCTATTCGATCACTTGAAGGTGCTGACTTTCGTGCAGTTCAGTTACTCTTCAACACTTTCGCATTAGAGTCATGAGCAGTTCTACTGATGCGGCTGTCGTTCCCGCTGCAGCAACGACGCATTTTATTGAGCACTGTCTCAAGAACTAGAGGAAAAGCTCATCGAGAACACCTTTGCATTTACAAATATAGATTAATAATCAAGCTACTGAAGAGGCAACGCACCAAAAAAAAAGAAGCAGTGAGCAAGAGCAATTTTTATCCTACCAGTTGACACACCGGTCAGAAGTGACGAAACTGAATGTTGCATGGTTGTTTCGGTTCCAAGGATTAAGAGCAGAAATTTTCGAGCCTTTGGGCAATGATTTTCTGTCACTGTCTAGAACTTCTGGTCCGTATGCATCCTGAGCCAGTAGGAACTGAAATGGCCTATTTGTCTTCATAAAGGTTATTTGGGGTGCATCGACGTATTTTGATTAAGGGTTGACGAACGGCGAATTCCCTGTCACTTGGGCTTCAAAAATTGGACACTCCTATTTTAGGGATGCAAAATCACTAGAAATATCTCATGAGGAAGTTCGAGCCAACGATGATACATCGCCCGCCTTCATTATTTTGACGTTGAGAAAATGAAACCACTGTACCATTTTTCCTTCAGCTACAACAGTTGCTCCTTCCATCCACCTTATTTTCCATATACATACACCATTTTAAGAGAGATCCGATCTTATTCCATTCCCATTTCAAAAGCTTTAAAGCTGTCACAAAACCCCAGCCTCTTTAAATAAAAGTTCATAACTTCTGAGAGTAGATGTCTGAGGTCTCACTGCACTTAGAGCTCGAGAGATAGAGTTTTTGTAAAGAAAAAAGAAATTTAATTTCTCCCGTTAAATTCAAAACTCACGCTCTAAACCAGTTTCTCCAAGAATTAATGCGCCCATTTCCCCCGCAACTTTCTGCTTGAGTGCTGATGACGGTACGCTTCAGCGACTCTGTGATAATCAGCGGCCAATGCAGGTGTTAGGCATAATAAAGAGAAGAACAACGTGTTAAAAAATATGATTAAATTTGATACTTGTGTAGATAGGTATAGAGGAACAGCGAGTTTCATTTAGGAATGCAAACATTGCCGCTTGTCAGAATACTTGTAATAATGAAGCAGTAATGTTGCAACCTAGAGGAACTATCCTGCAACTGTGATGCCAATATTCAGGTTCAATTATTAATAAATCGGGAGCACGCCAATCAGATAAAGAATGGAGCTCGTACTTTGCTGGAGATGAAGTCTATCGTTTGTCTAGCGTTGGCGCGGTAAGTTGTCGTCTTGTCACCGAATTGCACTCGATTAATCTATGCATTTTCAATGTCAAATGATGCCTCCCTCACCAACATTTTAATGAGGATGTGCATTTCTTAAAAAAAAAAACAAGAATAAGAAGAAAGAAAACTCTGTATAGTATCATAAATTTTCAAACTTGGATTACCCTATGTTCATAGGATAGTCTATGCTGATGAACGCTGCAAATTCAACAACACACATATGCGATTCGAACGAGCGCAATTCCTCTTCTCATCAGTAAAAATACACTGATTAAATTCCGTGTATTTGTCCTGTCAATTACTCCGCGGTGTTCGAGTTTCAGCAGTTGTACATTGATTGTTCTTCAAGAATATACCACCAGATTTTACTCTATGGTGTGAGCATCTTCACCTAAACTTGATTTCTTAATTCTTGCAACATGTAAGAATGTTAGGATAACTCTTTGCGAACTTCAGGTTCTACATTCAGTACTTATTTTGCAATGTCGCTTAGGCACAGTATATTTCATGAAACTTATTGGTTATTTTGAGATATTTGAAAGTGCTATTTATAACTGCAACTGGCTATGACTTAATCGATTTAAACTCTGCATTAGCAATAGAGTCACGAGTCAGCTATCATTTCCGGCATCACGAACTTCACTGAACTATGCTCTGTTTTCAAGTCACTGCATTTTTTTTTTTTGTTAAATATTGTTAGGGCTATTGCTAATATAAAATTGTAATTTTAATTGGTGATCTCAACACATTCTCCATAGAGATGTTTCTTTCATATGTATTTAAGCAATATAAATGCTCATAATTAAACAGCGCATATGGCTATAGTAGGAGGATAGAAAGGGTTGAATAATGTGGTGTTCTTAAGCAATATGGTTTGAAAAAAACGAAACTCTTTCATTACCTCAAAGTTCGTCACGAGTGGATCTGTAGGTAACTTTCCCACCGCATTTGAATCTGATGACAGATGAAAAAAAGTGAGATGAAAATCGTTGCAGTTAGATGATGCGGAAATGGGCTTAAAATGTGCTAAACAGGGACTAATGTTCTTCAAAAAGTGCATAATTACATGGAGATGATTTCAGATAACATCATACCCACGACCTCTTCCCATGTCGTCGAATGGAATACTTGAAGTGAGCAGTCTTGCCGATACAGTTACATTTACACCGATGCGATATTTATGAATGATACTTGCATGACTGAATATCTTTATGCAATCCAAGCACAATGTATTGTTATTGGCTGGCCTATTCTTGATTTAGATTTGCTTCTACGGCAATGAGGATGGAAGTGACCTGTATAAATGAGCAGAAAAAGTGAAATATAATTGAAAAAAACACAAAGAATTGAATTATCCATGAACCACTTAAATATCCATCAAAACGCTTGTGAATGCATTAAAATAAATCAAACTTCTTATATCGATTTCTCACAATTACTTCATAAGTTATCGGAGATGATGAACGATGATGAAGAAACATTTGTGTTAAATGTTGGCCAAATTTATTTCGCAAAACGTATAAACATTCTGACTGGTCATAAAATGCCATTTGATAATATGAGATCAGAACTCACAAATTTTCTAAGCTAACTTATACGCTCATCCATTTGAGACACTTTTTCCCATGATTCATCTACCTGAGCGAAAATGAAAATAATTCATAAAATGCTTTGTTATTATTCGCGAACATATGAAGCAGAAGAATTCTTGTAAATGGCAAGCCACAAACGGCGGCTAGAATACCTCGAAAAACGTTAGGGCAGCGCTGTAAACTATTTGATATCAATGTATTATTGTCATAGCTTGGGATGAGGGACTAAGATTCTAAATGGCCTTTAATTATGCCGTGAAATCAAGCACTAGGCATTTTTCCAATTCCAAAAAATTCTTTCGATCGCAGTCTTCTGGACCAAATTTGCCAAATTTAAAACCTTACAGCTATTCGCTCGACACTAACTAATAGATTAATGGCCGTTTATATCGGAATCTCAAATTAGAATATGAAATATGCCGAAACTTTAAAAATTTACTTTCACTGAATAGGTTAGTTCGAAACCCTCCTCACCTGTAAAAAAAACTGTTAAGCATTTTTTTCCTAATATTCTTCTTTTGAAGTCTCGCCTCAATTTTGCTTCAGATTTATCCGTGTTTGCCTTAACTTACACCCCAAATGGCGGGGAATTTGTGAGTCCCTTCAATAAAGCTAGAAGGTGGAGGATGTGGGTGATTTGTCGATGTCTAAGTGAAAATGAGACAGAAGGTCTGCAGTGACGTTTGGCCGGCCGCACATCAAGATACTGTTTAGATTTCTCATAAGCACTTCTGTATTCGCCACGCATGCAATAATTAGGTTTCAAAAGACTGCGCTTCATATGAGCCACGTGATGCAGACCTCAGTTACCTATTTCTCCATATTGACGTTCTCTTGATGTTTTTATAAAATTGAGATTGCGATCGTTGAAGTTCGTTGTGGTCAGTAATATGCGTTAATTGTTTTTATCTCCTCTCATTTGTCTATGTAAGAGATAAAATATATATATTCGGCTGTGTGCGGTGATGAGATGAAGCTTGAGAGCAGCATTTTAGTGAAGAAACCGCTATGCACATATTGTTTTGTACTGTTTCTCCCTCCTTAGAAAAGCTGTTTGTGTTTGGGGCCAATGAGCGAGCTCAGAATCGATATTCTGATAAACTGATAACATATAACGTTCCATCATTGTATCTTGAATAGCAAAGTGATCGTCTGAGCGGAATCTCTTCATAACAATCTACAATGTAAAACGATTTTATTGGTGCAACATGGCTGGTCAGCTGATACAACAACGATGACACGGCAACATTACATGACATCCTGTCTACAAATGCTAGTAAAAATATCCTTCTGAATCAATATAGAGAGAAAACTGTTCTCTTCTCCGTCCCCTCACCTCCCACCTTCCTCCCTTCCATCTCTATTATTTATATATATGCTGCTTAGAAGTTATCTGCATAGAAGCCCTAAGCGACAACAGAGGGCTCTAAGTTGTTGGGAGGTGATGCTTGCTTTGTTGATTCTAGCCGTACCCAGCTCGATAATCACTATGGGTCCCCAGTATCCTTCTTTACAAACCGAAACAACCTTCTCGAAACGGTATTCGTCAGCAAACTCATATAACCGGAAGTTTGCACAAGAGCAGCCGTAACCTACTAAAAAGACTATGGAGGCAGTGATAAGATAGAAAATTGAAAGAAGTTTGCCACTTTTTTCGCAAAATGAATTTTATTCAGTCATCTGAGAGGCAAAAAACCGCGTAGAATTCTTTCATTTTACGAGCAAACAATGAGAGCTTTTCTACTAAAAAGAATTTCAAAAAATTTGCCCAAAATGGTAGCATTTCTTGGCTAAGATAGCCGTCAGATCAACGATGAGGTGCATCAAATATTCAATGAACAATAAATTCGTTTGGCAAATGATAAAAGATTTTGAATGAAAAACAAACAAACAAATATAAAAGACGGAAGAAGCGTCATATCTAAACATTTCATAAATGTCGTCGTTCCCATAAAGCGCACCATCTCTAAACAAGAAAAATAGAGCATATGAATATGGAACTAATTGATAAGAGACATAGTGAAACATTGGCTATATATCAAATTCTGTCAAAAACTGCATATTTAACTTACGAAAATATTAGTGGAAGTTTGATAGAGTAGAGTACTGGGGTAACGGGACTAGCATCAGCCCTTCACGATCAACCACTTAAAGTGTTCTTTTTCCTCATCCAACTATAATACGTGATCATCAAGCGCTGACATCTTTTGTCCAGAATTTCTATTTTAACTGTTATTATTGAAGAAATTTCTCCGGAATGTCACAGAGTTGAACTTGGAAAGCTTAAATGTCAGAGAGAAGTGGAGATGTTGAAAAAATTTATGTTATGCTTGAATTTTGCGGCAAATTTTCGAACGAATTTTATGCTACTATAACGAACAATTAGTGAGCATACCTTGGTTAACGTTCGAGAAGACGAAGTAGTGATTGGAGGTAATAGGAGAAAATTACAACGGTATAGGAGAAAATTTACATACTGCATAGAGTTTGCATTACGTAGATAGGTGGGTTCTCACTTTGCGTATGAGCGCATAAAAGAAAATCCCCCAGTGATATTCCTCAGCAGTTGCGCTTAATGCGGCTTCATGCGCTCATTGATTTGTCAGTCTCTAATGTTAGCTGAAGCAGCATGCCAGTTTGTTGAGAAGACTTATAGCCGAACGAAAATGTTCAAATAATGAACCACTGCTACTAAGGCCGCATTTTCAGTGGCGATATTTAAGCGATACGATGGCAAATTGTAGATATCAAGTTTCTGAGCGATTTACATCAATAAAAATTCAAATAGGGCTTGCAATTGGAGAGACTTTGATGAGTACATAGTAAAAATCGATGATTAAAGTTTATTGAAAAGGATCATCACAGTTGCGCTAATTCCAGGTAGCTGTCCAGTTTTGGCAGCAAAATTTTGACCATGTTTTCGGCACCTTATACATTTAGCTTCCTGTTCACTTGTCCAGCATAAATTGCCCTTGAGCCAGAGCTTAAACGCGGAATGTTGAATCTAGATGAGTTGAAGCTCCTACTAATGAAAGATGAAGCACCACTGCTACGCCCTGTGACACGCCTGGACTTCTGTTCGATGGTGTCGTTCAAATACCTAACGAATTCTTTTGGCATCCGTTCCTCTTTCTCGTCTTCACCTGAACCATTCTCTTTCAGAACACTCGTATAAAAATTTATGTCCGCGATGAGGAAATAAATAATCAGCATTTGTAGACCACATAGTCCATCACCAAACCACAATCAGCAAGGAAAAAAATGAACTCGATGTCCTGAATCATATCTGGAAAAACTTATCTCACCTCACGAAACTCTTCTGCACACGAAAAACTCATTGATTTCCGAAGTCATATGCTAGCATTTTATTTGCAATTTTTTTCAGGAACGTAAATTACCTTTCTGAGCAAGATCTTTCCTTTCGAATACCCCTCTCCTGAATTCGAAAACAGATATATTAGAAAAACCTTTTGCATGAAGAATGTTCACATCGAGTTTGTATTGGATAATCATATGTCGCAGTATTCATGACAGCCTACCGACGATAAGCTTTTTGCATGATGAATGAAATATCCACATTGAGTAACGAATCTCCACCATTCGGTTTGCGTAGATAAAACCATCGACTATCAACTTGAATACATTAATAACTTGACAAAATATAAGCAAAAACATCAACGGATATCCACGGAGCCTTATAAAACACTCACTGCAGAACACTATATGACCGAAAAGAGTTGGTAGCCATCCTGCAAATAAGTGAGCATTCTACCCGAAACAACTGCGAGCACATTTCTTCGAATATTTTGCGCATTACAGTCTCACACGATTGGCTATGATTTTGGCTAAGAGTGTGACTTTACTGCAATTTGTTTAATACTCTTGTGCCAAGTACACTACCCAAATATGAGGACTAAATTCATCTTGCACACCAAGGATGACTGGTGCCACAAAATGTGCAATAGTTTGTGAACATTTAAGAAAGGATTCTGATAAGGAAGCTGATGGTAACTATCAAAGCAAGAAATAATGCATACCGAGAGCTGCGGATCCAGCAAGTAGCACCAACGTAGTTAGCAAACGTCGGTTACAAGAACGTTTCTTCCTTATACCACCTCCATGGAGAATAGGATCTTTGTTCACCTGAAGCAGCATTAACTAGTCACCTGGTGACATTTGTCCCTTTAACCATTTCTGTGATTACTGTGACAGGAGCAGCAACGCGGTATATCAAACGGCGTATTGTTCTGCGATTACTAAGTATTTTTATTGGATGTTTCACAGGTGTCACAGGTGCTTGCTGAATAATTGTGTCAACAAGAGTGACTTCATGAAAATAACCGTTAAATCCGAGACAATTTCTAGTAAGCCAGCCAAACATACGGTTGAAAGATGGCGACCGAATTAAGATGTTTCTTCTGAATTTAACAAAGTGTGCAAAAGGCAAAGCGTAAAACCAATTTTGCTGCATCGCAACGGATAACGTACGTCTAGGTTAGTTTTTAAAGAGATGCAACCAAATTTGAAATACCATTCTGCTAAGCGAAACATTGTGGAATTTTATCAATAAACGATGACGATATATACTTATGAACATTTCGCTTACCGCTCTCATGTGGATGACGATGTGAAAATACAAAAATGCTATAGTGATGACGAATATAATAAACGGAATCACTGTGATCAGTCGAACGGGAAATTTCGCTACAAAAGAAAATCACGTGAAGAAAAGAAAAACAACACGAAAAAGTTGCCACAAATCAACTAAAACATTGCAACTACCGAAGATGCAGAGGAAAAAGTCCGAATGAAGTAATGCGGTTTGATCATGTACTGGAGGAGCAATGATTAGGATAAGCGGCTCTCTCCTCGAGTCTATTGCACGAAACGCTGCTAAGCATTCAATAAGTGGAGTGGCGCGCCAAAAAAAACTATAAAATCATGCGTATTTGCTTTCCTCCACGCCAGATCAAACACATTTATATGTCATTAAAAACTATCACATTCTTCGAAACGAAATACTCGAACTTTAGTGCTGTCACTTGTGTGAATCTCAAGAAGAGATCGTTCATATTTTCCGATGGTCCAACGGACATAACTAGAACTCAGACGGCCGAAAAATGCCTAGAAGTTTTTGGCAGCCTCACTTGCCTATGTCTCTTACAAACTTTATTGCTGTAATTCGAAAACTTATCAAAAGCCCCTGTAATGCACGTTATATTCGCCTTATTTCGCGCCACGTATTTCGCTTATCACTGATCTAACTGTTTCATAAGACGGACAGACACGCACACAGTTGAGCACATATCCGCTACTGCCAAGTGAGCTTTGCAGGTGCCAAAAAGTCTTGGATAAAAAGTAGATTGATTGTTTTTTTTTTGTTTTGTGAATAGTGTGAAGACAAATAAGTGAACATACACAAAGACGAACAGATGAAATACGACTCTTTTCTTCTTTATGAAAATTAACAAAGAAAAATCATCAAATTCTGCAGCAAGGCTTAATAAACCTTATCAACTAATTGTAAACGCACTGTGAGATTGCTCTGAATGGAAGACTCATCTTTTGTTACACTGCCCTTACTTCCTGGTCAGCAAGGATCATTGTTGTATTGAATCTTTTTCCTGGCAAATAGTTTTGGTTAAGAGATGAAACGAAGCCAGTTTACTACTAAGCGGTTTCTTATGAACATGCGGTACACCGCAACATAGGCCAACAAAATGGTCGTGCGAACAGCATTTGTTGTGATCGCATGCCTGCAATATTGCCTGCTTGCCTCTATATAAAACGTTGCGCATTCATACTGAATGCTGACGGATAAAATATCTTACACTCGATATGCTGTTTCATGCTTACTAAGAACCAATTTCTTTAAACTTATCTCTCCAACATTTTGGCCACAATTTCTAATTCATATCCTCTTCTAAGGCGGAAAACTAGCTGCAGGGGAATAGATATGCCCTCCTCCCTACCATCTCCTCCACTATCATTCCTCCCTGCGGTACTAAACAACTCGAACAAGCTTGTAATGGTGAATTATGTGTTTCTGTTAATCGAATGCATCAAATCACTCATAATATCGGCTCCTTCACATCCGTCAGCAGAAAAGAAGCCAAACGCCCTGTGATTGCGAAAACCTCCTGGCATCACCGAATACAGGCCGATAAAGAACAACATTGGTGCAACATAGGCCAACAAAATGGTCGTGCGAACAGCATTTGTTGTGATCGCATGCCTGCAATATTTCGTATCTGTGCTTTTATCTACCGTATGTCTGTTTTACGCTTGAAGAAGAGTAACAATCCTGTCAGTGCCTCTGCAAATTCAGTTACCATCTCTTTAGTTCAGCTAATTTATGAAGGGTTTTAAAAGCATTACTGTACCAGATGCACTAATTTCACAATCCTGATGTGAAGTTGGATGCGTCTTCTCTTCACAGGACCGAATGCAACTCTGAAGAATCAATGCTTGTCACGTTAACAGGATTTTATTCGGCGTCTCTGTTGAACTCGGCGTGTGATTTTTTGCGGTGTTAAGAAGAAATTTTGGCCTCATGCGGGAAATTTTATCTGCATTTTGCTTAGTTTCGTTGATGAGGACAAAGTGAACATCTTTCGAAGCTACGAATATTTTTTCTTCCCATGCAAGCCAGTTATTTATGGATGCATTTATTAAAAATAAAACATTTTAGCATGCATACCTGTAGAGAGGATGTACAATACCAACATAGTGATTGACAGCGAGTGCGAGTAGAATAAATACCGACACGAAGAAAGTGGCGATCTTTAAGCACTAAAAAAATTCCACAATTAAATTTGTTGATAGCAAAACATAACTGATCGAAAATTTTGTTTTGTGTGAACGAATGGCACGTTTAATCCGTTCTTCTTTTAGTAAGATTGGTCGGACATTTGGAAAACCCAAAGTGAGCGGAAATGGCACATAACAGAGGACTAATTCTATGAATTAGAGAGAAGAATACCTCGATAAGCAAGGAAATACAGTGAGAAGCAATTTGAGCGCGATTGATTACTTTTGGGATTATCACGTTGATCAAATTGCTGGTCATATAGAAGAGTGCGCATGCTGCATTCGCAGCTGTCAAGCTAACGCACAGCCGCAGATGGACTCCAATTGGACGGCGCAGATATCTTGAGCACTGTAATGAAAGGTCAGTAAACTTTAATCATTAGACATTTTGGTTATAAAAGGTCCTACAATCTTCTTACAAGCAGGCATTTTCATAAAGCGTCTAGGAGAAAACGTTCTGTTTGACTGGGGCAATATGCTTTGCTTGCTGTGGCTAACCTTTACAAAACTATGCAGCTGACCTTATATATAGAATTTAAAAGACGCCTGTTTGGCTTGTAGCATCGATATTTTGGTTGCAACAGCCGTCAAGCGTTCTGACTGAACCAAGGACCATAACTTATGGTGAATTTTCAGGAGTTGTAAAAGTAATAGTCAATCGTCAACGTCAACTGCAAGACGAATTTTTTTAAAGCAGACCTGAAGGGCGTAAGTTATGCATATTTCATGCACTTCGACAGCGTGACAGATGAGCGCACAGCTTTCACCGATCCCTGCATTAGGAACAGTAGCCAGCTCGTGAAGAGATTTGAGAGGCCACTGAATGGCATAGGAGACGAACACACAGGATTCTGCGAAACTCATGTAGAAGGGTCTACCAGAAATAGTTAGCATTAAGAGTTCTGACGCAACTAATATTCCACATCTGTCTCTAGGTTGTGTACACAACGCAAACAGTTTAACGGAGTGTATGACATAAGATCACTAACATTCAATATGTACAGGTTGATGACGAGAGCTGCTGCTGATTCAGTTGTGATGAGAATGGATGCATAATAAGTTAGTGTGGCAATGTCGAGTGATGTGGAGTCGTTCTGGGTGGTCTCGCGTGTGGTGTTGTAATTCATCAGTGTTCGTCTAAACGGATTCCTCTGGAACGCATGCTATAGGAAGAAGTCGCTATATACGTGCGATCTGTCAAGTACTCATCCACCGCACTCACCTTAACAAGCAAATTTTCATTCTATGACAAGAGCAGAAAAGCTTATTTTTGTCCATCTGTAACATGAGGCTTCATTTGTCGATTCAAACGTGAAAACAAGCATGTTTACTAATTCCATTCGAATAAATGCATCGTTGTCATTCTCGGACAAAATTTAATCAGAGCTCAAAACACATCTGATTGGAGGAAATGTGATGCACGCTTGAAGTTTTTTTTTCTTCACATACAGATGAACTGGCCCATAGTCTCGCAGAGGAGATTCCTTGCGATCATACATTAACTGAACCAGTACCCAATTTTGATCATCGTTTCTGATGACTCTTCTCATGGTCGCAGCATCCCTAATGCTGATGAAGCTGAGTGCAGCTACATTTTGCAGTAAACATCTATCGTTCCATTCAGTATGCACTGAGCTGAATGCCTAAAGAACTGTTATTACATAACCCAGAACTAAGAGCTTTTTTATGACGAAGAAAATATTTGAAGCTTCCCATAACAAAGGCCGAGGAAGGAAGTATTTCCAACGGAAGCAATATTTCAATATTACGACGGAACGTCAAATCGTCATGGAAATAAATGAGACAGCATAAAAACTTCTTCGACACCATTTGTACTTAACTTCGTTCAATTTTAACGACCGACTGACACATATATCTGAGCCGTCATAAGAAGCACATCTGCATATGTGCATCAGAGGTTAAATACATCAGCTGCTCAAAGCAACTCTCTCGCATTCAGGTTTTTCGGTCTCTATGACAAAAAAAAAACAAAAAACAATAGGTCACTTCTGACAACTAATGCAAAATCAGAGACCATTCTACATGACCAGATGCAGCCATAGCGTAGCTACACTAAATATTCAGCAAATCGTCAGCAGGAAGAAGTGTTTTATTTTTGAATGTTTAATTTTTTATTGCTTAGTTTACAAATAAGCTCCATCAAAAAATGGTGGCACAGAGGCATCGGCGCTACGTTGCAGGTACGAGTAGCATCACTGCGGAAGACCCGTCAAATATCATTTTTGCACTCAGAAGTGTTACGCAGAAAATAATCCCGCTTTTGTTTGCTGTTAACTTATTGCAGTGTGCTGTTTCCGCAGTCGTGCCATGCGAAGCAACGTAAACGGAAGCAAATTCTGCGCTAAGAACTGAAGTGCGATTTTAGCCGTTCAAAGTGCAACATTTGCATGAAATGATATTTGAAGTGATGTCATTTAAGCAAACAAATATTCTTAATTAAGGGATCGCATGTAATGAAATGGCCGGAACTTGCACAACAATGTGAGGGAATCACACAAAGAAGTTCTAATCAAAATTTTTCACTTATGCATCTGGATGAAGGAGATTTCCATTAGAAGCCCTCTCTCGTTCCTTCTTCCTTCTCAGAAAATCTCGCTTTTTGCACAATTTCCATTGAAGATTTCAATGGTTTGTCAACAGGAGGGAAAATTTTATGAGCACAAAATATCGAAAGCCTTTCTCCATTATTTTTTCTCAGTAAATAAATTTCGTGACAAAAATACGTACCACATATCCGCGAAATAATAGCCTCATAATCTAGTCTAACTGGCCATTTGCCCGGTATGGCAAGAAAAGTTCAGCTTTCTTAACCTAAAACGAGATTTCTACGGATGTGACACATAGCAAGCAGTCCCAGAACTTAATCAACCTCTGTTGCGTCTGTGTAAATAGTACTGTGATGTCATAGAACCATAATGCCATTGTAGCCGTAGTAATCCTCGAAATGAAATCACATGCAAATACGAACAGAAATCTATGCTGTATGAATAATCATATACACAGATGTGCGTATGGATATCATCTACGCGTAGGGACATGCGCATTGGTAGATATCATAATGCGTTTTGCACATGCGTATCTGTAGCTAAAAGGGTGAAGATAGAGGAAACGCACCAAAGGATTAATGTGACCTACTGCATTCCGGCTTATTAAGGGAAATAAATTCACAAGTAGCTAACAAGTAAAGAAGTATGCTCTCAACCACCGCATTCATATTTCAACCTTCTTTTTCTCTCTTTCTTCTGAACCAGCTATAAAAATGCTCAGAGCTATGAAAAATGAAGGGGTCATCAAATGTTGACAAAATATTTATGCACTAATCCTGTTATTTTGCCTATGATCATTTTCATTTACTGCCAATAAATGATGAAATACAGAATTTAGGTAACACATTTCTATGTATAAGCCACATGAAAACTGAAAAAACACGCAAATAGGAGAATACCAGGGCTGTCATTATCGATTTAAGAGAACTGAATTACTTGCAATTTTTTTTCAAGGAACTGATAAGTCGACCTGAAAGTTCACACATTGATTATTAATCATCAAGAGGAATTAGATGAGCTAAATTTTGCTGTCCGATTGGCCAAACGGTGTATTGTCAAAAATGAATCCTCATCTGACAGCGTTCAAATAAAATTCTCGATCAAAATGGAAAAGCGCCAAAAGTGCTTTCCTCAGTCGTTACACCCACCATCCCTCCTACTATTAATCTTCGCCCACTAGCTTTGCAGTGTTCCGCTCATCCATCTTTTCTGATCATTATTCGCCGTCAAATTCTCGCACTACCCCTGATGCCTTTGTCTACGAAAGCAATCTATGAAATCCACAAAAAAAGGATTTCTTTCTGGAAGTGTAACTCGCCGTTGTGTACGATACAAGTGACTTACAAATTTCACGAGAAGAACTTTTCCCCAAGTTTTGTTTGCCAAGAGCTAATACAGAGGACCAAAAATCATTTTAAAAAATTTCTAGACTGAATGTTAGCCTATGACACGGTTACTATCCACCACATTAATCACAAAGTGCAAAATTTACATAAGCGTGTAAAAGCAATAGGCAGTAGTAATTTGAGAAACCATCACGCAAATTTAGTTTTCACAATTTATGCATTTTTAAGATATCATTCTACACGATGGGTACAAAACACTAGTAGAAAAGTTCATATAGTTGACGCAGTTGTGGCGGTGATGGACTGTATACGAAATCATCGTAGTGCTCCGCCATCCTAACGATATTGGAACTTCAACTGATGGCCTCGGGCTGAATTCGACAATCAGTGAGCCTGAAATGTGAAGTTTTAAAAATGCTCTTAATAAAATGTTCGCAAAAATAAGGAACACCAATAAGATTCCAGCTCTCTTTCACTGATTCCTAATTGCTTCGCTCCGATATATATATATATATATATAGGAATTGCCAACGCAGATGCAAAACGCACAAGCTCTAGCCAAAAAAAAAATTTAAAACGAGCAAGTCGAATAGAATGACTAAAGCTAACGACGCATAACAACAGCGTCACCATGTAAAACACTGAGAGCTACTGACAATTCAAATATGACTTCCACAGTTTCTTATTCGAGATTCACTGTGATGTAACTACAGTGGGCAATAGAAACTGAAACTGTGGCTGGAAATCAGCACTTAACAGCATTTTAAAGTCTAATTATCACCACGAAGTTTCGAAAATGCTGCTGGAGGATATCTGAGAGGAAAATCTTAGACGAATATTCGAGAGGATTTGTTATCTATAGGACAAATGAGTCTATGATGTTTTGTCATCGATTGATTAGCTGTTTAAGTGAGGCGAAATATGTGGAACAACGCGAATGTGCCCGTAATGGAAGAACGCAATAGATGGTAGAAGATCAGAAATTACTTTAAATGATCATAGTGGTAAAGGAAGAGAACTGAAAAAGATGAACGTTACATATTTTGGGCATCTTCGATGAAGTCTCAATGCGTAAGCTATTTCAGCAAAAATAAGAATTAAAGTGTCAAATTGTGGATTTGATGCTCTTTGCACGTTTAGACTATTGCGAAAGTTTATGGACTGCATTTATACGCACGACAAATCGCTTCGGATTGCAAGATTTTTAGAGGACAATTAAGTGAAACGAAAATGTCATTGCAGTTCTCAAAGTGGCACTATGAAGTCAACAAATTTCCTGCATTACGCTAACAACGGGAATTGATGGGATTTATTTAGTAAACGTGAACGGCTAGCAAAAGACTTTCACTTCGCTGCATGACGTGCACGTACACAAAAACGAAAGTGCCAAGAGCTGATCAGTTTTTGGTACTATCTTAAACTCTGTTAAAACTGTACAATTTAAGACAATATTACAAATACAGCAAAAACCTAATTTTCAATCAAAATGCTCTTACTAAAATATACTTTTTCTATGGCTTTCGATCTCGCGTTCTGGAAGCGAATCAATATTAGAGCCTTTGCGGATTATCTTGAGAATAAAATATGCTAGCAGTTCAAAGGATGATTAAGAGCTTTGTAACTGATAAAAAGGAGAGCTGATTGCATATTATATATATCGGATTTCGACTATAAGTACGAGCCGAAGTTCATGACGTGCAGAAAAGAGCTGCAAACCGTACAAAACACAGAAAAACATATTTCTCTAGGAAATATGAGTGGAGTAATATATGCTTAGTTAGCACTGCTCCCTGATGAAATTTTGGTATACCATGACGAAAAATTGCAGTGAATACCAACCGCCATTTTCCTAGTGACCATAAAAAATTTGTGTTGCAATATTTTTGCTCGATTTCTTGCTCACGACATTGCAGACTATCGGAGGTCACTTCCAACATTACAGTTGAGATTCAGACACTTCGACTGATATAATCGTTTCCATTTTGACGACCTGCTTATAATGAGATTTGCAGGCTTGCTGTTCAAACCCGTCCAGATGCGGAAAGAACTCAAAATCCGTGTTATTAACAATTCCTTCCAATTTGCGTACTAAAAAATCGAAAACTTGTTCTTCTCCGGTGCCTCCACGTCATGCAATTGCTTCTCCTCCCTTCCCTCCGATTCCCGGAGGAGGGGGGGGGGGGGGGGATGACTGAAAAATGAGCAAAATATTACAAAAGAATCCATACAATACAGCTTGTGAGGACGGAAACCTACTAGCATGCATGAGAACATAGAAGCATAATAGCTGCAGCAAAAATGCGGAGTTGGAAAGGCCTAGACCTTTTTATTATCTCAAAGGGTAACAATGGGAAAATGTTGCGAATCTTTCAATTGCGAAAGAATCTGTGGAAAAACCGATAGCTGACGTTCGGAGATGGTGAGTCAAGTTAGATACACCGTTCGAGAAGTGTGTGAGCGAGGAATGAGCTTGGTGAACTGCGAAGAAGCATCTAATTACCACCCAGCTGGGTAAAGGCCTGTGATAGGCATACTCGAAAATATAACTGATTAAGTGAGCTTAAATGAGAAGGCTGCAAAAAGGCGCCTAAAATGTGTGTTCCCTCGAACATATGCTCAGTGAGGAATCTGCAGCTGATTACCTCATCTCTGATATGTAATTACTCTTGAATCACTGATCATCAACAATCACCTTTCATCGTCACAGCCTGTGTGGCCTGTAAAAATCCCCCAAATTCAGTTCTCCCGCGAAGTGAAACACTGGTGCAGGGACAAAGCGTAACAGAGAAACCGAAAAAACGAGGAAATAAAGCATGAGAGAGTGACGAAGAAACATGACCGTGAGCTAAAGAAGTGTTTACTGACTTTGAAAATAACTACGTTTACTGAACAACACCTGAGCAATTGAGCGTCTGAGGACTATACCGTTTTGCTAAAGAAAACCATCGGAAAATCACTTTCTGCTAAATACTTCAAACTGTTTCTTTCTTTGAGCTGTCATACAATGGCTTAAACGCTGGCACTCAAGAAATACTGAAATATGTTTTGAGCGCAAATTGGGTTTGAAAAAAAGATGGAATTCAAAATCTGCAAATTCAGTCAGAGTTTCTATAAATGAATATCCGCCGAATAAATGAGAGGTGCTCATGAAAAATAAACGCTGTAGTTAGAAAGAAGAGAGCAATATCCTATAAGCAATGCGTGATAAATGTATCGACAATTATGTATTGCCGTGAATGCGCGAATAATCATACCTGAAACGCTTAAACGTTCAGCACCATCGAAGGCGGTTATGCACTTCCATAAAGCTCATATTTCATCTGCACCCAGTCCTATACTGCTTACAACTCATTCTTTTTCTTTTTCTTATCAATTTCTTTACGCTATATGTCCATACGCGATTCAGGTAATCAATTTTTCACAAACAATATGAGTGTAATGCAAATATTTCGTACGGAAAATTGATCCACTTTTTTCCACGGATATTAAAGATGAAGCAAAAGATATATATATAAGGCGTGTTTTCTCAATCGTTGCACAATCGAAATACACAGCTTAGGCAATTTTAAGCAGTTGTCACTGATTCCATATGCGAGCACATTTTAAGTATGTTAAAAACACAAATCGCCATAAACGTTTCATATTTAACCATCAACGAAGATGATAGAAAAAGATGGACGTCTCGTCTTCTATCCAAGTGGTTTAACTAACCGCACAGTTCAAAAAAAGAAACATCATAAAGAGAAAATGCTCACAAATTCTTCTCATGTTTGAAATCAACTAGCTCTTCAAATGCTTTATAGTATTCTCGGGTGACATTCCATCGATTTACACAACGAATTCGATCTGCAAATCTTTTTGCACTTCAAAGTAAACGTTAGAAATGCGGAGAAATAAAAAACAGGAAACCATAGTTTTGTATGGATGGTGTTAAAAACTTCACCGAGCGAATCTGCCCGACTCAACAATTGAAAGTTCCCGTGTTTCAGTCATATCCATCGCGAAATTTTTAAGCACGTTGTTATGCCCGACTTCTACGAAAATATATAGACATTTTTAGGAAAGAAAGGAAACCTTTAATTAAGGACTCGAATGTAGTTATGTAGCAAGTAGTAAGTTACGAGAATTTGGGATTCATAATCAGTGCCGCATGTTCTAACATCTTCATGACGCTTACAGTTGTAAGCGCTAGTAGCACTTTAAGTGAATGATTATGCCGCGTAGTGGAACAAGCTTCTTCAGCCGGGCTTTTTCGGGGACTCTTTTTTCTTTCAGCAATCAATGCAACGATCTCATATTCTTTTACAAATATTTCTACGTTCCATGAAGCACTTCGTAGATGAATATTCAAATTTCGAGGATTCATATTCTGCACTTGCTGCAAATTGGCACTTCAGTGGAACAAATTCTGGATTTCACTTAAAAGAGGCTCACTGCGCATTTATAATCTTTATTACAATCTACTGCTTCATTTTGTCAATATTCTATCGCCTAAAGGAAAATAATCCCAGAGTGGCGACGTTACACTTAAATTTCTTGGAAAATAATTTGCAACGAACGTAATTATACTTCAGAACTCCCTAAGGAGAAAATGAGTCTGCTCTGATTTGCAGCTTCAGTAGGCATAATTATATCTGAGCGATTAAAACACAACAATGCCAACAAAGATAATACACAAATTAAGCATATATATCCATAACTCAGCTACAGCTCAATGTATTCAAGGAAATAACAATAAAGCTTCATCAGACAGGCAACATAACAAAACTGTTGGGTTGACAAAACTGGAACAAAAATGTCGTTGACAAAAGCGCAGTGCGACATAGGCGACACTAATATGAGATCAGAATGCAACATTTCTTATAGGCAACATGAAGTTTGCTAAACCCACTCAGTATGAATATTGATGCCATCCTTCTTGGTGAAGGATGTCGAAAAATTCATATTATCAGCCGCCTTTGTGGGAGCTATTCTTATTTTCGACGCATGAAAAGTTACATGAAAAGAAAAGAGTCATTAAATATGCGCTGAGGAATAATGCAAATTTATCATGAAATAACATCTCCCACTGAGGTTGAATGCTGTCCAAAGTGTTTATTAGGATCAGCAGGCAAAAATGATATCACGTTAATGGGAAAAGGTTTATTGGATATAAAACGAATTTATTTGAGTTTTTGGAAACGAGTTTAAATCTTGGAAACGTTGCTACGAAACAATTCAATGAAAATTTTGAAGGCGAACGCCTTTAACAACGAACGACAAGTGTCACCATCTAAAGGCCAAGCAATTAAAGTAATCCATTTACCCTCACGTGATTGCAGCAATTTTCAAAAATTTGGCAAACACGTTAGATGTTGAATATTTATGACTTCACACATCACCTAACATCCTTGCTATTAATGTCGGAAATATGTTAATATAAAACGATAAGGAATGATGCCACTGCTCGATCCACTACGCTCACTTGAGCAGACTACCCCATTCACGCATATGTTCGTTAATGAAACTTAACGCAGTAGCTTGCGCTGATTCGTTTCTTAAATATCATGCCTATGAAGAGGAGACGCGCAGTGCTTCTTATGAGGGAGAGAGTAGCAAATGCGTCTCAATATCAAATCCACTCTATGGATCGAACCATTATTTACATCTTCAATAGAGTCGTAGAAAAAGAGTACGCATTCATCCTCTGCAAAGGCAATCGAAAAACGAGAGTAGAATTTCCAATAAGCATCTTAGTCATATTATAGAGGACTATTGAAAGAGACCGTTTTAAATACTACGGTGGAAAATATGACGATGTATTCTAAGTTAACTGACTGGAAAATAAGCAGTTGAAAGTTGTAAACGAAAAGACAGCAAAATGAACGACTCAAATGCCTACGATTTAGAATAGGAAAAAAAAGTCCGTTCAAAATAAGTCAGAAGAATCTACTTGGCCGACTGAAAGTAAAGATTGAGTTGTTCTTAGAACATCTCTTATCCTGCCTAGATTTTGCAAGAGAGTACTTCTAATGTTTCCTCTTTCACCTGTTCATGAGGCTCTAATCGTACTTACCCATGTGAAATGAAACGACTAAGACCAGACCTTGAATTCTTTCAACTCTAACTAAACTCACGACTCGTAATTTAAATAATTACTTCGGCATTTTCCACGATTCCATTTTGTGATCTTCAGTGCTGCGATCGAATTCCTGACTATCTCAAATCATCAAAAAAAATCCTCACTTTTCACTGATAAAATCAAATATCGCAAGAAGTATTCAAATTAGAACAGGAAAACATGATGAAAGTTAGCGTTTAAGCAAGTGCAAGGGAATACATGAATGGGCTACTCACGAACGAACGAACGTCACGAATGGACGATAAAAAAAGTGCAAGAAACCAGCTGAAAGGCCATTCAGAGTATACGGCGACAAAACGCAAGGGGCTAAAAGAAACATTCACAGAAGGCACTCTGAAAAGAAAGATACTGAAAACGTGGCATCTGTGCACACATAAAAAGATCTCGTCGTTCAGTAAGCCGAAGTTTTCAATGCAATGTTAGATCAAGCGGCAGCCATAGATCTTAATAACGTGCGTGGTATTAAAGGAAAATCTGATGGGGAACACGCTTAACTTAACTACGTGATCCAAAAACTTTCCAACTTACCATATTCCATCAATTCCTCTATGATGCATTTTCCGCGGAAACTAAATTTACATGAGAATTCAGACGTGCACAAAAGCGTTTAATCGTTTACAACAAAGAGAACTGCTGAATTTTCTGGAATATTGGTCAAGTAGCCTAGAAAATCGAATTAAGAAGGAGTTTTCTCGGTGATTTTCGTGTTCAGCTCGATTAATTTTGTCAAAGTTACACTTGGCTTCGGTTTCGATCATCTTCACTGCTCAAGGAGCAAAGGTCGCAGGTCAAATAAGGAGAAAAACGGACTGAAGTAGAGATGCCATTATCTTCTTTTCGCTTTCACTACACTCCATTTCTTCACACCGCTACACTTTTTTCGCCTTTTATTATTAGATCTGTGGAATTTTCGGACTGAAATATAGAAATAACAGCTTAGTTAGAATAATATGCATTATCAGCTTAAAGCATATCACGCTTTCGTCATCTTATTATACTATCCCTCGATCTCTCAGAAGTGACCATTCAAGGATTGGAAACTATTCAACCTCTCCGAATTCACTTATTTTTTTCTGATAAAGAAATTAGTGCGATAAATGTTTTGCATCACGCAAAGAAGATTTCTTCCGCGAAAATGACGAATAAGGCGCAAGACGATATTTGTGCTGATGGAAAATGGATTAGTTGGTTTATGAGGATTCCAGGAAGGCAGTTAGACATTAGATGCACCATTAAATGCTTTTCATTCCTCAGTTTCAGTTGTTATAGAGCATTTTCCTAGGGACCATATGAGGCAACGTGCAACGTTCAAGGAGTCTTTAGGGACTATAGAAAGAGTGATCGTTCATGTTAGAATTCTTGCACACGATGACCATTTTATACTTCTCGTTGAAATTCGATTGAAAAAGAGTTTTGCCCGTTATCTTGGGCTGACTGATAGCTCCCAAATCTGCCACGTCAAAACTGCCAGATTTGAGTAACTCAAAAATTTGGGAGACTTTCTTTGAAAATCCATATTATTCACTCGAATCACATACGAAACATGCCTTTTAAGTCAGCGGATATCCATAAAAAGAAAAGCTTCCATTTGAAAGGTGTATCTTGTTAAAGGAACGTTTCATTATAATTTGCTGGAACGTGGGCATAGATTCGCACATTAATAACGATAAATGCCCGTAACAGTGCAAATTTGCACTGAAATTCACTTTAAGTCCACTCAGCAGATTCTTATACCAATTCAGTTAAACGTTTATATTTTTTTTGTACTTACCAACATCGTATAATGATGATACCTTATATGCGGAATCTAAATTTCAATACTTCCATGAACATTTATTGACGTTACTATGGACAGCTCCGAGAACAGATAAAGAGATCGTGCATCTGAGGTGAAACGAGTTTCTGGAATCACTTTTCGCTCACGCAGAACAAACAGTTTTCATGACAAGGATTTTTCAACAAAAATTTGTAGACAACAAAAACTTTACCATTATCAATAAATGAGAGAGATATTGCGGTTCACAAGTGCAGTAATAAAAAAATTTGAAAATGAGCACCGGAAACGTTTAAGGATTATTTTGAAGGTCCTTTCAGCGCGTAACACCAGAATGCTTCAAAGTAAACGTTATTCAAAGAAGACCACTTCTTTTTTGCAAGCGAATATTGCAACCTGCAACCGATCGTCGCATTCGCGATGTTATTCGATTATCAGACAAGGCGCTAGTGCATATCATATAAACGTTTTCACACAAGCCAATCTTTCATACAAAAGAAAGTGGGGATAATGTGTTCGTAGTAACTGTACAAATTGCACATTCTTTAGTCAGCTTCATCGTTTCATTCATAGACAAAATCTGCCCAAGAAATGCGCTTCGATCGCATTAGTTCGTAGGATCGCGATAATGAAGCGGATCCTAGACGACCTATTGATATCGAAGATCAATGAAATTTCGGGTTGACAGAATGAAACAAAAACAGTGATGATAAGTGTAGATGATGTCGCTGTGCTCGTAACTGCCTTTATAAGGGTAATCATGAGTTGTGATATGAGCGTATTATTTAAGGATTTCCTATGGCTTATATGGGCACACATATCGGTATGCGAATCCCTGCTAGCGACCTGCGAGTAAACAAAAATGCGCGTCGATTTATGTTGGCGCCTGTGCTTTGATCGGTTGCAAAAAGTCGACATCCCCATCTGCATTCGCATTTGCCTGAAACTTACAATAATCACAGCTTCAGTTGGTCATTTTTAATTTTCTGCATAATCGCGTTACTCAGTTCAATGCCGTATTTAAATGCCTTTTTTACGAAATTGCTGTGTCATTCAAAATTACCGGTGGAAATATATTGTTGTGGCCAGAGTGTGTAAAATTCACTGGAGTTGAAAATGAGCTATGTAACGCGATGTAACAAAATGAGGTATGTAACAGAGTCCTAGAGTATACGCGTTTTGAAGAAGCTTCAAGACGAAATGCATCTTTGTCCGCATTATTCGCCCAACAGACTAACGGCCATAAAACCTAACTATGCAACATTAAACATCCGTTTCTCTCGATTCATTTGCATTTTTCTTGTGATTTCATTGTAAGCTAAGTTCCCAGAAAGAAACTTTTCGCATGATAGTCGATTACATCAACGTCTGCTTTCAGAAAGTTCAAGTGTTCAATGAACTGTTTTCTAGAGTATACGATTTACAAACAATATTTGCAATAGTTTCACGAAGGTCTGAAATTTTAGCCCGACCTCCAATCGTGCAAATGGACACACCGCAACGCGAAAGAAACAAATGAGAAAACTGGCAATAGCTACGATTCATTTTGCCTGAAAGGAGCCCAAAAGACCGCTTTACCTAAATTGTTGTGTTTGGCAAGCATAAGAAAGTGGCTTTTTAAGAAAAATTTGTGTTTGAAATGAGGTTTGCATGGCGGTGATTATGAGCACGTGCTCAACGGTTTTCACATGAGTTCATGTTTCCTCATGAATCTTACCTGCACAACCGGTATACATGCGAGTGCGACTGTATCGACATGCTCTGAGTAGGTTTGGCACTGATCATCGAAAAGAAGCACTCGAACTTGATATCTGAGCGGCTCGCACTCGAAGATCTTCTTGCCCACCAGCCTTGATGAGGGTCTTGCGCACGAGCATTTCACTTCTGTTAACGCTGCCGGTATCCTCTGAATATTTTCTCAACCACAGTTCGAAAATAAGTGCCACTTACTCTGAGATTAATGTTCTATCCAGATTATTTGGTGACAGCAGGATTCGTAAACTTTTAGGCTGGAGGTCCTTTTTGTTATAGCTAAATCCTTCACGAGCACTTCTTAAAAGTCATAGAAACCCTGAGAAACACGCAGTATTCTACATCTCACTTTTAAAAAAGAACTATAACATCAACGTTAGACGAAGTTAATTTGCCAGCATTAGCAATTTCACTGCAAAAAGAAACTGACATGGCAAGGATGCTTGGTTGTGGGAGCGTATAACTCGAGACGATTGTTTCACAACTTGGTGCATAACATCTAAACTTTATCCAGCTTCGCTAATGCCTCCATGAAATGAGGGTGCTGCCGCTGCAGTGATTGTTACTCTTTTGGATTTTGCTCATATTCGGCCCTAATTACTAATTATCACATCACCTTAACTAGGAGATTTAGTGAATTTATTTCTCGTACGAACTTTGCATTTTTCAGATCGCAGTAAAATTTTGTTTTTTGCATTTACGTACTTAATCAACTGATGCAAAACATTTCAAAATTGTAGCACGTTTTCCTTTATGATTTTTAGATACTCATTAACACTGATGCACTAAGCTTACGTCTTGAGCCTGCAGTTTTTGGCAATTATGAACTGCGGGAAGAGGTGGAAATTTTCGTTCTCGACTATACATTATGAACTTCAAAAAAAGGTAGAGAAATTACTTGTTTTATAACAAAGAGGAGGTTAACTGCTGTACGTCATGGTGACTATCCTGAAGAGCAATTACAGCCTAGAACAATCAAAATAAATTTGTCTACCAATTGTTGTAAGCATTATCCGACTTATGGGCTAATTAGACTTCCTTGACTGACTGGGAGAGAAGTAATGGAATGGGATTTCCGAACTAATTTCTCACATATCTTTTATGACCAAATAGATTGCGAATTGACATATTCCGATGAGGGCCGGAAAGGATTTCAAAAGTGAGCATATTTCTCTAAGAAATTACATGCGTTGGCGATCAACAATGATAGTATGAAGTATATTCATACGCAAAACGACGGATGGAAATCTGTCTGATTTTCGAGTTGAAATAATTGAGTAGACAGAAGGATGCATCATCAAAATTTATTTGACAGGAGTACACTACTACGAGTACATAATATTGGCAATTTTTGCGATGTATACCACCTCAACTTTCTTAATACTTCATGTGAAATAGCGAAAAAATTTTCATCATTCGAAATTTTGAAGCATTCGATTGAACCAGCAATGTTCTTTGAAATGTGCGATGTTATTTATTGCTTTCCAATACTTAACCTTCAGTAAAATGAATGATCAGTTCCCTGGGAAATCCTATATATAGAAATACTGTTTCTTGCCTTCAGGACCTCAAAAACTGGAAGATGATTAGGCGTGAGCTGTAAGTCATGTGCGAAGTAATGTGGCAATATAAATCAAGTATGACAACGAGGAGATTTCCAACGCTCAACTTGTGATGATCCAGACAATGAATGCCTGCGTTTTATGTTTTTTTATCCTCAAGTAAACGATGCTTTTCCTTCTCTTAACCCAGCCGATACTTGCGTTAACGCCGAATTTCAAGCGAAGGAGGATGCAGTGCGAAAAAGGTTTGTGCCTACTAAACACAACGAACTTATATAAACATCATCAACTTCTTCAAAAAATGAAAGATGTATTGAGTAACAGTGAACACTTCTACACCCTCGCAGTATTTGACGTATTACTTCAAAAAATCAAATTATGTGAGTGTCTCTTCTGAGGATGAACAAAGTTTTTAGCATTTTTCTTTTGAGAAACTATATTATGCGCCATAACGTCCCTCAGTCACACTCTTGGTATCCATAAAATGCAGGAAATGGCATCACTGATGCGGGAATATGATGCTGTAAACCTAAGGTCAAGAAAATATTTAACACCTTCTTTCAGAACAAGGCATCCGCGTAGGATAGCTTACTTCTTGTAAAATGAAAAAAAGTTTAGACATCCATCGCGAAATCAGATAGCCTTCATCATATGCACCTTGCTACTTTCATATGTATCATATGACAAATACTTTTATTGTTTCTTAATGCTAGTGGCGGTCTTATTGAACTTAACCCGAGATCGAATCGAGGCTGTCGATATAATTTGATCCCAGAATGCAGGTTAGGTGAGATCGCTTCCATTAGGCATAACTACGTCCTCCCTACTTTATGAAATACTTCCGGCGCTACAAATTATATGTTACCAATTAAAATTGTACAATAATGCTTTTGTCGAACGCAGCACTTAAGTATTCATTAGACCCTCATTTGTCAACTATAAGAAAATAGAGTGCCTAATAATTGTGAGTTCTTAATCAGATGCAAAATTTGCAAAGAATGAAGGAAAAAATTGCCTACCATTGGATTGTAATTAAGTATATATTCAAATTTGCAAAGCGCACGTTCTCGTAAAGGTGTCTCGGAGCTAATAACGCTCATTTTACGGCTGTTACATGCAGAAGCGCCCGATGTGACCTGTTCACCATCTTTGAGGCCACTCAACTAAAAGGTGAACTTTTTTTTCAGAAATTTATACCTTAAAGTTATCGACAACGAGTTTTCTAATAAGCCGAAGAATGGCTAAAAATCTTTTTAAATATCAATAAATATTTCTGAGATTACATATTGTCGTTGTTCGTTTATTATGATAAGCAAATGTCAATTAGATTGGGCATTTTGATTTTTTATACTGCATTTGAATAACTGAAAGGATTTCCACGAAATTTAACTCGTTCAAATTTAACTAAGTGAATTTTGTGCAATTCAAGCAACTAAACTAAATTCTACACAAATGATGCCTCTGTAGACAATCTAAGATAAGCATCTTTAACAACGAACTCTTTAATAAAACTTGAAAATTTTGCATTATATAGAACTTTTTCAGCTGCTATCAGATAGAAAATGATCAATTTCAATAATGAAGACCTGTAATTTTAAAAGTGCTTGATGATATGAGGGTACAATAGGTGAATAATGTGATGAATTCTTCTTGTGAAGCCATTCAGCAAAACTACGATGGTGATCGAGATCCTTATACCGATGAAAACATTCTTCGATTGATCTTAACTCCGCTATCGCATCGTCTTCGATTGATCGAGGGAATCGATAACTGAAATGCACACGTACGCCTAACTTTGTACTGCAATTATAAGGCATCTTGTTGCTATATTATTCCTCATGGTGAGCCGTTAAGGAGTCTACATGGAGACATTGCGTCGTTTTCTTGTTTGTGTTTGTTTGTTTTCTTCCGTAATGACAAGATGCACAGAGTTGTAAGGGCAAATCCCAGCAGCTCGAGTGGAGACTGTATCATATTAAGTAAATGCGTAACCATACTCTCATGTTGATTTGCTTAAAAGTTATGACTTGCAGACAGAAGTGCAGATTTGTGGGTGACGAATTATTTGATACTCATTCATCGCAAATCCTCCACTCATCCGGTCCGTTGTCACATTAGCTTATGGCTCGTGATGAGGTCAGATTTCGAAGCTTATTGAGAGAGGAAAATTTTCTTCGCTTTAAAAATGCAAATTTAGTGCACCTTTCTAAAAAGGTGCATAATATAAGTATGAAGAAATTGTGATACCGCATCATATGAATAACAAATTGAAGATTTTTGAAGGAGCTAAGTTACAAGAATTCCGAACGAATTATGCCCTCTCATGGAGGAATTTTTGTTGTCAGGCTCATATTTCACCACGATGAAGTGCAATATAAACAGGTGAACTGATAATGCTGTATCGTAGCCAAAACTCTTGTCACTGAAGCAGTTTTCGCAGCTGTTACATTTCCGAATTGCGAACTTAAACCATCAGAAAGACAAGCGGAGAAAATCAATGTGTGTACATGCATATTCAGTTCAATTTGCACATTCGATATACTGGCCATTCTTTGTTTTCATAAACTTCTGTAATCAAAGTCGATAGCAGATACCGAAGTTTTTGACAGAACTTTGAAAACTTAAGTTTCACTTCTATGGAGCATTTTCAGATGATGCGAAAAATATATGTATATTTCTCAAAGATTTGATGACTACTCTCGTTATATGCTGCTATTATAACCTTCGTGTCAGTGATTGTCACAAATACACTGACAATTACTATTATCAGTAAACGCAAAGAGAACGATCTATATGAACTTGAAATCAGTTTTACTGTTAATTCATAGTTACCAGATGAAAATTCAAAAGATGCTCTATCTCACTGTCTCTCAAGAAATTTATTTGGCATGAAGGGACTATCTGAAGCCACGCGCTGTTTTGCAGCGATGAACTGAATTCTCAGAATTATTGAAAATTATGCGTTAAGCTTCTATTCTTAATGCTGTTTCTTCCGAGTAATCTTTCAAATATGAGCTGAAAGCTGTTGAGCACATTGAGCACATAACAACTGCTATTAATATTGGTGCTTTATGGCTTGTGGGCTTGTTAATCCCTTGCAGTTTCTTCACTAGGAATTTTATATGAAACTTTGCAATGAAGCAATTTTCAAAGAACGAAAAATTCGCTCAATCCTTTATGCAATTCTATAGCTGATGAACTCATTTCACGTCATCGCAATGAGAACTCAAACAAAAGAAACGCAAAGAAGGAAGTGGAAGAATAAGAAATCGACAACGAGATGTTGAAATTTTAATAAGTACATTTTGCACTAAATCTTAAAATAAACGAGTGTTCCAAATATTGGAAAAAATTCTGCATAACCGACTAGTCGAATGTAGAATTGTTGCATTTCAGAATGAATTTACCACTTTTCTTTTATTGATTTAACCTGTCACAGGTCACCAAAGCCATCAGCACTCTGCGATCAACTGATTTGCCTTGAGGTGAAAAACTCAAAAGATGTTGCGCCAAGCGAGCAGTTCTGAATGTTGAATAAATTGCTAATGACGTTGTTTATGGTCCGCTAACAGTAAGATTAGGCACAGTGTCATATTATTTGTGCTAGTGTTTAACAAACCCACCACTGAGAATAGTACATTTCGAGGAACTAAAGCACAACGAATTTAAACGGAAACCTTGCTGGAGAGCTTAGATGTGCGACCACAAATACCACTGTCAACCAATATGACAGTGACGAAGCCAGGATCTGAAATTTGACACCCAAACATCGTAATCAGTTAGCTTCACTATCCCCATAGAAGCGATTTTCAGCTTTTTGCAACATAAAGAAGACATGGAAACTAGCCAAGATATTCGTTCATAGTAGCTGATTCTTTGACTTTTTTCGCTATAGTTAAATAAATCGGCAATAATGTAAGGCGATTTGAAAAGAAAGATAATCAAATTCTGAAAATATACCATGTCAACCGTCATTAAGTTTATAATTTTTAGCAATGAACTCTCGCTTTTAGCGAATTTCTTCTGCCTCAACATCCGACGATGCATTTGGAAACAGTATATAACTGATTCACTTCACTTATGCACGTGATATATTCGATAATATCTCTGTTTCATTGTCCTATTGCAGATGAAACTGACGACAGCAATTTCTCACATTTCTCTACTATTCAATGGGAATTATTTCAAATTCTCTAGCCGAGTGAATAATGACAACCACCGATGGGATTCAAATGATCAAAAGACTACAATTGAGCAAAAAGCAACGACTAATGAAAATTTTCGCCGCATTTCAATGACAAGGATTTCGCTGTGGTAAGTGAAAGTCTTATACTCACACCCATCAGTGGATAACGTTTTAAATAGCGTCGACGGTCTTCGTCTATAAGAATTCCATAACAGAGGATTTTAGAAAATTGGATAATTAGAACGTGGTTACAACGTGAGAGAAACTTCAGAAGAGTGAAAGTCCAGGACGACAAAGCATGAAACTTTGCAAGGTGAGTAAAAAAACATGCCTACGTTGTCATTATACCTCTTGAAAAGATTATCGATGAAAGAGTTGAAAATGCGACTAAGATAATTCAAAAATAGCCTACACATCTATACATATATATATGTGAGGTTTTCAAGCCAGAGTCCTATGTGAAGTGAACATAAGGCATATATGTACAAGAAAATTTGTTGACGTTACATAGGATAAAATTCATGTTACCAAGTACCATACACGACTAAACAACAATTCAAAAAAGTGCACGATGCTTTCTCAAACACTTTTACACTCCCTTCCTGCCAGTTAGCTCATTTTTTTCACTACGTGGACCACGAACTTAGCGACTAAATGTGCAGATGAAGCGCGTCAGTTTTGTTTGATAGTAATGATACTCTTTTCCACAACATCTTCTTCACAAGAGCATTCTCCTAGCCTCTTTTCGTTTATATTTCGGCTATCGGTAAGGCTGCAGTAATGTCGGCCACATACAACACACAATATTTCGTTTTTGAGAATGATTTCTCGCCCTTACAATTGCAATGCCCACAAGGGTCAGTATCTCATTCTTCCAAAACACGCCAACAATGCCCATAACTTACCGCTTACGCTTTTTTCCACTACGCTTACTAAACGCAACTTGATATGATTAAGCAAAGCGAAAAGTGACTGTGGCCCCAATTATCGAACACTTACAGACGTTCGCTTTCTTGGCCTCTTATTGTCGCATATAGAGTCAAAAACCCTTTTGATTTATGCCTCACGAACACTGTTCTGTTTTTCGGAGTAAATTAATGCTTGCACGAACACCAACTGACTGCTATCACCAAGCTCAGTTAGCATAATGATGAAAGCAGTCCATATATTCGACGAGTGTGTCGTGTCAAATTCGGATGGACATAATTCACAGCATTTCTGGATATGATCCAAACCACTATGAATATTTGTATGCCAATGAGTTGTGGCACAAGACTTTGACTTATCAAATTTACTTCATTACTAGACTGACGTAACTGCATAGGTGTCTCACCATCGACTTGCCTAAACGAGTGAAACATGTGCACGAAACTATAGCAAAATAGCAAACATTAGCAACAATATTTTCGCTATTTTATTTTCCACATTTTTTGGCATATTTAATTTATATGAGAACTGTAGTAATTATATTTAATTCTGTTGTTAGCCGTGCTCGGATGAGTTCCATTAGAGCGCATTGCTTTTACGCTGAAATAAGCTTTGCAAACCTTATATAGAACAGCAATACTTTATTGCATTTACGCAATCATGAAAATTTCCCACAGCTGGAGGGAAAATCAGTGCTTATCAGAGATATTTCGCACAGCCTCTGAGAAAATTTCTACGACATTAGCACTCATTACAATGATCCTGAAAAAACATCTTAAAGAATTCATTCACAAAATGCATAGCGAGCATGTTTCGCTTATTCAACAATAGTTGGTCATATACGAAATAGTTGGTCTTTTATGATAAGGAAAATTGAAGAGATAGAATAGGCCGTTTTTGATTCGTGTAAAATAATCATAGGCTATCTTATGTGCTCATTTTTGGCGTACGTTTTCTAACAAACGTCTACCTCTATAAATATTAACCGTCACTGAAGATTTTGTGTGTACGTTTTGTGGATGCCGCATCGGATTTATGGTTTCACTACCGCTTTATCAAATGCATGATATCAGCAGCCACGTTTAGCAATTATGAGAGTGATTCCAATATTTCGATAATCGTCCTTGCCCTTTCTCTTCCTCTCTCTCTCTTTCCCCTCTCTTTTCCTCTCTCTCTACTTCTCTTCCTTTCTACATATGTAAGCATTTCATATTGGTTTCTTGAACAATTTCCCGGTGAAATTCACGCAGCCTTATAGCATGTTTCCATCAAGCATCGTAAAACGAAAATTAAAGCGATGACAGTTCGACGTGATCAAATCATTATTTTCTATTTGTCCGCTCAAGAGTCAAAATTTTACATAGAAGGGCAATTAGCAAGTGCAGTTCGTTTTTAGCGTAGAAGTCCTTAATTTGCTTAAAGTGTACGCTTCGAATGCCGAGATTATTTAGAGATTAATGAGGAAGCCAATTTCTTAAAAAAATAAAAAAAAGATCGAAGAGATGCAGTAGTAATCGAGCGAACCTTCTCAATTTTGACCTATCATTAAGAGCTCAATTTCTATAAATTAAGAAACCGCACAACGATGAGTTTCAAGCAATAATATTGCAAAATCCCAATTTCTCATAAAACATAATTTCCGTCTCGATTGTCTGTGATAAATTTTTATCCTTGTTTTTCATTGCCGCGAACAAATTTCTTAATGCAATCCAGACAATCCAGAGTCTTGGATGCCTTTCTTTTTGTTACTCTAAACTTATACCGTCACAAGATTGGTACAGATCCTCGTAATACATTTTCTCAAAGACTTGTTTTGCTCTCAAATCTCTCGTTTATTCGAATGCAAGCAGAACTGAACTGCAAAAGCGTTCTTTCAAAAACAAATGTATTCTTTAATCAAATACTGGTGAATTTTCCTGAAAAAGAAGAGTATTTTAGGATGGATTTTAACATATTCTTCACGTGTGCACATTTCTCAGATTTTGCTTCCTATTAGTCTATGACATAAGCAAAGCTTGTCAAGATGCTTCCTGTCAAGATGAACGGGAGCATAAAAAACAACGAGTTTAATGTGCGAAAATGAAGAGATAACAATGAATGACGGGAACGAACGAACGAGTTGATGAATGAATGATTCAACGAATGAACAAGTGAAAACGGAAACGAACAAAGTTGAGCGATGATGAAATGAACCGATGAAAATGTGCGAATGATGTTAAGCTGTGATTTTCGGTAAATAGATCATTGTTTAGATGACCAGTGCAATTTTTCATTGAAATGCTTAGATCTTAGTAGACTCGATCCCAGCAATCGAAGGAAAAATATGATGAACAAAATTACTCAGCTGAAATTTGAAACTTCAAAATGTTCTATGAAGACCACCAAAAACTCGTCTCATATATTGTCCATTTGAAAGATCTTCACAATCGTATGATCTCACTTATTACAAATATTTTTTTTTGCCATTTGCCATTTGCCGTTCATTGTGATGCCATTAATGGTACATTGTATAAGCAACAAATTTATGGCTTCCTTTATTGATAGTTCAGTCGGACATTTAATCTTTACGAACCTGTTACTATTACTGCAGTTAAGTTAATGCACCAAGTTGAGAGTATCAAGTGGAATATGATTGAATTAGTGAATAAGCAAAGGAAATAATTGTTAGCTCTGAAAGTTTAGAACTGGCTGCTCTAAATAACCGAAATTTTGCAGCACCTTTGGTATATTTTCAAAATTTATGGCTTTGTGATCGCCGAAACGATGCCAACCATAACAATGCTACATTTCCTTCTACTTCACTGCGTTAAATAAGATTTGCTGTAATCTGCCTCTTAGTGAGCCGCCGATTGGAGCCGAAATAATGAAACTTCAATCGTTACCGAAAATAATGTTGTTGAAGCATTTGTGCTCATTGCATTGCCCTTCCGTAGATACTGTAGGAACTTGAAATTAAAGAATCTCCGTTCCGAAACTTTATCCTAACGAAAGGCAGAGTTTATTTAACAAATTTTAGCCTGAAATATCGAATAGGAAAAGAATTCATCGAAAATCAAACAGAGCGATTTACCCATGTTTGGTTCGGATGACACTTTATCGATAATCCTTACATCGTTGAGCAGGAGATGAATGGTATGACAGAAAGGTGACACTAACTGCAGATTTCACTATATTTTTAAAATGATTAAAGGAGATTACAGAGAGTTACGGGGAATTAAGGAGATAAAAGGAATTGAAGGGAATTAAAAGGAAATAAAGTTTAAGTGGCCATCTCTTTCTATGGCGTCAGTGCACACCATTTTGAACAAAACCACTTAAAAAGTGCAAAATTTCGGTAGTGTTTCTAGCCGACGAAGCAATGAATCGTTTGCTAGTCACTGCAATACCATTTCGAATAATGGCAGCATTCAAATGACATTTTCACTATGCAACAGGGGATCTCTAAGAGAATAGAAATTAGTACGCAAAAAAGTCTTATGAAATTATCAATCTTCGTTACTAGCACCTCGTATTCTAGATGTTTTTCACATTCTTCCCCTGATCATATGTTTTATTATACTTTTCCTTGTCGTTTACTTCATCATCACAAGTCACAGAATGGCAGATATTTGAATTATTTCCTTTATCGCCAAAACAGTGAAAACTTGCTGATAAACGATGTGAATTGAGCGTTTTGGGACGTATAGGAGGAACGGATAGAGGGGAGAGGTGAGGGAAAGATAAGAGAAGGGAATAGCGATTCCTTCGTTGGACCTATCTTCACTTCGATGATGGATGAGCTGCACAAAAAACATTGCAGAATTTACACCAATTTTCAAATTCGACAGTATACAGCCAATCGCCAAATGAACACACGAACATCACTCATATTAATGGTAAAAGTGATTGCTTAAATTTCCGCAAGGTGGGTGGAGCACAAAGCTATGTTTTTCATAGGAAATCCGGTTACCTCTAAATGCATATGCATTTTGTGGTTTAAAAACAAGAAAGGAAAGAAGAAAAAGAACAAGAATCCCATTAAGTGCACATCCTATGTAGGTGGAAAAATCACGCAAAACTCGAATAAGGTTTTTATCATCTATACGGCTGTTCACATACCACTAAAGGTGTTTATAATTCATTAAGTGATAAAAATTCGATGTGCCATTCATTGAGGAAATGGGAAACAAAAATCCCAAGACAAATTCTTTGGCAGTTCGACTGAATGAATCATTAATTTTTAGCACTAAATCTTTAAGCGAGCGAAATATTCGAAATTGCAAAATTATCGAATAAACATAGAATTGTCGTCGGCTCATTCAGTCAAAAATTACAAAAATTCATCGGAATTCAAATCTTAATTGACCGTAGGACTTATTTGCTACAGTGAAACTAAAGAAACTATTTTGTATTGTGAATATTTAACTATTTGCTTAATCGATAGATGAGAAGATCGATAAATCAGGAAATGAACGAATAATTGATATATTTTATGCTTTAGTTTTGCTCTTAAATGGAATTGTTTTCTGGACACTTTAGTCTTTCAGAACAAGTCATCTAGCTTCACTTCGATAAATGATGGACCGTTCTAAGATTTTTGCAAAGTATATTTTCACGAACCCATAGCTTCTGCAGCCAATTAGAGTAATTGTTTAGTTATAAACCTTTATGTTGAACCTAATTTAGATGACTTTATGGAGTGAGTATACTGCCTATATTAATCTACTTTAAAGCGCTCATCGGTTAGCAATTCTTCGCATGGTCCACCAGAAAAAAAGAATGAAAGTTGAGAAGAGTTTTCCTATCGAATTATCGAAATTTTCCTCCAGTTTTGAGATGAAATCTGAAAAGATGATGTTCATACAAATGCAACGTGATCGGTGAATGGGAAGAGCACACGGCTCCAGGCAAACATTTAAGGAAACTTCATGTTTTGCAACGCTGTCACTTAAAATTCCCTACGATAAACAAATAAACATCCAACACTCGATACACAAACTATAATTCAATGTATGAGATGAGCTAACAAATGAGTTTTATGATGCATAAACTCATTAATTTGCGCTGCTAGATTGTAAAATAAATTAAAGAATGAAGCATTTAGAAGCTATAGAATGTTAGCAAATGATCGTGTGCTACTAAGCAATTTTATACAACTTACATAATGCAACGGGAAGCTTATATTGTTGTGGCATTAATATCAGTCAGGAATATTCTATAACAATAGAAGCTATATGAACTGAGATGGAATTAATACAAAACGTCGATGCACCTTTTCTTGTTCCTTATTGAGATGGGGACAAGAGTAAATAAACAGTATATAGATAGAGATGCATTGCAAAAATTAGTCATAGTCAATATCATTTCAATTATAATGGTCGCAGTTCATGAATATTTGTAAATTTAGGACAATGACTTAATAACCCTCATGTTACATTCAATAAATGTGACATATCTCAATAAACAAAATGGATCGTCGTCATCATATAGGAAATATAAGCAGTGGGCGACAAATGCTTTGAAGACGTAACATCATTGTCACATGAATTTCTAGTGTAGTTTTGATGTAATCAAAATTGCTTACCGCTTGTCAAATGACAGCAATTTTCATGCAACTCATATCTCTGAATTGCCAAAGAGAACAACTGCTTAAAACCTAAGACACTCGAATAGGTCTTGTTAGTGGAATTCTAATATCTCTCATATTTTGCTTCCTCTTCCAGACTCCAATCCGATTTCTTTCGGAAAGCCGAAAAAGTCAAAAATGAGGTGCTAAAATGTTTTTATTTCTTCTTATGGCAAAAAGACGTTTTCCTTTTTTCATTCTACAGAAATGTTGTTCTTTGAAGCTGTTTTGTCTCAAGTTTTTTTTGGGTACCTTCACGCTGCAAATCTCACAGTACTCATAGTCCTCATGAAGGTCAAGAATACACAAGGAAAAGTCATATTTGAAGAAAAAATTGCGTCGCATAAGGCAACCTCACACAGAACAATTAGCATAGGTGAGCTAGCAAATACATTCTAATCGATGGACTGCCTCGTTTTCCTATAAAGTTATCATTTGCATCCTCGCAAGGCATATACATAAATTTTGTAAGCAGATAATCAGCAAATCCAAGAATAAAGTGCTCCTCCCATTTTGGAGCCGCTCCTGGAGATCGGCGGCCTATTGCACACCCTTGAACTGTCAAGATCAATGTGAACCACTTAGATAATCATCAATGATTGCGCGCCTGTATGTAAGCAACTGAGGACCACGCTTGCTCCCTGCGCTCGAAGAATTTATGCTTCTCTCATAAAAAGGGCATTCGGGCATATCATAAAATGCGCTTTGAATCAAGCATTTATATAGCGATCTTTTAAAAGAACTGTAGAAAATATCTATGGTTAATAAAAACAGCTGTAAAGTTGTTCATTGAATCACAAAGTTTGGAAAACTATCCTAGATCGATTAAAGAGTGCAACACTTTTGTGTTCCTTCTATGATCAAATGAATATTCTTTTTTCATGGTTATCATTACTTTGGAGCTAAAAAGTAAAAATAAGTAAGAAGTTACCACTTTGGGTAGAAAAACTAGCCACATGAAATAGAAACCGTGTGTCGCTCTTGTCACTCTATTTAGCAGGCAAAAACCTGCTTAGAGCTCCCCTCTACCCGCAGCACTTACTGCCGTTTTAAACTGTAAACTCTTGGAGTTACCATTTTTAGAACATGTGCACATCTCGCTTTACCACCTGCTTTGTGTATAGTGAAACTTAAGAGTTTCGTCCCCGCTTAGAGGGCAAAATATGCTCAAAACTGTCTAGCCTCATTAACGCCATTTTTAGCAACATTTGATTTGCAGCAAGAAAGAAACGCATTGGCGTTTCATCGAATAGCTTAATTAGTTCCCGATAGTCATATATACAAACAAAAGATTTTCTTTCTAAGTCATAGATCATGATAGTAATGAGAAACACAATAAAGTAGACAAAGTATGAAATTGATCAATCCTACGTGCATCAGTTTTTGGTGATGAGCTTTTTCACCTTATTACAAGCAATTGCAATTTGCAGATGATATGGTTCTTTCCTTAAATCGAAGTTTTTCTGTATTCTCACAGCACCACGTGACACAGCCAATAGAACAATTCCTAATGTTGATTTCTTTTTGTTTAATATTTTCTTAAACGAGGAAGTCATGCACATAAAAGTACATCGAATAATAATGAATGTTTTTTCGCCAATCTTTGATCGATGATGTAACGATAGGCAGAAAGATGAATGAGCAAAGGAAACTCCAATAGCTAATTCACCCCTCGAAAAATATCGAAGTAAATGTTCGTATAAATGAATATTAGGAACAGAGTGAGTGCAAATGTGTTGAAAAAAACACCTAACAGCAAAAAATGTTTGTTCCTTTGACATGCGTCGAACTTGATAAGCGAGAAGAATGATTAATGTAACGCTCATTCAATTATATACTCAACTGGGTGACTTATATATACCCTATCATCGTCCTGAGTGACAATGAACGCTAAATAGCGGACATACGCTATTTGCCTACTTCGAGCAACTTCTGATCATTAGCAGTTTTCAACTGTTTACAGATCTAAAATATTTGATTTTATTGACGCCTGCATATATGAACATATTATACGGGCGCTTGGAGAGTGATCATCTTCCATTAATTTCGCTGCCACGGAGAAACAAGTAGAAAAGCGCTCCTAGACGTTTACAAAGGAACAAACCTTTTGAATTTCAGTCTATCAAATCATTAGCCCGCCCATATAGACATGAAACATGGTAAAGCTTAATTACTCACTTCGTCATGAAATCAAGCAGTGAAACAAATTTTTAGCTCAGGAACTGTTTTTTATTTCGAACTTATCATGATAATAGGATGAAGAGCAAATTTTACAAGCGGATCTTATGGTACCTTGAAATATAAGTAAATCATAGCAAACTGCAACTAAATCGAGGAACTGCAACTAAAGTTTTTCCGAAATATAGGCTACAACCTATCAAAATTCTATTGTCGACGTTTTATAGGCTAAAAATTGTCGACGTTTTATAGTTCATGGCGGAGAACTGATATGCAAAGAAATACATTTCTGCAATGCACAATGAAATAAAATAACAAAGTAATTTACCCATTATAAATACCCAAATGAAACACCTGCCCGTTCCACGCCATTAGCTTATTACGCCTTTTGAATGAGCACCTTTCCACCTGCAAATCCTCACATGTGAGCTATTTTGATGTAAATAGGTGTTAGAAAAAGAAAATTCACCAGATATCATATTTGTGAACTCAGTGAAAACCTCGGAACACTTAGAAGAAAATACAAAGCACTCTTAGGATGATAGTTGCAAATGTTTGCTTAAATAAAACAGCAAATAATTGCGGTCTGCTGGCAGATTGGTGAGTCATTAACGATACTGATTAATGTTGCGCTCGAGGCACCAGTTTATAAATACTGATTCTTGCTTGCAAACAGGTATAACAGATCGGAACCAGACCTCTATGGTCATAATTCAGTAGTTTCTTGGTCAGTCTTGCGTTGGCATTACATAAGCAGTACCACTAATCAAAGTGCAGGGAACTCTAATTATTTAAAGTGAACTGGAAACTCTATGCGAGGCTAATTGTGCACACTGAAATCTCCAAAAATGGAAGCTACGATGAACAAAAACCGTGGTTGCTGACTGCATCGTTACCAACTCAGAAATGAGATTAAGACATACACAGAGTGGTGTCATTGGGAAAAACATGAATGTTTTGGTTGAATTAAATGTTCTTGGCGTTCAAATATGTTCAATGAGCGTGTCTTCAATCTCTTGGTGGGAGAATATATTTTTGCTCATTGCTGAAAAAATTCAATAGTTCTTTCGAAAATCGAACGCTTATTAAGTGATTTTTGCTAGGAAATGAGCTCAGTTGACGAAATCTTAATGCTATTTATTCTCCACAATTTGGTGGCGATCAACAGTATGTGTGCTTGCATGTATGCGCCAACTTTACTATGCGATGATTGCCCCCTTCCCTCCCTTATAGTCGGCGGCAGAGCTCCACGAGGATGTTAGACAACATGCCCTACGCTACGAAAAAAAGGAAAGAAAAAGAAAAAGCGAATTTCTGAATGAAATGATAGCAATAAGAGGAATTTTCTTATTGTTTTCTTTCATAACGCTCAGGTAAAGCAGCGAAAATTCATCTCTTCTCTATCTTCTCCCACTCTGGTTATAATGTGCGTCATTCGACGACCTCCTGCCCTAACCGTGTCAGCATCCCACAATGTTTCTAGCTAAATCTATCCTATCAGTAGTTATATGCAGCCAGAAACGATTTCTTTCGCTTCATGGAAAAACCGAAAATGAAGCATACGCGTTCTGTCAGTTCCTGCATTGTCTTTTCACTTCCTCCACTGAAGGATTTAACAAGTTGGTATGACATCGGTCGAGGTTAAACTGATTGAAGCAGTTTCTCAGCCAATGAGTACATGTAGTTGTTGGACCATTTCATCCTGAGCCTTACTGATATTCTTGCATACGGATAAAGTTCCGAAGCGGTCATTTCTCCGCTTTTTTATTATTATGAAAACGTCATTGTGCATGCAAAAGACTTGTGGACATTTGGACCATTAAAGCTGGACTCATGCGCACAACGAAGTATATGAGGCCTAGTCTAGAGAAAACTTTCATTAATTTACCACTTCTGAAAATTGTATGCTGCCACTTCGCTCCTTTGCTTCATGAAGCTGTAAAAGTGACATGAAAATATGGTTGCATTTACGCAACACATGTAAATAGTTGCATATTTAGTACCATCAGTATTCGGATATTGAATAAAATTCGATGAAGCTGAATAATTCATTAATAAAAGCAAGCATAAATCCAGTGGATAATGCAGTTTCTAATAAAGCATTAAAAAGTTGGCCTATTTTTGTCAGTAACAAATATTATTGACAACGCTGCGACGTAATAATTGGATGTAATCAAAATCTCTCCGATTGACTGAGGAGATACGACGGACGGATTGTAGGATCGGGAAAATTCGATTTTTGCTTGTGTCATTTTTCTTCGAGCAAATGACAACCGTTGTAAGGATTGGCGAGGATTTGTGCCGATTATTAATGAAATCATTATGACGTGAAAGTAAGCGGAAAACTACTAAATGACGTCAATATGGACGATCAACGAACAAATGGAATAATAAATGAGAATTGCAAAGTTTAATTTATTGTCGTCAAAGTGATCTGTGTATGAAATAAAAGAATTATGAAAAGCAGCTGAATGCGTAAAGCATTTTATTTTTCGAGAAATATAACTGCATTGAGTATATCGTCGTCGCAATTATCCCATTTATGCGAACTAATTCACAAAATTTGCCCATTGTTCGGCTCTTGATTCCAGAGGATCGCTTAGTGTTCGTTGTCGCTTCTCACTTTGGCACGTAGTTTCTTATGCTTTTCAGGTTTTCTTTTTCTCTTCTTACTAATTGAGTGACTTTTTCCGCTCAGATATTTTGCTGTCATTTTCTACGGATTATCTCTTTTCGTATAGACGTTTTATTGGCATTTCTGATGTATATCGTCACATCACAGAGATGGATAATTCTATCGAATTATATTGCATATTTAAATAACCGCTTTATTTTCCTCTCTTGCTTTGTGTAGTTCCAGTTCATTTTACTTTTTGCCGTCTTAATGCAATGACTCTCGCTATTCGAAGTTCTGCCTTGGCGGCGCATACTCATCGTAATATCACTGCTCTGTCACGATGCACTTGACCTTTTCAGCGAAAACGCTCAGTTATGTGCAGTGAATTGCACTGATTAAATTTGCTAATACTATACTTCTTACTGACAATGATAAGTGACCACTGTACACGTTAGTGACTTTCATTGCTGTTAAAAACCTTCTTTCCACGATGCTATGCAATCTTCATTAGTGGTCAGAGAACATCTTAGTGACCTCTGACTAGCTTCAGAAAAAAATATCCTATAGGCAGCTCATGAGTGACCAACACTGTAGGAATCTTATGTCTCTTGCAAGCAAAACCTGCAGAAGTTGGCAGTATCAGCAAAACGTTTCGTTTTGAGTCGTGAATGATCGCTGAGTACTTGACCGATACAGCTTTCTGGTGGTCTTATTGTTGTGGCAAAATTGAGTTCCTTCAAATAACGCTCTTCACTGTAGGTGTTTCATTTTCTAATTATTCATTCATTAACAGATGACATCAATTGGTGTTGTATATTAAAGAATTTAGGAACTTTCTTCAACGATACTTGTCAAGTGTTCGTAAATTTCTCAGCTTTAACTTTTACCTCAGACGATTTTCGCTTTTTCAAAATGTATATGTACATTTTTGCTTTCGCAAACTTCACCATCCCATCTTACATCTACTTCTCATCTATGCTCATTTACGCCGAGTGAAGACAACTGGGAAATAGAATGTAAGCAACTCATAATTAGCATGAAATTTTTTTCGAACTTCATTTTAATTCCATTAGAGAAATGATTAGATTTTCACACCTCGTTTGTGGTTCACATCTCAAAGAACATTCGGCCAACTATTAAAAATCCCTCTGTGGTACATTTCAGGTGGGCAGTTTTGATGCAGTGTCGTCCACCTTTGCCAAATTCATCGTTCACCTATTTCTCCACATTGTAATAATTACTCACATCTGCCTATTGGTTTCTCGTTTATATAAGGAGTAAAGTTTGCGTAATCGACTTCACCGTTCCATAATTTGTCAGCAGTAGCTTTTCAATGCTGTCAATCAGTTTTGCCGATGCTATATGCGCAGAGGTCATTCCACCCACGTTTGCTTTGTATATTCTGTAAACACCTCTACAAGCAAATTTTCACAAGGCAGTTTATACTATTATCACATGTGTGTTTTGTTATCGTTAATGAAATTTCTATTCTTTAGAATCTTCATGCTTATTTTGACGCATTCTGATTAGCGAATTAAGTTCCAAGTAAAAGTGACAGCTGCAATGATGTTTCCGTTGACGTCGATGCTTTCGTTACAAGCATTTCCTTCATACATGAAATGTTCACGAACACAAACGTTCTGTTTGGAAGTTTATCTCGACGTGAGGCGTCCACGACGATCCCACGCATGTGCCCATTCTCAAAGCATATTTAAGCGTCAGTATCCAGAAGGTAAAAATCGCGAGACGTCTCGTAGCAGATGAAATGGCAATGCGAACGCTCTTGGGAAAGAGGCGAAAAGAGGAAAAGAGGAATGCAGATGTGGTAAAGAAGGTGCTCGAGAATGTTTATTCTTTCGTCAGTATTCGTAGACCAAATAGAAATATGGCGAATCTGTAATCATCTTGATGTCCTTCACAACGAACGATATTTCCAATAACTGTCTTTCGGTATTCGTATGTTTTAAAATGCAGAAAGAAATTGCTTTCGCTATCGCCAGTGAGCTATGGCCGAGAGCTGTCATCTTCATAGGCTCTATTTAACACAGGGAAGGATGAGGAATGAAGTCGAAGTTACCTCTCATTTCCTTCCACCGTCAAAATCTCTCCCTCAACATTTGAACAACTCTTTCCTTCTCATTTTCATCTCTCGTCGACACCTTCCTCTCTTCCGTCATTCTTCTAACCTCCTTCTTCTCTACTTAGTCGCTTCAAACCTTTATAAAAAGCAACGGCAAACGAGAAATCAACATCAACGAATACTGCGTATTTCGATATGCAGCAAAATATTATTTTGCTTTGCCCAAAACATTATTGCTTCTTACACTTCAGAGCGTGCTCTAAATCAGCATTGCAAAGTGGTGGCTTTCACATCGCATTTGTAAGCAATAGAAAGATTGCCTCTCTCGGTCCATATCGCTTTTTTTCCGTTTCTTCGGCTTCCTCCTCATGTGAACTTGAATTTATTAAACGCTCTTTAAAATCCTATTGAGGAAGAATTTGATGTTTGCTGAAATAATGAAATGGATAGCCGCTTACTAAAAACAATAATAATAATTTCCTAAAAGATCGTAATCGTCAGAAGCACTATGGCTTTAGCACGCATTCATATAATTAATAAAGAAAAAATCACTTACTTTAATCTTTGTTTGCATGGTTGCAAAGAAGGCAATCATTGGTGGAAACGTGTTTTTGTAGGATCCGTTGCCGCATTATGCAATAGGTCGTTCACAGGACGAGTTTCGGACGGCCCATAGAGTACATGTCCAGCCGTCCTGAAAAATAAGTGTTCAAAGAACTAAAATCTGCAAATATTTGAAATCTGCATAATAAACATAACGGGAACAGATTGAAATGAACATATTGCCCCTACTTAAATAATTATTGAGTGTTTTTACAGCAAACGTTACGCATTTGTTGATGAGCAGGTGAACAGCACCATTTTACACAAATATAGGCAGAGCCTTTCAATCGCAAACTGAAATTTTATAGTTTAGCTAGCTGAATTTTCTACCATTAGGTACGATACGACATGTAAAATATGGAACCACTATGAAAATAACTCTCAAAACGAAATCAGTTCGCCAAATTTGTAGGAGAGCCAATTCCATAGATCGTCTCTGGAACGATCAGCGAGAAAACACAATATTTACGCATAAAGCACTCCTTTCCACCTGAGCTAATTAATTGCTACGTTATCCGTTCGAAATTTTTCTCGACATATACGAAGCAAGAAGCGTCCCCATTGAGATAAACAGTAGCAGTTGAGTGAATAAATAACTGATGCAATTTTCGACATGTTTGTCCAAAGAAAATGGCGAAGGAGAAATCAGTGGTTTTGAGATAATTTTTTATTTATATACAGTTATCACTGATCCTTCTGATCATGGCGTAACGATGGTGGTTTTTAAAGATGACAGAAGTGAGGGAAAATGTTCTCCCCTTGGAGATCAACTTAAAGAAACCAACATCTTGGCAACTACGAAGAAGCAGGAAATTCTTTTGGTGATAAAGGCATTTTTTAATTCAGTTTTCCTATGGCTTTAGTTATGAATTTAGAGCAAACTGCTAGCTAGTTTGTCGCATCTTTTCAGCATTCTACACAGAAAGCACGAAGGTGATGGCTGAGTTTCTTGAAAACTTGAAAACATGAGAGAAGAAATCCTGACGTCGAAGGCATTACGTTAAGTAGAATATTCAAAGTGAATTTTTCGAAATATTATCTTTCTTAACATTAAAATCATCAAATAAGTATCCACTTTTCCTTAATATACCTCTAGGATAAGTAGATATTCCCAAATGATAGGAGAGCACTTAAGATATCTTACTTTTCGCACTTAAGATATGAATCTTAAGCTCATTTGAAGAACGCCTCTCCATCCACAAGTTATTATGCTTGAAGCCACAAGAAGCCATTACTGAGTTTCATCAAAACATTTGTAGTAAATTGAACTGTTCACTTTAAAAGCATTTAATCGTTAAGAACAAAGCCAAAATTAGATCATAAATTAAAGCATTCATTGAGATTCTCTATTGATATTATTTCCTTAACAATGGAGAGAGTTCAAAGACGGCTGAAAGAGTGGCTCAAAAGCGCCGTTTTGCTATCGCATTTCCTCTTCTTTTCATTTACATTTCAGTGGTGTACACCTGTTATGAAGGTATTGTTAAACATTTCCAGGAAATACGTGGGTGGCAATACGCCGATGTCATCGAAGTCAGCTCTATAGCATTTCGACGATATTTGCTTAACTGAAAAATACAGCTTTTATTCACTTCATCAATTAAATAAACAACCTTAACTGTGGCCGATTGAATCTATCTGAATATGCAAATCACTCGAACACAATAGCTTCTGCACTGAATTTAATCATCAACATAGAATTTCATGACTTCAAATGTGTTAAGCGATAATTGTTCGCCAAAGTAACGATCTTTAGAGGCGTGCGCACCTTTATTAAAAATTGCATCATACCATTTGGCTCAGAAATACCTAACTGCTGTATAAGATGGTAGACTCAAATAACCAAGAATTCTAAATGAACGAAAATAGAACAAAGAATAGAAAAATATTCGCAGAAACTGAGATGTTCCATTTTTTTGGAAGGTGGATTTTTTACGCATAGGTACACATCTTCGAAAACACTCCACATACAGTCCGGCTACCCCTAACTTTAAAAACGGAGAACTTCCGTTTTTCAGCAAATGATAATTAGTCATCGAACTTGCTAAACTTGATTGAGAAAGCTTAACTAACAATGAGTTAGCACTAACTGCTGGCACATGATGCCTTTTTCGTACCCACATCTGCGTTCGACCCCACATGCCAATCTATATACCCAGGTTGAGAAGGTGATAAAATATTGATCCAAATGAACTCTTTTCGAAAGTAATCAATTGCAATTTATTGTAAAACCAAACGCCTCTGAACATTTCCGGAAGTCAATACGTTGCTTTAGCTAAATTACTCTAACATCACTGTTGTTCTAATCAACTCTATTAGCACAGTGGGCACCACTCTTACAAGGCCCAGAGTTGTTGTTAGGGGTATTTCTTCCGGAGTCGGTGTAGGAGCTACGCGATCGCGTTACCTTGACCCCTTGACCCATTTCCCAGCCGCAAAAACCGGAACCGAGAAGAATACAATTGAGATTACAATAAACAGCGATACAAATGCAGCAATAGGTGCAATACTGACGGAGGTACCATTGCAGAATGGTGGCAGCAATCGGTGTCGAATTCGCTAATTAACGATCTCTCAACCTTGCGATACATTAGCTTATATGAGTCTGACAACCTCCATTAAAGTTTGAAACTGTTAAGGATTATCCAAGCGATAAAACAACGCATTTATTTGGTCCAATATGAAAGCGATAGATATTTCAACTTAAAAATCGTATGGCGCAAAAGAGAGAAGATTCACTAGTGGTGATGATATGTGAAGCGAATTTTTTGGCAGCACAAATAGAAGAAATAAGTGACTGCCCCACCGCAAAAAGTCATTGAGATCGATCCATAATGAAAATATTCGCAAATACCATAAAAACATATACAAAAAACAAAACCATTCGCAGTTCAAGGCTAACCACCATAAGGTGGAAACAGTTGGTATAATTTAAGATCCCACAGAAATAATTTCCAAAGAAATTGAGTCTATTTTTGAGAGGTGAAATATGCTTACATTTTCTTTTCCATACTTTGGCTCCATTATAAAACTACCGAGCAAGAGAAAGAGCATCAAACAAAGGAGAGAACAACGCATAATCTGAAAGCAAAGTCATTTATGCATAAAACTACAACTGCGAGAGAAAATAAATAATGAAAAACAAGCAATATAGCCGAAATGAAAAGAACAAGAGAGAACTTCTCAAAACAATGAAGGGGACACCCTTCGAAGAGTTCAGATTGCTTATCACCGAGATTCAAAGCAAACGCAAAAAAAACTTATCGAATCTCAACTGGATTATATCGGGGCTCTCAGGCGAGCCAGTCTATTTAGTGGGCAAAATGTCCATTTACACAATCTTTCGTGTAACCATCCTAGTTTCCTGAAATGTTCAAATATTTTCAGTGTCAATCGCACCGTCTGCATATTCGGCTTTCTTAAGAAAATATTTTCAACAAAACCGTTCGAGAAAAACCTAACTCATAACAATTTGGCTTTAGAAGGGGTCAAAATATTTCAACTCTCAAAAGCTCGACGACTATTCTATTTTTCCGGCTACTTCTATGTCAATAAAAACTGATACGAATATAGTATTTCCAGAGGCCCTACAAAGCAGTGCCCATAAGCGCTCAAAAATAAATAAGTGATAGAGCATATGCAATGCCATATTTAAGCATCTTTTATACACCGGCTAACATCACAGAGTGTTGATATACGATTGGTGACTTCATCAAAGGAATGCTTTGAATAGTTCCGCTCCGCTTGCATACAAATCAAAATAAAAGGCCTGGTTGCAACTTGACGATGCTCATTTTAATCGCCTTCACACAATCGCCAGCCCTTGGCAGAATGAAACGCTGCATGCAAGTTTCCTATAAATGATGCAATATATTTAATGCTATAACTCTAGAAAGTAATAGCAATCATATACAGCCCAAGAAATACAATAATTATAGCAGAAATACGTGCTTAAAATTTTTTTTCATCCAACGATTAGATAGGATAAGGGCACGATGCAATGAGTTCCCTGAAGCTTTGATATGAAACAACTTAGAATTCCCAAGCATTGCTCATTTAATTTAAATCCTTGAAAGAAGAACTCATTAGTGACTTGTTGTGAAATCGCCATTTGCAAACGTTAACTGCAATGATGTCACCTCTCTTTTATCAGCTAAATTCTCACTAACAAGATTCAATGAGTTAGGAGGGAGGGGTACGTCAAGTCCTCTCACTTCTTAAATCACAAACATCAATCGTCTCATCTTTTATGAGTAACTAAATTCTATAGTTATTGGAACACTATGAAATACAGATTTTCAAGTTTTTTTCCTTGAAATGTAAAAAAAAGGATTACGATAGGAATTGGATGATGGAAGATTTCTATCCTGAAGGCGAAAAGAAGGATGAAAATTGTTTAATCTCCATTAAACTACTTCACTACAGAATAAAATCTATTCTGCAAATCAAACGAGAAAAACGTTTGCAGAATAGTTGTGGCCGCAAAAGCAAAAATTAGTCTTAAATGACTGACTGACGTGCTCGAACTTCCGATGCCAATCAGCAGCTAGACAAGAGCTCAACCCACGTAACGATGCACTACGGGCCTATGAGTGATATGAAATACCTGTGACATCTCGAGGGCTACATAAACAGCCCACAAAACGGCTAGCAGCTCACTCGCTTGCTATTGCGTCAGTGGTATATTCATGTTCGTCGTTTCTACTACTCACTGTCATCATTTCGTTATACTTTCACAGATAGCAAACTTAAAGGATTAGAATCAATAAGCTTGAAGGAGGAGGATGATAATATCACTTTCCAG